>JAUYWG010000040.1:11618458-11637044 GCA_034779775.1 Enteromius afrohamiltoni
AAAAAAGTGTATGCTTGGTGTTTTACAAAAGATAATACAAGTTCACGGCACTGAAATTAGGTTAAAAGATCATATTTGTAAAACCTCTGAATCAGCACTGCGCACTCTAATAGAACTAAGAAGTGGAAATTCTGGAAAGATTACAGAAAAGAAAAGCTGTGATAGCAGCAAAAACATACAACAACATTCTTTATTAAACCTTCACATTTAAAAAAATAAACAATATAGCAAATGAAGCAAGTACTTCTGCAATGTCCATGTATCAAGGCGGTATCAGTCTCTTTTGCTCAGAAGCAGAAGCTGTGTCGTCTTCCAACACGTCAGCTAATTTGCAAACTTGTTGCGAATGATCTCTCCTCCCTCGACCTCCACCTGCTCATACAACCATTTCCGGTCACATCTGCACTCCACGCCACACTTCCGTGATCCGCACTCGGGACATGGGTAGAAGCAACCCATGCAGTCTACATCCAGACAATCACACAGATCCCTTCCACATGAGATCAACAGACCTTTGCTGTCATACACTTTACTCTTGAGAGACAGGGTCTGTCTGCATGGAGAAGAAAGATGGCAAATTAATAAATAAATAAATAAATAAATGGGGTTCATCCAAACTTTTTTTTCTCCAATGCTTAAGACACCATATAAAAACTTTGAATATAACTGGAATTCAGTTAACAAACAGTGATTTATATGCTAATTTTCATTAGGGCTGAGGTGATGCGTTCATAAGTTCCTGATAAGTACCTGTCACCTAACGAGACCTTCCCTGCACGTCTCCGGTCATTCACACCTCTGCTCTGCAATACAGAAAAAAGGTCTGATGAACTATAGCTGTTCCTTTTTAAAACTGAACAAATTATTTTAGGAAGCGCTGCTTTGACACATTGTGGCCAAGAACATTTTATTAACATTACATAACATTACACAAAAACATTAGTCAACATTTGTAATCACTTTGCAGACACTTTTTTTTTTTTATTTGTTTCTGATTCACAATTAAAACTTAAAAGTTGCATTTACCTTTTTCACCAAAGTTTGAGTTTATACATAGCATCACAAGAAATTTACAAAAGTGATTACATTTGAATAGAAAGAACATTAAATGCAAGTAAAATGTCTACTCCTAAGGTTTTAAACATGTTTTTGGGGAATGAAATGTAAAAATTTGGTTGAAATGTTACATCGTGTTTTAAATGAGTCTTACTGACGATTGGGCAAAACCTAGGCTAGCGACAAATAAAAACTATTTTAAATATACAACTAATTAGTATTTGGGATAAATGTAATTCGGCTTTTAGATTTTATTAAACTCATTTTTAAAATTAAAGAAAGAAACTCTTATTAACTCTTAACTTGAGGCCTTAAGTACTGACAAAAAAGGTATAGTCTAATCTTTTAAAACACTATCCAGTTTAATCTAGATAATTGCTTTGCCAGTTATTTGCACTGGAATAATAATAGATTAATGCAAACTAAGTTTTCTTTAGATAAACTGGTTGTCTAGAATATTTGTGAAAATCTTATTCTTATTTTTTTTTGCAATACGGAAAAAGCTTTTTGCAATTTTTTTGCAAAACATAATCTACCAATTATGTGATTTATCTAAATATTAACCCATTTTATCAATTCTAAATTAATGGCAATGTTTTTCACATGTGTTAGTGCAATACTTTGTAGTATGCAATTTAACAATTTCCTCTAGGAGTTCTCATGACGGCAAACTCCCTTGTGACAGTAGAAAGCATCGTGTTTCAAACTGTAATGAGGAGTGCTTATCAGGATCAACTAAACACTAGATTTGAAAAAATATGTGAAACGTTTAAAATTTGTGGCACAGAATCTTTAAAATACTAATTGTTAAAAATGTTATTGTAGCTATTGCTGTGCTGTTACATCAACATATCTACAGACTCTTACATATACATATCTACAGACTTATTTTAAGTTAAATAACTTTAAGCAGGGGCGTAGCAGTCAATTTAAAAGTGGGGGGACTGTATAGTGATGTGACCCAAGGGTGTTCATATAGTATAATAAATTCTAATAATTGAATTCACTGAATTCGTGACGTGTGATTCGTGTCATCGCAACATTCTGCAACACGGACATATTGGCGCGAGGTCAAAAAGGTGCGGGGGACAGAATCACCTGTTTCTAAAAGTGAGGGGGGCGTGTTCCCCCCGTTGCCACACCCTGACTTTAAGATTCGCTCAAGTCAAATACAGCAAATCTGAACATTTGAATTTGAGACACCAAGAAAGTGTGAGATGTGTTAATGACTTTCAGAGAAGCTAAAACAGACTAAAGAAAAAGTGTTAGTAATTGCATATTCAGCAATGCATGGGTTACCTTCTGGCTAGAGTCTCTTACAGGCTGTCTTCTGTCTTTTGTTATCAGTTTGGCTCTATCTTTGTCAGAAAGCGAACCAAACCGACTGGAATCATTTGCATCCTTTGCCACTAAGCCTCCTCTGTTTTTCCTTAACTCAATCTGAAAAGCAATACATAAACACCATGATTAAAACAATAAGTATGTTTTTTAATTAGAGAACAAGGCTACTAAGTGTAGAGACACACACCTTTGTGCCATCTCCACCAGAGTTTGCGAAAATAGTTGGCACCGCATCCTCTCGGAGAAACAGTTTTCCATTATAGTCACGGAAACAGTCAGGCTGGAAATGCTCGGAGCACAAACAGGAGTTCTGAGTGGGAACAAAGTTCTTTCTCCCAAGGTTTCGTACCCATTGCTCGGCTAGCTGAGGCTTGCTGATTGGAAACCTGAACGGGGGGGGGTTTATTGGTTACTGATATTTCTAATATGGTTTATCCAGGCATGCATACTGAAACATAATATAAAAACACAATTGACACTTTTGTGTTAATTATAGTAGCATAGGCATATAAAAAGTGGAAAACGAGGAGCACAGACAAAAGGTTACGGTAGAAGAAGGGTGAAGATTGTGTTGCCTCTTGTCTAACGTTACAAGAAATAAAGTCACTTAATATTTAGGTGTTCTATTAACGACAACTTACTTTTTATGTGCACAGCATCTTATAGTAACTCGTGCACATGTAAACAGCAAAGCGTTAAGTTACCTGTAGAATCTTATCTCTGATCCTTTGGCAAACCGGTTTGAACAATCAATAGCTGAACAGGAGATAGGCATTGTGCGCTGGATTTGTGAGGAAAAAAAGAAATCTGAAAATCTGTTACTGTTTCACACGAGCAGGACCATAAAAACGCAGAGCTTATTAATTTCTTCTTCTCCCTCTTTCCAGTTTTGCGGTAGTCGGTATCCTGTGTTTTGGTGAACAGTGCACACGGACTTTGTGAACTGCGCATGCGCTGTTATTTGTTTGGCGGCCACCGGACGGCCATACAGCGCGATTAATGTAGTTTCACTGAGATCACGTAGTGTTTGGAGATAAACCATTGCTTAAGCATAGCCAAAGCAACAATTTTTAATAGCACTTGCTTCAATAATAAGCTGATGAAGAAGAAAAAAGAAAAAAACGAAAACCTAACTTTTATTTTGAAATAAATCATAACCGGAAGTTTAACGAAACATTTCCCTTGGTGTTTGCAATAGCCACATGGATTTTTAAATGTAGCGGAAGGCATAAGAAGGTTCTGAATGGATCACTTCGATAAGGATTTAGTTGATGCGCTTAAAGACATTGTCAAGGCTGGAAACTGGCAGTGTGTGGGAGACAAATCTAAATTTAAGTCACCATGCACGAAGTAAGCGCCGGTCATTGTGAAAATGCACACATAAGTATATGACGCTCTTGAACGTTTTATTCTATAAAACAAAACTTTTTGGAAAGGAGAATTTAAAAACAAAAGTGTAAATTGATTTATTTTTTAAATGGTATTAGACAAGGAGCATGTTAAAAATGCATTATACTGAAGCATAATTTACACTGGGGAACAAAGTCTTAAATTGGAGAAATGCAGTGAGGTCCAGATGTGAGACCACTTGCATGTATTTAAGAATGAATATATGTATAGTATTTCCACCAAGAAATTAATGTCAGTATAATATTTCTTCATACGTACACATTTACCTATATTCTTAAAAAAAACATATATATTATATATTAAAAAATAAAATAAAGAAAACAATATTTTTTAGGTTTTACTCTGATGACGGAGAGCATATAGTCCTGGTGCATACAAAGGATGATAAATTCTGGGCGATGGATTCATCTTGCCCACATGAAGGTTAGTTGTAACTCTAGTCAGATACAATGAACTATTGTGCATTGTGTAATGACCAACACAAGTGACTTTTCTTTGTATATGTATATGTTTAATTTCTAAATCATTTTAAAATCATTTTTTTTATTTAACCTTATTATTTTTATGATTGTTCTATTTCTTCTTTTGCAATTATTGTTTTGTTATTGCTTTTATGATTATTCTACTCCTTTTATGTAAAGCACTTTGAATTACCACTGTGTATGAAATGTGCTATATAAATAAACTTGCCTTGCCTTTGTTTAGATCTGGGGAAGGCAATGTCGGTCCTGGAGTGGTGATGTCCTGTATAGTTTAGCTCCATCCCCTAAACAAGCTAATCAAGGTCTTCAGAGTTACTAGAGCTAGAAGCAGGGTTGGAGCTAAACTCTGCAGGACATCGTCATTGCCTACCCCAGGTTTAGATGAGCAGATTTTGGTTTTAGATTCAGTTTGTTATCGCAACTACTTAACTGTGAGGTTTTTCTGCTTTCATATGGTTCCTCTTGAATAGTGATTTATTTTATGCAATTAGGGACCAACTAAAAAATATATCCTGATTTTTAAATACACGTTTAAAAAAATATTCTGACAAAAGTTAATTATGAATCTTTGTGAAAATATCCCATAACTGTAATACAGTAAACTGAAGAATTGTTTTAACATCTGAATGTAACGTTCCATTGCTTAACAGGGGGCCCACTTGAGCAAGGAGATATTGAGGATCTGGGCGACGGGAAAATGGCACTGATTTGCCCATGGCATTACTTTGATTTCAGCCTTGAAACTGGTTCCTCTTCCACTGGACTGCAGGCAAGTTATTATGATGTCCAGGTTAAAGTAAAAAAATCAATTTAGACATTTACAGAAACATTTACTTATTTCCCTGTATTTTCATGACCTTTACTGTACAATAATCAAACTGCTAGAATTCTTGATGTGTCCCATATCCTTATCACCAGAACCAAGTGTACGATGTCCATGTACTGGATGGAAAAGTGTATATAAATACTCAGAGCACACTGTCCCTTTGTCCCATCCCAGCGACAAAAATAACCCACCAAGGTGAGCAGTGACAAAAATACTAAATATGTGCCGTATGACACGTTATGGTACACGGTGCATGCTAATGCTGAATTCTTTGCAGATAGTTTGCCTGTGGAAATAACTTCCTCAGAAAACACACTTTGCATGTGGGCCACCAAAATCCTTCACACCCCAGACCCACAGCAAAAGGTTTGGAGATTTTCCTTGATTGTGTATTTCACTACATCTCACTTATCTCTTATGCTTCCTGAAAGTGCAAAATAAATGATGGCATGCCTTCTGCTTGATTGTTTTTCTGTGTTGTGTAGGTTTCATTGACCAAGATAGTGCAAGAGAACTGGGACAGTGGGAAAATAACAGAGACTGGGGAGGCCAGCCCCCCTGCGCAGCCTAACAGAAAAGACAATCTGACTGTTGTGGAGCCTGGAAAAATCAAACGGGGAAAGGGTGGCACACTGGTAAACTTGGTTTCAGGTAGACACTAGTTTATATTCTTCATTAGAAAGTTAAAGACTAATGGTTTTTGTTTCAACAGGCGAGTAGAATTGCTTTACTGCACTCTCTTGCTAATATAGAGCAGTGGGCGATAGACCTGTCCTGGGATGTGATAGCACGATTCTCCACGTTTAGATTGAGCAATGGTGAGCCATTACCGAGGCAGTTCTTTGACGACTTTGTCAAAGTAGCAGGAGATGAAGCCAAGGTTTGTATACATGTTTACACCTTTTATTTTTTTATTTAGGCGAAATGCTGCTAAGTAACTTTGATTCATTTGATAACTGCAGCATTATCAGTTACTAGAGCAAAGGATCACAGAGCTAGGCAGCTTCTTTGGCGCTCTACCAGTTCACAATGGTCAGTGTTTTAATGTTTCTTTTTTGTGTTAAAATAGATGATGTTAAAAGATTCAATATTAGCCTTTTTTTTTTTTTTAAAGGTTTGTGGCAATCGGCAACAGATACATCTCATGACCTTTTGGCGAGGCTGGCTATAGTGCACATGGTCCACGAGGCCAGGTAAAACACGCATCTCCTGTCTGTCAGATGCTGTCATGTTCATGTATGTAATTAGTTGTATTTTTACACAGAGGTTTAGATGTGCACCCTCAGACCCTGTCCCGCTTCGCTGCTCAGGCAGACACGAGCTCAGTGAAGGTGTTGGAGGTGATTTATGCTGATGAGATCACACACGTGGCTGCAGGGCTGAGGTGGTTCACACACATCTGCTCAAAAGAAGGACGCGTAAGATATCTAACAAAAGACTTTGAAACAGTGTAATTAAAATAATGACTGAATGACTTAACCATAAAATCATGTTTTATTTATTAAAACTCGGCTTTGAGTGGGCTTGAAATGTTTTGATAGTAGTCCTAACTTTTTTCCTCAATATATTTCAGGATTCCTTGAAAACGTTCCACGAATTGGTGAAGTTGCATTTCAAAGGGTTTTTAAAGCCTCCATTCAACACAGAGGGAAGGAGGACAGCAGGGATGACAGAAGAGGTATACATATCATTGGTGAATTTCTGCAGAATTATACTATAATTTTCTTTTGCTGTTATTTGTTTGTCTTAACTGGTTTATCATGATCAACCTCTTCACCTACAGTGGTATGTTCCTCTTGTCAAGCCCTCCAGATTACAGAAGACCTCCTGATTGGACTTTTATAAAAAATAAAAAAAAAACAGTTTTGCATTCGGGGAAAAAGGACTTTATATGTGCTTGCATTAGCATCAGATGAACCCTAAGGATAAAAATCACAGAATGGATCCAGGAATATGTGCATTCATTGCTCCCACCCCCCACAGTTACAAATGTTTAATGGTTTCTATAATTCCTGTATAAGAAATGAAATGTAATCAGTGTAAGTTACATTTTATGATGTTTTATTTAAATGCATTAAAAGACAAATAAAGCTTATTAAATATCGTTTCAGAAGTTCAGTGTTTTCGCTGACAGGGGGCGCTCAGAGGTTGTTTTGCTATCAACTCAGGAGTTCTGTGTAAAGGGTGCGGTTTACTGCTTCTGAGAAGTTGGATTTTCACTAATACGATTTGAGTTGGTTTTCATATTTCGGTGAGGGTCTTGTATCATAATGTCAATTGAGACTTAATCTAAATGCAGAAAAGCATGCGCAAATAACAGATATGGCACATTAATTGTTTTAGATTTTTTTAATAGAATGAAACATTTTTAATAGAAAGGATGAAATCAGATTAAGTTTAAAGCAAAATTGGCATACTGTTGATCCTAGGCACGTCTGATGAAGGTATGTTGGCCTGATATTAATGTGTTTGGTGAGAATACAGCTAGAATTCCTTTGGGAACAACAGTATGCTGACTTGGTTTTAAAATTTAATCCAAGTTCTGTATCACTTGGATAATGAATTATCACTCCACCTGGCCATAGATCCATCAGTGTAAATACATTTAAGCTGTTGGATATTTTTGTCAATCCTTGTAAAAAGGTCTTTTGAAATATTTTTTATTCTTTGGGTCTGTTCTGTTCACACAGATTTTCCCGCAGCTCTTATGCTCGGGTTTTTGTTATTTTAAGGTTATATTTAAACAATTGCAGTTTGAGTCTTTACACTGCTGAGAAATTACCCTAAAATATGATACAACCTTTTGAACAAATGGTTTACAGCAAACTAACTTTTTTTATTGACAATTAATGTTTATTCTCTAAAGATTTTTCATTTTCTTCAGATGGAATATAATGTTGAGATAAAAACAGTACAAGCATGAGCTCAGAATCTGTCTCTGTGTGTGTGTGTGTGTGTGTGTGTCTGTGTGTTACCCAGACGTGACAGAGTTTTCCGTGCTGTGTGAGCCTGTGTCATTGGTTTTCACTTCTGCTTTTTGTATTTTTGTGATTTTTTTTCCATCATGCGTGGTGGTGAAGTTTGCAACTGTCTTTAACTCAAGAATAGCTTTTTGTCTAATTTATCAAAACTACCCACTTTGGTCATTGTATCTGCTTTTTAAATGTATCCTCTTCCCATATATATATATACACTGTACAGTCATGTAAATGTTGGTCCTGCATCACAAAAGCTACAGTAATTGAAAGAACTTAAAGATAATTAATGCAAAGGTAATAAAAAAAGGAATGAAAAATATAATTGTCAACATTTAAACCATAAGGTCATAACTATGGTAAGAGTTCTGGTCCATTTGCTGTTTTCATAGAGGAAAAAGGTTTCTCTCTTGTTTTCTCCAAGTCTTTTTCTCCCTCTTTCTTGTTTTTTTTATGCGTATGTTTACATGTAAATCTTCCTTTCCGTGTGGCTCTTCCCAAGTACCTCTCCACTAAACTGGTAGGTGAGTTTTTTCTTGATCTTCCTGACTTCTCCCGTCTTGCCATAGTTTCTCAGCGCCCTTGCCATCTTCTGGTAGGTCATCTTCTTCCGGTTTCCCTTCTGTACGCCCCAGCGGTGTGCTAAAGCCTCTTTGTGCTTGGAAGAGAACTGGAATGTTCCTTTTTCTCGGTCAACCCACCAGATGCTGTCCTTCATGTCACCATTTCGCAGAAGGTCCAGCAGGAACTGATACAAGCGAATTTTCTTCTTGTTACCTTGAAAAACAAAGGAAATGAACACCTACATCTAGGTTCTAGAAGATTACAAAAGTCAACAGGTTTGCTTGGCTTATCCACATATCACTATGGTTGTGTCCTTACGGGGTGAGATTGGCCTTAGCTTATGTCCTTACCATGCTCTCCTCCTGTTGTTGATGTAATATGGTCTCTCATACACTCCTCGTCAGACACCTCTAATGGAGGACTGCGACTGCCGGGGTCATCGTCGTCCGAGCTGCGCTGGAGAGGAGATGGCTGTATGCTGTGAGGGTAACACACAGATGGCCGTGGCATATACGTCATCTGTAAAGACATGAAGTATATAATTATCAGAGAGCACAAAGACAAAATAAAGGTTCCAATTACAATCAACCAATTCAAAGGAACTATTTTAAAACATACGGTTGCCCAGGACTCAATATGCTGCTCATCCGAAGATCATGTACATCCTGGCAAAATATTACCAGTTGTTAAGTGTTAAGGTTACAGACTTTTCTCCAGAGGAATACAGCAAACACACACAATAGCAAGAAACACTTAAGAATCTTTATTTTAATGGGGGAATTCTCTAAATGTGAGGAAACCATGTCTGTGCAATCAGGTGGTTTAAAATGTGTCATCTGGAGATTTCAGCCTTGTTCAACTTGAAGAAAGAGGAACTTTACATTTTTATATATTGGCAATATAAGAGTGCAGTGAAACTTAAAGCTGCAGAATACTTTGGGTTTATTTGTTAACAGCAAAGTCATCTATAGAACACTATGAATGTAAAATATGTGTGAAGGGAGAGAGGGAGGGTAAATGAACCAAGGGAAACAGTATGAAAGAATAAATTAATTATTTAGAAACGTATTTAAAAAATAAAAAAATCTCACTTTTTTCAGTTAAACCGCTTGACTGTAAAACAACCCAAGGTGTCAAGCATCATAGCAGTCTCATGCGATTGCACACACACAGTGCTGGGGTAGCAGTTTCTTGTGACACGACAGTTGAAAAGTCTGATGACTTGAGGAGAATGTCCTCAGAAACACATGATAGTCATACTATTTTGCAATTTTGTTAACACTAGTAAAGGGACCAATTCTCAGTATTAACTAGTTGTTTATTACCATGCCTATTATTAACATACTGGCTGTTTATTTGCACTTATAAAGCACATATCGTGCATGACCATATATCACTACCTAAACATAACAACTACCTTTCTAACTAAGCAGATAATCAGGAGATTATTGAGACAGAAGTCATAAGGTTTGTTTTTTTTGCACCTTAATCTTGCATTTATGCCCTTAAAGACGTGCCTGTTTTTAGAATAATACTTACATGCATCTGCATTTAACATTTTTCAGTGTGATAAAATGATACTCATCTACTCATTGCTCCTATCAGATAGTTATTTTTGTACATACAAGGCTTAAATGCAAAAAAGCTGTCATTGCTTAGGGTTTGAGGTGTAAATAACTAATCTACAGAATAACTGCTGCTGAATTCACAGAACAGCCCCTTTAGAAATTACCATGGTTACTGCAGTTTCCGCCAAAACTAACACTTATTGTTGTGTCTTAGCATTAAAAATGCGGTTGCTTGGCATTAGTCTCACACCAAAATGATTAAAAACCGTTTTCACTGTTTGAAAGAGATCGCATAGTAATTCATTTTCATATTTATTTAGTAGCATCAGTAACTTAAAATGTGGCAGAACCATGGTAAATTACTGCAGTCAAGGTTTACAATATTTATATCTAAGTAAATATGTAACAGGTCATTTGGGTTAGGTAATGTTACACTACCGTTCAAATAGATGATTCTTTTTTATGTCGTGTTAACGACTTATGGTTTGTGTTAATAAAACCTTTATATTGTTACAAAAATGTATGTATAGCATTCTATTTATTAAAGAAAACCTTCCACAAATTATAAGGCAGCGCAATTTATTGTATTATTGTAAATTATTGTAAAGAAATGTTTCTTGAGCACTAAATCAGCATATAATAATGATTTCTAAAGGATCATGTGACACAGATGACTGAAATTCAGTTTTGCCGCCATAGAAATAAATAACATTTAAAAGTATAATAAATAAAATAAATGGTTATTTAAAACTGATACTTCACAATATGAATCTTTTACTCGTTTTGATTAAAGAAAAATGCAGCCTTGGTGAGCATCAGAGACGTCTTTCAAAACAATCAAAATTATTATATATAAAATTAGCTAAAACCCAGAATGTTTTTTTTCTCCAAGTATCATGCCCCTTTCTATGAGTCTGAGCCTGTATGTCGGGCAGTATATCAGTCTGTTGTGGACGGATCTCTGCTTCCTCCTACAAGGACGTCTACAAAGGAAAAGCTATGTTTTGCGATAGACTTTATGGTTAGAGTCTGCCTTCAAGAAGAAGTTCAACCAAAGGAAGGGAAATCAATCACTGCGTTATGCACAAGAGATCTTAAATGATCGCTTTCAAGAGGTCCTCTTTGATTTTCCACCTACAGAGCAGTCAATACACATGTATATCCTCTTTTTGTTCAAATATCAATAAAACTACACCAAAAGGTCAAGCAAACATACCTTGTTTTTTGTTTCAAAGCCGTTGTAGAGGTTTATCTAGGATGTAGCTATTTTCTAATCAACTGCTTAAGACAAACTAATAAATGTTTAAAATACCCAATTATAAAATCTAAATGTGTGTGTGCAAAGTCCTGTTTTAACTGTCTTCAAGCTGTAACATTTGTGCGCTTGTATGTTAATGTCACAATAAAGAGTGGTTTTGTTTGTGTAAGTGGGGCTGTTCTGTGTAATGGCAGTTGATGAGTGTGCAGACTGCAGTTACGGTGACAGTGTTGAGTTTTGGTCAGGATAAGGTTTAGTTGAGCAACAGCTTGGGCACAGATGCTTTCAACAACCTCCTAACCAGCATCAACACCCACTTGTGTCACGAAGTGGCAGATAAACTTAACCAAAAGTTATTAAACCCAGTTTTACAGAAACACAAGCAAGATTTCTTGGTTCTCGAATGTCCCCTGCACTGTACTCATCAAAATGGTTATCCTCATTACTTAATTATGTGACTGGAGCTCACACAAAACTTTTGTGAGGACATCAAAAACATAAAGTGTTAGCACGTGTGAAAGTGAAAGGCATGATATGTTATGTTTAATAGATAATGTGGGTCTCACCTGTGGAGGGGGCAGAGTGAGGTGATGCCCGGGCAAGCCTGTGTCGATGAAATGGCCCGACTCAACTTCTGGGAAGCGATGCACATTCAATGCATGTAGTGGCTGTACACTCTGTAGCTCTGTGAAGTGGCTCTCCGGCAGGTTCTCGAAATCCACCGGATGGACATGATGTGTATTATAATCCCAAGAGTGATCTAGACAAGGACAGTGAAGTTGAAACGGAGGGTCAGCAGAAAGCATCTTTTAACAAGCAAAAGTAATATGACAATAAGTCGCATGCTCTTTGCTTAAGCTGGTAACAGCAGCTGATAGATCTACTATGTCACGTTATTCTATCCGTCAATTCAATCGCACTCAAGAAATTACATTTACTTTCTCACTGTAAGCCCTAGGACTATGAGTGTCGGCCTATTTCCTGTTCACACCACCACCATTTCCTTTTACAGTTTTTGAATAGGCTCACCCAAGTATAATTTTTTATATATATATATATAAATTGCCATTGTTTTAAATGGTTAGATTTTTGTCTCATCACAAAAAATCTTTTTTGTGAATATGCCACCTAAATGTTTTCGTTTTCAATCATTTTCAACATATCATCACTCTAAGCAATCTGATTACACAAAATGTGAAACCTATAAGTGTTCATAAAAGTTATAGACATGCTGTATGTTACGTTTCTTGAATTCTCTGGAGAAACATGCGTGTACATTCCTCCGGTGAACAGAAATAGCTGTTACGTAAATTGTTTGACGAATTGTGAAAAAAAAGGAAAAAATACACGGCACTTCTTTACTGCTTTATAACGAAACTCAGAAGTGTTTTCAGTTTCCCAGTCATTTAACTTCTTAGAAAATCAGCAATTAGCTGCCTGACTAAATAACACAAAGGTCCTTAGTTCTACACAGTAACCATACGCAACAACCACCCTCAGCCTCAAAGTCAGAAACTGCTGCTACTGTTTAACACACTTTTTCGGACGCCTACATAGCTAAATTACTATATTGTCTCATTTTGGACAGAAGCCCTTGGGGATATTAGTCGTTCTACGTCTGTAGTTTTCTTGCCTGTCAGAAAGAGGCATCTGTTTCCTGCTTTGTGCTAGGTCACTCGCCCGGTTCCACTCGCTCGCTCTCCTAACGTTCCCTTACAGTTCAGTCCCAGCTGCCCCTGGGTGTGATTTTGATCCGTTAGCTTAATATAACAAGATACTGTTTACATGGGCCTCTTTAGGTGTTATAACACTCAAGTGTTTCATTTTCAGGGGGTCGGTAATATCTGTGAAACTGATTATATATAAGAAGGCATCTTCAAAAACTGCAGGCTGTTCAGTCAAAGCACTTTGCTTAACTGGTGTTGAAGGAGGGGGCAAAAAAAAAAAAAAGTAAATTTTTGAATGCATGTGTTCATCCGGTTAAATTAATTGTTGGTTTATAAATTTACTGTTAAATTGGAAAATCAAATCTGATTTATGGCTTTTTAACTTAATCTGATTGATTTTTTCTGAATGACTTTTATTTTGGTATCTCTTTACCTGTTAATAATAATGACATTGGGAAGTGAATGGGCAAGCATGGAGGCTCAGAGACAACAGCTATCGACGCCATTATTATTATTACTATATTTTTTAAAATACATATGTATTTTCTAAATCTAACTTTGAATAATAATTTAGTTGCATTATTTTATTATCAACTAACAGATCCATGTGTGGAAAGTTACTAGTTTCTCTGAGTAAAATGAAACACAAACACCACCTTTTGATTGTGTGGATATCTTATCGTTTTTAATCACGAAGAAAAACAGAGGAAATACAAACTCACCGTTCTGACTGTCGTCGATGATATACTGATACTCCATTGGTCCTCGATACATCTCTGATTCAAACATTTCTTCTGTTTGCTGCTAAGAAAATAGATAAGAGGCAAAGGTAACCAGTTTGAATGACTAGAGCCAATAGCAAAATAATAATACACTGTACCATATAGGAAAAGCCTCACATCTTTGGTTAAAACAGCCCAGTAATCTTTTTGTACAGATGGTGTCTGTGACATCCAGCCAGTCCAGGTTACCCTCTCTCTACTCTCTTCTTTCTATGTAGAAATTATGATTATCATACATTTTAGAGAACACTTTATATTTTCATTAATCATAGCCTGTCACAACATACATACCGCGACACATTAGCTATAATTAAAGACATGTATTGATTACCATTTTGTAATATCCAAACCCAAATGAAGAACCTAAACTGGCGAAGGGTCTCTAATTGATCCATTACTCATCTATAAAGATATTTAGATCCAATATGAGTAGCTGAATCTCAACAGACTGGGGTTTTAAAGTGGTTGGACCAATAATAAATGTACCTTGACACTAACTGTTTCAAATTCATTCAAAACGATTGCAAATCATGCTAAAGACATAAAAGACTGATGGATGTCAAACACAAATATTACAAAAGAGAAAAAAGATCCAGCTGTTCTTTCAGTTGCTAGTATGTCGACGATGGCAAGTCCTCGCAGTGTCGTTTGACACTCTGACAGCAATATTACAAAAAAAGCATTTTGTATGCATCCGTTAACAGCACCGGCATCATATTAGGACCATTTAGTGAATAAAAAATACTCACGGGTGGGATGATGTACCCCTCCATTCTGTGTTGATGCAGCATGGGTTCCTCGCCGTCTGACACTCAATCTGCAACTCTGATGCTTTCTCAAGGGCTTTCAAAACTGTCCCCGTACCATTGCTCAACTTTCCTCTTACCAAATGAAACCAATGATCTAACTCGCGCACCTTATCACGCGGGGGGCCTCAAAGGTATCCAAAGGCCCAAAGAAGCCAAGCAGAGATGCACTGCAGAGGGCAATCTACCCTGGCAGTGGCCGTAGAAAACGGACAGAGTTTCTGTTTGTTACTTCTTTATTTTTGGGGTGTGTGGGTAAGTGTGTGCGTCTTCGCTGGAGGTTCCTGATTTTAGGGTAATGGCAGGTGGGGATTTTATCTTTTCAGTTAGAACAGGCGTAAGTGTCACCTCCCCCAGCGGCCAATCAGAGACTGCTCAGCTGACCGCTCTTCTTCCTGTCCACCTCCACGCTGCTTGTTGTTCTATAGAAAGTCCTTAATACAGGATGCTATTTTGGAAATGTATTGTTTTATGTAAAACCTTTCCAGACTTTTCTTAATTAAAAAGATTGAGTGAATAAACCAAATCTGAGGACAAATATAAAAAATGAAGTCTACCTAATACACTTCAAATTAAATGAACAGATTCATGAATAAACTAATGTTCACATCTTGGAGTCTGGGCTTCAGCCTCATCATGGCTGCAGACAGAGGACCTCTTAACAGATAAGATGGCTGATGGTATTACATTTGCTATCTGCATTAGTACATGCTGGGCCAGAAGATACAACATCCTGAATGACAATGTTGAAACATCTTCTATCTTTATCAAACTTTCCACCTGTCTTAGGCTTTCTGTATTCTCCTGGTCATACAATTTACAATATTGTTGCACAATCGCTTCCAGAAGAGAAAGTTGCATACATAGGCAGTTGACCTTGAGTCTGCAGTGAATGCTTTGAACTGATCAAAACCGTTGAGTGACTGAATGTAGTACATTGTATGAAATGCCATTTAGTCTCCTCATCTACTATACCTCATGTCTAACTTATCACAAAGCTAAGCTGCAGCATGAAGATAAAGATAAAAACCTTATATATAACAAAAGACTGTAGTTTTTTGCTTTTATCTCGGCTTTTATCTCGCTTCTTCATTCTATATACAGGATACTTTTGAACTGCACAAGATAGCTTTGGCCCCATTAAATATAAAAAGCACACACAATAGTCAGGCAAATCAAACGATAACAATCACCCTTTATGTACAATAAACTCTATGTATGATTCATTTACCGATTCGGGTTGATTCAGTTAATGTTACTACAGCAAAAATAAGGTAGCTTGTCATACAAAATAAAAAAATAATTTTAATTATTAAAAAACAATACTTTTTCAAGGTGATCCCAAATAACTTATTACACATTTATTTACAATTATTAGAAGGGATAATTAGAAGAAAAATAATAATAATAATAAAAAAATATATATTTATACATATATTATATATATACCTGCTAAACCCATAACTTAGTAATTAATTATATTGTAATATGCATTATCCAATTTAATATTTGGCCATAACTTGTGCCTCAAAACGTAAAGCATATGCGTCATAAAAAAATTGAGAAATTGTCAATCATCATCTAGATGCAAACATGATCATCCTGTAAACTTGCTTGTGGTGACCTGAAAGATGACTGCTGATATGCTGCTATCACACAGACACTTGCACACATTATAATGACTGCACATTTTTTTGCCTCCAAAAAAGGAGTAGTTTCTTTGTTGCCTTTGGTCCAAGATTCAACCTTTAAACAACTGAATTGAATAAATAAATACATGAATTATAAACCAATTTAACATCCAGATACAGCTAACATGAAATTTGCATTATTTAATTAATAATTTTTATCCATAAAAAATACTTTTAAAACATTGGATGCCAGAGAGCCAATTTGGATCTCATGTCACTTATTGTTTCTCGCTGTCATCATGTTGTTTGGTGTTGAGTGTGCAAGAAGTTCTTGCATACACATCAGATTTGAATGGTCAGTACAAGATCAGAATGCTTAAAGAATTTATTTCTGGTCTGATTTCCAAACAAAGTAAGCATATGGTGTCAGAAGTATTATATGATTTATATGAGCACCAGTCTCTAAAACATTCTTATATCTTAGCATGCATTAAAGACCTTTGGAAATCAGCATATTGCTGTACTTCTAAATAAAGTTTAAATGTTTTCAAACTACTTTTGTATTTGCTTCGTTTCACCACGATTCAAGCTGTCCAAACCACAGAGCTTACTGTGGCCCTGGTGCAAAATACAGCTGTCTGCACACCCGGCTAAAACTGATGACTTTCGCTGTTTTCTTCATATATTAATACACACTGCATGTGTTGCAGCTACTTCAGCAGTCTATTTTCTCCAACGCTATTTCAAGAGGTGCACACAACGTTTAATGCATATGAGAACATGTATTATTTTCCAATTTTATATTCAAAGCCCCACAGATGTTTTCTTTTGATGGGAATTTATAATTTGGATATGATTGGGCTTTGCATTCTCCTCAAATATTTCAACATGGACTTTTTGTTTTCCTTTAACAGAAATGTAAATAATCTAGCTTATTCTCCAATTTGTTACTGACTCTTCATTAGCGTTTGACTATGTTTAGCTCCAGTGCCCTATTCCACCCACACTGCCTTTCCTCATCCTCTCGACGTCAGCTCCATTAGCTCTTGCTTCATTCTCCCTGCCAGTCTTAGCATGGCGCAACTGCAGGAAAGCTGTGAATGTCTTGCTTAAACCTGTACACCCTTCCCAGCATAGTGTAACAAACTGAAAACTCTAAAGAGGGTTGCTCATTTAAAACTGCTAACCTGACTAGTGGAATTTGTGTGTGGTAGTATTTCGGTTTACCCATAAACGAAAATTCACTTTCATAGTGTTCAGAACCTACACGACTTACAAGTTACACAGAAGAAGGAAAGAAACTCATACAAGTTTAGAATAATGTAATGATGAGAAAATTAATATTCATGCATTTACAGACTATTATGTCTGCTGGAAACATGCTTATGTAAGGCCCTATTATATTCCAGATTGAAAAAATGCAGGTAGAAAGTGAGAGAAATTTCACTTCTCGATTTCAGTGATCTGAATACAGAGATTTTTTTTTCTTTTTGGCATCTTTCGCAGCTATGGATTTAGATTCTGACCTAAAAAAACAGAATTTCTTAAAATTATTTTTGCATTTACTGCTAGACATATCATGAAATGATATAACAGAAATATCTAGGCAAGTCCCTTCATTTTAAAACAACAATTAACCTGAGATAGAGAATGGAGAACTGTAAATGGTTTCAGAGTCAGCAAAAGAGCACAGTGTTGTGTTATCAGTTGTAGATTATCAGTCCCTTCTTCTGAGTGATAATCTTATGTTTGTTTGAGTTACTTGTTAGTTGGTAAAGGTCTTGCATGTCTTGACTTTAACCAAACCTGTTGTTTTAAAACAACACCCTCACACAGACCCACATAAATAAAGCAACCACTCTGGGTATCAGAAAGAAAAGCAGAAGTAGGAGGCTTCTGTCAGATTCAGTTCCTGTAAACGCAAGTGAATGGCTTGATGAGGACCTTTACAGGCCTTTTACAAAGTCACAGAGTGAAGCAGACGTCTACACAGAAGTATTTAAGTTGATAAGTACCTTACCAACATATGTCATTTGCATGTGTGTAATGTACAATGCTTGATCTCTTGAGAGAAGAACAAACCTTTGATCTCAGAGGTTTGAATAATGTGGAAATCTTGATGATTTAGTTAACAGACGTCCACTGATAAAGAAAACCTATTTATATTATTTTTCGACAGCATCCTCATTTTACAGCATTTTTACACAACAGGCTAAAACT
>JAUYWG010000040.1:11641641-11670358 GCA_034779775.1 Enteromius afrohamiltoni
TATATATGTGTGTGTGTGTGTGCGTTCGTGTGTTTGTTTTGATGATTTCAAATATCAGCATTGGTTTCCAGAAATCGCATACCCTGCCTTTAAGTGGTTAAAATGCACATGCCTATGCGCAATACTGGAAAAAAATGCCTAATATTAAATATATGGTGCAACGTGAGCAATCTTGATGTCATAATCAATATAATCGACAAATCGACAATGCAGGGGCATTTTTGTCCAATTTAGTGGAATTTTTCTCCCAAGTCCCCTTGGTCAGGGGAAGGCTAAGCCTACCCAAGCCTTACACACCCTCTGCCTATGCTCACCTCACAAATACTGAATAAATAAATGGCCAAAAATTCCCACAGAAACACTCTAAAATCATGCAGAGAGCTTCACAGTGGGAACCAATTCAACATTAATGTATTTAGAAAGTAAAGCAGTTACAGCACCGTTGGTGTAATGGTCATGTGTCCAAATATCTTTCAACATACAGTATATATTCTTCAAAGGGATCTCCGTTTATTCATTTCTCATTCTCACAGATGGCTTTGGAAAGGTCAACAGGTAAATGTGAAATAAACTAACTTTACCGCATCAGAGGGTTACAAACACATTGGATATACAAAATTCTCTGATCTTTATCTCTGTGGTTATGGTGTGCAAAATTAGCCACATCAAAAAGCAAGGTGCTTTTTAATTTGTGTCCATTTACTTGTTGTGGATGGGGCGGTTAACCTGAGGGTGGCTTTATTTTATCTTAACAAAGCAGACTTCCTGTAAGGTTCAATACTTCCTCCCTGGGTCCAGTCTAAGTGGTCACACCTGCACTAACAGACACCTAGACCAACACACTAAACAATGACCACTGCAAGATGTGATCGAAAAAATCTTCAGAATACACTGTAGACACAGACATACTGCACAAGGAACGCTATTGTTGTGCATTACTGCACAAGCATCATATGAGACATAGGAATGGAGTCTGGGATTAAATTGGCAGTGAGTTGAGGAGACTAATGCTGTTAGAAAATTGCTGGTAAAACCATGGATCACTATATGACAGTGAAAAGGGAAAGGTCCATGAAAACCCTGTAGACTGTAGAAAAAAACGGAATAATCCTGTTTCAGACAATTGCTCAAGTCTGGACTTAACACGATTCTTGTGTATGTATGTGTTAAAATTGGTTTGCACAAATAAAGCACATTCTAACAGGAAATGAGGAGATGGCAGCGCTAATAGTTTTGATCCTGCTATAAATGTAAAAAATGACCAGTCATATCCTGCTAACAACAGCAAGTTTGCATGACAGTGAATAAAGTAACAGTGTTAGAGATAACAAAACTGCTTCTTTAAAAAACAGTCAAGTCTGAGCTTTTTGAGCTAGGCAACCACTCCTAAAGCTGTGCACCTATATGTTTAGCTATTCTTTTCAAAAGGAAACAATTGTACAGACACCATACCTCCAAATAAGCAGATAATCTACAAGGTCTTCCTCTTTGGAGGAAAGCCAGCTGGTAACTGCAGATAAACCGCACATAGAAAAACTGAAGACCACAGACGTTTAACAGCATCAAGAAATCACAACGGACCCCATTTTCTGTCACCTATTCCACATTTTAGTCTACACTAAAACACTAAAATTAAATGTTTTCCCTATGCAATCAATTCACTGGGAAAAAAAGACATTTTCCTCCTCAGGAATGTCCTGTATACTTGGGAAAAGTTACATTACTGAATGATGTGAATGTGATGTCATGTTAACTCACACTAATCATACTGGTCTAAGGAGAACACTCGAAACCATTCGCTGATCCCTTTTAACCATAAGTCTACAACTGGAAATAGTTCAAAGAAAACTAGTCTGACGCTACACTTTCAAGATTTATCAGAATTATAGATTAACAATCTGTATGAGACAACTCAAACTCACTGAAGAAGTGTCTAAATATTGGTGTACTGAGGAAACACTTTATGCTTTATATCTTGCTTAAGCTGACCTTATCGACTGATGCTAACATGGAGTCAGGATGTAACCGGTCAGAGGGTTGTGTCATCACATGGCTCATTTAAGTTTTTTGAGGCATAAAATATTTAATAAAATATTAAAAAGAGTTTTAAGTTGGTCAACACAAAAGTAATTGAGGCATGCTTATGTTTACTGACAGTCATATGATACAATATTATGATGATGTCTCATGGGCTGCCTGTCATGTGCTGAATCCTCACATAAAAAAAAAAAAAACAATCACATGCAATCTGTCTGTTTTGCATGAACAATATTCAGGATTACTACACCAAAAGTTTAGATACGTTTGCCTGTGGATGACTAAGAGACACTTAAGACTGAATTCTTATAGTTTATTTAATGTGTGTATTTCTATGCGAATGAATGACCAGTAACAATGTATTTAATAAATCCATTGTCCAGCCAGAGGAGAACTGGACCCAGCTAAGCCTGGTTTCTCCCAAGGTTTTTTTCCCCATTCTCTCAAGGATGGGTTTTTGGTTCCTTGCCGCTGTCGCCTCTGGCTTGCTTAGTTGGGGGCACCTGATTTTTAGTGATTATAGTCATTTTGATTACAGAGACCGTCTCTGCATTTGATAAATAAATAGTTTAATCTGGTCATTATACATTACCATCACTCTGTTCTTGTATTTGATAATGTTCAGTGCTTTGCTACAATCTGTATTGTTACAAGCGCTATATAAATAAAAGTGACTTGACTTGACAATGTAAAACCACACAATTACACAGAGGTGATTGCAAACGGGTTATATGAATGGACAAAGAGACACATACAGATACAGACACAAGTGTCCCTGTCATTTTAGTTCTGCGGGCCCCATGGCTCCAAAACTGTTCCGCTTTCTAAATGTATTGCTCAAGTCAAGCCAGAATGACTCAGACACCATGTATCATCTGGAGCATGGAGTCTTAACACCCTCTTAGCCATAACAAAATCAAAATACTATGACATTCGTGGAAAAAAAAGGACTTATATAGCAATGTTTCAATGAGGGATACTCCAAATGATTAACTGCAGTGACTTTTGGCATGAGTCAGTATATGGTGGATATTTCCGGTCTCTACATTTGCTATTTTGTTGAGTCAAAGAGATGAGAGATGATATTATTATTATTTTTTTATGCTAAGTGTTCTGTTATATGATTTAGCAATTATTGATTATTAGACAACTTTACTGGATATTTATTTTAATCTTATTTTCATGTCTGAAATTGATATTGATCAGATTTGTTCAACAACTTTGGGAGGGGCAGGAGTTAGAATAGGCACTTTTATCATCTAATGTACAGAAGTAGTTAATTTTACGTGTTTTTAGGAAGAGCACAGGGATAGGGCATAATAAATGTTGTGTTTTGTTCCAGACTTTACACATCAATCAACTGCGCCATCTTGTGGTTAGGAGCAGCATAAATGATCAAACAGGGAGCGTTGAAGAAGAGTTAAAGGAACAGTTCACCTAAATACGAAAAGTATGTTATTAATTACTCACCCTCATGTCGTTCAAAACCCATAAGACCTTTGTTCATCTTTGGAACACAAATTAAAATATTTTGATGAAATCACAGAGCAATCTGACCCTCCAGAGACAGCAATACCACTGAAATAATCCCAGGTCCAGAAACGCAGTAAAAACACAGGTAGAATTAAATTATGCCATTTGTTTTTATTGTGCAAACAATGGCTCTCTGATTTATTATAAAAAATATGTTAATTTGTGTTCCAAAGATGAACAAATGTCTTACGGGTTTGAAATGACACGAGGGTGAGTAATTAATGACAGAATTTACATTTTTTGGTGAACTAACCCTTTAAAGATCTGTCATTGTTAATTCACACTCATGTTGTTCCAAAAAAATATATTTTTTTGAAAAAAATTTTTTTTGATAAAACACAAAACAAAACAATTGTTCATGTATTGAAAGTCCAATTCTGTTGACATATTTAAGGTAAAATATGTTCTTCAATATATGCTCTTTTGTGTTCTGCAGAAGAAACAATCTTAAATGCACTAAAAACTACTTAACTTAACTTTACATTCTTATTTGTTATGCTAAATAAAATTGTAAAAGTGACACACTATAAATGCACTAATAAAAAGCATATTTACAGTTAAGTACATTGTAGTATTTAGGTAAACATAATATAAATGCACTAACTAACACTTAAATCAATTTTAAGTGTAGTCAAATAAAGTAAAGCAAATATGCTGTTTTAAGTGCATTACTTAAGTGTGCTATGAACACCTTATGTAAAAGTTCTAGGTACTAATTGTTTTTAATGAAAAATACAGCAGAAATGTAGTACAAGTAAAAGCCTTTGGTGGTTTACATTTGCATTCATTAAAGTAATTTTAACCAAATATATTTTTTCGAATATAACATTCAAATATTTTTTATTGATGATAAAAACAGCTTCATGAATTAACTACAACAGGTATAATTGTAGAATGTATTAAACATTTTGGTGGCAAATATGAAGGCTAAATGTGTAATTACATTTTTATTTAAGTATACTTTTAAGTACAAGTGCTATAATTTTTAATATGGAAAAAGTACTACTAATGGCATACAGCAGAGCTGTCCAAACATGGTCCTGGAGGGCCACTGTCCTAAAAAGTTAAGCTCCAACCTGCCTGAACACACCTGAATTGAAGTTTCTACCATGCCTAGTAAGAGCTTGATTAGCTGCTTAATTTGTGTTTAATTAGGGTTGAGTTAAACTCTGCTGGACACTGGCCCTCCAGGAAACTGAAATAAACTATTTCATGTATAAAAATATTAAAATTACAGATACATTTTGTGTTTTATTCATTATTACATTTGAAATAATTCATAAGTCTATTTTCTATCTATGATGAGTATATTTAAGTGTACGAAAGACGGGTTCTAATGTAATTGTAGGCTGCTACAAGTAGTATGTTATTTATACAAAGACAGTAAAAGCATTTTAGTTTATATTCATAGTGCCTTAAAATAGCAGAGTTAAGTATGCTTATATGTTATTCAGATTATCTGAAGTACTAAATCATTTTTTATTTTTTATTTTACCATATTAAGTCCAAAATTAGTTATTGAACATAGAGCACTGAGTATATTATAGAAGCACCCTTCTGAAATACACTTTATTTTAGTGCACTTTTTTCACCTGCATGTTTGGAACAACATGGTGATGCTATAATTTCATTTTTCTTTGGAACTACTTGCTGACCAACTAGAGTTCTATCTTCACTTTACATCCTTCATTTTTAAGTACTTAATGGTCAACAGTAGCTGAACTACAGACAGGTTTCTGGAGAGACAATACAAAGATGACCTAGAAAAGCTCATCAAAACAAACTTCGGAAAGGCCTTGTCTTGACGTTTCCGACCTTAAGTTCTGTAAGTAAGCTACTGACTTGTGAAGATTATTGTGTTGTTTCAATGTCTAGCCATCAGAACATATACTTGTTTAACTGAATTCTTGGTCTAAAAATGAAAGGGTTAAAATGAGGTTGATAATGCATTGCATGGTGGTTGCTTGAATATTCCGCGTGACTCAAAACGTTAAACACTATACACGATTCAAAACATGATGTGGAAAACTTGTTTTGATAAAAAAAAGAAAAAGTCTGTATTCGACCTTCTTGCATGACTACCTTTTGCCATTTTACAGCGGGTAAACAACCATCTTCTTCCAGCACGTTCTTCACATGTTTGGTAGGCTACTTGAGTCTCCTCCTCTGGTTAGCGCGCGCTCAGGCCGCCCCTCTCTGCGTAGTCTGGAAATGCACTTCCGGTCGGTGAGACGTGGCTGACAGTGGAAAATCCATCGGGAGACTGTCTGCAGCAGTGTTCCTGCTCTGACTCTGAGACAGAAGTGCCTGGATGGCAGGGTTAAGCCGGAGTAAAAACTGTAGGAATTTCAGCCGGGTAAGACAAAACGTTTGTTGATTTATAGCATGTGCGAATCTTGTAGACAGTGATTTGTTTTTCAAGGCACGCAACTTTGTATCGAGGTAGTTTTGAGTGCACCGTTGCTTTTATTAGAAACATTGCAGCAACGATGTTTTACGAGTTTCTGCGTATCACGTTAGCTACTTAACGCCTGTAAGCATCACGCTAAACTTAAGATTTTGCCATTGGGGCTTGTTGCTGTTTTAAGTTGTTAAGCAGCCAAACGCAGAAACGTTGCAAACTTTGGAGTGATTTTAAAGCCCAGCGGGGCTGGAATTCGTCAGGAATCTCGCCGCTCCCTTAACAACAACTGCACGTCCACAGACCGTCCAAACATTCACATTTTCATAGCGCACATTATTAGTCTCAATAATAACTTAAAAAGTATGTTATTTTTAACGTGTATATTCTTTACATATCTGTGCAATAAAAGCAATTTAAACTCATATGCTGTATTTTAATATTGGATAAAGATCAACCGCTGAAGACAGGTGAACACATTTATCCTAATTATTATGGATGCTAGTTAAACTATTTGAAGATTGTTCTTGGCTTGACTCTAATGGATTAGCAGATATCATGTTTACATTTGTTAATTGTTTTCCAGTGATACTAGGAACGACTTAAAAGGTGTGGTGTGGTTTTTTTTTTTTTTTTTTTTTTTTTTTTTTTTTTTTTTGTAAGTTGTGACTCACTTTGCCATGGTCTTTTGAATGTCTGTCTTTTTATGTGGTCTATACTAGTGTTATTATTTTCTTTTTTTCTTTCTCGGGATAGGAGTGGAAGCACAGTCACTATATCCAGACCTCACAATTTGGAGGTCAAGCTAAAGGGCTGTTTATGGCTTCCCAGTTTTTTTGTTTTTTTTTTAAGCCTTTGGATGGCATTCTTGGAGACAATTTTGTATTTTGTTAAGCACCATGCATTACCTGCTGACATTAATTTTGAGGGTGTTTTTAACAGATGTGAGTTGTGTGTTTGGAGTTTCTGTGCATCCAATAGTAATACTGTTTTAAAGATGTGCAAAGAAACAAGAAACACATTATTTGAAAGTTTGTGGACTGTAAGATTGGTGTCTTTTGTTTAGATTTCAATTTTGTTTTAGGACTCGGGTAAAAATTTCTTTTTGTCATTGTTGTAAATAACATTACTTAATATTTTTGTGGATTTTGTGATTTTTTTTTTTAATTAATTTATTTTTTCTAGGATTATTTAAATATAAAATTCAAAAACCTTAATTGAAAAAAAAATGTATATTTTGAAACAGTATAAAACCTTTAGTGTAACCTTTGATCAATTTATGCATCCTTGCTTGAATAATAGTATTATTTTCTTTTCTTTTTAATCTTATACCAAACCTTAAATTGGTATGCAGA
Organism: Enteromius afrohamiltoni; assembly: GCA_034779775.1. Classification (NCBI taxonomy): domain Eukaryota; kingdom Metazoa; phylum Chordata; class Actinopteri; order Cypriniformes; family Cyprinidae; genus Enteromius; species Enteromius afrohamiltoni. Next base: position 11,648,968 of record JAUYWG010000040.1, read on the forward strand.
ATAGAATATAAATTCTAGTTTGTGAAACGAAGTACCTCAAGCATTTAATGCAGTTAACGCAATAAACTAACCAACCTATTTGTTTAATGTGGGGCGATCTTTCCACTTCATTAACTAGTTTGAAGGCTTCTCTCTGCCTTACAGCACCCTAGATGTTTCTTCCGAGTACTTTGCGGAGGTCTGGGCTAATGAGCGCAGGACCCGAGAAGCCCGTTTGGGCTGTGATGCTCCTTGGCGCCGCCCTACTGGCGTCATCCCTTGGTGGGAAGATGATGGCTCAGACCGCTGTGGCCCAAGCAAAGACTGCACCTGCAGGACCAGGACCATGGTGCATTAAGGATCTTCTAGACCTCCAGTTCTCCATAGAGAACCTAGATGTTTGGTTCTGCTCCATTGTGGGATCGATCGCTGTCGGACTGAGTGGTGTCTTTCCACTCTTAGTGATACCTATTGAAGCGGGAACAACATTGAAAACTGAGGGTAAGTCAAACTTATGGTTGCAATCTTTTGTAATCTAGGTCTGCTTTTGTGATCTTTGTCAACGGCTCATTGTCACAGCTATTCTAGGATCAGGTAAAGGTAGCATTGTGTTACATTAAGAGCTGGTCCAGATAATCACAGCAGTGTCCTTATGCAGACTAATTGGCAGAGTTCCAATATTTCATGTCTCTTCTTTGTTCATTTTATCAGAGGTGGAAAAACAATGAGTGATGAGTCTTTCTGGCCCTGTGCAGGTCATCTATAGTTTGCAAGGAGAAAGGAAAAAATGAGGTGAATGTTCAAATGTTCTGGTCACACATCAGGCCTGGTGTGACAAATAGACACATGTTTGCTATTATTACAAAGAAGAGAGAACCAGCCTGTAGACTGATTTAGTTTAGACTTCAATTGTTTGGTTGCATTAAAGCAGAGCTCCTTTCACTTTAAGCTCATTTTCTCTGTGGGATTTTTCCATGCTTATGGCTGGTTCCACTTTTTGTTTTCCCAGCCACAGAATAAGCCAGTTATAATGCTAATTGAAAGGTGTCAAGTCCAATTTAATTATTTATTTTATATGAAATAAAACTGGTTCACCCTGGATTTACTACACTTCTTACTCTGTTACTAGATTTAGGTTACATAATGGTCAAAATGATATTTTCTGTTGACTGGGAAGAAGGGTTATAGTTGGGGAGGTACAGTTAACAAAATTACTAGATTAATCTATGGTTTTGTTTTAATATTCATGTGCAGACCTGTTCATTTTTGGGACTGACCTAATGGAACCTTCCTCAAACAGATTAAATTTAAGAATCTTCCCCAAACTCATATAAAGAATCTTTCAGAGACCACAGAGAGATCACTGAGACAAATGTGTTGTGTGAACAAGCTTGACCTATAAAAGAATTTGCGGTGCATATGTATCTTCAGCTACACCTGTCATGGCTTGTCTAAATAGATTCTGATGAAGTGGACATCCTTTAGAAAAGCCAACAAAATCATAATTGGATGCAAAAAAGTAAGAGGTAACATTATATGGTTGACAGGTTGCACTCTTTACAGCTTTACAGAGGGCACTGTTGCTCTGTGAAGCTTTTGTCTGTGATGATATCAGTCATGCAGAAATAGATCAGAGTCTGGCAATGGATCCCAGTCAGGAAGTAGAAGGGCTTAAGAGAAGGCCTGTTGTGTTCCAGCAGTATAGGTTGCAGTGGGCAAGAGAGTAGATGGTTAGACTGAATTATAAGTGGTTTAGGTGTGTCCTGTACCACAGAGACAGACAAAATACTTAAAGCTGTTACTCTATACTGCTTTAAAAATAATGTTGTCAGTTACTATATGTTCCTATAAACTCGTAAGGCTTGCAAAACTAGCTTATTAAAGCTGCACAGCTTTAGAACCTAAGCCGAACGAAAAACAAAATAATAATTAGATGTAAGAGCCTATATAGAATGATTTTGCAACTGTACGGTGGTTTCACCATCTGATTTATGTGAAGGATTTGCTCAACTTGCTTAACACAGCAGGATCTTGCAAGTGTTGCATATCAAGCATTTCTGCTAATGTTTGTTTATGAACTTCCGCTGATGCTCTTTACTGTTTGCAGCTGGGTGTCAGAAGCTGAAGAAGCTGCTGAGTTTTGCCATTGGCGGTCTCTTAGGTGACGTGTTTCTCCACCTCCTTCCTGAAGCCTGGTCTCACACTTCCAGTCCTGGTGAGATTTCTCACATTATATATAACATTAGCTGCTGCTCATGCATTAATCATCATCTGTGTGCTCTTTCAGTTTCTTAGTCTCTTGTCTGTTTCTTTTTGGTCTATTTTCTCTTCCTATGACTCCCAGCGTGTGGTTTTGTAATTCATTCCCTCCCCATGTTTCTGTCTCCTGGATAGGAATCCATTGTATTGCATGAAACTATGCCTTTTTAACATTAATAGTGTATTGTAATTGACCCTTTGCTAAACCCTTCTCCCTCTGGGACTTTGTCTCAGTTTCTCATATTTATGATGGTACTGAAATCGATATGGAAAATGGCACTTACTAACATTTACATACTTTTTTAGTAAAGTTTTAGTGCCCTTATTGATCTTATGTCTTCATTTTGGGGATTTAGGGCTCACACGTTACTATTAACATTTTTAAAAAGTCCACTTTGGGTGTTTGTATTACTATTATAATACCCAAAGCCTGTCGAATATTAATAATAAAACCAGTGTTAAAAGCTTAAAATAAAGTATTTTATACCATTAGACACAATTGGACAGAACATAGGGAAATTTAATTGGTGCACTTTGCAATAAGGTGTAATTTATAAACATTAGTTAATATATTACCTAACCTGATCAAAATATGTACAGTACAGTTATTGATTGTTTATTCATATTAATTCACAGTGCATTAACTAATGTTAACAAACACAACTTATGATTTTAATAATGCACTAGTAAAGGCTAAAATTAACGTTAACTAAGATTAATAAATGCTTTTGAAGTATTGTTCATTCCTAATTCATGTTTGCTGACGTCACTAACTAACAATAGGGTCATTAGTTATTTTATTGGGGTTTTTATTGTTGTTTGTTTGATTTTCATTAATTGAGAATAAATTGTGTTTGCATGTGTTGGATAGATGGATCCTACAGGCACTATCATACGCAAGGTTTGTGGGTGATAGGAGGTTTGCTGTCCTTTCTGATTTTGGAAAAGGTGTTCCCAGATGAAGACTGTGATCCAGAGAGCACAGCTACCTGCCAAAGAACCAAAGTAAGTTGCATGTGTCCTCATGGGGGAGCCAAAGCACGATTTTGAAGTAACGCACTCTACAGAATAGCAAACATTCAATATACATCAACATTATCCTCCCGGTAGCATACAATTGGAGTCCAGTTATTCTTTTTTTTCTATTTAACTACAAAAATGTTACAAGTGCTTATAAGTACTGGCTGATAGAATAATAGTTTGTGGTTTCACACAAACTTTAACTAAGCGTTCTTGTTTTTTAAAACAGGGACCCAAGTGTTGTAAATATTTTTAAAGCAGGGTGGTTTTGTCTTCAGTTTCTGGAAAAAGTTAATCAGCCTTGAAACTTCTGAAGTCACAAAACTAATTTTTGTATTGTTTGCTAATAAATACTAAAAAGATAACCACTTATGCAAGCTTATCTGTTATTAATCGTGCAAAAAAATGATGTGACATGCATAACGCTAAGCCAAAAAGTAACAGTTACCAAAAGTGAGTCATCCAAAAATTCAGAAGTGTATGTTGGAGGATTTGTCTTTTATGATTAGTCCCACAATGTTCTGGAATGTCCCGGAAGGCATTAGAATATTCCAGAAATTTCTAGAATGTTACTGTTCCTGCAAAAGTAAATGAATAAACCTGTAACATTCTGTACAAAAGCAGTTACATAATCTCTAAAATTTATCTGAACTAAATATTTACCAAAATATTGATGCGGTGTGTGAGGAACCACACATTTACGTGAAACAAACTTGTTAAATTGTGTTTGTTTAAACTTATTGATTAAAGATGAAGATGTTTTAGTGAAAACAGAGAGAGAGTGAAAGGAATTGATGTTATAAAAATGTTGCAGGGTCACGAATCATGAGTTGTGAGGGATATTTAAAACTTTACAGCTCATGTCCCATTCAAATACCCACAGGACTGTTTCTGACGTTGAAGAAGAACCCCAAACCACTTTTATTCTGGCCTTATTTCAGCGTATTGCATCACCACATTGCATCAGTCAGTTAAACACACGCATGCACACCTTATTTTACTTTTCGGGCTCCACCCTGAGGGAAATAACAGCTTAAGGCTTTGAGATATTTGCTTTTAGATGCTTACTAAAACAAATGAATTACACTTTGGTTCGGCCTACCTTTCTTGTGTAGACATGACATCAACTGTTACTTTTTTTTAGTGTGAGTCCTGGACAGTCAAATCACATCACACACAGGGTCTTGCAGTGCCCCGTCCAATACTATATCCCCCCACCTTACTCGCCTTCTAATTATATCTTTTAATTTGACTCGGTCTGTGACTTAATTCTGTTTGTGTATGCCTATATCTGAGTCTCTTCCTTGCTTATGGGAGACCTGGGAGTTTGATTGATAGCCTCTGCTCTGTTTGGGTAGCTATAAATAGCATCTTGCAGGAAGCAGCTGCCACCAGCATTCCATCAGCAGACAGACGGGCCACAGAAGTCAGCCACGGTGCACAGAAACCACAGCTGAGAGGCCTTACAGACTGTGGGCTGGAACAGGGAGGAAGCATCTAGTTCTGTTATTTCACTCTAAAATACCTGCTGCTATAAAGGACGATTGTTTTCTCACGGCCAGCCTTTATTAGCCATTTCTGTCTCCTCAACCCGAGGAAAGGATTTTGTGAATTTAGCAGCAGAGTTTTGTTTAATGAAACCAATGTTTAAATTTTTGGAAACATTCTGAAGACAGCTGTAGGAACTAAACTAAGTGTTATAAGCGTGCTGATGAGCTGATTGTTTGATTTAAGAATAAATAATGGTGTCAGGGTGTTTTTTACTGCTTAGTCTACAGAGCAGTGGTGTGCTGTAAATTCCCAAACAGTGTCCTCAGTTTATGAAAATGAATGGAACGTGTTTGTTTATAGCAGTGCGCTTATAGCTAGCACTGGGAAGAAAAATATGCAGTACTGAAATCTTTTAAAAAGAAGTCTCTTATTTTCATCAAGGCTGTATTATCTTTTTTTACTTCCTTTTTAAAAATACAAAAACAAATATTGTAAGTTTTTACTGTTTTAAATGGCTGATTATGTATTATTGTAAGTGTAATTTAGTCGTCCTGTGACATTTTTGCATCCATTTGCATCCAATTCAGCGTTACATGGTCCTTCAGAAATCATTCAAATACTTTTATTGCTGATATTGAAACATTGTTTAATGTTAACAGTTTTGTTGCTTAATATTAATGTGGAAAGTATGGTACTTTTTTAAATAGTGCTCTGCCTGGTTAATTGTTCTTGGGAACCAATTTATTCAGAAAATTTGATAGTGGGCGAAATAGTCTATTTGCTCTTGAATGCTGTAAAATGAGTGCCAGGTTTGTTAGCCTCATTGTGGTGTTCTATCTCTTTCCGAACTAGTCGTCTTCAACAGATCTGAGCAGCGAGGTCTCCGTATCCCCACAAACAAATGGCATCTGCTCAAACAACAACTCAGACTCCAAGCCAAAGACTGACATCAGCCTTTACACAGAGCCAAAGAAAATAAAGGTAAGCTGAGCACACAAATCATGCCTTGTTCACAATAAATGGTCCAAGTGGTAATTAGATTATTAGAGAAAAGGACTAGGTTAGTTCCTTGGAACCAGTCATGCAGCATTTGTAAAGTGTCTGTTACCTATTCTCTTTCCTCTCTTTATTTTTTCAGACAAGTGGTTATCTAAACCTTCTTGCTAACTGCATTGATAACTTCACTCATGGGCTGGCAGTGGCAGGAAGCTTCTTAGTAAGCCGAAAGGTAAGAGCAAACAGAGATCAATTCCATATAAATGGGATTCAGCCCTCATTTGTACTACTACAGAACTCAGTAAAGTAATGCTAAAGGAAAGCCGATTGCTGCTAGCACAGCCTGCTATAGAGTGCGCTATTAATGACTAGTTGTTGAATGTGAACAGATATGTGTAGGGCAGTTGAATGTCTGGTAATTATGGCGTTATGTGCTTTATAAATAGATTCAGAGGTCCTGAGTAAAACTAAAATGTTTCTGCCACTGTTAAGCATCAAACTTCTAGCTTCCCCCATATTTCCTTTGGTCAGTGGAGATCATTGCAAGCAGTCAAATAGAGATGTTTATGTGATGTGTGGGAATATTTATAGTGCAGCATTGTTTATATGGCTTTGCGAAGTTGAAGTCCAGGTGGAGAAGCATAAGGCTCCCAGCATGCGTGGGGAGGGAGTTTCAGAGGAAATGCACTTGGTGCAACAGAAACCACTATACTTGCACAAAAAAACACACTTTTACACATTTGCTCACTGGCCTGGACATACATATTTGGCTGCAGGAATACAAGGGAGAGTATTGATGGAGAACTGTGCCATTTTACTGATTTTGCTACCTCCCCCATAGCTTCTGTTGACATTCAGTTAAACATATGTGCTAAATAAACATTGTCTGGATTATAAAATATGCTTTTTCTGCCCTACCATGTTTGAATTAGAAAACATTGTATTTACAAAACCTTATCGCGCTTGTCCCAACAGGTTGGTTTCTTAACAACATTCGCTATACTGCTTCATGAGATCCCTCATGAGGTACGTATCTCTGTATCTAACACTTTGCCTCTGTAGTTTCAACTAGGTAATTAATATACAGGAAGCATGCTTTTCATTTTTATCTGATCAATAACAGTTGATTATTATTGACTAGGAATGGGCTAGGAGTCATTCAACAGTTACTGCATGTACAATGCCTCAATGCTTTATAAAACTCAGTTCTTACTGATTTCTGTCGCTTTGCTCTTTTTGTCTTTTTATGGAAAGGTGGGAGATTTTGCCATTCTGCTGCGAGCAGGATTTGACCGCTGGAAAGCTGCCCGTATGCAGCTCTCGACAGCGTTAGGAGGAGTCCTCGGGGCATGTTTTGTTCTTTGCTCCCAATCACAGCAAGGGGCAGGTGAGACTCCACAGCACTCTCAGACTCAACACTACTGTTCAAAAGTTTGCAGTCAGTAAGATTTATTTTTTTAAATATATTCTGGAAGAAGGCATTATAAATAAAAATGTTGTCAAGTTAATGCTGTTCTTTTCAACACTGTATTCATCGAAGAACACTAAAGAAAAAATATCACTGTTTCCACATAAGTATTAAGCAACAAAACAGTTTAAGACCAATAATAATAATAATAAAGGCCAGTTTTAACGCAAACCGTCTTTTGGCTGTTAGGTTTTACTACAGTCCTTCCGTGACGAGAAGGTGTGAACTCCTGATTTTATTTTTTTTATTTTGTGCCTCAAATTATTGAATATGCTTTAAGATGCAAAATGGATGGGAAGAGAGCATTTAACAGAATCACACAACGTTTGTGCTCAACAAATGAATGGTATTTGTAGCTTTGCTTAACACCCAAATATCTGTCTTAATAAATAAATGCCTTAAACTATTTTCATCTGAAATGCAAGAGCACTTTGTCCAAACATGTTGTATGCCATTTTTATTTTTAATTTGCTTCAGGAAAAGTAAGACGACTTGTAACCACCAACTAATAGTCACGCAATACCAAGTCTATCAAAACTTCTCGCAAACTTAAATTTTGGGCTCCAGTTCTTTTCAGTGTACCATGGCCTCTTTATTTCTTTCTTCTTCTTTATTTTGCATTGGTCGATATGTAAATGAGATGTTGTGTCTGTGTTCTTTAATTTACCCATTGTGAGTAAATCACCCACACCCATCTGCGCTCTTTTGGAAATGTTTGCCCTGCTTAGTAAAACTGACTGTTTGAGAACCAAATTTATTTGTTTTAAATTGTAGCATTTCATATTACTCTGGTTTAAATAATTGCAACTTTTGTGAGCATAGAAAATCTTAATGACCCCAAATTTTTGGAACTGTATTTAATCAAAAATCTTAAAAGCTTTTTCATATTTCTACTAATGTCAGCATTTGTTGTTGTTTGCAGCAGTGTTCTTTCTTTTTTGTGCCTTCTCCATCCCATTCCTAACATGAATTTTAGCATCTATTGATATTTAATAAATGGTGCATTAAGTGAATTTATTTGTAGAAAACCAAAATTGCTATTTATTAAGTGTCATGAACTGCCTTGGTTTCTTATTTTGTACCGTTTGACAGCCAACATCCTTTACAGGTGGACACTACAATGATTTTTTTTGGTTAAAACGCATAATAAACATAAGCACCTTGTCTGCTCATGGTTCTGGTTCTACTCTTATGTCTTTCTAGAGAATGCCACTGCCTGGATCCTGCCCTTCACCTCAGGTGGCTTTCTCTACATTGCCATGGTCAATGTGGTACCTGATCTGCTACAGGAGACCAACCCTAGGTAAGATGTCTACTATAATGGTCTGTTTGTGTCTCACAGTAAAATCTTGCCATATTTCAAACATTAAATAAACTGAATGTCAACGATCATGTCCCCTGTTCCCACAGGAACTCCTTTCTTCAGGTTCTCCTGTTGTTTTGTGGGATAGCAGTCATGGCTCTTCTCTCAGTCATCATGGACTAGCCACAGACTAGCACTGCTTTTATCAAGGGACATTTAGAGTACTACCTAGCATGTTGGAGGACTTGCGGAAATTTTTTTCCACTGGTTATGCTTTAAATAATTTAGACAATTTTGTCACCCCAAAGACCATGTGAGGAAAGACCTAAGGAAGAAACAGCCTTGACAATCAGGTGTTTGAATCAGTGTCCAAATGATTTTAGCTTTATCCTTCATATACCTCTGTGTCCGGATTAAATTTAGACTGGAAATCATCAGCTGACACTGATGGGAAATATAGGTTTGATCAAATGTGGTGGTTTTGGCTTAAATATGGCATCGCATTCTTGTTCATGTTCCTGCTGGGTGTCATTTACTGTTGTCAAAATGTTTTTTGTCATACATTTGCAGTATCACATACATTGCACATGCAGGTTTTACAACACTTTTTTTTGCTTTAAGAGACAGGCACATAATCAGATTTTTGTGTTTCTATAAAAACCAATACTGCTTCACTTTTATGAGTCATTCTGTTGAAGTTTTATCTATCTCATTTCATACTTCATTTGCTTAAGTTAAGACTTTCACACTTTGCATGATTACATATTCCTAATTGCATGTACATCAGTGAACACACTCCTTTTATCAAACAAATACTTAACAGGCCTTATTTTCATGTAGTATTCCTTTTGTATTTTTATGGTGCTGCCTTTTTTTTTTTTTTTTTCTACAGCATTGAGTCTTGTTACCGAGTCTTGTCCATATAGCCACTACACTGCTGCATCTTAGCTTTAATTAACTGGTTTTCTGTACATTTCATTGTGGTCCTGGCATTACAGTACACCGTTTTGAGTGGTTTAGGTTTAAGATTTGATGGATTCCTAAGCAGACAGTTCTTTTACTTAACTGACTTGGTGCCATTTCAGACATTTCAATCACGTTTTAAAAAGATACAATAGTTGATGAATGGATTGTCTGTTTAAGAGTTTTGTATATGGAACGTTACTGAGAAGAATGTTCTGAACATGTCACATGTTTGGTAAGAACAGTCTTTTTGCCAAAATGTAAATATTTGAAGAGATTATATATATTTATTCTGTTAACAATGTCATGGTAAAATGTTTTTTTTACTTTTAGGTCCTCCCAATGTTATATTTGAAATAAAGAAATATTACAGTTTGATTTAAAACCCTTTGTTACATCTGATTTGTATGTGTGCAGACGTAACACTCCTCCAAACATTGCATTCCAGTCCAAATTTATTAGTTCAGCTGACAGTTTATATGAATCATTTGATAACCTCCTAACAAAGTGTCAGTTTTCTACTCTACTGCTAGTACATAAAAAACATTTTCAAGAATGTTGGAAACCAAGCAGTTGACATTAGCCACTGACTTCTATAGTACTTTTTTTTTCTGGACTATGGAAGTCAAAGGCTACCTTCAATATTTGCAATTTGCAAAAACATATGCATGTCAATAGAGACCAACTGAGGGTGAACTATCCACTTTAAAGAACTAAAACATTTACAACCTTTTTCCATTTTAGGTTTTCTAAATTGCAAACATAATATAATGATTTTTTTTCCCTCCTTTTTTTAATATATATATAACCATATTGCAGATGGCTTGAGACGCCAAAGTTATGTGTGTTGAGCGAATCTCCTTCCTGCACTGTAACAGATCATTTCTATTGAATTAGAGTTAATGGACCATAAATGACATTTAGCAGCTCTGCTTCTCATGTCAGAATGACACTACATACGCAGTAAATTTAATAACAAGGGTGCAATGTATCCAGCATATATTGCACATGACCTGCTAAATGATCAGCTATTCCTTTGCTGTTACATGCCCATGAGGAGGAACCATTACACTAAATGACTCTCATGAGATGGACTCCCCACTATGTTTAACCATTAGCAACCTAGACTGTGCTTCTGTGACGTGTGAACGAGCATTGGATCTCCACTTCTGTTCCTCTGTTGATGCAGTTTGCTTGAATGACAACTGCATAGTTTATTTGTGCATCCTGGGAGTCTATGTTGTCCCAGTCTGCAAGGTCTTTGGATTTTGATATGTCATACTCACAAATGGCTTGCACTGCCTGCCGATTGATGCGTTCAACATAGCATTTCTGCAACGGTGTCGGCTATGCCAAGATGCGTGCCACAAGCACATTTTTACTGCACAGTCTGGGTCTGAAATGTCATATGGGAATCAGGGGGTGGTATTGATTTTGTGTTCACACTTGTCCTATTTCAACACAGTCTGTTTGGCAAGGGACTGTTGCCATAACGACTAGCCTGTGGGTTGTCTTCCTTTGTCATCTGCCCTGACAGAGCCCACTGTGTGTGGGAAACTGCCTGGAACTTTAGACAATGATATGCCTCTTTTTTTTGTTTATATCTGAAAGTCTTTATGTCTTGTCCTTCAAACCGCTTTTAATGGGCACCTAAAACACGGCTGCTTGTACTAATGTGATTTATTCTCCTGTTTCTTGACCTGAACCTCCCACGCTTCTGAAACTCTTCTCAGTGCTTCTCTCCCTCTCTGTGGGCCACCTCCATGGATGGCAGGTGGCAAGTTAGTGCTGCTACAGTTCACACAAGTATATTAATGTAAGAGTTGAGTGCACCTGATCATGGAGAAATGGCAAGAAAGATATAGACAGGAGCAGTGAAGGAAAACAACGCTGAAAGAACAAGACTGTCAGGAATGGCTGAAAAGACAGATGCAAAGTTTCAGACTTTAAAACATTTTGCACACCGAATGTGATGTTGAAGGAAAAATGTCTTATCAAATTTTAGATTTCAGTTTAAAAGTTTTTATACTTCCCCTGTTCTTGATTCATATTGTTTTATGTATTGCGGCTGGGAATGTTTGAGAAGACAGTCAGCTGTATGTGGGAGGGACACTGTGCTATCTTCTGGGACTTTTCTTTCAGCAGTTTTCTGTTTTGTTTAATTTTCTGAAAGTACTAATATATCAGTTGTCAGGTAATCCAAATAATATGTAATGCATGTTTGGTTATATTTAACTTTGAGGGAGGAATTTACATTGTTCTATGAATCTCTTGTGAACTAACGCGTGAACATATCTGTAAGAAAATTAACAGCTTAGCTAAAACAATTTTTTTTTACTGTTTTATTATAGACATTTATTCTGTTCTTATTGAAGCAACACATCGTAAGTAAATAAATATTTTGTTTTTTTCCCCATATTTGCTGTATTAATGTGTGTTACCAAATAAAACAGAAACATAAACCGATTTTGTTTGGAGGGAAAAAAGTAAAGCTTGTATTTTGGATTTAATCTCTCTACTTTGATTTGACATTTATTTAAAAGACTTAAAGTTGTGTTGACAGGTTATACCTCCGGGGAATCTCTTGTATGACTGCTCTTTTTTTGTATGTTATCTTATTTGATTTGTTGGGGATTGTGTTTCAGTATTTTCTTATGTTTCAGAATTCTTAAATAAAGATTTGATTAATATATTTGATTTTTATAAAACAAATACTTACTACCGCAGATCATGTTTACAAGACATATTTGGGATAAAAATAATAGTTCATTAGAATAGTTCACTCAAAAATGATTTGCTCCCTCAAGTTCCAAACCAGTATGAATTTCTTTGTTCTGCCAAACACAAAGGAAGATATTTTGGAAAAAAGTTTGTAACCAAGCAGTTTGGGTCACCATTGACTTCATACAGCTATTTGTTTAAACGTCAATGATAGCAAGATAACTAACAGGAGACAGTAGAATATTGAAGAAATATTGCTGCTTGGATCTGTGATGCTGGGCTCGTTTGTAATCAATAAATGACCCTCTCATGTTTATCACTTATTCCTCGTGTTCCCGAGGCACCTAATTGGTCTCTTCTCAGTTCACTGAGGCCCAAGAGGAAAGAGAGAGCATTGCACTCACACCAAGCACCACTCACTCTGTTCTGGTCCTCTCCTCGCATCGCATCTCCTCTCCTCTTCCCACCTCTCCCCTCTGCTCAACTCAAAAGCAAAACAGATGGTGGAAAAGCAGCACATCTGTCCGGTCGCTCTGCAACAATAGATCGCATCGAGCTGGAGTCGAGCCTGGTCATGTCCGCGCGCGAGAGCTTCTAGAGATCCGGTGTGTTTTCTGGCTTCGGCTGCCGAAGGAGGACCGCGCGTCTGTCTGGGTTCTCCAACGAGCGGAGAAGATGGCCGCCATTAAGATTTTAACCAGCGCGGGGCTTTTCTTGGCGTTTTGTGCTCTGGTCTTGTTGGCTATGGCCATCTGCACCGATTACTGGTACGAGACGGATGCTCGGCGGCATCGCGAGCGCTGTAAGAACTACGCAAACAAGCGTAACGATCCCGGATACATTTACATCTCAAATCACAACTTACCTCTCCAGATGCCTCCAAAGGGCTATGAGAGGAAAGCGACGGAGGCGCGCGTGAAGCGGCACGCTCCGGCTTCGGCGACGGCCATGGAGTCTCACTGTAGCCGCCAGTTCAACTCCACGATCTCCGGTCTGTGGAGAAAGTGCCACCGCGAGGGCTTTGACCTGGAGACCGAGGATCTCATTTACAAAGGTGAGCTGCTATCTGTTTAGCGGTGCTTTGTCAGTCACTGGAGCCTTGGTCCAGGCCGTTTTGTTTTGAAGGGAACGGATGTGCACGTTCATTCTGTTGTACATTTCCCACGACTGTTAATAGTGCACTTGCCCATTGGGTCAGGTTGGTTAATCCTGTTTTCACTTTGCCTACATGTCATTCACCTCCGCGTAGTGGCTTTTGTTTTATTAAATTCTGTTGTGAAGTTTAGTTTGAAATCGATGTAAATAGTAAACGGGAAATGTGGAAGGCCTGATTAGATCAATGTCGCTATCCGAGGTGCTGAACGTGTCGTGTGTGAAGAAGGCGCAGGTAGTTGCTTATATCCCTAGAAAATGTTACAGACAATTTAATTCTGCATTGCTACAGACAAACATTAATGGATCGATGACAAATAAGGATGTCTGAGAAAAAAAGCGATCCAGAAAGAGACTTGGAAACCTGAATGTTGTTAACACCACATTGATTTGTCAGAGTTATTCCTCTCTTTTAAAAAACAAATCCTCTCATCATTAACCATGAACCAAAGTTAATTTTTGTATGATTCACATTTTCGTGTATTTTTGAATGGCATATATGAGCTAAAAGAGGGTCTGCAGATCTTTACAGTTCTCTCTTTTAAAATGTTTACTGTCATAAAGTATAGGCAGAATTATTAAAGGCATTTTTATTATGTTTTTGAAGTGTGTATTGGATCACTGTTTTCACTGTGTATTTTATTACTTCCAAAAAGCTCCAAACACCAATCTTGCTTTTTTTTTTTTTTAATTATCTGATCATTTACGCAGAACCAAAGCAAAACCAAAGGTATTATGTAATGCATGTATTCTAAATCTCATGTAAGTGCTCAGGATTGATGAAAAGAGAAACGAAAAACACTTAAGAGGAAGGACGGTGAAATGCACTGGTTCAAGTGTGAAATATAAATGTAATATCAGCGAATATGAGTATTGGTTTTGGTTAAACAAATTATGACCTTCTCAGATATTACTAATGTCTAGACTATAGTTTATCAGATAACATTATCTAAGGTGATTAGACTTAAGCGAAATGATCATATTTTTCTTACCCTCATCTTATGAATACTGATCTCAAGTGTAAGAGGCTTACAGCTCTCATCTCTATCATTTGATACAGTATTATTTGACAGAGGTCTCATTCCACATTATGTTCAGGCCTTAAATATTAAGTGTGAGCTTTTACAGCAGCCATTTCTCTTGCTGGGTTGCAAGAGAAGGAGCGCTGCTCACTTGACCATATCTTCATCAATAATTTGTTCATTGATTTTCCCAGGTCACCCTAAGTGGCTCTGTAGATGTCATGAATGATGAAGTAGTGATGGTGTGCAACCACTCCAGTTAGACTGTGAGCCAACACCCAGGAATACATCGCTTGCAGATTTATAGTCCAACCCTGCATTATCAACACGTTGATATGTGTTCACATAAAGCAGCCAGAACATCGTTCTTGATTATCCTATATGAATATATTTGATCCTAATTTTAAAAAGTATAATATAGATGTTTACTTGTCCTAATGCTCAATGCAAACTGACAGTGATCCTCAGAGAACTGGAACAGTTCATACTAAATCCAATTAATATAGTACACCATGTGTCCTCTTATCCAAATTTAAAATGCTTTAAAAAGCTGAAAGAGACTAAATGTTAAGTAATCTATCACAATAGATCAATAACATGAGCTGAAAATCTGATGTTTTGTTTGTTTTTTTAACTGATCTGCAGGGTATTGTTTTCTTTTCTTTTAGCTTCAGTTCACCAATTAATCTGAAGCCTCTTTGTAGTTTCCATCAGATCATACTTTTATGTTTTTCATTGTTTACAACAATAAGAGCGAAAGTGCACGCCTTTTCTTCAGCATAGGATGAATGTGCTAAGTGTCTTTGTGACAGATTTTCAAGCTTTGATGTGTCTGTTTGTGATTATGACACAGTACAAGCTGTCACAATATATTTGACACATAGATATGATAAACATGACACAACTGCTCAGCTCACGCACAGGGTCTGAACAAATCACTTCAACACAGATCTGTGCAGCAACAAACCCAATGCCCCTTGTGCCTTTGAGTCTTTACTTCAACAAATCAATTTAACACAGTCCAGTTTCTGTAATTATATGGCAGCTCATCCCTTTCTTTATCCACGACCTCTCCTTTCTTGTATTGTCTAATCCTCAATATCAGGCACAATATTGACCCAGCATGCTTCTAATGACAGAGAATCCAGTAAACCAGTTTTACACACTCGAGTGCTTTATATTGTGTGGTGAATAAATCACGTTTAAACTAGGCATTTTGATGTAGCAGGATGTGGTCATGCCCTGATGGATTACATGAGAAACAATTTGTGTTTTAGTCATTCAGTTGGCTGATGTAGCTGAAAGCATGTTTCTGCATCATCAAATCTCTTAGAAGATTATGATTGCTATTAGTGAAGTGTAAACAGGTGATTAATATCATCCTAGATTAGCTCCCAGAAGAAGTTTTATTATATCCTTCGTTTATATGCTGTATTGGAGTTGGAGACGTATCGAGATATTTTATGTGGGTCTTGTTACTCATGGTCTGCGTGTCAGATACTAAAATGTGAAATCCTTTCGATCTAATTGTCTAAGTTAGTAGCTTTTTACAAATAAGATGCAATTATTTTAATCACTTGCTTTTGAATCGTGTAAAATGTATCCGTTTAAAGGTTTGTTTACAAAACATGTTCACAAACTTCTGTTTTTGAAGGAGCAGTACAAAGTACTAATAATTCAAAAATGTATGTTAGAAAACTCTGGTCGTACTTTGACCCAAGTTCAAGTCTAACAGTTCTTAATTTATATTTCCTAAACTTATAACTTTTTCCACTATGGAATGAAAAATAAAGAAGGTAATAGCATACAAATCATACTTAAGTTAACATCTCACAATTTTGACTTTATATCTCTAATTATATAAAAAATAAATCTGAAAAAAGTCTAAATTGCTTAATATATAATCAGAATCACAAGAAAAAAGCCTCAACTTTATAAATATAATTTCCAATTGCGAATTTAATACCATGGCTGAAAAGCGCTTCCATTGGAATCTTGAATAAATGTTGGCTGAGAAGTTTCCCTTGTCAACAAAGTGGCAATCACAACTATATTCTGCAACACAGCTGAAACACTGAGCGATATAGAGGCATCCAAACAGAAACCCACTCCATGTCTTTCATCACCATCACCTAGTCTAACAACTGGAAAAGTGTCAAACCCTACCACGTTCTGTATGAATAGAACATGAATGCCTGCTCTGATTTATGCAAATCAATCCCAGACCAAATCATCAGCTGGTGAAAGCTAAAAATAATGATGATGTGGGGGAGAGGAACACAAAGTTTACCTTAAAAAACCCTGCATAGCCTGTGGTGATTGAAATGTATTTGTCATGCAAGTCATTGCACCCTTTAATGCTATCTGATATACATTTAAGGTTTCTCTGATAAAGATTTGAATATTTTACTCGATTAAGCCTCTTTTATGTCAAGAAGGAGGAAAGAAATTACTGTAGTAGATGGTTTCAAGCTTAATGAAGTGCAAGTGAATTATTTTGAGGTTTACACTCGCCTGTTCAGGATTCATACAATTGGCAAATAGCAGCATGCACACACAACACACTCACACTTATGTCATTCATGATGACGCAGAGTCTTACAGTGCCAACCAAGTGCTTGTCTAAAAATAAATAAAAATACTATGTAATCTTACACTTTTTTTGAATTGCTCTTTTAACCTTCTACTGGTGCATATTGATTTTTATTTTATTTGGCATGTTTTTGTATGTTTTAAACAAACATAAGTCTTAATAATTACTTTAAAAATAGTAGTTTTGCTAAATTTTCAACGAAATTTGTAAAGTCCAAATACTGAGCGATTTACAGAGAGTATATTAAATGTTTAAATGAAGTAGGTCAGTTTTTACAGCCTGGTGCTCTAATTTTACATGAAAATAAAATCAATATGAAATGCAACTGTGACATTTATGACCCTGTGCATTTGATCATATGCACCTAATTGCTCTCCGGGAAATAGTTTAATTAAAGCGAATACAAGCATGGGCCTCTTGTGGCATTTTGTGATCACAACAGACCTGCTGATCCTCTGGAGATTAAAGCCCTGGACCGATTGGTTTTCTTAAACAGTCATTAGAGAGTATACTTCTGTATAATCAGTGTTTGAATCGTTGTTTTGTGCAAATAGGGTTGATTCAGAGATGCACCCCTGTGAAGTATCATTACACCTCTTCAATCCTGCCTCGAAACCTTCCTGTCAACATCACCAAGACCATCCGGCAAGATGAGTGGCATGCCCTGCGTGAGTCTGACAGTTTCTTCTTTACATGTGTCAGAGTTACAGAATCTTTTATTGTGTCTGCATTGTGCTTGTTCCAATGCAATATTTATGAAACACAATTCTTTTCTTAGAAAATATTGTAATCGATCCTTTTCTAGTTGTAGGAATATTTTGGTAAAATATGATGCTTCTGCACTCAAGCCTACAGAAGACAAACGGTTGTAGAACGGATGAATGATACTATTGTAACCCTCCTATACTTGACATCTTACATAAACACTTTCACTCACTGCCTACACTAAACAAGAATTTCACCAAAAGATCAAACATTTAATGAATAAATGTCTAAAATAACAATAAAGACATTTATGAAGTTGCAGAAGTTTGTGAAGTTTTTTTTTAAATGTTATTATTTTGAACTTCCTATTCATCCAGAATCCTTAAAATAGTCATCCAAAATAATTTTATTCAGCACAACTGTTATTGTATGGTAAGAAATAGACAACCTACTTCCTAACACTTTATTTTAAGGTGTCCTTGTTACATGTACTTAATATATTACCAATAAAATATGCATAATTACATGCAAGTAACCCTAAGCCAAACCCTAACCCAAGTACATGTAGTTAATTAATATTACTTAGCACTTAAATATATAATTACACTGTATGCAAACACCTACATAAAGTATAACCGATTGCTTTTTTCAAGATAATGTGTAATAATGTGTACAAGAAATGTGCACAAAATACAGATGTTTTAGTATGTATTTCTGTCCGAGTGGCCAAAACGGTGTGCACTGAAATGTGTTTTTTTATTTATGTATTTTATAAGGTATAATAATACTACAGTGGAAATCTGTTGCTTTGTTGGCAAGATTTTACTATATTTGTTTCATTCCTGTGTTTTGTAGTAAATATCAATAAAAAGACGCTGATGAATAAAAGAAAAGCAAAACCTAAATATTTAACATGCAATAGAAGTCATCACTAGATGCTCCCAAGCCCTGAATGGTAACAAAGGAGGCTTAATGTTGGTGTTTTGTGCTGCAGATCTGCGGAGGATGACAGCAGGTTTTGTGGGCATGGCTGTCTCTATCATCCTTTTTGGCTGGATCATCGGAGTTCTTGGATGCTGTCAACAACATGATCTCATGCAGTATGTAGCTGGACTACTCTTCCTCATGGGCGGTAAGAGGCAGAGCGTGTGTTTGTGTGCATGCAAGAGAGAGAAAAAAAGTGACTTGACTGCTCAATTTTGTCGCCATCTAGTGGCTGTTTTTTATTTAACAAGATGCTTTGAAAATAGATCCAAAGCTTTGCATCCTAGGGTGTTTCATGAATGTTTGATGATACATCTCGAGTAATTTCCCTTCTGACAGGAACCTGCTGTATTATCTCCCTTTGCACATGTGTGGCGGGCATTAACTTTGAGTTGTCGCGTTACCCACGTTACCTGTACGGCCTTCCGGAGGACATCAGTCATGGGTATGGCTGGTCCATGTTCTGTGCCTGGGGTGGACTGGGTCTCACCCTGCTGGCCGGTTTCTTATGCACGCTGGCTCCTTCTTTAAGCAGCCCCTTGGCCCGCACCACAGTCCACAAATCCAGGCACGAAAATGGGACCGTGTGATCAGAGACTTCTGCAGCGACGTTTTCACAACATGTGTACAGCGACTACATAAGGACAAAGCATCTGGCCTTTTCATCATCATGCAGTATATCGACTGGATCATTTCTCTTTCCGTGTTCATATGACTCCAGTGGCTCTCGTTGATCACCGATGTCAACACAACTTGTGTACACCATCAATTTGTTTAAAAGGTTGAAGTCTGTAAATGGCCTGAACACTGCTGATAAAGTCAAATTGAGACACAAGCACAGACCACCGAGCATCTTCCACTGTCTCACATGACTCACTCTGGTTCTTTGTGGAAAAAAAAAAAAACAACGAAAATGTTCACCGCTCCGCTTCGTGATGGAGAAGCGAACTGGAGGCGACTGTCTTCTCTCCAAGAGAATAAAATGGTGCTCTCTTTTCAAAATCATACAACTGCACAGAAATCTTTTCAAAGACATCAAATAAATCCATGGTTTTTCATTGTAGCTGTGGAGGATTGTGAGTCCAGAAGCAATGGAAAGAGAGATAAAAGTATTTCTATTGTTCAAGCTTTGAGAAGCACATTTCCCAAGGCCTCAAAGAGTCTGTATGTGTACAAAATATTTGGTTTTGTCTAGATTTCAGGTCTATTTGGATGAAATTATGCTTGGGATACAAATGGAGCCTTTTCACTCTTTGTTATGATTGTAACGAACGGTGACATGGCTAGCTGTTTTGAGGAATCTGATCAAATTGCAAGAATTTCTGGCATGTGAATTACCAATATGATGAAAATGTTTGTGGGGGTATTTCTGAATATTGTTCCTGATGAAGCCTTATTGCTGTTATGAGCACAGCATGATTAGAATTATACAAGAGCACAGCACCTTCCAACCACAACTGAATGTTGCTGAGTAGTTAGGATACAGTACAGTTACAGCTCGGACGGCACATGCAAGATTCTGAAGGAAATTCAGTGTTGTTTAGACGCAAAAAGTGAAGATACAGAAAATGTACAGAATTTAAACGAAGATGATGAACTGCAGGTAGAGTGTTTGATATACAGTACAGTACATGACACGAAACAAGCTGTAATGTTTACATCATGTAATGTTTGTAAGTAGATGACTCCAACCAAACGATATTTTAAAAACCCCAACAGGCCTGGAGGTTTTATTCTAGTAATAATCTAGTAATATCTTTTTTTAAGTGAGTGTTTCCACATTATCATGAATAATTCATATTGATTCTTCTCAATGGATATTATTTATTGAGGATGCTACTGTGAAAAGCACAGTTACTGTAAATCATTTACCAATGCCTCATGTCTTTGCCAAATGTACATTCATAAACTCATCGACCTCCACAGAACCCAGATCAATTCTTGAGCACAACATACTGATATTCACAGTGACATGAAACGCAATAGATAATGTAAGACTGTGCACAGTTTGAGAAAGAGGAATGTATTTGTAAAATGTCATTAGAGGGGGGTCCAGTCATTTTTAGGGTAAAGCTTACAGCTGATTGGCACAAACATTTATGTCATAGGCATAAAATGAACAAAGCCAAAAGAACAAATCCCTTTAGGTGGATAGGAGAGTATTGTATTAAGTGTGATGAACTGCAGAGCTGGTATTGACTGAAAATACAGTGGCAAAAAATTGGCTGAAAATGTGAATGTTTTGGACAGGAATTAAAAAAAGAGCACAAGAACAATGTGGAGAAAAAAAAGCTTTTTTAATAAAAGCAGCTTCAGGTGTTTTGTCACTTATGGAGAGATGTGAGAGACATTTGTACAAAAGCTGCCATTTACTTTGGCAGCTGAAGTAGCATCACTTTTTATTTTTGGGTATGAACTGTTTTTATTGGTTCGTTTCATAATTACAGCTGGAGAAAACAAGTATCATTGTCTCGCATGCCGTCATATTGATTCATTTCAGTGTATTTAGATTGTGTCAATTTTTTTAAATGACTTTTATTTTATGAAATAAAATGTTAGTAGCAGCATTTCATCAGGAAGTACTTTTTTATATTCTATTCTGTTTTTTAATTAAAATAGTTGAATGTTATAGCCCACTTGGGCTTTGGTTTGAATTGATTGCTAAATGAGCTACTGTAGTACTGTATATGATCGGTGTAAAAAATTACAAACCGGATTCCAAAAAAGTTGGGACA
>JAUYWG010000040.1:11670458-11694984 GCA_034779775.1 Enteromius afrohamiltoni
GGTAGAGGATCACCAATTCCCACAATGTTGCGCAGAAAGATAGTGGAGCAATATCAGAAAGGTGTTACACAGCGAAATATTGCAAAGACTTTGCAGTTATCATCATCAACTGTGCATAATATCATCCGAAGTTTAAACTTTTGTTCCGTGATTTATGTTCTACTCTGAATAAAATATTGACATTTGCCATCTCCACACCACTGCATTCAGTTTTTATTCACAGTTTGTTTAGTGTCCCAACTTTTTTGGAATCCGGTTTGTACAATAATAATTATTTTGAGTACATGAAAGGAAGCATATGAGGCAGGTGGGTCATGTTTAATACCCTTTCTTTATTGCATAGCTATACGTTCACATAGAAAGGCAATGTTGCTGTAATGCTAGTGAAATACAGTTAACAATTTGAAATGGAGCACCATCTAGAGGATCTTTGCAGAACATGTTCAGATTAAACCCTCATTCGCAATATACTACAAAAATATCTTTGTAAAGTGAAACAATCAGCAGACAACACCCATAAATCAGAATCAAAGGTTACAATAGAATACAAAGAAAGTAAATCAATATTGGCTTCCCAGTAAATGATTCAACAGAGATCCTGCCCTTTATGCTTTTAAAAATTAACATAAGGATAAAAAGGTACAGAGAGATTAATCATTCTTAATATCTGTAAACAAAACGCAGGAGATACAGTATAAGATACCCAATATAAAAATATATGGGTCAAAATTATTTTGTGTCAGGTGAGATTTTACATCAAATAGTGACCCAGCACATTATCAATGTTTTATATCATACAAAAGTAAAGAGAATGTCCTTAAAAAAATAAACTTAGAAATGCATTAATATATGCAACATTACCATGCCTTGGGCTGAATGTTTAAGCAATTTTATGAAAATGTTAGCAATATTTTTTCAGATTGTATAGTTTTTTTGTTGTTGTTGTCCCTTTTCCCACTTTTTTTTTTATATTTTCGAGTCACTACCCAAAGGTTGAAAACCACTGCCCTGAAGAAAGCAAAAAAAAGATCAAGCCACCTGGGCTGCTTCCCTCCTAGAAAAAAAAGCCCACTGTTGATTCAAGAGAAGAAACTTTTACTGTGTCACTTTACTTCTTGAAGCGGGAATGAGTACCCACGACCAGATAACTGTCCCGGGACAGCTCTCTCTTGACAGGGGACCTGCCATTAGGCTTGCAGGTTTTGGTTCCAGGTCGAGCGATGTCAGTCATCTTACAGGGGTCATGCTTCGACAAGTAAGTACCAAAGGTTTCCCATCCACCGCCAACACGAACCATAGCATGTTTATCGTTCAGCATCTGTACAAGAGAGAAAGCACAAGAAAGCATGTTCTGCATTACAGCTGCAATCAAATATTGTGATTAATGTAATTCCTACAGTAAAATTTATGGTGAAGGAAATTACTTTTTCAAAATTTTCAGACTACTTGTTTCTACCAATAATGTCTTAAAAATGATTGTGAAATAACAGTGTTGGGCAGTAACTAGTTAGTAACTATTTACAGTAACAGTCATTTCTGCATGTAACTAGTAGTCTAAATAAAAAAAGAGTTCCGTAACAATATTAAAGTTGCTATACTGATGCTCCTCACTGATACGGTTGTTTCCCTGGTAAATACAGTAAGTAATGCTTCTGAAGAAAAAAAAAAAACATCAGGACAAAACTTTGTTGTGGTGACACTGATGCAGTCAGAGTATATGCATTCTTTGAATTTGTGTAGCCTAAATAATTAACACAAAACAAAATACTGAAATGTGTTTTGGGTCATTGTCATGGAACCCATTTTCAATGCCCTGGTTAACTTCAGCACCCTGGCCCAGACACCCGTTTGGGATGTTAACACTCGATTGATTTGGGCACGTTATCAGTGGTTATCAGCTCATTTATATGGGTCAGAAGGGGCCTGCTGCACCTACTGGTAGGCTTAGAAGGCTGTTATAATCCATATGACTACAGCTCCGGCTACTGGGCATGCATTTTTTTGTACAACAATACTGTTTTGTATCATAAAGGGTAGGTTTAGGGTTGGGGTAGGTGTTGACATTAAATAAACACAATCTAATCGGTAGAACTATTAATTTCATTTTTAGTTTTACCAGTAGGTGCAGAAGGCTCCTTCTGAGCCATATAAATGAGCTGATAATGCCCATTCAATCGAGTGATAACATCCGAAGCAGCTCGCCCAGATTGTAACATGGCCCTGTCCGTCATCCTTTAATGCGATGCAGTTGTCCTGTCCCCTTGGCATTAAAACACCCCCAAAGCATAATGTTTCCACCTCCATGTTTGACAGTGGGCCAGGTGTTGTTGGGGTCACAGGCAACATTCCTGCTAATCCAGACATGGCAAGTTGAATTGATGCCAAATATCTCATCTGATCACATCCAGCTGCCTTGAGATCCTTGACAAGGTCCTCCTGTGTGGTTTTGAGCTGATTGACTGTTAGGTTTAGTTTCTTCCATTTAATAATAATCACACCAACTGTTGTCACCTTCTCACCATGCAGCTTGGTCTTGTGTCCCATTCTAGCCTTGTGTAGGTCTACAATCTTGTCCCTGACATCCTTGAACAGCTCTTTGGTCTTGACCATGGTGGAGAGTTTGAAATCTGATTGATTGATAGCTTCTGTGGACAGGTGTCTTCTACAGGTAATAAACTGAGATTAGGAGCACTCCCTTTAAGAGAGTGCTCTTAATCTCAGCTCTTGATCTGTATAAAAGACATTTGGGAGGAGACTGAATTCTTCCCTGATTAAAATGCTACTGTAATCTATTTATTTATTTACTGTCATTCTGTCTCTCACTGTTAAAATAAACATACCATTAAAATTACTGCCAGATCATTTATTTGTCAGTGAGTAAACATACAAAAAAACAGACTTTTCCCCCACTGTATATTTAATAATTATAAAATATGCATAGTTCAATCTGAAAATGACAAAAGGCATTTTAAAGGAAGCAATGCAATTAAAAACCATCTAATTAAAAACCAACCCCTTTCGAGAAAAGTTGTACCCATTTATATAAAACGCTTGGAGTTTTATTTTTTTTTAATGATCATCCTAATACCCCCTCCTCCCTCATAAAATATTCAAAGTCTGCATCTAATATGCAGCAGATCCGATGAAAGGCAAATGATCCCAGCCAGTAAGAGACTCCGCTGTTAAAATCTCATTAAGCCTAATGAAACAGCACCTAGCGACACCAGCTGAGCACCAGAGCAGGACAAATCCACACACACTCGCCTTTTCAAACACACACACACACACACACCAGGCCTGGCTCCAGATAGGAGATGCAGGGTGGGCAAGTGATATGCAAAGCCGACCGATAAAGAAGTTGGTATACGCCGTATGCACACCCCTTCACTACACCACTGAGACTCACAAGACCAACATGCATCAACAGATGCTGAGCTCATTCACAAATATCTTGTAAGATCTTGAAAAGGCCAATTCACACCGCGCAGATAAACGCCAACAGACTAGTTGACTCAAGTTGGCTGTTGTCTTTAGAACCTTAAAGTAAGACTTATGTCCACACTGCACCAACAGACACTGACTGGGAAAAAAATGGATGATCTTATATTCACAATCCAAATGTTACTCTTATTCATGTATTTGTGTGTCGTTACTTACATGAAAAGACAGAGAATTAAACAAAAAGTCTGTGAGTGAAGCCTTTGTAATTTAAACTCTTTAAATTAAATGAATTTTGAATGAATGATCAACTCTAACCAACATCTGACAGGGGTACCACAGTGATCCAGTGGAGCCGGGCCTGACACACACACACACACACACACACCTTCGGCGCGTGGCGTGAACCTTGCGCGCTGCCACGGCAACCGCTCCCGAGCAATAACGAGAACCACGAAATAGAAATGCATTGAAACTGAGAATGAGGAGCACAGGAAGGGTCACGTCTCCAGAGAAATGTGTCTCTGTCCCCAGAGCCACCGACAGTCATCTATTTCTTCCTCCCCTCCACCTTATCAGTCCTGACCCTCTCATTACAACGCTGTTGAGCTGCTGGTAATACAACCAGATTTATATGTTCTGCTCCTCCCACCCCTCCAAGCCTTGATACATCCTAATAGAGGGATATATATACACGCGCGCGGGGTAATTCTAATCACCATGCGGTTTGATCCGTCTCAGCTGTTTCCGAGCAGATTAAAATGTCAGGGCTGACAGTAGAGGTGAGGGCGAGCGAGAATGAACAAATACACGAGAGAGCCGCGCGGGAGGGGGGAGTCGGTTTAAGAAAACCCCGCGTCTGTCAAACCTTTATCGAAACTGACATGTACGTAAATAAAACAGTCAGCACGGCACAGTGCAGAATTAAAGTATAAGTTACGCACTAATTCAACGATGCAGTGGGCAGTATTGTTACATTACTTGTTATTAAAACGCTAACGTTATATGTTTGCGCTCTTTCCGCATTATTCGCATTTACAAAACTCATTCTGCTTCTCATCTCGTTCCTATTATATATGACTACGGCGAAATTTACTGTAGCCCTTTTCTTCTAATGAAAAATTAATACGGAGTCGAGAGCGGCCGTGCTGTTGTTAACATATTGACCGCTAGATGGCAGAATGTAGCTTTTATATACTTACATGAGTAGTCATACTGTAATGAAATGAAATGAGTATGAAAGAGCTGTTCAAACTAGTATGTGTACTAAAAAAAACCTGCATATTAAGTGCACACTTTTATTTTATTTAAGTGCAACGTGCGGTAAAAGAAATGTCTGAGATGGATTACCTGTAATCTACACACATCTACACACATTTAAAGTATATCAAATACAGAACACTACAAAAAAGACCACCTTTTGGGTCTGTTTTGCTTTCTGCTTCCCTCCTGGATCCACCTGGATGAGATCCATATCTTAGCTTTAATTTACCTTTGTGTAGCAACAATGAAGAGTGAATATATGCTTAATTACTGAGCGTTAAAAGATGCAAGACAAACTTAGGAGTATAGCCAAACTGCATTAACATATAAAAAAGTGCTATAAAAGGATGTGAAGCTTGTATTAGTATTTCAGTTACTATACATGTGGGGTCCAAAGAAAGGAGAGATTTGTCAGATAAAGGTAAACAGCTTTCCCCACTCAGTGTTAAAATGGAACTGTGCTTTCAAGTCAGAGCTGAAGCGAGAAGTATTCATGATCCCATTAACATCCCTGTTAATGATAGACGGGATGAATGCTATTTCTTAATGATTCGCCACTTTTTCAGCCCTTCTGCTACAGCTCAGCTATTGTGATGATCTAATGGATCTTCCTTCTCTTTCGTTTTATCTCAGGATATCGCAACAAAACTGAGAGAGGAAAAAATACGAGAAATGATATTAAAAGCTTCCCTTCTCTTTCTCTTTGAGTGCTACAGTAAGCCCCTCTCTAATTGGATCTCTGACAGAAAGCGGCTGCTTTTCTTCCAAAGCCACACATACTGTTGCCCTAAAGGATTTGTCTGATTGAAAAATCATAAAAGGGAGGGGTGGAGCCAACAAAATCAAAGCTGTAAGTCTCTGAATCCATTTGCGCTGCTAATGACTTGATCAGTCACCAGCCTATAGGTGAATTCTACTTGTATGGCAACTATCACAAAAGGACAGATCTAACCTAAAAAGGTGCCTTGTAATTCTTCCTACAGATGACCACCCAGGAACAGTCACGGGTTGCAAAACGGATCTTTTAAGTTCTCTCCTCCAGCCAAAAGACTACACATTCACTTAGATTTGATCTATAAATCTAAATGTTTGGTTACTGTTTCTATGCATAAAGCTAATAAATGAAAAAAGCAAGGTAAGTTAATCTTCGTGAACAGCTTGATCCTATTAACATGACAGTAAACACAAATACGTCGCTACATAAAGTATTCCAATATGCTTAATTGGGCATGTAAAGAGTTCATACCAAATGAGACAAAGTTGTTAATCTTTTCATAATTTAACTAATCCCTATGGGGCTTAAATACACTTGTCTTTGGGTTTAACAAAATATCAGTTTTAACATAAAATTCTACATGAATTTTCAGTATGACTGAGCATTTTATTATTCTGTTGTGTGCATTGTTTGTGTTCTGTTCCAGTATATGTGAACAGACTGATCAGCCTTGATCCTAGACATTTGTTAGTCTGAGCCTCCTTTTTCCCTATTCAAAGGTGTGAACCTTTTCTTCATGTTGCCAGGCAACACCAGCTCCCATGAGGCTTTGCCTTGACAAAGTACTGTGTTCTCTCAGGTTCTAAACTAACATTTGTTCTTCTAAAGAATCACTGAAACAACGGCAAAGCTTGTTGACACACTGATGCTTATAACAAACAATGAAACAAGTTTTTACATATCTTGCAACGGAAACCATACAAATGTGGGCAATAATAAATATCAGATAGCATTTTCCTTCAGCTAAAGAAGGCAATCTGCGGTGGAAAGAGCATTAAATACCCTGATGTAGAGGACTTTGTCGCCAACACGATAATGGCCTTTTGGCTGCTTCTCAATGCAGAATTTGACTGGACATTTGCATGGTGGATCCTCTGAAATCTGCCTCACCTGAAACAAAGCAACAAAGAAAACACACTTTTGATTATGAGCGTGAGGTCACTAACTGCAAAACCGCATACAGTGAGTAGCTTAAAACACTCACAATCTCATCTAGCAGGTTACCACTGCATTTTTTCCCACTAGTCTTCACAAGGCCGTTTGACAGTGATTTGACAGGTGTCCTGATGGGTGATGGTGTAGTTGGTGAAGCTAGCTGAGGTTCTGACTGAGTGCTAGAGTCAGAGAAGATGGACGTGGACTCTGGGGGAGGGGTAGGGGCCAGAGGAGGAGAGGGAGAGGGGACCGGAGGAGAGATGGATGAGGGAGTTGACACTGGAGGGGGCTCTGGATCAGGAGGGAAAAAAACAGGTGGCGTGGAAGGAGATGGCAGAGGTGAGGCAAAGAACATGGATGGTGACAAAGACTCGTCTTCCTCTTTCTCAATCTCTCTCTCAAGCTTGATCAGCGCAGGTGGTTCAATGCCATACCTGAGGGGGAACGTTTTTTCAGCTCTGACTGAGAGATGGTTCTGGGGTTATGACGTGATATAAACAACTTTAAAGCATCAAAGGGACTTACCTCGAAGCAATTCTAGCAAGTTGCATGAGGCACAAGCACACATCCCTGGGATGCTTCTGAAGAACTGGCGAAACACATACATGCACGTCATTTACACAAAATCCTCAGAAGCCTATGATGTCAGCTCAAACATATACTGCACCCTGGATGTAACAATGGACAAAAGAAAAGGGCTTTGATGGACATATGCAAAGATTCCCAAAGAAAAAAGACATTTGATCTGTCTATTCAGCTAAATAAAATGAAGTGTTCTCAAATAACAGCATTTTAACCCTGTAAGGTGAATGAGGATGACTGCTAGGGTAACCTCCGATTTTTTCTTTTTTCTTACTTAGTATTTTTGATTTGTCTTGAGAAAAGTTAATTGCCATACTAAACGCTGTAGAGGATATTCATCCTCCAATCAAACAACAGTCACATAAAGTCATTAAAAGATGTTTGCATAAGCTTCCCAACCCATAAGCCTTTGCAATGCAGACGCAAAACTTTGTAGTCAAACTTCAGATCATAGCGATACTGTATCTTTGTTGTGCAGTGGAAAAGTGGAAAACACAAAGACGTTAATTTGAGGGATAAAAAGGCTGTTGAAACTTGTATCTTCAAGAACAAAAACAGAAATCTGTCTACAAGGTTTGAATGTGAGGCTTCTTATGAAAACAAAGAAACAATGGATAAATCAAACACAGACCCATTTTAAAAAGCTATGATTAATGTTGGCAAGATTAATAGTCCTCATAAGAAGTTATCACTGTAGACTGGTTTAAGGTTTAAAATAAACAAAGAATGTTTCTTTATGTCAAACCGTTCAAGAAATCAACAGGCATGAGCATATAAAATTCAACTACGGCACTCTCTGAAAAGTACAGACACAAAGTTAAATCATCTCTGATTCTGTCATTGCAAATGTCCCTTGGGTTTTAAGACTATAGTATTTCAGCCCCTTCATACTGTAATGTGACCTATAAACCTGTAAACCTTCCAAAACTAGGAGACTGCTAAAAGGGTTTTGTTGCTTTTATAACATTGTCATTGACTCAACACTATCTCGTTCTTGAACGCAACATTATTTTATCTACCCTCTTTAAACCTTTCACTGCACACTCCTTTTCTTTTTATCTGTTATTGTATCGTATTATCTATCTTTGACTCTATTTTTCCATTCCCCATTTTTGCCTGACCTAGTGTCCTTTCATTTCTATTTCCTTCTCTTTCTCTCCATTATTCATCACACAGTGATGGACAGCGGGGCCAAGGGTGTGACGCAGTGAACAGTGGAGTGACACAGATATTGATACTGCTTGTCTATTCAGCAGTTCTTCAGGGCAACAGACCCACAGGACAACAGCCTGTGTAGACCGAAAGTAAGGCTTATTGTTACTGGACATCTCATTTAATGATCTCATAAGTGTAAAAATAAACAGGAAAAACATTGTCATTTCTGTGCTTAAATTCCATTAGATTTCTCAGGATTGGTGGTGAATCAGGGGGACATGCCAAACACATTTATGATAAGATGCTGATTTGAATACTCACCAAGATCTTCAGATTCAAACAGGTGTGACTGCTCCACTCCAATTTTACGGCACCAGTACAGAAAGTTAGCTGTATTATCCCTAGCAAAGAACGATCCAGAAGCAGCATCAGACCGCCAGCGAATCACACGCCGAATAAAGGGCTATGGTACACAAAAAAAAGAAAACAACAGAAATATATGTCTGATTAGCTTAGAATGTGCTAATTTG
This sequence comes from Enteromius afrohamiltoni, assembly GCA_034779775.1. Classification (NCBI taxonomy): domain Eukaryota; kingdom Metazoa; phylum Chordata; class Actinopteri; order Cypriniformes; family Cyprinidae; genus Enteromius; species Enteromius afrohamiltoni. The sequence continues at coordinate 11,679,357 of JAUYWG010000040.1, forward strand.
ACTTTTTCTGCAAAAATGCACAACAGATAATTGATGTATTATCGCTTAATGAATCTCCTGCTTTCTCCTACCAGAGTCTTCAGCTGAGAAAAAAAGATACTGATGCACCTTCACAACACCAGCATAATGACACACTAAGGTACTAAGGTAAGGGTTTGAAAAAAAAGTTTCCTAGCAAAAAAATTGCTAGGAAACTAGTGATACATGTTGTGTCTCATTTCGAAGGTTGAGACCTATGGACGTCCCATTTATCTGTTGTATAAGTCACTGAGGCTGCCTCATTTCAGCAAAGTACCCATTACATTCTAAAGTGAGAACAAAATCCCAGCAACCCACACCTCGTGAGGAACAACAGTGAATGTTATTATAGCTACTTTTCTGAAATGAGACATCATCCAGGATATATGCTGCTAAGAAACTAGACCCTTTGAAGGACGAAATAAACAGAATTTATTTACTTCTATTTTTGAGGTACAGTTAATTAGTAAGACTAGTCTGGCACAACATAAAAACTGGAGACTTTGAAACAGTATTAAAACTCATTTACAATAATTAGAAATAATCTCAAATAACAATAATAATTAATAAATAAACAATAAATAATTAATAACAAATAATTCCTAACAAAGATTCAGAAATATATACAGTAGAGGCCAAAAGTTTGGACACACCTTCTCATTCAATGTGTTTTCTTTATTTTCATTGGAGTTATGTACTTAACAAAAAAAGGAGAAATAACTGAAAACTTTTATATTGTAGTTTCTTCAAGGTGTTTAGCACTTGCCTTCACTCTGAGGTCCAGCTCACCCCAAACCATTTCGATTGGGTTTAGGTCCGGTGACTGTGGAGGCCAGGTCATCTGCCGCAGCACTCCATCACTCTCCTTCTTGGTCAAATAGCCCTTACACAACCTTGAGGTGTGTTTAGGGTCTTTGTCCTGTTGAAAAGGTCCAACTAAACGCATGCCATGTCGCTGCAGGATGCTTTGGTAGCCATGCTTGTTCAGGGTGGCTTAAATTTTGAATAAATCCTCAACAGTGTCACCAGCAAAACACCCCCACACCATCACACCTCCTCCTCCAAGCTTCACAGTGGGAACCAGGCATGTGGAATCCATCCTTTCACCTTTTCTGCGTCTCACAAAGACAGAGCGGTTGGAACCAAAGATCTAAAATTTGGACTCATCAGACCAAAGTACAGATTTCCACTGGTCTAATGTCTATTCCTTGTGTTTCTTGGCCAAAACAAATCTCTTCTGCTTGTTGCTTCTCTTTAGCAGTGGTTTCCTGGCAGCTATTTGACCATGAAGGCCTGATTCACGCAGTCTCCTCTTAACAGTTGTTCTAGAGATGGGTCTGCTGATAGAACTCTGTGTGGCATTAATCTGGTCTCTGATCTGAGCTGCTGTTAACTTGCGATTGGTGACTCGGATGAACTTGTCCTCAGCAACAGAGGTAACTCTTGGTCTTCCTTTCCTGGGTCGCTCCTCATGTGTGTCAGTTTCGTTGTAGCACTTGATGGTTTTTGCGACTCCACTTTGGGACACAATTAAAGTTTTTGCAAATTTCCGGAATGACTGACCTTCATTTCTTAAAGTAATGATGGCCGCTCGTTTTTCTGTAGTTAGCTGATTGGTTCTTGCCATAATATGAATTTTAACAGTTGTCCAATAGGGCTGTCAGCTGTGTAGTAACCTGACTTCTGCACAACACTGTTTTCAGTTATTTCACCTTTTTTTGTTAAGTACATAACTCCACATGTGTTCTTGCATAGTTTTGATGCCTTCAGTGAGAGTCTACCAATGTAAATGGTCATGAAAATAAAGAAAACACATTGAATGAGAAGGTGTGTCCAAACTTTTGGCCTGTACTGTATTTCAATAAACTTATTCCAGTGCAATTTATAAAAATAAAACCTATTTTAAAAATCAAACTACCAATAAATATAAGGTTTAATGATTTGAGCACCTTTCCATTGCTGGCCAGAATCATCTTCTCTTGTAGCCCCTCTGCAAGCTGACACAGGACGACACCAGTGTCTAGTCTGTCCATGAAGTTATCCACCGTTATATCCAAACCTGAATGTGCAGAAGGCATTAAGAGAAACAAAAAGGGGTCATAAACTGATGATCTTTTAATATATATGAGCTCTCTGTGTTATAAAAGCATCCTGTAAGTTTCAGAACTCTTGTTAAAGACAGCTTATAATGAAGCCAATCTGCTAAAAGTCTTTGATGCATTAGTGTGGCTAAACATCTTTGGCTCTGCAGAAGAAGATCAAAGCCTGCTTCAACAGCGCTGCTTGTTTAGCCACGCCCAGCAAATCATGATGACAAACGCAGGTCAGAACAGAAACCAAACAATACATTTTATTTAACTTTACTATAAATAACATGCCAGACAGTGTAAGTGAGAACTTGGTCCGTTGTTAAGTTAATTATTGCCACAGATTCTTTTAAAAACAAGGCACAATTCGATGCAGGATTTTCAGAAAGATTTTTAGTATGTGATCGCTATTGCTTTGTCTGTAATTACATAATGTTTAATATGAGTATTGATGCGTTTTTAATCTAAATCACAGCAGCGCCCATCAGTGAAGGACATAGGCTGTCAAACAAACAGGGCTGTTACTTCGAAATTGTATAATATTACATGTTGGCCTCAGAGAACAGTGCAGAATAATAATATAATCCCTTTTAGTGAGAAATAAAGAAACCAGGGTAATGTTATAAAGGCACTGAACAAATTATAGTGAATTAACTGGTGGCTATAAAATGCATTTTGAAATTAATTTTGGCTTAAATACATTTCTCAACAGTTTTCATGGTTGTTTTTTTACCTTCCAAATACTCTTCTTCATCATTTATTTATTGTTCTTTCACTACCTAAGGCAACTTAAAGATGCCCCCAAAAATCCTCTAAGTACACTAGCTCTGAGATTCTCATGGCTGTGCAGACACATTCCTGAGGCCTGGGTGTTAAGTACATACAGATTCAAACACAGCAGTGGTACCGGAGCTAACCATCAAGGTGAAGGGGGAGTAGGGGGCCTGGGGAGGGGCAATACATGAGGTGAAACCACAACAAAAACAGAAATCCTGATGTGCAGAATGACTGGGGCTGGTCGTTAGTATAAAGCAGGAGAGAAGTGTGTAAGGAAACAAAGAGATCTCCTGCTGTCTGCCAACCACAGAGTCATAACTCTGCCATGAGATCAGCAGGAAGAGGAAGAGTTGAGGAAAAGAACTGTGTGTTAATAAGAGAAATCCCTCATCAGCTTCTTTGGAGAAAACAACAACAACTCTGATGTTGTTTCATCTCATTTCTCAAATTGTTGTGTTTCTGCTGTTGGCTTAAGGGTTTTGTGATGTTTTGACCCTTTTTGTTTTGTGTGTTGCTGTCATCAAGCCTTTTCAGCCCCTATTAGTATTAAGACGTTCTGGCAACAAATAACATAGGTCAACACATGTGTAAGACACTCATATCCTTGTCTGTTTTAGAAAGTTCTGCTTTGGGGATTCATCATCAGGGCATGTGCCATTTATCCAAGATGCAGAGGAATTTAGGGAATTCTATTTAAAATGACAGTCTGTATACACCATGATATTCCTGATCTGATCAGAATAATCCTTACTTGTGCAGGAATGGGGAAATTGGTAACTTTGAGATAAATAGACATGTGCTCTTGTTTGAAGTAAGATTTAACAGAAAATCTTAAATGACGATTTGCAAAACATATGCAGAAAATAGCATTTGGAAAGCACAAGGCACTGTCTTTTCCTAGAACTATGACTAATAATAAAATAAGTTGGCTGGTGATTTCCAATTCACATTTCATTGACACACTTGAGCTGTAGTTAGAAGTTTGCATGTGTTAAACAGCCAAATGCAATTTATGGTTGCTGTAAAAAACTTAACATCACCTTAAAGATTAAGTTTTTGCTACAATCAGCCACTTCTGGATAACTGTTCTCATACATGAAGTATTGTCCATATCCAGAGACTTTTCCGTCCTTGTTTCTGGTGGTGGATATTTTTTTGAGAAAAGTCAATGGTGACAAATCTGGTTTGGTTATAAGCATTTTTCTAAATATGTTTCCAGAAAAAATATTAATATCGTTACACAGAAGAAATAAAGTCTCTTTAATAACATGGGACTGAAGTATCCCTTTTGGGTGTATTTTACTTTTAAGGTCATTATTTTACAAATCACTAATGTAGATATGAACATGCTTTTATTTTCTTACCTAAGATTCTGTTCAGCCAGATGGCCAGATCTTCTTTCATGGGCAGTAGACTGGACTCATGCCTACAAGCCAGCCACTCGTTGTACTGGTGCAGACAGGAGAGGTCAGGTCCAGGTTTCTGCCTGGGACTGAAGGGACCATTCATACTGACTCAAGTTGTGGACTGCTGAATAGAGAAGAAAAGAAGGCACAGTATGGTTAGTTAAAGTGGATATTGTTTCCAAAATCATTAAATGTGAACAAAAAAGTCTAGCAACTACAATTAGATTAAATCTGTCATTTTATTTGAAGACATAATCTAGAATACATTTCCTACAAGCTGAATGGACTATTAAATGTGCTGCACATGTAAATTTTAGCAACACATCTGTTCTCTCATTGCTTCTGTATATAGGCCATTGTGTGATTTTCACCTCAACCGCTGCTGGATTTACACTGTACCTAATGATGCACATCTACCACATTCCAACTGTTCTTTAAAACTGACCAAAGCAATGACAGACAAATATTACAATATAGGATGCAATAGGGATAATTGTGGTGGAAATTAACGCTACAACTATTTTAAAGTCAGCTTTTCCGTGTCTAACTGATGCCAGGTATTGTACAATATATCATATGGATATGAAAATCTTCTGAAGAATACAGTTACAATGTGGGAAAACTGTAAATAACAGATTTTGGAGGTAATGCACTCACTTACTGTGCAATAAAAACCATTAAGATCATGCTAGACTGGACGGGGATAAAGGGCAAGCACAAACAGACAAATACCAGCTCAGGGCAGGATTTAATGTACAAGTCTTACTTCAATCCCTAGCAACTGAAGAATGCTCTGTCCTGTAATTTCCCCCCTACTCAAGCAACCATTCATCAGAGGGGCCTTTCACATGTAGAAACATGCCCGTTTCCCATAACTGCCAAGATTTTGTAAGACAGAGGAAGGAGTGTAGACACCTGCAGGGCAGATGTGTGCAATCGAAACATGCGCAGAGAGAAACAGCGGTAAGTGTAAGTCCAATTTATTTTATTAAAACTGGATGACCAGAAGCTCTCGAGTGAGCAGAGGGGCCTGATGTTGGAGAGCCTGTCTGGAGGTTTGAGAGGAAGAAGGGAATAAGACACATAACTCTGGTGTTGTCCTCCACTGAACAGAGCAAAGGGTGATGAGATGTTGTGTATGTTAAGAGTGGTTCCACGTGAGCAGGGAAAATGACAAAGGAAGCTTTCAGAGAAGGTCTACATCCAAGAAGATATCGAGTTTAAAGAAGAAAAACGAACCTTCCTATCAAGGGTTTTTACTGATGCAATAAAACAGAGGCTGGAACTCTGAGAAAATTTAATAAATGAATGAAAGTAGCCTACCAAAAATATTTTTGCCTATTTGAAAATACATTCAAAATTAAGAAAATGTCAAACAGAATTGGTCTTTAAGGAATAGTTACCCAAAAATTTGAATTCTTTGATCATTTACTCACCCTCAAGTACTTACAAACCTGTATGAATTTCTTGGTTCTGCTGAACACAAAGGACGATATTTTGAAAAAAGTACAAACCAGGCTGTTAGTAGGGAAAAAATACTATGGAAGTCAATGGTGACCCAAAGAAATTCATACATGTTTGGAACTACTTGAGGGTGAGTAACCGATGACAGAATTTTCATTTTTGGGCGAACCATTCCTTTAAATAGGGTAGTGCTCAGTCTGTGTTGCTTAACTGCCATTCTGAAATCCTCTCCCAAGGCCTCATAGTGTCCATTGGTAAGACACTATAGGTAGTAGGACACTGGGGCACTTTTTACCTACAGTTTTATAAATCCTGTGGATCAATAAATAAACTTAAGCATGATCTGTCATGCCATCATCACAGAGATCTGCCAATCAGTGTTATTGTCCAGCACAACAAGGTTGACAAGGATGGTGTAGAAATGTGCAGAAGTAATAGACAGAATTGGCAGAATGGATGATTAAAGAACTAGCAAAACATGAACATGCTTTGAACTCCAGGCCCTCGTGTGTGTCAATGGTGAAGGCTGAGGCTCTTTGACCGATGGAGCATGGGAAGCCCACACAACAGGATTACAGCACACAGGTGTCACATTCACACCTACACTGCAACCTGACCATACTCAGACAGGAGGAGAGGAAGAGGTCTTCATCCAAACCCACAGACAAAAAGACGCTTTGTGTCACACACACACACACACACACACACATACAAGTCAAGAGGCTTGTAACACTAAAACACACACATACAGACTTACGTTCCAGTTCACCACTGACAGATAGGTGTGAACATTCATTGATACACACTGACACAAGGCAACACGTGATACAGAGGATCAGCTGCACCCATCCAGTAATATTTTTTGTGCAAGCTCCTGATCCAACAGTCAATTTTACAGGTTGTAAGTGTGCCACCCACTCATGTTCTGGTTAATAAATTAAAGTTGAAAGCTCATGAATGGATATACAAGCCAAAACAGACACAAACTGCAATTTTTAACTGCCATACCAATCTAAGTGTCAGGTTCAGGGTACGTCCAGCACAACAAATCACATTTCTGCTGGCCCAGTAGTCTGGCTTCTCTTACCTCTGTTAAATTACAGCTTTGAGTTACAGTGTAAAAAGGCCTTGATATTTATCATACCTAATACTGGGTTGACAGGCAAAATGTAGAGTACTTGTTCTATCAAGGAATATGGGTGTAAAGAAAACATCTCTGCTTCAAAGTATATAGAAGAACACCGAAGGCAACTAATTTACTTCTGGAGTAAATCCATGTGTAAAAACAACACAGCCTGTGTTTATTTTAATGGCATGTGTACCACTGTAACTTCAGCTGCACAATATCAATGAGAATGTTAGAGCATATTTTTCTACTACAAAGGTCTACATTTCAATGAAACTTGAGAAACCACCTTGAGCAAAATTGTGACATTGCTAGTAGTGAGTGGATCGCAACCACAAACAGTGTAAGTGAAACTTCACTGTTGGTGTGAAAGATGAGCCCCCTTTCTATCTAGCAAACAATTTTTGTTAGGTGATCAATTATTTAAGAATATATATACATTGCATTTTGTAAATGTGAGGGAAAAAAAGTTTTTTGTGCATTTTCTGTTGTAAATTAGGTTAATATTAAACTTTTCCCCTAATGATTTACAGATATTTTTTATAAAATACATTGCAAATTGCAGAAGAAATTAATTTACTATAATTTATGAAGAGGTTTTTTAAATGCTTATTTAATAATATAATTTGATTATGATTTATAATGATTTGTCTTATCCCAGAAGATTCAACATCATAGGTCAACATTCCCAAACCGAAAGGACACATTTAGCCATTGCACAGGTTTGCTGAGAGGACAGTTCATCCAAAATGTTTAACTCGATGTGTATTCAAATGTATAATCATCAAACCCTCATGTCTTTCGAAAAGAGTTTTTCGAGTTCAAGTTTTTTTTTTTCACATTCACAATTATTTATAGTAGATTTCCCAAGATTATCTTTTTAATTTAATGAAGGTAAAAGGGGAACATTTAGACTTGAAATGACATGAAAAATGACAGCCTAAATTTTATTCTGCTCCTTGCAGAAAGCTAGACTCTTAAAAATAAAGGTGCTTTAAAAGTTTTTTCACAGAAGAACCATTTTTGTTTCCACAAAGAACCATTCAGACAAAAGTTATTTTAAGAACCATTTCATTCTTATCTAATTATCATATGAAGAACCTTCTTTCAGCACAAAGAACCTTTTGTGAAACAGAGAGGTATATTCTTCAGATGTTAAAGGCTCTTTATGGAACGATTTAGACAAAAAGGTTCTTCTATAGCATCATGAAGCACCTTTCATTTTAAGAGTGTATTAAATGACATGAATATTATGCAATATAATGATAATGCATTATGGATTACTTTTATGGTAGAGAGCAGAACAAACATTCTTCAAAGCTTCTCCTTTTGTAGTCCATGGAATATAGAAAGTCAAACATATTTTTAGATGTTACAAAGATGAATAAATGATAAGTAATTTTCCTCATCAGTCTCATCTTCCAGTATTGATTGAGCACTAGGGACAGTAAAAGTTTTACGCAGTAGCTAGCTAATAGTTGCATCTAATAAGAGATGGAGCTAGGTGACAATCTTTATCATTCTCACACTCACAGAAAACTGAATTAACTTTGTTTTTATGAGTGCAGAGTTAAGATGAAGTCTTTTTCTGATAGAAAAGACTTTGATGGGATGCATACGATATTAAAATAACCTACTAATACTGCGGTATAATTTTACATCATGCATCAACTAGAACCTGTCGTGAAACCTATAACGTTCACGTTCATTTTCAGCAACAGATCCTTTATACATTACATATCTGTACCATCTAGCCAAACGAGTTTCACAGAAAGCCATCTGTAAGATATTCAAAACAACTTCAAATATACTGATCTTAGATAGGGACCAGCAAACCGTTACACTAGTGATATCAAAAAGTCAGACTTTGAACAGCCTACTTAATGAATTAGTTAACATTAGCAAATAAATAAATATCTTCAGTCTAACATATTAAGTTCCAGTTTTATTTATTTTCTGTGTTATACATCGTAAGACATGAACATGAGACGTGAGAGCCGACAGTGCTTACCTCCCCGCGTGTCCTCAGCAGATCCGCCAACAATGTCACTGTCAAAACTTTCACTCTCTCCTCCAGACGCGCTCGGTGTCAAGTTGCATTTACACGCTACCAGCGCAGATTCACTCAGCCGCGTCGCGTTTAACACGCATTCGTGCTGTTGTAGCCAGCTGTTTCAGAGATAGCAAGCGTTTGTTTACAAATTTAATAAAGTTTATTTAACTTTAGCAGTTGGAGCAGTCTCTACTATGTATTTGTTGAGAATATGGTGGTGTTATAAACATGTTCACAGCTGATATTGCTCTTCTTTATTACAGGTATCATCTACAACATATTTTCGTGATTTAAAAAGTCTTTGTTTCAGTGGGATGAATTCGAAGGGCTATGATATTTCTGCCAGATGAAAAGATACATTTCCTGTTGTTTGTTTACCCACGTACGATTTGCATATCCGCGTGAAAGCCCATATGTAAAATCGTGTTTACGGAACGTGAAAACTATTTTTAACAGCGTGGTTTAAGCCTTCGATCTTATTTGCTGATTGGTGTTTCTTTTATGCATGTCATATTCCAACGTTTCCTTCAGAGACGCATGCAGCAAATTATCCAAAAAACCATGAACACTCAATTACTTCAACCAGCAGATGGCGTCACTATCACTCGTCATTATAGGCTAATCGACGTCTCCTTTGTTGTAAAATGTTAGTTAGATGTTTTGTGGGATAAGTTTTAGTATCACTTGAAGGTCTGTTTACTTCATTAGTGAGTAGAACTTTTTTGCAGGTCTAAACTAAATGTGTTTAATTTGAAATGCTGATATTGCAAGCTCATTTTAAAGGACCATGAATTATTTCAGTGTCTGCATTAATGTTTTGAAATGAAACCATTCATTTATCATCCATTAGATAAGGACTCTATGCCTCTAGGGCTGAAAGGGCGTGCCAAAAATGTCTGCTGTTTTCCCGCCCACTCGGTTGTTTTATGGAGGGTAATGGATAAATGTGTGTTCTCACTAGTTAGGGAGCCTCGACTACACGACAGGGATCACTGCGCAGGGTTGTGACAGATGGCAGAATTGTGTGTTTCCTGGACAACCAAAGAACGCGTCTGTGTTTGGATAGACACGCGCGAGCCCAGCGAACACCAGGCACGTGCGTGTCCCAATTGGTCCCTGGGGTCTGGGGGGGGGTTCACATCAGATGGGAACATCACTAATTGGAGTTCTTTCTCCGACCGCAGTAGTCTTTATGTTCGATATAGATACATGACGTATAATGCATTCATCTATAGAGTACAACAAAATATTTAAATACAATTTAAAATTTAAATAAAATAATCACCTGGAGGCTGTCATAAAGAGCTGGCGCCTGTCAGTCGCGCAGGTAATTTCATTTTCCATGTCATATGTGCCATGTCTTAATTTACTCGAAAAAGGCACAGATTTAATTATAGTATTGCTTCCTTGCAGAAGGAGTGAGTGAGGCAGTCACTGTTCATAAAATGTAAACTCAACATCCGGGTCAATGGCCTCAGGGTGCGACTGCAGTAATTACTGTGCTGCAGCTGTCAGATTGTACACTGCTGCAGAGGACGTGAAGTTATTAGAGTTACTGCTGTAAAATGTGCCATTAGTGTACACTTTATATTTCCAAACCATTTAGGTTACCGATTGTTCCACGTAGGCCTATTCGCCTATCGCGTCCTAATTTCGCGTCAACTGTATACTTTATCATGAAATTAAATTATATATATATATATAAAAATTTTTGTAGATAATTGTAGTTAAATTTTTCTTAAAAATAATAATACATACCCAATAAACGAATTTCATGCAGTTTTAAGAGAAGCCTCGTTTGATTTATTCATTTGTTGTCACTAGGTGGGGCTGCAGTATTCCTGTGGGTTTCAAGAGGATTGAGGGAAGCAAAACCATTTCTCTGTATTTTCAGTTCCGCAAAAGGTACTGATCTTATATGATATTTTATTTTATATTAGTTTGTGTTATAAAGATCTGCGCTGGCGACAACAAAGCACAAAACGGGAACACATTCTTCCGATCCCTGTGGTCCTGATGCAACATCCTCCGCTTTCTCTCTTTCGCTCTCGCTCCGTGTGTGTACAATAATATGATTACTCGTGCGCGGTGATGGGATCAAGTGTAGCTGTAATGCAATTAGCACATGATGGAGAACTAGCTATCAGTGCATTATCAGCATTCACTCATCCACATCATCAGGTCTGTAACAATGTCCAAACTCTGGACTCTGGATTTATTTTTAATATGACACTCACGTTAAGCGAAACAGATGACCGCACTTTATTGATTAGATCAGAATGATCTCCGTCCCTTCTTTCCATCTCTCTTTTTCCACCACACAGTCGCCTCACAATTGTGTTCTTTATAGCACAGTCTCAATAATGCATTGATTTTCTCCTAGTTTACAAAATATTCCATGACAACCACATTCCTTCTTTACTACTACAAGCATCTCTGTCTCTATGGCAACCTTCTCTGCTCTCCAAAGATTCAGAGAGAAAAGCCACGGGACAAAGAGACCTGAAAAAGAATGAAATGGAGAGAGCCAAGGCCAGACGGATGTTCTATTTGGAGTGAGCATCTCATAAAGAATACACAATGACAAATGGAAATTCTCTCTGTCTCTTCTTCAGATACACATGCTCAAGTCTATCTATCTATCTATCTATCTATCTATCTATCTATCTATCTATCTATCTATCTATCTATCTATCTATCTGTCTGTTTGTCTGTTGATTTGTTTATTTTAATGCAGGTTTTTGGAACATATGTCAGTGTGATACAATATAAGCTCAGTGTTGCTGCAGCCATTCTGTGATGTTGATGGACAGTGTAGGAAGAGCATATTGAATTTCATTGGTACAGGTAGGGTTGGTGGGTGGGTATAGAATGCCCCAGTGACGACTGCGTCGGAATGCGCGACAAATTCTCATGTTTCAGAATAGTAACCTTGAGGGAGGGGTTAAATGGAGGAACTACTTCTCTGCTGCATGAATTTGATATTACACTACTCACACACACACACACAAGTCTTCGCTCATGCATCGATACATATTTTTACTTCCATTCCATACATATTTTTGGTTATCTTACAGTGTACAAGCCATGCAAGCAGGTGCATGTGAGTTCTACTACAGCTTTCTGTCTGACCTTGAGTTTCTTGTTGAATCAGGGGACAATACTGTCTCTTGGGCGCTGTAGATGCGGAAACAGGTGTAAGTGTCTCCAGGCTCAGGATTACTCATCACATAGGCATACAGCCATAGACATACTCTTGAAACATTCAAATCTATCTATCTATCTATCTATCTATCTATCTATCTATCTATCTATCTATCTATCTATCTATCTATCTATCTATCTATCAGCTAGCTAGCTGTCTATCTCTGTTGGTCTCAAAAATATACAGTGTATTGGTTGATCAACATGTATCCAGGATTGTGTGTCATGTTTTTACTCCTAGACAGGAGCACGACAGCTACTTTGATCAGTTAAGCATCTTTTCTATCTATCTTTCTTTCAGCCTTTCTTTCATATTATCTTTTTTTCTGTCTGTTTATCACTCAGTCTGTTACACTGCCCTCTTTTGTTGTTCAGCCCACTTGAGTGACAGTTAGCTGGTTCATCCGGACTGCTGTATACTGAAATAATTGGCCAGAAAGTGCTTCTTAGTCCAGTCTGTCTGTGAAGGAATGAGTGACAGGATAGAAAAGTGCTGTGAACATTTGTGCACATGATACTGGAATGGAAAATGATATTCCACTGATCAAAGCAATAGAAGGTAGAAACAGGAATGGAGGTGTAGAGCACTGAACGCTGGCCAGAAAAACAGACTGTACTGAGTAAGATGCTAATGAGTCACCAACAGCATCACCTCTGCGCTCTGTGAGTCACCTATATGTACCGTGATGAATAGGTAGAGATAGAGAAGAGCAAACAGATGAGATAAATAACAGACAAGGTTTGCCCTCTGCTACCTCAATGCCCTCACAGTGATTATTGAAATATATAATTCATGTTTTTTTAAAACCTTATAATTTGATGCACATTGATAATGCTGCTCGAAAAAAAAAAAAAAAAACAGAAAAAGAAATTATGTATTAATAATCAAGGAAGCCCAGTTGCCTCTATTAAATGTTATTAAATATTTAAAATAAAATTATAATTACATTTAATCATAAAAGTTTATAAAGCAAGACACACGCATAAACCATAACCTGAATGTGAAAGTTCATATTAAAAATATTTTTTTAAATAAAAAAAAACTATAATGAGTATAACATAACATATTTCAGCAAAGTTTAGATCATGTTGATAATTTAAAGGCATGTTACATATGATCAGTAGGCTTTGAGTGTTAATCAACGTATAGAAGACCTCTGAAAATCAGCATTCTCACAACATACCTGTCCAATAAAACATATTTCTGTTCAGAGTAAACACGGACTGTGTGTTTCAGCAGACAAACATACAGTTCACTTACTCTTTTACATTTTCTAGCTGAAACTGCTACCAAACTCTCCACAATTGGCTCTTCTTTGAAATCTGGATCTTAAAGCAGAAATAATTAACACAAATGCAATGACTAACCCCATCTTGATGCTCCTTTCTTGTGACTGTGTTAAGTAATAAAAAGAGCAGTGTTAAGCACAAGCACTCTCCCAAGAGCTTTTTGAGATCTGTGCTCACATTTGGAGATTTTATTTTCACTTTTAGCATTTTACAGAGTGTGTAATCTAACACTCTTTCACTGTAAACGTGCACAAACACGCACGGGAAGATGCAATCAAAAATAAATATATATATATTTTTTTTAATTTTCACTATTCTCACAGCAATTAAAAGATACATTAATAAGTAGTTAGTCAGTTCATCAGTGCATTAGACAGCAAAGTGCCATGAAGTAATTAATAATGACATCAAACCTGAAAAACCAGCAGGTGCAATAATATGATCTCTTGCTTCCTGCAAAAGCGCTAAATGCATTATGACAGCATATTCAAATAAATAAAAACATGCAGCTTAATTTAAGCATAAAAATAAAATCAAAGTATTACTCCAAAATTAGCTACATACACAAAGTGATCAATCAGAGAAAAGTTTGAACTGTTTTTCTTTATTTCTCCATCTCAGCCTGTCCTCTGTCCCCACTTCTCTCTGTCATCACTCTCTCTAATCTAAGAGCTTTACTTCCCCTCTGTCACCTCTGTGTGACTAATCAAATCTGCAGAGGAGGTGTCCACACAACAGGAGTGAAATCAATAATCAGGCCCATGAGGTGGGGAGCCAGTGTACCATGTGTGCATGCCTGTGTTTTTGTGTGTATCTATACTAATGCAACAGTGGGGGTAAAACAAACTTAACATACAGACTATTATCTATGAAGCGTATATGGTAATTGTATCTGTATATTCTAACAAAACTGTGTTTATTTGTATTTTCTACTATATATATCGAGAATATATATATAAATTGTGTGTGTGTGTATATATAATATATATATATTCTCTCTATATATAATATAGAGAATATATTTATAATGTTATTTAACATTTTATTTATTCTTTCAGAATGCTCAGCTCTCCCTAGGAGACCATTTTCAGTTTTACTCTTTTTTTCTGTTCCTGATAAAAGTCCAGCTTTTTCCCCTGATGTGCGTGTATATGCATGTTGACAGGAGTCGTCTGTGCTGTATGACTGAAGTCTGTATGCCGACGTCTTAATGGGATCTCAAGCCCTCTTGAGGCCTGTGTGTCTCTCTCTTTTTTAATGAGATTTTACAGCCAGCCTGTGTCACCCTGCGATGCTGCAATAGGGGTCCGACGGTGAACAAAGGAGTCCTCATGGCTGTGTGTATGGGGGGCACACCTCCCACTCCTCTCTTTCCCTGTTTCCTCTCTCTCTCTCTCTCTCGCTCTGTTTTTTTTTTCTCTCACTTTCCCCCCTCACTCTGTTGGTTCCCATCTGGTGAAGGGGTATTGTGAGAGCTGAGTAAATAAAGCTCAGTCTGGCAGCATTGAACCACACACACACACACATTCATACCCACCTCCACACACAAAGAATGACTCCACTAATTGATTTCTAGTTCTCTCCCTGGTAATTTTTTATAATCCTGTGATTTATGCAAGAAAAAGTTTTCTTATTAAATGTGAATATTTACTCTGGTGTGGAAAAAAATATGAAACATTTGGCAAGCATCTGCAGTGTTACAGTGCTGCCAAAACATTTAGGAACTATACAATCGTTTCAAAATACACAAGATCATAATGTCCATTTCCTATGCAGTTTTCACTGGATGTGTCCTGCCTCAGTGGGATACACGTCTAATTGTGGACTGGCTTTCTAAAGGTCAGGCTTCTCCCCTGAGTCTTTCAGTAGCTCTTTCTCCTCTCTGCCACTCAGTCTGTCATTCAGATGATGGCAAGGAGCCCCACTGCATATTATGTAGAAATGCAAAATGCCATCTCATCAGTTAATGGAACATATTAGAGGAGTTATCTCTAGGAGTTATTGGCTTATATTTGATGTTTAATTGAGCATGATTTGTATGTATAAAGGGGTTATCGGATGCAAATTTGACTTAAGTTCTTTAAACATAAATGTGTGTTTAAAGTGTGTGTACACATTCATCCTATTGTCACGCCGTCCGCCGTTCCATGTGTCTTTGTTGTGTTTTGTTTTCATTGTGTCTCCTTGCCCATGTGTCTCATTT
>JAUYWG010000040.1:11704299-11718464 GCA_034779775.1 Enteromius afrohamiltoni
ATTTTCAGTTTAAAATTCTATATATATTAAATTGACTTAAATCCACATCAATCCACACTCCTAAAACCAAGATGTCTGAAGTAAACCGGGGACTGCTCATCAACTGCAGAGTAACATCCCAACAGTAAAGTGTGCTTGTAGCAGCCTCATGCTGTGGGGCTGGTTTTCAGAGCCAGGGACTGAGGGATTCGTCAGGGTAGAAGACAAGCTCACTGTACCAAAATATAGAGATGGCCTTAATGAAAATCTAGTCTAGATCATTCAGACTGGTCAAAAGGTTCACCTTCCAACAGAACAATGACTCTAAACACACAGCTACTCTGTAAATAAGTGAATGAGTCCTTGAGTGCCCCAGACATAGCCTGGGATTAAACCAAATCAAATACTTCTAGAGAAATGTGAAATTTGTGACAGTCCCAATTCAACCTGACAGAGCTTGAGAGGTGAAAAGATGAGGTGAAGAATGGCAGATAAAGCTTGTGCAAAGCTTGTCACATCATACCCAAAAAATATTGCTGTAAAGGTGCTTCAGCTAAGTTATAGGTTCTTGTGTGAATACTTATGCAATGTACTTATTTGTGTGTTTGCATATATATATATATATATATACACAGTTGTGACTATTCTGTTTTTGCTTTTCCACTATGGTGTACAGAGAATAGATTAATGTGGAAAAAAGTAATTTAAAGCAGTTTAAAAATAATTTAATGTTAACACAAAATATTATACAAAAAAATAGTACATTCATGATAATTAACACTGCTAAAAACAACATTACAGAATGATTAGATTTTTTAAATCACTGCATTCCTATAATCAGCACATTTTGGTTCTACGTTAAGAGCGCACTTTTTCAATAACTCTAACATGATGTTGGAGATTCAGACTAAAAATAGAAAGAGCAGCCATCTTGTAGAGCGGAGGAGTCTCCAGCCCCTCCCTCACTGAGTGCTCTGTCTAGATGAGCTGCCTGTGAGGCTGAGGCTGCTCTCAGGGGACAGTGTGTATGAATTATTTAAAAAGTTCAGTGGAATGACTTATTCCTTCCAAGCTGCAGCAGAGGAAGAGCATTTTTGAGCAATAAAAGGAGAACATGGTATTTTGTCAGAAATAAGCCATTATTTTCAGTGTTCCCTAACTGTGGGTGATTGCTTTTTATATTGCTGTTACAATATTGTTGTATATAACTTGTCATTGTTGTGCATAAAATGTTTGCAAGGCAAAATTTTAAATCAGACACTGTTTCCCCAAAGACTTGCCTGATATTGCAAATCCACTGAAGCCTACAGCCAAGACAAGAAACGAAATGGCCATTCCTTTACTATGTGAGTAACCAACCACTAACAATAGAGTGGCCTCCATCCCAAAGCCTGTAAAAGATAAACACAAGTGGATAGTGAACAAACTATTACTACTAATATTTAGGATGAAGAAAAAATTATATGTATTCTATTCCTACCTCACATGGATTTAACCAAATTCAGTCATATAGGAGCTATATCACTCTATTGTGTCTAGCAGTAGGTTCCGCTCACCTCCACAGTTCATGATTTTCCGAACTGTGGTAGTAGACAGGATGTTTTTGCTACGGAGGAAATCAGCGATCTGTCCCCCAATGGGTACGATAATGGTCATCACCAGATGGGGCAGGGCTGACAGCATGCCAACCTGAATAAGACAGCAGCCGTCAGGCTCAGAAGGATCTTATTGAAAACACACTGCAGAATGAATGCATAAGCCATTGAACAATGTTAGTTGATATTGTGGTATTTTAGGAAGTGGTTGAACCACAGAAAAGAAAGAAAAGGTCCAATTTCAAATTTAAAATCAAAATATTGTACTAAACAAAAATGGATAAAATGTTTTCCGAAAAATCAATCAAACTGACATTCAACATTCCCAATTAGTGTGTTAATACTGTAACTAGATGTGAAGTCATGATTGAAGGTTTAACTGTGCAAAGTAAGAAAACAAGAGCACAATGAGATGCGAGCACAGACTTAAATCACCAATAAGTGATTAATGAATTATTCATTATGAACTATTCACAATGAATAATTCATCAACCTATTTCAGACCTTAGGGAATGACAAAGGTCATCCATTTACTGGTGCACACTGGAATTATAGACAAAAATCATACGCAACTTAGACACCAAGCCATTTTGGCCCAAATAAAGCTTGACTTGATATTTAATTATTTTTCCAGTTTGTATAAAACAAATACTAATTTCAATGCACGCAATATAAAAAGGTAAACTGAAATTACCTTGCTAATCTCAAAGCCAAACACCTCCTCGAAGTATGCAGGCTGGCTGATGAGCAGCAAATAGAAGGTCCAACTCCTGCAGAAGTTGGCCACAATGATTGCATAGACAGGCATGGATGTGAAAAACTGTCTCCAAGGTGTTTTGAATTTCTGCAAGAGAAAGGATTATCGCAATATATGGATGAAACTGTTTTAATAATACCCATTCTGGTAATGATTTTATAGTTATGTCTTGATTCCGCTTTAATTTTTGATTCTTTGTCAGTTCTGATGTTCCCTGAGAGTGCATGACATTTACGCCAAAGAAAACCAAAAGGTCAGAAAAATTTACACTGAGACAAAATGGCTCATTTTCTAAAATTACAAATATAAGACCTGATATGCCTTACAGACTTCATTAGATGTCCTCATTTAACACCATGGCAACAACATGACCCTTTAATGCAAATATTGTCATCTACCTCAAAATTATGCCAAATATTTCCAAAATAAATAAATACATAAGTGTGATTACAAACAAAAAACATGCACTTTATCTTTTCATTTTTCAAGGTTTTATGCTTTCATTTACACAAATGAAGGGTTAGTCTCATCTTAAAGTTGATATAATTTGAAAATTCACTCTTTTTTCCATACTATATATCTTACTGCATGTTTCATTTATTTTTCATTAACTTGGTAATGTAAGATCAAGATGCTGTAACTGGACTTTCTGGTCAAAAGGATAGACTTCTCTTTGGTGACACATGACAGACTTCTTCAATCATTTAGTCCCCGTAAACTGCAAGCCTGTGTTTATCTGTATCACTTTTGAAAGCAACACCCACATTTCAAAATCCAATCAACAACAGATGCATTGAACCAAGTCCCACATCTTTTTGACAATCTGTTACACCTAGATGTACGTCAAAATCCAGAATAAAATACATGTAGCTACTTCCGTTTCACAGTGACTTTAAGAAAGTAAAACATTTGAAAACAAAAAAATCTTCCATTTCTTTACATCAATCATTAGTCTGATGTCAAGAGAAATGTACAACACAAAATTTGCATCTCATAAATTATACAACCTACAGCCACAAGTGAAGTAGATTTGTATCAATAAGCAACGAATGGGCATTATAATTATATTTAATTATAGAGTGGTCCTTAATTATAGGTTTGCATGAGAGGGGATGTTATGCCATTAGTCAAAACATCTCTTGAGGACTTGAATCCTACAATCAAGCCAAGTGTTATCCAACCCCATTATATTCCAGAGATTACACATATCCTGCTAAATGAGTGGAGCGAGATTATGTTTGCGGTCACTCACTTCTGCAGGACCTAGCAGCTTAGCGCTCTCGCCAATACTCTCCTCAATGTAGCAGCGTTCTTCAGCCGTGATGGTGGGATGTTCAGCTGGGCTTTCGTATGACACTAAGATCCAGAACATATACCAGAAAATCCCAAAGCAACCTAAAGGGAAACAGACAATGTTGGTCTTAAAACAAAAGTTAATATGTTTTTTATGCCTTTTGGCATAAAAGAAGCAGACAGGAAGATGGGCTAGCTGAAAACTCTTCATATAACTAAATGGATTACAATTCATTGCTTTCCAGACAGGACTTGGCACAGTGACAAGCAGATTCGGTGTCAGCACAGAGGATAGACACATGGCAGCATCGGAGGAAAAATCAATACCCAGCATCAGCGAGTTGATCCATACTACACTTACTAAAATACACTTATCAAGACCGTTAAGCACACTCATGCAATAATGGTTTGCACCATAACCATGGCTCGTACGTTACACGCAAATAAAACAATCTTACCATAGACATAGAAAACAGATGACCAGCCTGTGTACTGCACCAGGATTCCAGCTAAAGGCATGGCAATGACAGCTCCAGCATAGGAACCTACAGAAGAGAATAGCAGAAGTTTAAGTTAAAGAAAAAGCAACTGAGAACGATAAAAGTCTATAAAAGACTTCTCCAAAATAAATAGTCTTTAAACAACAAAAATAACAAAAGAAGCCTCAAATCCATTATAACAACACAGAAAAATCTAAAATTTTATTTCCTAGAATTCATAAGGATAAACATCAATTGTATCTTTAAATTTTAACACACACACAATAATGAGACACTAATGTAGCAACAGAACACATATAATGGCATTGGTTTTTTTTATTATTCAGTAATCTATTATTTTGCTTTATAGAGAACAGGATTACCACAGAAGGAGGTTGTGGCTAGACGGCTTCTTTCCAGAGGGGGAGCCCACTTACTCCAGATCCCATGACAGGCTGGGTAGGTCACACCCTAGAAAAACAGTAATAATACACATCAGTTCTATCGCAAAGAAATGTACAATTTGTCAAATCATAACAAAATCTTAAGCAGGAGTTAAAGTTAGTCTCATATCACATAAATATATTTAAATGCAAATCAATACTTACAAAAAAGAGCAGAATAATTTAAATTGTTGGCGTGACAGAAAGTGGATCTAGTTTCACACATATAAGCGCCTCTACAGATCAATACAGCTGTATTAAAGACAAAGCCTGGGTCATTATTCTCACAGAAATATCCTCAGGCCATAACTGATTGTATACAGGACTTTGGGCTTTTCCCAGAAAGCATCCAAACAAATGTTTTTCTTCATCTTTCTTTTAAAAAATATTTACCTAAGCCAAGAGCCCAAATTTTGAGAGATAGTAGGTATTAGATCATTATTAGCAAACAAGCATTTACAAACGAGAGAAAATGGCACTTTCCTACCTCCACAAGCCCTTGTAATATCCTGACGAATATGACGCAGCCATAGTGAACACGTGCCGCTGAGGGGATGAACATATTCAGCGTGGATGTGAGGAGAATGGCTGCGCCAAAAACCCTGAATAACAGAGGAAAACGTGGCTGAATTATAGACCCATTAGGTAAGAAAAAAAAGAAAGTAATTTGTGTGAAAACGTAAGTTGAACGTAATTATTTCAGAGATTCAGATTCAGTGTTATTTTAGTTAACGTTTTGCATGGATTAATTAAAACATGCTTTTTATCGCTGAGAGGAAAGATTAAATGACTTCGTAATACAAAATACTGGCAAAATATAATATGCAATTCAATTATCTGCTTTCTGTTCTAAAGAAAAAACAGCAGCAGGGCCTTTGGTGATGCCACAGAGGAAATATGGCCTTCCATTTATTTCCAAAGTCCCTCCCGTGTTGTAGCGCCGGAGACCCCTCACCTCTCTCGGTAATCGGATTGAGGGGGTTCTCCAGCACGAGACCCGCTGATTCTATTAGATCTTAATCACGCAGACCAATAGCCCAGATATGAACTGAGAACTGTTGAATCATTTCAGCAATGACAAATATTTGACGCAGCCTACCGAGAACTTGCACTGCATTTTAGTTTCTTGATAACGTTTGTTTATTGTTGGCTATAGCCGTCCAAAAAAAAAAAAAAACGTTTTAGTGAGCACAACTTGTGTAAACATATTTCCAGTTACCGACGTGGCAGTTTTATTTTTGATAAATTTTAGTGATAGATGAGGCACGGCCAAGCCCTCTGGCCCTCATGGCTGGTTGCCATGCCCCCCTCATTGAGCAGATTAGACACGCTTCCCCCGGGATCTCATTAACAGGTGGAGAATGCCCCACAGACCAGCTCCCACAGTCTAATCCTACAACTCACCCGACGGGTCAGCCTTCACTCTGCCACTCACACAGCACTGAAAACACAAGCAGGCCGATCAACCATAGCAATGAACTTTCTCTCTCTCTCTCTCTCTCTCTCTCTCTCACTTTGCTTATCTGCAGTGCTGACTTGTTTGTTTGGTTTTTTTATTCCTCGAACGCTTGAATAAAAATAGTATACCTAAGGTTTATATTTTGTTATATTATATTAGAATAATAAAAATGACAGCAGTGAAGTCTCGTATGCATTCTTTACAATTGATCGTGCTCTTCTATAATAAAAACATGAGAAGCAAGATTTGAACGTTTCCCCGAAATATCGTACAGTTTTTACACAATAAACTCTGTATAAATGCATACGATACATTTATGTACATATATTTTCACAAGAAATTTGCGACCTTACAAGATAAATAAATAAGATTGGGTTACGTCTGCTAAATTAGCTCCTCCCATCTTTTCTTCCAGGGACAGGTACAGTTCCTTCCTCCGCTATGAAGAATCATTGCTTGTATTCAGTATTACAGCATGGTTTATCAAGCTACTTACTGTGTAGAACTCAACTCAACGAATTAACAATCACTGTAATCATCCGCTATATAATTTTAATACATTTTAAATATTTATTATCGTCTTATTTGACTGATGCCTTCCCCTTAAATATCATTGTACATTACATTCAGTGTCTCAAGGTTTTTTGTTTGATGAACCCTTGGAAAGAGCAGCAGCAGTCCCAGTGATTCACCTGCCGGTTTGGAAATAGCGTATAAGCTGCAGATGTTTGATAGCCTATTTTATAAGACTCGGTCTGCAACATTTCTGACAAAATAAATAAATGAATAAAAACCTGTGATCCACGATAAACTAAAATGACACCTAAATTAGCCTACAGCCTACTTAATAAAACCAAATATTATTATAGAATATGCTATTTATCGTTTGTATTTTAATTTTAATATTTTTTCGTTAACATTAGGTAGGCCTATGTTATCTATTGGGTAGCCTGCTATTTTCTATTTCTATTCTATTGAGGAATTCTATTAACCAAATGGAATATAAAGGCGATCGACTATTTATAGTTGCATTATGTTCTAAAAACAACAACGACAAAAATCATCATAATCTGAATAAATAAATAGCCTAATTAAATTTACCTGTTTGCCGCCAGTCTAGAAGAAATGTATCCACCGGGAATTTGCGTCACAATATAACCCCAGAAAAATGAGCCGTGAATCATTCCAACTGTTTCCGGGTCCCAGTTGAATTTTGCCTTCTAATGGAGAGAAACAGAAAATATCAGGTGGCTTATCCTATCTGTAAAAGGCTAAACGTGAAAAACGTTAAATCCCACGTTTCTATAACCTCTGTTACGATTAAAATGTAATATTGGAAATACATTCGATATTTGAGGGATTTTTTTTTCAGAGCAATAGCAAACAAAATATATATTGATCATTGTGCAAAATAAATAAAAAATGAAATGACAAGGGCGCAGGATTACTTTCCAGCTGAAGAGTTAATCAATTTGAGGCCGATGACATTCAAGTAACCAAGGTCAATTTTTTTGCATGAGTAGCGTGCTTGTTTTCAATATTTGTGGTTTCAATATAGCAGTGGTTTCCACTAAGCCTGGTTTACACAAACACAAGTCAGTGTTTCTTTTTTTAGTTTAGTCCTTTTTATTTTCCAAGAATTGATACAGTTTCCAGGCGGTGCAGCAAATGTACATTCGTGTGTGTGTGTGTGTGCATGCACGCTCGTGAGGGGTGTGTCACGAATCTGACGCGAACGTATAAAATCCGAGCGTGCCACGCGCACAAACCTCTTTGATGATGATCTTCCCGTTCAGGTGAATGGTGCTGTTGTTCACCATGCTCACTATGGCCACGCCTAAGTTGCACCGAATACCGAAGGAGATGCAGAACCCCAGGCCGCTCATAATGGCGATGATGTAGCGGCGCGGAAGTCCAAAGCACGTGCAGTCGCACAAAGGTGTCTTTTTCTCGTTGGTCTGAGCTGGCCGTCCATCCTCGGTCAGTTCGATGTTCTCGCCAGGTTTTTGTCGCTTTTCTAACACTCTGCATCAGACAGAAGAGAACTGTCAGACTTCTGTAGGACATTACAGCATTCGTTCAGACGTGCCAATTAATAGAAGTATAATCCACCTTTATTAGGGTTCTTCAGACAATAATAGTTAAGAACAAGCGAATCAAGATTTTATTTTGACGTTTAACTCAATTTACATTCCTCATCAGTAGCCTGCACGGACAGATTTATACAATGGTAATAAAAACGGCCTACAGAAATACAGAATTTTTTTTTCTCAACGCAAGGATTTTAATGTAAACTACGAATAGGCTTCGTGTGCTGCTGTAAAGCGCGCTGTACCGCATTGCAGCATTCCCTTCACCTTCACCTTAATTTACATTCACACAGGATTAAGGTCCACTGATGTTCAGAAACTTTACTAACACTTTAATATTATTATACCACAGCCACAAACAGCTTTTATATGTAGATATTTATGAGACGAACAAATTGTGTTGAGACAAATGTTATAACTTAGTGTGTATAAAAAATAGCTTGTTTACATACATATATATATATATATATATATATATATATATAAATATTTACAAAAAAACAAATGTTATTTAATTTGTATTAGCAAGTGCGATGGGAATAAAATGAATTGTATTTTGTGATCCTTCGAAGGCTATGTAAAATCCAAAAAATGCACATTAAATGCACTATAATGATCAATTCATTTTATTTTAATCTCAGAATACAAATAAGAAAAAATGTGCCAAAATTTTGGTAAAAACTCAGAGACTACAAAATGTCTATAAGAAAACGAAAAAAAAAAAATGAAAAGATGAGGCGAAACATTCATGAAAATCAGCTACTCGGGGAAAAGGTCTTTTTTCACTTTGAAAGAACATTTTGTTCAGATGGTCGAGACGGTGGATCTTTCTTATCCGTTACATTTCTAACATTTATTACGAGATAAAATGACTCATAAATGAGCATCAAATGAACGTGAAATAATAATTTTCCAATCGTGGTCTTTTTTGTAGGTATTGTGGGAATATGCGAATGGTCTCTAAAAAGAAGCTGCACTCAAGGGAATCCTCTAATTGAACGATTACTATTCAATCGTAAATGCATTTTAGTCGCTAGATTGCAATGACAACCTTCAAAGATAGGAAAACTCGCGTGCTTCCATCCCCTCCTCCCAAGATTATGCAGAATTATATAATTTTCTTCACGTCTCCATGAGGCGTGACGCCAAAACCGACTGGAGAAACTCGTTACTGAATAGACTAAACTAGCAGCAAATTCCTGATTTAGCAATAGTTTGCGTATTTATCTATCTAGCCACAACATACGCTAGATTCGTTGTTTTTAAATGAATTACTCAGTTTTATAATGTAAAAATATCTTACTTGTACAAGTGTCCCAGTGTTTTCCCAGCTATTTGCTTCAGTCCCTCTTTATTGGGCGTAAAACCAGGCTCCCTCGGAGTCTCCATGTCCAAATGTGATAATCCCTCGTTTTGTCCCGGTAATGTTAAAGTACCATGTCACAGTGTGAGATGACAGAGCATACCGGACCGATACCCAGCGGATCAATGATTCAGTAAGACAGATGAGGAAAATTCACGACGGTGTTCACACAGCGAAGGGGAAAAAAATCCGCCTACACAAGAGAGATATCACAACTGGTCTGCATCTGTCTACTCAAAATTAGAAACTCATAAACTGCCCCGCGCGCGATAAGAGCACGCGATGCCATCTCAGATTCGAGTCAACCAATTAATGTTCAATAACATAAAAACATAACGACGTATGGTTAATTTAGAGCAAAACACGAAACGCACTGTCGATGCGGAGTGACAGTGAAGTCGCTTTAGGAGGAGGTGAATGGCTTTCAGCACCAAGGTCAGCGACGCGACTCCTTCGCCAACTAGCGCTGGATGCCTCCCGTCAGAGTGCCACTGTTTTGGGAGGGGTTAGAGAGGGCGGAAAATCTTCACATTCCGTTCACCTTTTCTCTGGTTTTGTCCTCAAATGATCTGAATTATGTTTTACGTGCGACACATGACAGCTTTGCGGTGCGTATATGCACGTGACCTGACTTTTCAAGTTTCTACAATGATGCTTTTATGCTTGTTTTCCATCAAAGGCCGTGCGAGCCTCCTGGGGGCGGTGCTATGGAAACCGAGCTAGGGGTGTTTCCCCCTCCGAGTGCGTGTGCTGGTGTGAAGCAAAGTGTATTAATAATTCATACATACCTCGCTGTCCCCCTCCATCTTTTCTGTCCTTCACAGCAAAAATAAATAAATAAAAACTGCTATTGTATGTGCACGGACGTCAGATTCGAAGCCAGTTCAGTCCAGATGCAAGCTCATTTTTATTCAAGTCAGTGGTTGAGGATAATGAAGAGGAAATGCTGTTGCTGTTGGTGCATTTTGATAAGATAATTTTACACGATCGTATAACATCCTGCTAAATCACATATACCAATTCATAAGGAGAGTAACGCTGTGCTTTCCTGAAAGCTTCACAACAGGTAGTTTGAGAGAGCGCTTAGTAAAGCGCAGGCGCCACCTTGTGTTCATTAACAGTATTTCCAGAGTACGCCCAACAAGTGCTAAACAAGTGTAGTGTACTTAAATCACTTTATTTTGGCACGTTCTCGCATCTATAAGATTGATTCATGGTTATTCATAAACGTATTTTTTTTCACACGGTTTCATGCAACTCATTCTGTAAACATTTGTAGACTAAACAAGACGACCAAAAACAGTATACACATACATCATGACAGCAATTAAGGCAATGGCATGTGGGACATGTTCTCATTTTGAGCCCAAAGAAATCCTATACTAACTTTAAAAACAGTTTATCATGACTGCCACGTTTAACTTAGGGTACATATATTATGCATTTTGGATCAAACTTTGTATACAAGTATAGCAACACAATATTCAGAAATTGTCTGTAAACTGTATTTGTATTCTCATTAAAAGAATCACAGCAAAAAACACTTGAAAGACTAAAAATACACATGTAGTTTTTTTTTATAACATTTGTGAAATGAAATGAACAGATATGATAAAAAAAAAAAGTGTAGTTAAATTGATAAGACACTTTAAAAACAGACAGACTCCTGGGACATAATTGTGATACGTTTGCTTTTGAAATATGTGAAGAGTCCATTTAGTGCTGAGTTCATAGTGTTCATCAACAGTGCTACAGAACGTATTAACCACACATCTCAAATGTTGATGGGCAGCTCAAAATGTTTGGACCAAATCTCTTTGCACCAGGTTAATAATACAGCATAGGACACTTGATTCCTTCTATTCACTTTCCAACGGGTGCATGCAAATACAATGAGAGGCAATTTCTTGGTCTTTACATGTATGGGATTCTCTGAAAGTCTGTTTCACTGAATCCATCTGTCCAGGCAGTACTGTAATATCAAAGCTATCAGGGTGTGTATCAAAGTCCCCTATAAATGGGGAACTTATCACAAAAATCCAAATGACCCTGTTAAGTGCATTTGTGCAGAAATGAATTACAGAGAAACAAAATGATGAAAAAGACTAGTGTTCTCCTAGTCATGATTACAGACGAGTGCCATTGTTCATTTAGCCTCAGATATGTGGTACGTGCAAACCTTTACAGATTCTTGCAGAACAAGGTTCAGAAAACATATGGCAAGTCATTTTAGCTTAACCTGGTAAAACCAATCTTTCCAACCAGATAGTAAATCAGTTATATGATAGCAATAAATACATCCTTGAAGAAAACCAACAACAGCAACAATAAAAAAAGAAAAATCCTTACATTTTAACATGACATAGAACAAAATGCGTGGGAGGCAAGGTACAGCATTAATTAAAAATAACAATAATAAAATAGAAATATTTGAAACACGATAATGCTAGCACTACAGAAACAATGATATTGTTTGATAGTTATTCGGCTATCAAGAGAAAATATCCACAGTGGTAAAATCCACTGGACAACAACTGCTGAATCTTCCATGCCCACAACAACTCTGAAAACAGAAGGAAAAAATAAACAATACACTGTCTACATGTACTTCTTTCATAGTCAGACAAACAGGGCAAAACATGCAGATTGCTTCTTCAAAAAAAATGTAACAGCAACAAGCTGGACAGACATAAACGCTTATTGCCTTCTAAAACATTTTCAGTATATTAATGATCTTAAAGGATTATTCAGAAGTTGAATTCACAGCAGCTTGCTTCGAAGGCAACCTGAGGAACGGCAGAAGTCTCCAAGCCTGTGATCTGTCTCCAAGCCTGTCTCCTTTGTAAAAGTGCAGTTATGCAAGTGCACCCCAGACATTTGAGTGAAACACAGAGGAAAGTGGTAATGTTTTCCCACAAACCTCGAGCAGAAAAGAGCGTGTGGTTTTTTTTAAATAAAAGTTCTGGCAGTTGTTCGGATGTGGGCAGGCAGTTCTTTGCAATAAATGTGTGAAGGTTTCCTGAAGATTCGATTTCTTCATGCTTTGCACTGTGTAGAACATTTAAGTAGTCCTGAGGGTTCAGGGATTTTCAAATACATTCAGAAATCACTTGGTGTTTACTTGGACTAGAGGGCAGCAGTGAGGCTGTTTCTGTGGACAGGCAGAAACTCTGGCTCAGCTGCATCTTGAGTTTCTCCACTTCGTAGTTGTGCAGGTATTCCTGAACCAGAAAGCGTTCACGCTTTATACGGGCCTTTACTTCTGCCGGGACATCTGGAATCAACCACGCCACGAAGAATTTCACCACAAATACCACGTGCTGAGAAAGAAGAGGACACGGAAGAACAGTCATCATGTATGAATTGAATTGAAATTGCCACATATCACTTTTTCAAACAGTAATTAAATGCATAGCAAATGTTTACGTTCAGAAAAAGTATGTCACTTTCTTTTTAGACTTCAGATGCTTTAGATTCTTATGGACAGGACACATTGCATACATTTCTAATCTCCATTTCCAATTACTGATTTTTATTTTGAGTTTCAAGACTGCAATTTTGTTTTTTAAAAACCATCTAAGAGATCTAAAGTTAAAAAGTCTGGAGCCAGTAAAATTATGTTTTTGATGAAGTTTCTTATGCCCACCAAGCCTGCATTTATTTGAAAAAAATAAATGAATAAAAATAAATAAAAACAGCAATAATGCGAACTATTACTACAATTTAAACTGTAGAAATAACTATTTTCTATTTAAATATTTTAAAATGTCTTTTATTCCTGTGATGTGAATGAATGAAGCATTTATAAAGCTATCAATGCTTTTATTAAAAATTCTGCCACCATTATGCCAATCCTTAAGAAATTGTTCTAATATGCTGATGTGGTTGTGCTACTCAATGTTTTTGTGGAAATTATAACAAATTGTTCAAGATTCTTTGATGAATAGAGAGCTGCATTTATTTGAAATAAATAATTTTTATTATTTCTAAAATTGTAACTTTTTTGGTCAACTCCGACCAGTTTTCTATTGAAATTATATTTTCAAAAAAAAAAAAAAAAAAACATTGAAACTTGTAGTCTTGAGTTACATTTATTACAGTTATTTTAAATTTCCCTGCAAACTCCAGTATAGTATCTCTCCATTCCCTTAATTGACATTAGAAGCACATTATCTTATGCCAATTTCTTACTTCCATAATGATGATGAAGGCTAATTTAGCAGCCAAGATGTGCCAGAACTGCATTGTGTGTGTGTACTGCTTCTTATGCCCCGGTGGATATCTGTAGTCCCGATACCTGGAGGAAATAAATCAGTTAATTTATGTATAGATGTGCAGGTCTAATACAGACTATAGTTCTCACTAGGCAGTCACACACCTGCATGTTGTGATGGTGGAGCTGTTAAACCATGATGGGTTTTCTCCAGATTCAGGTAGGTTGGATTCATCGATCTGAGAGATGTTGTAAAAGGAGAGGCTGTTGGTGATGTAACCTGTCATAGTAGCATCGCTGCCTGGGTGGTAGGCGTACAGATAGACCAGGCGAGGAATCATATCTGAGGTGAATGCCATGATGAAAGCCTTAAGTGCAAATGTGAAAGAAATATTTTACTAAGCAATATCTTTCCTTTTGTTAAAGTTGCTTATGTTAGTTAACTATATTTAGAAATGAATCTAAAAGCCACATCCAGTTTTACACAACACAGT
>JAUYWG010000040.1:11721786-11732426 GCA_034779775.1 Enteromius afrohamiltoni
TTATGCATTATACAATGCAAGTTCACAATGTACGTGTGTGCCTGATTCACTTACAAAAGCAAATAGCGAGCACTTTCCACTGTAGTCCTTGCTAACTACAGTAGTGGACGTATTCTCTCTGAAAGCACCTCTATTAATGTCAGGAAGAATAGTTTTGGTACAAGCTCTGTGGACTGCACCATCTGACCAATCACAGCAGTGAGGGCTCACGGGAGGGAGGGGTTTAGAGAGACTGATTCTTCGAACTGCTTCACACGAGTCGTTTACGAATCATTTAGAAATGGGGTAAAATTAATCTATTTTTGGAGAAAACTTGAGTGTTTTTTGACCTTGCATACATGTAAACCTGTTTTAAGAGGATCATGAAACAATATTTGCAACCTTTAAAATGGCATAATAGGGGCACTTTAAGAAAATGTAAAAATATTTATGAAGCTGAATTTTCAGCAGCTCTTACTCCAGTTTTTGGTGTCACATGATAGTCTAATATATTAAATGGGTGCTAAGGAACCATAACTAATACATTTCTTTATATTTTTAACATGAGTCTATTAGTTTATATAATTGTGCTAAAACAAATGTTATTTTCTATCTAAATTAATTATATAATTAAATAACTGTTTTGGTATACAAATGCACAAGGTGAGTAAAATCGTACCCATTTCCAGATACTCATAGAAGAGTCCAAACTGGCTGAAGTTTTGTAGATCATGGTCCTGCTCCCATCTACTGTATGTACTTTCTGGATGACTTCGCCCTTTCCTGCTGCCCCACCAGTTTCTGAGAAGTCTGTGACATAAGCACAAGGGACCGTTATGTGTTTTCTAAAAAAAAAAAAAAAAAGATATGGATAGTGCCTAGAGAACAAAAAAAAAAAAAAAAAAAAAAAAAACATTCTTCAAGGTCAATAATCAAATGTAACACTTACGGAAGCAGGGCCTCTTGAACGTTCCCAACCATTTGTTTTCCAGCCATGACGATCAGCAGCTGTGTGGTCAGCTCAATCAGACAGCCCCCAGGGGCACACTACATATCAAATGCATATTGTCAAGCAAGAACCGTTTATTCTGCTATTCAACTGAAGCAACATTAGGTTCTCTGAAATTATTTCAGACAGTCTCACCTCTTCATTTCTCAGCTTGCTCCACTTTCCAAACATATAAGTGTAGTTTCCCGGATAACCCACAAACTTCCCTTTAAAGAAGGCCACATAGAAACAGGAAGAGTAGTAGTTCACAAACTGGAACATAAACATCTTCATAGTCAGCTTGTTCTCATACTCCAGATGGGTCTTGGGGATCTCTGAAAGTTCAAAAATAAGAGGAAGATAGTATTTTCCACACAGTACCCGAGGCTTAATCTATATTCAAAAGGTCATAATCAGAAAATAAATGCACACGGTTTTTAAATTTAGCACTGTACATTATACAGCTTATTATACTATATATTTTTCTAAACTATATAACTGTAAACATCTTATAAACCATTTTCCAGAGGTTGAAATGTATTTTACATGTCAAACAAGCTAATATCTTGTGTGAAGTGAGGAACCAGTTTTCGCTCACCCATATCAGTGATCCAAATGGCCACGTGCTCATAGAGGAAGTTGAGGACGAGGATAATGACAAAGTTGATGCAGGAAGCGGTGACAGAGGTGGCAAGTTGAGGCGTGATGAGAGATCCCACCAGCTGGATCTTACTGGTGGGGCTGTCCTTCATGACGCTGGCGAACGCTGCATAAACCGCTAACCTGTAAGCGATCACGCCCATTATACAGGCCACTACCAGACACGTCTGACAAAACACAAAGAGAGGCAAGGACTTTAAACTGATGGATCTTTGTTTAAATGAGTTAGCAAAGTGTAAGAAATTAAGGTCTAATATACAGTTTAAAATGACATTTAAATCGACCAATCATAATAACTGACAATCTAATCTTTATTATACAGTTCTACTGTTTCGCTTACTAACTCACCCAAAAGAGAACCGTTGCTCCAGACAAACAGAATCGTGCGCACTTGCTAGGGAAAGGAAGATAAGGCTCCATTTCCTGTTAGCATAAACAATGTGTCATCAGTTCAAGTAATAGAGTTCAAATGCAACTGCTAACAAATCAACCAATTATAATGATTTCTAAAGGATTGTGTGACACTAAAGATTAAAGCAAAGGCTTCTGAAAATTCAGCTATGCTATATTTTAAATACATTAAAATAGAAAAATCGATCTTTTAAATCATAATAACATTTGATAATTTTGCTGTTTTCACTGCGTTTTAAACCAAATAAATGAAGCCTTTACAATAAAAATGTACCCAATATACTATCTTCAAAATACGTTTGCTTTTTTATAACTTTTCATATAAACAGTAATTTACTTTATTTCATTTACTTGAGCTCCCAAAGTCAGTCAAGCTAAAACAACTCAGCATTAACAAAACAAATGATATTTGGACTACTTGATGTTATATGACATAATGTAAGTAGCATGATCATGACTATGACTGCATGCAGTGTTTACTTGAGAAACCAAAAAAAAACTGACATAAATTTGAATTTACATTGAGAACATTTGTGAACAGCCTTTATGAAACGGACACAGTGGTTAAAACTGTTGAACTCACAACAAAGACCTGGGACCAAGACCTTGCTTTGCCTTGATTATGAAGATATGTTAAAAGAAGTGGCAAAAAATGGTTCAGGCAAAAGACAAATGCAAATATTTACTCGGATCATGCAAATTATTTGAAAGATATCAGCCAAATTCTAAGTCACAAATCACCACGGACAAAGTCTAGGCATGCATCTGAAAACGCAAAATGCCTGTAACACCCAGCCAGTGGGAGCTCTTTGAAGTGCAGATCTTAAGCTTTTTAACAATTGATTTGTGGGTTTTCATCCTGCACCCAAAATTATCTGCTCCTTATGGGCATGCCTTCTTTCATATTCTCATTCAACCAGAGCCTTTATGAGCAAGTAAACCATTCATTTGCATACCGTTTAAATTGCAAAACGAAACGAGAGGTTTTATTATTATGCTTATACTGATTATTTATAACTTCTATTACATTATTTTTTAATTACATTCATTCAACCACTAGTTTCTTCAACTGTTGCTTCTCAAATATCCCAGACAAATTTCAGTCTTTATTAGGTTTCATGTGATTAATACTTTATTCCTCAAATAACTTTTCCGTTCTGAATTTTAGGGTTGCTTATGGTTTTGTTTAGAGTGAGTCTTATGAACGTTTAAAAAGTGTGTTGGCTTCATGACTAATTAATTAATGATGTTGATGCAGGATCATGTGTTTAATAAACACTCTGTGATAATTGGAGGTACCTGTGTGATGCGGTTGAGTCTGCGGCCTGTGCATTTTAACTCATACTCTGGCCTGATCTGTAGCTGCTGCTGTTCCTCCTCAAAGTCCACAAGGTCCCACTCGTACTCCAGACGGGCCTGCCTCCGCTTCCAGAACTCCAAGAACAGGGTCACTGCAAAGCACCAAGAGAAACCGAGCAGAAGAAATAATACACGTCACTTAATAGTGCTTTCAAATGATTAATCATGTTTAATCCCATCCAAAATAAAAGTCTTTATTTACATAATATATGTGTTTATGCTGTGTTTATTTATTATGTTTATATTAAAACACACACGTACAGTATATATTTAGAAAGTATTTACATGCAAATGCATATATATATATATATATATATATATATATGATATGCTTGTATATTAAATATATTTAGATATAATAACATATTTTCATTAAATATATACATGCATGTGTTTGTATTTATATATACTTAATGTACACAGTTCATACAAATATATTATATGAGAAAAAATTAATCATGATAAATCCTTTGACAGCACTACCAATTCCATTGAAACCCTATGGTGCCACACAATGTTGTTTTCATCTTTACGATGATTGTACCCAAACCAAGTCTTACAAAACTTTAGAAGCTAAAGAAACCATTTTTTAATCTATGAGTACACTGCGCACAGGGCACAGAATCATTCACACAGTGCTGATTAATCAAATCACTGCATAAGCAGAGCTCTTTATGAGGTCTGTGTGAAATGAATTCAGTGTTCAGTAAATGATAATCAGCATGCTCCACTGCCCTCAAGTGATTAAGCATACATTTTTAAAAAGCATACACAGATTAGAGTTCTTCATTGTAGATTTATTTAGAAAACTAATTATGTGACAATATGAATTCTGTGCATGTTGAAAATCTCTCATTAGTCATTTGGATCCCGAGTCTGACTCTCAATATCCTTCTAAGCACTAGATGGAGCTTTTGAGCTAGTATTTTAAACAGTAAGAGTGCACTCACCCCAAATGCCCATGAACATGGCAAAGAACACAGTCCCCTCATTATCAAATAGATGAGATTGCTAAAGGAAAAAAAGATCAGTCTATGATTAAATTAAAAAAAACAAACAAACAAACAAACATTATTTATGATTTAAACAGTGAATCTACAAAGTTTCTCACCCAGGAGGACAGACACGTTGAGTTAAGTTTCCAGTAGCTGCACTTTTTATCACATAGTGGACACATTACAATCTTCCCACCGATTTCTGGATCACAGATCTCTTTACTGAAAGAGATTGGGATAAGGGATTGGGGTGGAACGGAGAACGGAGAGAAATGTTAAAGTAATGCAGAAGTGAATATGACCAAAATTTCAGTTCCCCTCTGACTGCATTACATCAATGCCGTAAAAAATAAATAAGAATAATCCATTCATTTCCATGGGAAACTACTCCACAACAATCACCATACGAGTATATCCCACAAACGTCTTCTGAAAACTAGAAACACGAACACATCTAGGCTCCAGATTCCACACGTCACATTACAGATTGAATGCGCCCTTTATGGTTTTGTTTGTTATACAAAAACAGAACAATATTTTAAAAAAGGCACTATCATGGTATTTGAATAAAATAAAACAAACTCACAATTTATGTCTCACAATTCTGAGAAAAATCTGTCTTTTATAAAGTTTGCTAGAATTTTTTTTTTTGCTTTAAAAATAAATATTTTACTATAGCTATCACCTTACTAACTAGCACCTATCAGAAGTTATGACAAAAGCTGTCGCATTTAATATATTACAATAATAAAGAAACCACTTCCTTTCTGATGACTTAACTTTTACAGTTATCAGGCACTGTAATATTGGATACAGACTACCAAGGGTTATTAAAAATGCATGTAACCACAGTTTCAGGATGTGTGTACATCTGAGCCATATAACCTGCCAGTGTCACTAACCTTGTGATGTTGTCTTCGTAACTAAGCACACCATAAACAAAACAGATCACTCCCATGACTGCAGCAAAAAACAGCATTTCTGTGTAAAAGCCCAGCCAGGCAAAGTAGATACCGATCTTCTCACCATAGTACTTCCTATGACAAAATACGAACAGGAAACACAATGGTTTGATGTGCTGCAGTGTAACAAAGATGCATCTGCTCCTGATTTGGTTACTGTCAGATGTGCATGCATTGTGTTTGCGGCATCCTCACTTGATCAGATTGAGCGGCTGCTCTTTGTAGAAGCAGAGGAATCGAGCCCAGTATCTGTACAGATGATACCTCTCACTCTCACACTGCATGTCTTGTGCCTTCTTCCAGTACTTACACTGAGTGAAGAACAAACAGCAAGCAGATGTTGACCAAAGACACAAACACTCCTAACATGCAAAGGGACTTTCCATTTTTTAATGCTTTTAAAGGGGTTGTGTAAAGTAAGGCTACATCTATTTGAACAAAAACGTAAAATGGTATTATTGTGTAACATTATTACAATTTAAAATGTAATTTATTTCTGTGATGGCAAAGCTGATTTTTCTTAATTCTGTTACAATGTAAAGGTCTTTACTGTCACTTCTGATACATTTAAGAAATCCTTAAAGTTATAATTCACCCAAAAATTTAAATTCTGTCATTCTTCATCAGCAGCAACACACGTATAGATGTGGTAAAAAAAAAAAATCACAACAATAACACAAAGAATTTTAAAACTGAATGAAATTCACTCATTTCAATTCAAATTCACAACTGATTTTAATTCTAATGAAAATGGAACAGTTAAAAAAAGAAAATGTTTATACATAAACTACAGGATGTAGCACAGTGCTCATTCAATAAATGCACAGCTAAACAGATGAGTTTTGAGTCTGGGTTTAAATGTGGCTAATGTTTTAGCACATCTGATCTCTTCTGGAAGCTGATTCCAACTCTAATAATAGCTAAAAAAAAAAACAGACTCCCTTTGTTTTGCGTGAACTCTTGGTATGTCGATCCTCATGATCAGAGTGCTTGGTTAGGTTTATATTCAGTGAGCATACCTGTAATGTATTCATGTCCTAGGCCATTGAGTGATTTCTAAACGTACTCTAAAAGTACTTTAAAATCAATCCTAAATGTCACAGGTAGCCAGGATCTGAGGACTGGTGTGATGTGCTCAGATTTACTGGTTCTAGTCAGAATCCTGACGACAGTGTTCAGGATGAACAGCACGAACAAGTAGAAAATCTTGCAATGTTTTTGAGATGATAGTATGCAGATTTATTTACTGTTATGACACGACTACTGTCCTCAGAATCACACCAAGATTAAAAAGATAATCGAGCTTCACAAATTAGAGAAATTTTCCATATACGTCATCAGGGCAATAATTAGGGATTTCCAATCATGATAAATGTTACGAAACTGCCATATGTCTGTATTGTCCTTATGCACAGTGAGAAGGAGCATTCTTGGAGTCACCAGATGGGTTGGTGAACTCATGGATTAAAAAGTGATCAAATCCCATGTGTAAAATGAAGTATACTGCTGTATTTTTGATGTTGTAAGTCTATATTTCTGCTGGAGGTCCTTGACATCTTGATTAGACGCATGACATCATGGATTATATCAAATACCAACAGATAAAACATTTATAAGTGACTGATTTTGTTAGAAATCTTATAATGGGCCATGTTTGAATCTTCCAACCGTACAATAATCCAAACACAAACCTAAAAAACAACACAAAAATGGGCCACTGAGCACAAAACCATGCTTCTGCTGTGGCCCAGAAGCCTTTGGAGACCAGTGGGGTGAACTGAAGAGAAGGAGCTGGGAATCTAAAGGGCCCAGAGTGATTCTGGATGAAGAAATGGTCTTTGATCTCTTGTGAGGTGTCCTCTAACCTCATCAGGCATTATAGGACACAGTTAAATACAAAAGGTATTGAATAAAAGGGTACCATTAATTGCGGCCAATGTGTATTTGAGAAAAGCTTTTATTTCATAATGATATTTTTTAAATTCTTAGCATCCTATGAAAGGTTAGATTTTTGTGAATGTTTTAAATAAAAGATCAAAAAAGGATTTTGATCATATTTACCAAGGGTGCCAAGAATTCTGACCATGTCTGTATGTGAGACAGAAGAGAAGAAACTGTTGACTATTTTCGTTTTGTTTTCTTTCCTAACATTACAGTGGAACCACTGATGTCAGAGAGGACAGACAGGCCGAAAGAAAGAAAGACAGATTAAAGTGCATAAATCTCACACTCACATCATGAAGGGGATAAGCTGAGGTGTAGGTGCCATTGTTTAGCAGTCGTTTAATTCCAGTCTTATCTTTCTCTTTACGGTCTTCCTTGTAGTAAGGGCAACGGGTCAGGATGTAGTACACGATCCTGTTGCGAGTGGAGGGAGGGAAAAATGTGTCCTTATCATCAATGAGAAAGAAGTCGACCTTGCTCTTGTCAAAAGGTGCAGTGAAGTAGTCCGGCTCTGGCCTCATGATGTTGTCTGGAAGCCGGAAAGGGTTAGTGAGCCACTCCAGAGGAGCTTCTCGAGCTTTGGGAATATCACTCGCTTTGAAGGGCACTTTGATCTTTAGCACATCAGCATAGGTGGCCAACACTTCCCATGGAGCATGAATCTTCAGATAATACGTCTTACGGTCATCTGACTCCTGCAGGGGCAGAAGCGTTGTACGTGATTGTCAAATGCACAAAAGAGCCTGGGCTTTGATACGGTATATATTAAAATTGATTACCAGAAGAATAAAATGTATGCATAACAGAATTTCTGTATATAAAACAGTAAAAACATGAAAAAGGGCTAAGCTTTTCATATAGGAGATACATTTTAATTAAATAAAAATGTATGGATAATAAAACTATTTTATATAAAGCAGAAGATAAAAGTAAAATAATATAAGGGCAACAATGAACGTGCATGTGTGGCTCAAAACCTCACAGATTTATCTTCAGCCTCCAGCACAAGACCAGCCTTCTCCAGGTTAGCTTCAAACTCTCTTCTTCTCTCCTGGAGGAAAAAAATCAGGTCAACTATTAATTCATCTTGATCTCTTTCTCGTTTTTATTCTTTCTTAAGTCCCTTATTCATTTAGCCTTGTATCTGGTAACAGTGTGACATTTTAAGTTCTGAGGGTTGTAAACAATCCTCGAACTGTGTCTTCTGAGAAAACCTGTATTTCCCACAAGCACCAGTGACCTATGGCTACCACATCTTATCTTATGGAACAGCATCTCAAATGGGTGACTCAAGGGATATGACCTTCATTAAGCAGAGAGCCTGACCACGCATCAACCTCTGCATACAGGAGAAAACAGATCAAACAGGTTCACCAGTGTTCTCAACGATTGAACTGAATGAAGGGTCTGGTGAGAGAGAAGTGGTTGACCCCTGCTCTCATTTTATGCAATCAATGTTCAGCAGTCAGTTTATTGTGCAACAGCTTCAATCTGTCTCTGACTCACTGTTTCTCACTGTGCCTTATGACCCAGCAGGCATCTCACCCCATCTCACCACTGCACGCCTACATGAAGGTCCCTATCAGACTATTTTTATACACAATGAGCAATATTAAGCATCAGTCATTGTTGGATTGCTTAACAAGGCCAAGTACAGAACATTTGGAGAGAATGCATACCAATTAAAAAAATCCTGCATCATAATGCACAATGGGCTTATGCTTGTGGAAAACAAACGTTTGAGAGTAGCAAAAAAAAAAACCACAAGGTCAAAGAGTGTGCATGATTAAGAAAAGCTTTAAAGTTTTCCTTTAAGCAATATGTGTGTGTACTGTATATGTTTATTGTGTATATAATAAAAATACAAACACATTCAGAATATATTTTAAAAACAATGACATTTATATACAAAATGTACATTATATATAAAATGATATTTAATATATTAAAAAAAAAAATGCATGCATGTGTATTTTTATATACTTAATAAAATATACATTGCAAAACATATGTATGTGTACTAACAAAAACTTTTTTTTTTTTGTTGTGATTAATCATTTGACAGCACTAAAAAAATATAGAATTCACTTTCTGTACTTTTGTCGGCATCATATGTGGTTGAAATACATTTATAAAATATTCTGTGACAAAAGGTTCGCATTTTAGTGGCATACCGCTTTCTTGTCTCCATCCTTATCATCAACATAGGACAGGACAAAGTCGATGCGCCGTACGCCATCCCTGAAGAACACAGAGTCCCTGTTCTGTCCAAGCTCGTCTATCTACAAAAGAAAAGAGATTGAAATCAGTCTCCTCTCATTCACAACCACACGACCACAGAGATTGAACTTGTCACAATGAACAGATGAGGTATGACGCATCTGGTTTCTATCAGCTATGAGGGTCTCTTATCTTTTCCAGGTGACGAAACCCCAAACAACAGTGTGAAACAGTAAGTGGAAGTGATGCTCATGAAGCATACTGAAAAATCACTGTAGTGCACGGTAGTGAACACAGGACAAGACATTTACTGCTGAGTAAAACATCATCCCACTAGCACTGCAGAAATAGCATCATGACAGCGTGAGAGGCTCCAGGAAGAGCGAGATGTGCAGAGAAAACCACAGGTACGGTATGAAGAGAACAGTTTCTTTTGCAGAGAGTGTGAAAACTGCACACACAAATACACATTTACTTAGCTTCCGTATCTAAATAGGGACATTTCATAGAGCTCTGCTGTTATGTATAGCTAGTTTAAAACACTAGCCCTATAACCTAACTGAAAATCGCCTATGTAGTTATTTTTAGACAGTTTCACAAATGAGGAGGTCCCCAAAATATGGTTAGGTAGGTACACACACACACACACACACACACAAAAAGACTGGCAAAAAAAAAAAAAAAAAGAATAGTGATGCGCAAATATGAATGAATAAAAAACACATTAAATTACAAGTATAGTTATATTATGACATCTTTCTGAAAATGCTTTAAACTAAGAATTCTTACAATCATATACACCCACCTAAAGGATTATTAGGAACACCATACTAATACGGTGTTTGACCCCCCTTTCGCCTTCGGAACTGCCTTAATTCTACATGTCATTGATTCAACAAGGTGCTAAAAGCATTCTTTAGAAATGTTGGCCCATATTGAAAGGATAGCATCTAGCAGTTGATGGAGATTTGTGGGACGCACATCCAGGGCACGAAGCTCCTGTTCCACCACATCCCAAGGATGCTCTATTGGGTTCAGATCTGGGGACTGTGGGGGCCATTTTAGTACAGTGAACTCATTGTCATGTTCAAGAAACCAATTTGAAATTATTTGAGCTTTGTG
>JAUYWG010000040.1:11751217-11765719 GCA_034779775.1 Enteromius afrohamiltoni
CTGCAAATACTGACTCTTTGCATAAATGTCATGTAATTGTCGATAAAAGCCTTTGAAACGTATGAAGTGCTTGTAATCATATTTCAGTACATCACAGAAACAACTGAAACAAAGATCTAAAAGCAGTTTAGCAGCAAGCTTTGTAAAAACTAATATTTGTGTCATTCTCAAAACTTTTGGCCACGACTGTACACCGTAGCCAAGAAAATCATACAATAAATATCTGAGCTTTTTATTCTTAGGGTTCTGTTAAACATTGTTGACTCGTCTCTTCAGAAAAAAGAGCAGAAAAAACTAAAGAAGAAGTGGGCAAGCTGGCTTTCAGTAATGAAGCTTTTTCAACAGCCTGTCACTGATATAAAGTAAGTGCACCTTTTTTCATTCATTTTTAACACCATTTATATATATTTATTCGTCTTACTGTTTGTACATATTTTTAGGGACTATTTTGGGGAGAAAGTGGCGCTGTATTACCTGTGGTTGGGCTGGTACACACGCATGCTTGTCCCTGCAGCTGTTATTGGTATTGTTGTGTTCTTGTACGGCCTTGCCTTCTTCAATACAAGTCCACTCATGTGAGTATATTTACATCAAATAGATTGACATAAGTGTTGAGGTGTAGAGGCAATGACAGATCAGATTCAGTCAGACTAATCTGATTTTAATCTACACCCAATTATCTCTAAATTGCTGTTTGTGTCTGTGTATTGTGGTGTGTTCTTACAGTCATGAAGTCTGTGACTCCAACATCGTCATGTGTCCAAGATGTGACAGAGGATGCAGCGTGTGGAACCTGTCTGACACCTGTACATACGCCAAGGTCAATGAAGAAAGTCAATCTTTCATTAGAATTCAGCACTTTTCAACACTATTGTATGCTGAATATTATTAGGGGTTGGTAAAATTTTGAATGTTGATTGAATTGTTTTATAATCACCAAGGTCTGCTTTTTTATCAAAAATACAGTAAAACACCAATACTGTGAAATAATATTACAATTTAAAAGAACTGTTTTGTATTTTTAATATCATTTAAAAATCAAATTTTTTCAGCAGTCATTACTCCAGTCTTCAGTGTCACATGATCCTTCAGAAATCATTCTGATACGGTGCTTTGGAAACAGTTTAATAGCTGTGTAAACCCATTTTTCAGAATTCTTTGATAAATAGAAAGTTCTGCATTTGTTTGAAAAAAGACATTAAAAAAGTCTTTATTGTTAATCAGTGATTTTGATCAGTGTAGGACATTCTTCCAGAATAAAAGGCCCCAAATGTTTAAAGAGTAGTGTGTATTCAATTGAGCTTCTCTGTGTCACTTGTTGTGTTAACAGGTGAGCCAACTATTTGACAATGAAGGGACGGTGGCTTTTGCCATGTTCATGGCGATTTGGGGTGAGTTTTTGCCAGAAATGAAACCCATATTTCTA
Source organism: Enteromius afrohamiltoni (assembly GCA_034779775.1). Classification (NCBI taxonomy): domain Eukaryota; kingdom Metazoa; phylum Chordata; class Actinopteri; order Cypriniformes; family Cyprinidae; genus Enteromius; species Enteromius afrohamiltoni. Next base: position 11,752,644 of record JAUYWG010000040.1, read on the forward strand.
CGTAAAATGACATAGATGTTCAGAGTACTGTGTACTGTGATGTTCTTTGACTAGCAACCCTGTTCTTGGAGCTGTGGAAGAGACATCGAGCTCTGCATGTGTCAAAGTGGAAAGTGTTTGACTGGTGCGAAGAGGAGGTAAGGGTTATTATTTTTTCCTCATCATAACTTTTAACATATTTAATGCGCATCTACTAATGGAGCCAAACAACTTGATCAATCCACAGGAAGAATTGATTTTGGAGATTGTAAATAATCCCAAGTGTAAGCCAAAAGAGTTCGTGCATTCCTACCTGCGCAGCATCGTGGTGCTTCTTTTGGTCACGTTAGTGGTGAGAATTTTACTTCCTTTCAAATACGAGCAAATAATGTAGCGAATAATAATGCGTCTTCATTTTGTTCAGCTGGTGGTGATCATAGGTCTGACCCACGCTCTAGTCATCTGCCGTGTTTTAACTGCAATGCTGTTGTCTACAAGCCAATGGGAATTTCTGCGTGATAATGCCACCACAATAGGCATGTTATCTGGAGCAGTGCTGCACTACGTTACTATTCAGGTTATGACTCGGGTGAGTACTGATAAACTGTCGAATGAGAAAAAACATTTGCTTATTAAAGAACATAGGGTCTTTCTGGAGGAAAAAAATAATGGATGCATTTTTTCTTAGGTCAACAAAACTGTGGCCTTCAAACTGTGTGAGTTTGGTGAGTAGTCAATGTCATTTACATGATGATTAACTGACAAACTACCAGTATTGACATGTAATGTCTGTTTATTTGCAGAAAAGACCCGCTCTTTTGCAGCCACCGAGAAGCGCTTCACAGTCAAGATGTTCACATTTCAGTTCTTTACTCTCTTCTCATCTCTATTTTACGTGGCATTCTTTCTGGGAAGGTAATTATGCATATGTCCGTGTAGTTTTGTAGTTATTTACGTTTATGGCAGGCTATTCAAAATGTCTTTTTCCGCTGTGCTTAGGATCAATGGTTATCCAGGGAAATATGTTCGAATTGCAGGGCTGTGGAGACTGGAGGAGGTACAAGTCATGCTCGTGTTATTTTACATTTATATTTAGAAATGCTAAATCAACTGTATTTGTGCATTTGTCAGGCCTTTTTAGTGTGATTCTAATCTCGAAATCTAATTTCAAACTGATTTAGTGTCATCCAAGTGGCTGCCTTACAGATCTTTTCATCCAAATGGCTGTTATTCTGCTGCTCAAACAAACAATCAACAACATATTTGAGTTCACAGTGCCGTAAGTGTTTTCTAAAATGCACTAAAACAAATAAGTAGTGCTGGGCAACTATTAATGGCAAATAAATGCTTCCAAAATAAAAGTTTTTGTGTACATAATGTGTGTATGTACTGTGTAGATTTATTTGGTATATTTAACAACACACATACAGAGTCTGTATTTACAACATATTTACATGTATTTACATTTTGATATTCTTACAAAAATGTTTATATAAAAATACTCTTAATATATAAGCATGACATATTTTAAACATGTACATGCATGTGTATGTATTTATATATACTATAGATAATAAATATACACCGTAAACACACACGTGTACACAAAAACTTTTATTTTGAATGTCATTACAAATGCACTACAAATGAAATAAAATCTTCATATATTTCCAGATTTAGTAAGTATTGCATTTTTGTCTCTGCTTCTTTTTCTTTGTTGGTGAACGCAGCTGGGTAAAGCTATTTTTTAAGCGGACGAAAGCCAAGACGATGCGCAGAAAGTGTGGTAACTGTTACCGTAAGGCATGTAAAGAAGAGGGGGGCACCTTCGACCAATGTGACCTCTGCAAGCTTCGTACCTGGTTGGAAAACTACGACCTGACTGATGTTAATGCTTTCAGCTTGTTTAATGAGTTTTTGGAAATGGGTTTGTATCTTTATACTAGATTTACAGTACCGCTTAATTACCAATAACACTTACCAATAACGTTTATATTTTGCCCAAAATCAGCTGTGCCTCCAAAATAAAGGTTTTGGTGTACATAATATATGTATGTGTGCTTTGGATATTCATCAGTATAAATATACACACTGTTTAGAAAAATATATTTATGCATTAAAAATATTCATTTATAATATAAATTATATGCATTTAAATATAGACGTTCAAAATATATACTGGATGTGTGTGTATCTTTATATACATAATATATGCCGAACACACACATATATATATTATACAAACAAATTTGCATTTTGTATGTGTTTAACGCATTAATAAACGTTTCTCAGCACTAATTTTGCCTTTTGTTTGAGGAATCGTTCCAGTAAAGCCACATGCTTTATTTTTTGTGGTAATGTTGCCATGCTGAAATATCTTCCACTAACATCTCCTGTTCTCTGTGTCATTAGTTCTTCAGTTCAGTTTCACCACCATCTTCGTGGCTGCGTTTCCTCTGGCTCCCTTACTGGCCCTTATCAATAACATATTTGAGATCAGACTGGATGCCATCAAGATGGTCAGCCTTGAGCGCCGCCTAGTGCCCAAAAAGACAAATGACATCGGTGAATGTCTACTGGATTTGTGTAGATGATGACGTCTATGTCAGTTTTCAGCATCAAGTAAACGTAACGTGCCGTTAACTGTCCTCTGGCAGGTGTTTGGACAAGAATATTAGAAGCTGTTGGGGTGATGGCTGTCATGGCTAATGGACTAGTGATTGGGATTTCCTCTGACTTCATACCTCGTCTGGTGTACCGTTACCATTACGGACCTTGTGCTACCGGCAACACAAGTCTGGAGTGAGTAGGAAATCAACTAAACTGTTGTTTTCCCACCTTTTCATCTCACCACAATTTACTGGCAGAAGTGTCAAATCAAAAAGCTTGTTTGTATATTTCTTTAAGCACATGCGGCATTAGACATGTCTTGTAATTAGTACCTTTATTTTGTCTGACAGCTGTTTGACAGGATATATCAACAACACTCTGGCAACAGCATTCATGTCCAATGCGAACGTCAAAAAAGACTTCATTTACTTGATAGAGAAAGGATATAATATTACGCAGTGCAGGTGACACTCGTTTTGTTGGTTTTGATGTACCTTTTGCAGATGAACTTGTTTGTTTGTTCATATATGCTAAATATTGTAAGTGTATTTTACAGTTACAAAGACTACCGCAGTGATGAAGACCAGAGTCTCACCTCTCAGTTTTGGCTCATTCTGGCACTTCGCTTTGCCTTTGTTATTCTGTTCGAGGTACAAATATTAGAGCTACTCAACTAAAATGAAACTTTTAACGTGCATTACTGTAATCACTTTTGGTTAAACGTGTGAAATCTGCTGTGCTTCTCTCTCTTCTCAGCATGTAGTGGTGATGTGCAAGTTTATTGCAGCCTGGTTTATACCTGACAATCCTATCAGAGTTAAGAACGACAGGCTAGAAGACAAACTGAAAAGACTGAAAAAGGAACTTGAGTAAGTATAATTGAGTACGACTGAGATATAGCTCTTTCTTGCTGATTTGCATTCGTTGTAAAGATATATTAAAATATTTAGAAGTGCAATGTGAAGCCACAGCAAAAAAAACCTCTCTGTGATGCTTATTAACTGTTCTGGTTTTTCTGTGTCTGACAGGGAAGCAAGTGCAATATATAACAGTAGATCCACTGAGGTGTGAACATTGACGGTTCAAACCACTTTCTTTTATATCAGAGATTTGAAAACCTGACTTCTGTGCACAAGACTTTACACAAGGGACATTTGTGTGTTTGAGATCATTCTCATTTGTATCCGTACGTGAGATCTCTTCACTACTTTTAGAGCCATTTTTAGAGCTTTGCTCTCTACACAGTTTACAGTTTTCTCTCAGGATGAGTCATATTTGCTCAGCTTCAAAGGGATACACCATGCATTTTTTGCTTGCATCATAAATTGCTTCTGATCAGGGAGAGAAAATGTGTCTTTTTTTAAAACATAAAAGAACTGTGAAAATGTACAATCTTAATGCATTTTATTTTATTAAGTATGAAACAAGCCTAAAAGTATAAATTAATTTTGTTGCCAAAAATTATATTTTACAATGATTTTTGTTGCTTGGAAGACTATTTTAACAAGATATATTTATGTATTTTGGTGTTTACTTTTAAAAAGTAAGAAAGCTTCAAATACGGAAAGTTATTTCAGTATGTGATATGCTCTTTACAGTGCTGTCCGTTGCTTTTCTGAACATCTGTCTTTCTCATTAAATATAAATATATTTTGATATTGTATTTTTGATATTGTCTTATTGATGTATTCATTAATTGAGTTCCAGGAATGAAGTAATGGGGTGAAATAAATGAAGTTAAATTTGAAATAAAACTGTCAACATTTTTTTCCTCCATGAGGTGTCACTGCTGAGTTGCTCCAAACAAAGAATGAGTTCTTGTTTTGCAAAGATATCACATAGTTTCTTTTGGCCGGAGTGTTTTGTCTTATTCGGTCAGTTGCTTAAGATAAGCTAAGTTTGCATTAGGTTACTTCCGCTTCATAATTTAGCAAGGATTTAATAGTAGAAATAATTATAAATGGAATGTGAAGAAGGTTTGTGTTCTTTCCTTTTTGATTGCTTAGAAAACATAAACCTTCCTAAAATGTCAATAAATCTTACTTTTTTTATGCATCTTTCAATAATAGTCCTTGAAACAAATGAGCCAGCTGTCCTACATTGGAGCAGAACTTGTGCATTCACTCTTTTTATAAAAAACGGGAACTTTTTTTAAACTACAGCATTCTCTGAGTGTTGCTGGGTCACACATGAGGAACTGAGTAATTTCATGTGTGCATATTTCTGTGGCTGCGTTGGGCTTTTCTCTTCAGCCAAATATACTTGGCTCGTACCACTCAAACCAGATATGCGTAAAATGTGGAGTGCCTTTGTAATTTAGAGACATTAAAGGTCTTAATCTTCCTTTTTAATTACCATTTTCTTCTTGCGGATAAACTGCCTTGAATTGTACTTTGTGTCTTTGAGAATTTTCATGTTAGTAAAATGTTAGGCAAAGATCTTTAAAAACAAACATCTCTTTGTTACCTCCCTGTCTTCATCCACTGAACTCTCGGTCTGAGTAAAGTCAGGCCAAAGCTGTTTGTCAGCGCTTTACAATTCTGTCTCTATATTAAAGAGAGAGCTGTTCTGGTCAGTGGTGGCTCAGGATGTTCCCATGCACTCAAATAAAGACCACAACAATTGTACACTGACCCATAATGCATTCCAACCTGACAGCCATTAGCCTCAAGAAGCCTTCCCAAAAAAAGAGTTGAGCACACATACACAAGACTTTCCCATCTGGAGTGTTTATAGTGTACGCTCAACGTAAATGAATTTATTCATTCATAATTACTGTCAGAACCATTTTTGATAAACTGCATATTGTTCATATATAAATATGCTCTGGTGCATATAGGGATTGATTCAGCAGGGAAGCAGAAAGAGGGATTGTCTGAAGAAAACTGTATAAAGTACATTAAAAGCAGTTTAGTTCAAATTGACTGCACATCAAACTTGAGAAAGGTATTTCAAAATTATTTGTGGTTATTTGTTTATTGTTTGCAAGTGGCATACAACAAGGCAGGACTTTATTTTGCTACAAAACTCTCTGGGAATGACACATACAAATGTTAAGATATGCATTTCTATTTATTTCTAAAGGCAATTGGTTTGTCATATTTGTGCTTTCAGAGTAAGGCTTCAAAGGTTTAATAATGTCATTTATAATGTATTTTGCACTTGAAATCCAAGGTTATTGTAACAGCCACAAAAACCTGCAGCAGTGTTACATGGAAAGCAAGAATTGTATACATATTTATTGCAACATTTTAGTTCACATCATTTTCTTTTTCTGGACTTCATGATTATAGCCTATAACCTATAGTCAATTTCTGTGTGCAAAATAAAAATACATAATAAAACGGACAAGCTGGACAGGCTTACGTTTTTAAAACTAGGTAAAATAAGCAGGTCTGATAAAAAAGAAAAAAAAATGAATTAGTCTTTGAATTCTTCATAGTAGCTACTGGAAATAATGGCTGTTAATGTTTAATGTCTATATGCTGCCTTCTCTCAAATAGGCATCTGGATCGTATCATTACTTCAAACATTCAGCCACACACACAAGTGCGCATCTCAGCCTGTCTGTTAGACTTAGTGTTCTGCAAGCATTTCTTTCCGGCATGTTGTAATACTTAAGGGTGCTGCTGACTAAAATTTATACTCTAGTAAAAACTTTAGAGTTCACTCACTTCTCTACAGGTCATAATATATGTGTGTGTGTGTTTGAGAGAAACATGCTGGTCGCGTTCTCTTTGTGACTTTGGTGTAAAATCCCATGGATGTCTAATTCCATCTTGTCCGCTGAGTTTAGCACTAAGTCGTGGATAGAGATTAGATGATCATATCCGTGAAATCCCTTCTTGTGAACCCTTTCTGTAAAATTAAAAACAGAATAAGAGACTAACCAGCAATTCCGCATTAGTGGGTATACCAGTGTAAATATAAAAGGTAGTAGTCATATAAGGCTGAAATATACTGGTACATTGTATCTAGATAACAGAAAGAAGAATGGAACATCCTGCATTCTACCGTCACATTTCAGATGGACCACTGGTCTGACCAAAGCCTCTCATTGCAAACAAGCAAACCCAAGAAACGCCCCTACAGCAGGTCCATTTACTGACAAGCTGATGCACTATACACATAAACATGGCCAAAAAATGTAAAAATGTTACAGTTGTTTATTGAGTTATATGTATTTGAAATAATCTGTACAAGCACATTCTGATATAGTTTTACATACATGTATTGTGGCATTCACTTTAGTTTAAATATCAAGGATTTAAAGTTGGTCACGTATGGTCTCTTAACTGGTCAATATGACTAGGCTTTAACCATTTAATACAATATAACCATGTTAAATGACTTGTCTGACAATAGTGATGCTGTTTTTTTATGAATTTGTTAATAGTTTCTTTTGTTATCAGTTTTTTGGTGTGCGTTCACAGTAAATTCATTTTGTGTAAATATGCTCCAATATAGTTAAAGACATGAGAAAAGAAAAGTCATTTTAACAGTAAAAACAGAAGACACAGAAGAGCCATGTCTTGGTAATCAGTAATGGGTTGTAGGTAAATATTTTTCCAGCTCAGTAATATAACTGACTGAGCGAGCCGATATCGCATAGGAGAGCATCTGTACCTTAACTGAGCTATTAACACACTGTTACCGCCCATTTTTATTGACTTTCTATAATAAAACCACTGACCATTGGCCAAGCAGGCTGATACTTGGTAAGCAAATACACAAGACCCATCAGGGCAAAGTCTGTATACAGTAAGGTATCCATTTTCATATCGAATTACAGAGAAGAGGCATTTGTTGCACGCCTATGGCTTGCAATTCATAACAGTAACACTTTCATTCGTGTTTTTAACTGGGTTTTACAATAAGACTCACCTGTTTGTAATCTTTGTGGAGTTTGGTGTACTGAAACATGTTGGAAAGAACGGTGGAGGCAGCCCTGGCGGATTTTAGCTTCCCAGGACTGAGACAGAATAAGGAGCAGAAACATGAGTAGCAATGCTGGGACATTGTGCTCTTGATTAAACAGCTAAATAATGCAACAGCATGTAGTCTATATTACAACAGTAGTGCTATAAGAGCAAGTCTAATATAAATTGATCGTTTAAAGTATGATTTATGCCTGAAAATACCAAGAAACCTTGAAAATATCAAGAAACCTCTTATCATATCAGTTGGGTTACAGCTAAACCCAAAGAAATGATACTTTCTCACTTCAGGTTTAAACTAACGGGACCATAAACTTTCATTAGCACCTTGCACCTTAAATCCTAAATATCTGATTACAAAGTTTGGTAACACTTTACTAAAACAATGCATTATATGGCCTCATTAATAATTGTAAGCACAGTTATTCATTGGTAACTTTATCACAGTACATTTGCAATTCATGCACAATTTTGACCTTGTTTTGGGCAGATTCGGTCAAAAAAGGAAATATTGACATTTGTGACATGCTCTTTTTTCCTCCTCCTGCATGTCTGTGACCAATTACTATCTTTTTTTTTAAGTACGTCTTGCTTTTTTCCCTGTTTCTCAGGACTTTTTGAGGAATAGAAAGTTCACAGGAACTTAAAATAAAACATTTTAGCAACATTATAAATGTATTTACTGTTATGGTTTGACCAGTTCAGTTCTGAATTTCTTTCTTTTTTTTTCCCCATTTTACCTGTTGTCATGAGATGTCTTAATGCTGACCAGCTTGGGTAGTCCATCAAAGTAAGTGATATCTCTGGCAGCTAGAGAGCTTCCTGTAACCAGGTTGTTGAGAACCCCACAGATGTTGACCACCACATCACTAGAAGGTTCCTTCTGATGCCCATCGCTGGGGAGTTTGTTCACCAGAATATTCACCACTTTGGTAGCTAAAGGAAGCAAAAACAAATTTAGCTGGAATTGCACAAACAAAAAGAGTGAATGATATATGTGTAGTGTGAAGAAGGAGGCGCCCTGTGGCCCAGCGGGGGTGGATTAGAGTGGAGCAGAGAACTGAGGTCAGGGTGGGGATAAACGGGCGGCAGCGGATACTGGGAATGATACAAGTATGAGTCTGATGGGAACCGAAAAGAATGTGTGGGAGTAAAAACAATGTGTAAGAAATTTCCATTTTATTCTGGGCAAGTAAGAAGAAGAATAAAGATTGTGAGAGGCTTTTTCGTAGTTCCCGCCTTGCGCAAAACTTAGTGTAGGTTTTAACTGATCTAGACAGTTACATTTCTATGCCAGAATGTTGAAATCTTGATTGGAATGTTTTACACATTAAGTAAGAAAGTCATTTACTAACCCATGTCAGCTTTGTTTTTGCAGTGGCGTGAGAGGTTCCTCAGCAGACCCGTGAGAGAGCGGAGCTCGGCATCTGTGGGGCTTCGCAACAGGTCAAGAATCACCGGCAACATCCGCTCCTGCTCCAGCGCCACTCGACTCAACACAGAGGCCCACTAACAAAGAACACAGGAACATAGTGAGAGAAGGAAAACAAGAGAGTCAGAGAACAATTAGTTATCCAGATAAAACACAAAGACACATGCGCTCTTAAAAATAAAGCTCCAAATGGGGGATTTCATAAGAGTGTAGGAGAAGAGTGAGAAATGGGATGGAAAAACTCTATGGGAGAAACATGCAGACTGAATAAGTAGGCAAGTTTAAAAACACACTGAGCATTACAATCGGTGCTAAATGTGAAACATTCAACTACAATTAAGATTACGACATAGCATAGATTACATATCAGAAATGAGATTAAATATGAGTAATGGTATCTCACCCTGCTGTCTCCCGCTGTGATGTTCTGCATGGCTCCCGCCGCTGCCTCTCGTGTGGCTGTGCTTGTTTCGGAGCTTTGCAGGATGCGGTTGTATAGAGTGACTATCTTAGGGTGCCACAGCCACTCTGCTCCTTTAGGGACTCGTGCCACTTCAGAGAAGGTGGTCAGGTCTTGATTCTTCTAATGGGACACATTATAGCTTTATTAATGATATAACACCTCTGTCTACTGCACTGGAGAGATCACAACTGTTCAAAGATTTGAGGTCAGTAATATTTTATTTAATGGCTTCTGAAAATTCAGCTTATTCAATATATACATTTTCCCCCAAAAAATATTAAAGTAAAAAATATTATTATTGTTTTTATTATATTCTTGATCAAATAAATGTAGCCCTGATATGCATAAGTGACTTCATTCAAAAACATAAAAATAAATTTCACCATCCCCAAACGTTTTTATTAGCAGTGTATGTAATAATATTTACACTATACTGTATATTCAAGGAATACACTATATGTGTATTAAAATCTCTGATTTTTTTTTAAATATCAGATTGGGTTTGGGAAATGAATTCCAAGTAAGACTAATAATATTGCTAATACAATATCGTGTGTGTAGACGACTGCAGATAAGGGACTGACATCTTTTGCTTTCTTGCTCTGTGGTGTGAAGCAGCCGATGGGGTCGCTGTGCTGCGTGTTCTGTGCTCGAGTGGGTCCTTCCAAGCGCATCTGAACTGAAGCTGGGATCTCAGAGTACAGCTGGTACGACAGGTTGCGCAGGACACATACACAGTTTTCTACTCCCTAGAGGCACAGAATTACAGGATTATGATTCTTTTGGAAATTATGTTGTGTATTACAGCTACTGATGTTTTCGATTTCATATAGATTGGTTTTCTAATTGCCGTCTGAGAACTAGATGTAGAATGATTTCACTTGGCAAAGTTTGCGCACTGGCTCGAGGCTAACACATTACACTTGAAAGTTGACTGGCAGGTCTGACCTTGTCCTCTCCTTTTCCCTCCTGTAGGGAGTTTTCGATGTATCCAACCAGAGAGTCTATTAGCCCTCGAGTTTCCCGCATCTGCTGCCTGGTTCTTTCATTCACCGAGCTCAGGTTCCTTCAATGCATATACAAGGGGTGTTGTTAACATCTCAAGAGTTTTTTTTTCGTGCATTTGTGTTGAAATATTTACACCAGGTTAATTTTTACTGTAGCTATAAACCTTTCCAGTGGGAAATCTGACACGTTTGTCTGGTGTCTTTTACACACTGGCATATTACAAACAGTTACAACCAGTCATAAACATTCATATTTAAGGTTGTTAATCAATGAAAATATGTGAGTGATTGTGTGCACAGTTTATCTGTATATAAGAAATTAACTCTTATTTCTATTTGCTTTATTTCAGGTACAACTGTAACAATCATACAGTACTAGTACCTGACATAAAGCACAATAACAGGATTAAATATATAATACAAAATATTTCATATAGTTTATAATTTAATATATATAATATATGATGTTATTTTATTAATGTTGAAATGAAGAATTTATTACAGATATATTTTATGCTCATACAATCTAAATATCTGGGGCTTTATACTATATGCTCTAGTTCAGTGTTTCTCAAACCTGTCCTGGGGATCCCCAGCCACCACATATTTTGTATGTCTCTCATAGACCATTTTAAAGGTTGCTAATATTGTTTTATGATTCTCTTAAAACAGGTTTACATGTATGCAATTTCAAAAAACACTTTAGTTTTCTCCAAAAATAGATTTAATTTCTAAATGATTCGTAAACGACTCGTGTGAAGCAGTTCGAAGAATCAGTCTCTCTAAACCCCTCACTGCTGTGATTGGTCAGATGGTGCAGTCCACAGAGCTTGTACCAAACTATTCTTCCTGACATTAATAGAGGTGCTTTCAGAGAGAATACGTCAACTACTAACGAAAGTGCTCGCTATTTGCTTTTGTAAGTGAATCAGGCACACACGTACATTGTGAACTTGCATTGTATAATGCATAACACTACATTAAACATAGTTTAACTTAATTACTTAAACTATTGAGAGAGACAGACAGTCAAGCTGCATCAATCACAATGTTTAGACTACATTAGGCCCACAGCTGAACTACAGAAACGTAAGTTAGCCGGTTACCAAGACATGTGCAGGGTTGTTACACAACATCCGTACACAAATACGTATTTTGAACGATCGCTAGAAAATACAAGCATCAATTATTAATCATACTTGCAGGTAGAAGTTCAGAGGAGCAAGCCGATCCAAATAAACTGGGCTCTGATCCATCTTTTAGGACCAAGCGTTTGGTGAATATCGTGTTGTACTCCAAGATTGGAAAAGCAGTCATCAGTAAAATGACACGAACACAACAAGAGATTGTACTGCTGAGGTGTTGTTGAAAAAATAAATGTTAACCACTCATTCTTTGTAGATTCATCTTTCAGAAGGGCATTTAAAACAAATTTACTCTCACAGGATACAGCGTCTTCTTCACATGATGTAATCCACGTGGAAATTGTACTGTTTGTGGGTGTGCAAGTTGTTCACGACATAGAACGTGGACATTACACAGATATGTTAATTAGTGACGTGTGGCCGTAACAGAAAAAGATTTGAATGGCTGACGACTCGTTTAGGCGAATGTGAGCCAACTCTTTTTTTTGATAGACAATAACTTTATTTATCGTGCACTGTCAGCGTCACAACTTTGCAGATAGTTTATGTTCACATACAGCTACATGACACACTGCATGAAAGATCATCTTTGAAAAGGCATAATAGGGGCACTTTAAAATAGAAAAATATCTTTTTTTTTTCTTTTTTTTTATTGAATAAATGCAGTCTTGGTTAAGCATACAAGGCATTTTTCCCCCCAAATATCACAGAAATCTCATTGACTCCAAACATTTGAATGGAAGTGTATGGCTTTGATTTGCAATAAACATTCAAAGAATACCCCACAGACAGGCCAGGAAGTTTTGAATGGTAGTGAATGCATTTTTCATTTCATTTTTGATAATAACATAGTTTCAGGAGGATCGCTGGACGAATTAATCACAGCTGGCACGGCATCACCTCATCAATTACCTCATTTGTGATCGCCAATCATATTCCTCCTTCCCACTATAAATAAACCAGTTTCCTACTCCTTCGCATCTCGCTTTCATGCACCCCTCCACCTCCCCTTCTCCTCCTAGCCCCACGTCTTCCTCCGGGGGGCAAAATAAATTAATTTTAAAGACTAATCTTTATGCTCCTATTAGAAAAGCATTAAAGAAGAGAAGTAGCTAGATCTTCAAATTGGACAGGGGTTTCTGTCAGCACTTCATCAATTAAACTAGTTGTTTCCTGTGTGTTTTACAGTGATCCAGTTTGGCTTCATAACACTATTTGTAGCCTCTTTTCCACTGGCCCCTCTTCTCGCCCTCTTCAACAACATCCTGGAGGTGCGGGTCGATGCGTGGAAGTTTACTACACAGTTCAGAAGGCCAGTGGCAGCGAAGGCCCGCAACATTGGAGCATGGGAAGAGATTCTAAATGTGGTGGCCATCTTGTCCGTGGTCACAAATGTAAATGCAAACTATATACTGCTTCTATTTTGACTGTGTTGTGTAAAACTGGATGTGGCTTTTAGATTCATTTCTAAATATAGTTAACTAACATAAGCAACTTTAACAA
>JAUYWG010000040.1:11765819-11777752 GCA_034779775.1 Enteromius afrohamiltoni
CGTCACAACTTTGCAGATAGTTTATGTTCACATACAGCTACATGACACACTGCATGAAAGATCATCTTTGAAAAGGCCTAATAGGGGCACTTTAAATGTTAAATGAGGGGGACATAAAAAACATACTGTGATCGGGGGTCCCCAGGACAGGTTTGAGACAGCCACTGCTCTAGTTCCTTGTCGACCATGCTGTGCTGTGGTATATGTGTGCTGTGTACCTGAGGCAGCCTGTGGTGTTGTAAAAAATATCAGCTTCAGACACACTCTGTTGAATGACACCAGCGTCTCCTCCTCCAGACAAAGGCACTAGCACTCTCTCCGTCAGCTCAGACAAGCTCTCTCTGGCCAACCTCTCCTTCAGACTGTCTTTAGAAGATAAGTTCCACAAAATACCTACAGAGACAAAGAGAGAAAAAGAGAGACATTTGTCAAAAACATTTATAATTTACATTATTTAGTCCTATTTAATGAGTTTAGCTTTTTGCTTGTAAAAATGGCATATATTTGTGAATGCTAATTAAGTGATAGAACTAATAGCCTATTACATTTTAATTATATCCGTTTTTTTAATCTGACCTTCCACTACAGCACATGTAAGTTACATGTTTTGCATCCCAAAATGACTTTAATTCAGTTTTACCACCTTTATGTGGTTTGTAAAACAAACAAACAAAAAAAAAAAAAAAATATATATATATATATATATATATATATGGGTTTCTGCTATTTAGACTAAATCATTTATTCATAAAACTAAATAGACTTATGAAATAAAAATAAATACATTTTTGTTTATAAATTGTATTATTAAATAAATAAACTTATGTTCAAACCCATTTATTAATTTCATTATGAAAATAGCTTATGAACTGGCATTAGAGGGATGAATATATTAACATATAGTATGACTGCCCGGTCATGGTCAATTAGTTAAGCAATAAAATTCAAGTGTTGCAAAAAGTGCATAACTGAGAACTACTACACTTATTATAAGTAGAAATTAGATGATTTCTAATTAGATGATTAGATGACTAGATGAGATTAGAAATATGTTCATTCCTGATTAATATGCATAAAAATGATTATTTTTACATTTATGGTCCAAGTTCTCAAACATTGTTTAGCACAGGGATGTTTACTATACGGAGTGCTAAGCTGATAGTGTCTTGTGAGGTTAAAAACCAACACAGATAAGAGTACAAGTCATAAAATGTCACTAAGAGACCTGGCAACCCTGAGTCCAGCAGGAAAGAATGTCAAGGATTGTTTACTAAGTGAGTGTGGGTGCATGAGTGAGTGGGGGTGATAGTACAGCTCACAAAGCACAAAGGCCTCTGGGAGTCTACTTCCCACTGCATCTGAGACTTGGAGTGATTCCAGGAAACAGCCAGACTACTTTTTTTTTCTGGTCTCTTTTTGTTTCACCAAATACACTCGCTGCTCTTAACTCTCCACCTGTCTGCACTGACAATTCTGCTCCAAGTTGGATCACCCAACTGTGGGCTTTTGTACCGAATAAAGACATGAGAGGCACTTTGTATTTGCAAACAGTAGTTCACAGATCAAATATTTACTGTGTTTTGTACTGAACTGAAAAACAAAGCTTACACAAACATACCTGTGATGTTTTTGCGTAGTTCATCATCAGGTTCCCTTAAAGCCCCAATTAGTTTGCTAATACCACCAGCTTCGATAAGCGCTGTCTTGTTGTCCATGTTCTCGTAGATGAGGTTGCGTGTAGCACCTGTCGCGTAACGCTGAACCTCTTGGTTCTCACTGCTAAACAACTGTACTAATGCTGAGATGCCCTTCAAACTTCGCACCTGTACAACAAGAAAAACATCTAGTTTAGTTCTGTGAAAAATCATTTTATTTCTTATTCTGATCTCTAAGTGGTCCCATGTACCTAAATCCCATTTCTGTGATTCAAACTTTATAGACAAAAATCATTAATCTCCTGAACATTTTTTCAGCCCAACATGGCAACCTGCTCAGACATCTGTCTATGTTTTGCTATGATGTGCTCTCAGGCGGAATGTTCTGCCCCCTGAGGTCCAGGATAAAGATTAAGGACAGGGTGAAGGTATTCTCTCCATCTGGCTTGAGTGTAACTTATAACAATAGCACTGAAAAAGCAGCTTGAGCCGTACCATGCCCCATTAGTTATGCAAATATACATATTTTTCCTAACAAAAATATTTGTTTAACCAATTGTAAAATCTTTGACTTCATTTCTTCTCTTGAACATCTTTTGTCTTCAAAGATTCTAAAAGGAATTTTGGGGATTTTGTCTATCATACAGAGAAAGCAACCAACCACTTGAAGAGGATTCCCTCTGCGTTATTTTTTTTACAGAGCAGGTTTTTGTACTTGGGCATCAGTTGTTGGCTTCTGTTTCTTCAGCGTCACACAATATGAGCTTTGAGATTTTAAGACGGGATGACAAGTTCACAAGAGTTCAACTTTTTCAAATACGTCACTTAGGCCCAGCATTCTGTTCCTGTCGGATACACTTCAAATGGCTGTTTTTGAAAGGAAGAACACATCCTGTGTAACGCCCTCTAACTCTGTCCAAACAGAGCTCTGTTGCTGCCCTGGACTCAAAATCACGTTATGCAAAGTAAACAAATTGCTGTCTGAAATGTGAAATGTTTTGAAGTAAAAAAAAAAAAGTAGTTATTTGAAAAAAAATTACAACAACATTAAATATATTTCACAAGGACATTAATGAGAGCTTGAGGTTTACTGACTAGTGTGAAATATAATCCAGTAAAACTGGATCTCTGTTTTAATTTTTTTAGTTCTTGCATAGTACAGTATGTGTTATATCCATAATTCCCTTTGTTTCAAATGTATATTGCTTATCTGATAAATATATAATTCTATATATTTGTACCATGGTCTTGGCTTCATTACTGTGGTAACACTGATGCTGTATGTAGGCTGCTCCCAACATCTGCATGGCAACATCAGTGGAAGAGATGTAACTGATTGCTGTAGTCATGTCCAGGTTATGGATTCTGTTCATTCACACAAAAACAAAATGGAAAGAATAAATATATAATTTAAAAATCGAATATACTTGCAAATCGTTTGCACATGAATGTTATTTTATAAAATAAAAATATTTAATGTGCGATTTAAAATTAAAGATGTTTGAATTGTTGGAGTCCTGAAAAACTGCTTCATAGGTTTTTATCATACACTCTTAAAAATAAAAGTTCCAAAACGGGGTTTTCAGAGCAATGTTATACAAGAACCAGTTTTGGTTCCCCAAAGAACCTTTCAGTGAACAGTTCTTAAAATACATCTTTTTTTCTTTGTTACTAACCAAAAGAACCTTTTTCCACTCTAAAGAACCTTTTGTGGAATGAAAAGATTCCACAGATGGTAAATGTTCTTTGTGGAACCATTGATACCAAAAAAGACCCTTTTAAGAGTGTTCTTGAGCACCAAATCAGCATATTAATGATTTCTGAAGGATCATGTGACACTGAAAACCAGAGTAATGGCTGCTGAAATCGCAGCTTTACCATCAAAGGAACTAACTACATTTTAAAATAATATACCAAAATTAAAAACTTAATTTTAAGATGTACTAATATTTTACAATATTACTTTTTAAATCAAATAAAATATTGAAAGGTAATGTGTGTTTAAGGCTTATCTCACATTGTAATTTAAATGTGACTGCATTAAATGAGATCAGTCTCTAGAAGTATGAATGGGAGCGTGGAAAAGTGCAGTTACGTGTATATCAAGCCTTAATACGCTCTAGCATAGATTATGCACTGTATGGTGATGCAGTAAGGATTAAAGAAACTGCATAATATACAGACTAGAGCACTTAGAATCTGCTGTGGAGCAACAAGATCAACCCCTCTAGATGCTATCAGGATTGAAATTGCGTTGATGTATTGGGTTAACTTACAGGCTAGTAATAAGAGTCATCACACACACACACACACAATTTTAAATGATTGTTGGGAACATAAAAAGAGTGGAGGAAATAGTTTTGGGTGGAGATATAAACAGTGGATTGTGGTTTGGAGAATGAAGCAATCTGTCCTAATATGCCTGCAAATGGTGTATCAGTATGGAATATCCCTGAACCCATCGTTGAAATAAGATTATTGGAGAAGAAAGGTATAGTAATGTTATGAATAGTTGTGAAGTTTTTATGAGAGAACATTTTATTCTTTTGAACAGATTTACACAGATGGATCTAAAGATCCAATTGAACAAAAGCTGGGTATAGGAGAGTATATTCAAAGATTTTAGATGGAAATAAGTTCAAGGTTAAGTGATAAATTGCCTGTGTACTCTACAGAATTAAATGCTGTAATAGTAGGATTGCAGTGAGCAGATGAGATCAAAATAGGATTGTAATTATTTCAGACTCGGCATCAGCTCTTAAAAGCATAAAGATGAATAAAACTGAAATCTTTAGCCCACATTACTGTACAGTTTGAAAGTAGAGGGTATAACTGTATACTTTTGTTGGATGCTGGCACATATTGGGATATTAGGGAATGAAACAGCAGATAAGGTAGCAAAAGAAGCATTAAAGAAAAACTTGGTGAATTTTAAGGTGCCTCTGGGAAGAAATTAGATAAAATCAGTTATTAACAGGAAAATAATTAGAATATGGCAACAAAGGTGGGAAAATATCAGTATAGGTAGATGGTATTATATGATGTTGTAAACAAGTTTTGGGAGGAGCGTGCATGAATGATTAGCCACGGCTGGATCCGCATTATCTCCATTCAGCTCCATTATCCAATCACGTTCCCTCGCCTTCGCTTTAAATAAGCTCCACCTCCCCTACTCCAACTTCTTTCACCTTCCGTCAGGGGGCAAGCAGGGTCCGAGCCTAACGCCGAGCTCTGCCCTCTCAAGTGGTCTAATCAGTAGGGCTCGGAGTCCGCTGAGCTCCCGGCTCTCCCCCTGGACAGCACGCCAAACACTCTTAATTATTTATGAGGAAGTGCGATCTCGTCAGAATAATGATTTCTAGGTTAAGGATGGGGCACACAGGTCTAAATTCAACGGTTGCATTAATTTGGAAGCATGGAAATGGTGTGTGTGATGAGTGTGAGGTTTTGAAAACAGTAGAGCATGTGTTTTTTGAATGTAGTAAATATGATAATCAACGTAACAGTATGTTTAACAATATAAGGAACAGGTCAGTGATCGTTGAGGAATTGTGACGTCTGTTGCATTTCAATGATGTTAAAACCGCATGTAATGTGACATGGCCTTTCAGACTCAAGGCGCATTAAAAAACATTGGATATGTATCCGATTTAGGACCACATATGAAAGTGGCCTGAGCTGGATTTGTGCTGTTCAGACTGTCATAGGAAAATCAGATATGGGTCACATTTGGGCAAAGAAATCTGATTTGGGCCATTTCAGCCTGCAGTGTGAATGAAGCCTATGATGTGCAAATAACTCAAGATTATCGGCATGCTTTTAAAGCAAAAGTTCTCATCACACATATTGCATTATATTAAATACTTCTACACATCTACAAGCTTGCATTATGTAGACATAGCATGAGAACATAACTAAATGGTAAATCATCTTAGGAAATGACTGCGGCAATAAGCTGATCAATTAACACTTAATGTAACATTACCCGCCAAAAGCATCAGTGGTTCCATCGGCCAATCCGTCATAAACGTCCACGCCACGACCGACACTCTTCATACTATGCACAGACCCCGCTCTCTTCATGGTGCCCTGGTAATGCCCAGCACCCATCATACCGTTGCCCCCAGTGGACATCTGCTGCCACTGCATCGAGCTGCTGCTCAGCCTCTGCTGCTGTTGCTGCTGCACCTGACGATTATTTATGCGGCTGATGGTTCGGTGGGAGGGGCCTTTAAATGAATATTGATTAGCCAGCTCTGCCTCCCTCCATCCTGTATTGTAACCTTCTCTTGCCAGGGTCCCACTTAGAGTGCGCTGTCTTTGCTCCACATTAGGTGATGAACTGTGTCCGTAGGACGCCATCCAGTTCCCCACAGGAGATGGCTGCCGTTGTAACGTGAGCCCGGCCATTGCTGCCGCATCCTGCTCAGTCCGATTTAGCGTCCTTGATTCCGATGTTTGCATCTGGTTGTAAGAGCCACTCAGATGTGCATCATCATGGTACATATACGGGCGGCCCACTACGGCAGGGATAGGCACGCCATGGCTGATTCTGTGCCGAGTGCCCATTTCTACTGCCGAGCGAGAGGAAAAATCTCCCGCGTACTGAGACAGTCGAGGCGTCTAAGTAAAAGGAAGTCATATGAATATCAAAATTATACAAAGAACAATATTTAGTGTCTGATATGAGTGATTGAGCACATGCTAGCTGCTCTTGCAGGCTCACTGTTATCACACAGAAAGGGTAACGTGGCCTCCGGTCCACCATTTGGCTCATGAGGTTTTGGGTTAGGAATGTTTCAGATGTACATTGGGCTCTGAGCTCAATTCCGCAGCTTGCTAGTACTGCACTTCACTTTCTAAACACAGCTCCCACAGGAGAACGCAAAATACCGCATCATTGTGTTTGCAGGGTGCAGCCACACAGTGTGTCATTGTCAAAGGATTGTGGACTTTGCAAACAATCCAGCAAATGACTATTCACGGATGGCTCTTCTGACCTGATTTTAATGGTTCTATGAGCGTAAAACAATATAAAATGATAGAATTTAACTCAGTAGCTGACATCAAGAGCTTGCAGATTAAAATGAACAATATCTTTTCTTCCTGAAAACAATTACATTTGAAAAAAAAGGACGGATAATGTTGAAATGATACGGAAATGTTATCACAGGTCTATTATAAAGCTTAATCCGTTACTAAAACAAGCTCAGTTAGCATTTGCTCCAGATAAATTATGCAATTGGAAATATAGTGATTGTAGTCACACTTACTGCCATTGTTCTGTTGCCATTGTAGATAACAGACTTGGAACTGAATCCAGGGGTTTTGGTTTGGTATCTTACTGCAGACACGTGGCCATCAAATTCTGAAAAAAAGAACAATTAAGTAAAAAATCTGTTTGTGTAATGATGTGTTTATGAGCATTTTGTGTATCTAAATTCCTTATATATCTTATTATTCTTTGCCTTTCACCAAAAATGGAAAATCTGACATTGTTTGACGTTTCAAAAATGAGCTTCTTCTTCTGTGGAACCAAAGTCTAAACTGTTTCAGTTGGACCCTACTGCCTTTCATTGTATAGACCAAAACACTAAGACATTTGTTTCACAAAAGCGAGTGAGTAAATGACAAACTTTACATTTAACTTTTGCTGTTTTACTGTTTTCAGAGAAACATTTCTCTCCCAGGTGGCTTTCATTTTGATGCAATATGCTGCAAAGGACATTACATTGGTCAACAGTGACATAAGACCCAGTGTGTCACCTGATCTTTGTTTGGCATTCGGCTATCTGACTTTGTGCTTCAACGAATTTTAAGAGATCAGGTTTCTAGGAGCTTGGCTTCTCAACCCAGTCTGCTGCAAATAATGCTAATTAGTTGTACACATCTGTTAGACTGTGAAAATAAATTAGGTTTAAGTCTCCAAAACATGCTCAAAGGAAGCTATTTCACGGTTGAGAGGGGAAGTCTGCTATAACAATCACACCGTAAGAGAATGAAACAAGGAAAGGAGGATGACATCATAGGGTGGCCCATTGTCATATTTTCAATGTTTCGAAGGTAGTGCTTTATCCTGTTCTTTACTGTTTTGCTCTGGTTTATCTATTTCTTTACTCTGTACACTGACTTTTCATTTCTACATTTAATAGAACCTTTAAACAAAATGATAGCTGTGGAATATAAAGAAACTAATTATCTACATTCAACAAAACAATGTGAGTCAGCTCCATCAAAGTACCACTAGACCTTAGAAAATACAAGCCCAGGCTGGACTGAAAAAAGTGGAATAAGTTTAGACTATGCAAAGATTGAAAGATAAGGTCAACCATATTGGTCTTCCCAGAGGAGAGATTCATTTCAGCTAGAGCTCCAAATAAATGTTGCTCAACAGATGAAAAGAGCAGATTTGGCACATCTTTAGAGTGTTTATCTGAAGAAATAAAAGAAAAATACTGAACTCATTGGGTTTAACCATCTATCTTAATATTTGAGTTTCTGCAATCTAATTAAAACATTACGCATAACTAATTATAGGAGGCTGCCAAAGAGGAGCTATCATTTCAGCAAAAAATAATGTCGAAAATGCCTATTTACATAATCCTTCAAAATGTTTAAAAATTCTTCATTAGCGTCATTATCACACACTCCTCCTCAAACCTTCTTATCGTAAAACACAACTAATTCCTGTTTCCACCAGAGTTTCTAAACCGTCTGACAGGAAGCCTAAAGGTCCAAATTAAAGTCGTTGCAAGAATGTCCAAAGGTTAAAGACCTAACCACTGCTGTTTTTATTTTGATGAACTCTAACTATATATTTTTTTTAACTGGCAAGATTTCAGACCTTTGAGATAGTTCCCTGTGATCCAGCAGATACAGAAGTTTATTAAATGCTAAACTCCTTTAGACTGGGGTAGAAGAGTGTTTAGGGGAAGATTACTCTTAAAATTGAAACATCTGTTTTGTTTTAGAGAGGCTTGGCGTGACATGGGTGTCTTTGCTCATCTTCTTCTGTTTTTAGTAAGTTATGAGTACATACCAACACCTTAATTAATTACTTATGTAACGTAGTATAATTGGTATAGACAGGCTGTATTGATTGATATTACAGTACATCAATGGCAATAATTTTAGATACATATATTATTATATTACAGATTTATATATACATACACACACACACACACATATATATATATATTAAAAAATACATGTACAAAAAGCATGGCAAATCATGGTCCTATGACCACATGAGTCATGTGTCTGGTCCGTCTAAAATGTTCCATTACAATAACAACATTCTAAAGTTCTTGCTGTTGATATTGATAGAGAAGTGTGAGCTTCTTATACCAAATGCTCAATAAATCATCAGAATGAGTCTGAGGATGATTAAAACCCATGCAATCCCTACATTCCCTGGGAACTTGGTTATAAAATCTGAGAAACAGAGCATAAATCTTGATGACAATTAAATAGCATGTACTGTGCACCATATTTTTAGGATAATTGCAAAGCAGTTGGCTGTTACGTGCGAATGAATGCACCTTCAAAGCAAGACAACTGCTTTATTCAGGGTTATTCTTTTTAGAAACGATTTAACATCTCACATCCTCCCATTCAAGTCTACCATACGCTAAAATAGAACTGGCCTACTGATAAAACACTCTGAATCAAATGGCAGGAAACTCTTCTGCAAAGGACATGGATGTGTGACCAAGAATGCAGCATAGACTAGGTCAAACTGAGTGTAAGCTAAATGTGTAAGATGATTACAAAATGGGGAAGAAATGCGTGGATGTTGCATGACAAATCACTACTAAACTGATTAAAATATATATTTTTCTGTAGAAAACTGCTGTTGAAAAAAATCACTCAACACTAAAATTAAAGGTCTCAAGAAGATTTTTTACAGTGCCAATGAAGACCCATACTGGTTCCCTAAAAAAACATCTTTAGAATCTTTTCTACAAAGAACCTGTATGCAATGGATCTTAAAAGTTCTTCAAGGAACAATGGACACAAATAAAGAACTTGATTTTTAAGTTTGAGGGACAGCAGCTGAGTCATTTTGTCTTCTTTTTAAGAGGTCATGTCCAAACTCCTTCTCTAACATTGACCAGATACAGCTCTCCAAGTCACTTATTGTGATTAGGGTCAACAATAGGGTCAGAGTTTAAATGCCGAACATACCTCTAACTAACAGGCACCCCGAAACCTGTTGTTTCTGCCAGATTTAATGAAGTTCTATTGGGAACATCATTTCCTATTTATATTAATCAAACTTTTGATTTGCAATCACAAGCATGAAAAGTTAAATATTAAGAAATAAATGGACTGCTGACTTTCATGAGATCAGATATGTCTAGAAGCATGATACTATACTGGCTTAAGTTCCTTAGGTTCCTGTTAATTTGTGATTTTTAATATAATGTTTGACTTACGTGCTTCTGTCAAGCATTAGTAAAGTTATATTTCAGCCACCTTCTTGACGGGAGAAAGCTGTACTTTTACAGGGCAGTGGGGGTGGGGTGCTGGGGAGGTGGAGAGTGAGGTTTGCCCTAATTTCTACCTGCCTTTCTAAGCCAGAGAAGAAAGTGATACCTTTCCCACGGGTCATCTACATTCCTTCTCCACAAGCATCACACACACGGCGTACATCTCTAAATCACATGTGCTGAGTGATTCATTTTACACATTTGCATTGGAAAGCCTCTATATATCTTGTCAAGGTTTCATTAAAGAACAATGGGCTGGTTTTCCATTCATACGAGCTTATGTAAGGTTTACAAGTTCAACTTCATTCTGAAGCATGATTCAGGAAAGTGCCAGGATATCAGTTGTTCCATGTCCTGTTTCAGGGGGTTCCCAGCCGTGAAATCCAACCAAATCCAAAACAACATGAGTAAAATTACCACTTGAACAAACAGGAAAAAGTTTTTTTTTTGTCTCTTATGAGAAAAGCAACATAACAACCAGCATGCTGAAGAACCAGTGTGTGCACCTGCAGCAAACGCAATGACTGTAGCCAAAACTTAAAGACCAAACAGATATTTGCATTCTTATGCAAAACAAATCCTATCATTGTCACTGAAAGTTGAGGCAGAGCTATGTGTTCACAAGTTCAACTCTGCGTGTCCTGCTTATACATTTAGGACAGGTTGCTTACTTAAACTTAACAATATTTAATAGAATGAGCAATAGGCTAGTAAAGTATTCATTATATTGAAAACCTTTGGGGTTGGAATTAGTAAGAATATTTTAATTTTAAATAATTAAAAGGCTTGTATTTATAGACTTTGTTTTTAAAAGTGATACCAACAACTGTGACAACTTAATATGTCATTTATATTCCAATACACTCTCACCTAAAACATGAGTAGCCTAAATCGTAATTTACTGTACATTTCGGGTACCATACTGTAATTTACTAAAGAGAAAAAAAGTTTTTTTTTAAAACGTATGGGCGCATTCTACAAAAGGCTGCTGAGCACAGGTTCCCGGTTAACGGATCATCAACAGGTTCTGCCCACCTGTGGAGGCGTTGAGTCGGGATGAGGACGAGGATTTCTCCGCCATGCGCTGCTGGACCTGCTGCTGGACGCGTCTGGCTTTAGACATCTGATCCCTCCTGGGATGGTCATCGGTCGGAATCGCATATGTGGTGACCGAGGTGCTGGGCTGTAAGGCGGAAAAGAACAGGCCCTCATTGGCCACAACAGCACTCATCATGAAGTCCGACAACTCGCCCCAGTAATTACAGAATCCAAACTTTTTTCCTTCTATCCAAAATCCGTATTCCGTTGAAAACTATGTTATTTTCCCTCGCGAATGCTCTTCTTAAAGTATTCCAATATGAACTAAAAGTAATTTGCCCGGAGCGCAGGTCAAGCGAGCAGCGCCTCGTACACTTGATCTGTCCAGCTCTGCGTAGGCAGCTGTGCGCTACTGTCGTCAATAGATACAGAGATAGTGTAGCCAGGGCGGGGCCTGCTCATTCACTATGCTCTCAGCACTGAGATATGCATTTATCAGCCCCAGTTTAGAGTTACAGAGGTTATATGAGCTCCACCATGCAGATTTGCCGGCTTGCTGTGCTTTAGTCACCCCTCACCTAAAACTATCACGGTATGCGTGTTTTTGTCATGGTGCCATTACAATATCATACCTCTCTTTGAATAAACTCTTTGAATGTTGAATGGTACATTTAGAATGTAAAATATAAAATGTTATTTACCATACAAAAACATGTATATTTTCATATGGTACCACAAAAAATTC
>JAUYWG010000040.1:11785954-11814024 GCA_034779775.1 Enteromius afrohamiltoni
GGGAGTGACATTTATTTGATGTGAGGTAGTTAAGCCCCATCATAACTGGGTTGCAGTGCAGGCAGGACAGGACTAATAGCTCATTAAAGTAGTATATGGAGTACATACATGAATATTAAGCTCGATATGTTTCATAAGTTGTATATCCATAACTGTTGTCAAAGTATTGATGTTTTGTGCTACCCACTCAGATTGTGCTTCCTCCGTGTTTATTCAGCAGCATATTTATCTTGAAATTGTCTTTTTTTGTGCTTTCTTCTCACTGTTTTTACACCAGTGGGCCCAATTTTTTTATCTCGCCTAGGGCCCCACAACCCTTCGGGCCGGCACTGACTGAAAATATTGTAATACATATGACATACCCATGTCATTATACAAATTCGGGTCCTCATAAACCACATAAACATGCACACACACACACACACACTGAAATCACTGTGACTCAGCTTGCACAATGAGTGAGCATGAATCTTGTGTGTATCTTGCAATATTGCAATACCTGTACACTCTTGCATGTTAGCTTCTGTATTTTGTTGAAATTAATTTTTGTGTTATTTTGTTTATTAACATCATTAGCTATATTATTTATTTTCTCCAGCAAAAAATAAATAAATTAAAATAAAACAAAACAATATTCCAATGTGGTGAACTGTTATAACAAACAGTTTTGTTTAATTGTTTAATCAAGTCATCTACTTCACCACTCAGTTTAGCAGCAAATGGATGTAAGGCACACAACTTGTTGATTTATTCCTTATTAATCGTCAAAAACAGTTTTAGACTAATGCAACACCCTTTCTTTATTTTTGTGTGATCATGATTTATATTTACATTACAACAAGCTACATTTCTGTCAGGAAAAATAAACAAAAAATGAATATTGTGTTTAATTTGATAATTAATTTTCCCCTCTAAAATATATCCAAATATTGAAGTAAAGTTGGTTACAACTCCTGTTTCACACAAATATCATAACGTATATCAGCACTTCTTAAAGGAACTGAAAGTTCTCTAAAGAAACAATCATCCACACGCAAATACAAATGGCTGTGACTCAACACTAAATATGTATGAGCATGAAGTATCTTTCAACTGCATCTTCAGCTGTTGTCACACCACTTTACCCTTGAATGTTAGCTTCTGCCTTTTTACTTCTGTATTATTTGTTCATTTGCCATTTTCTTTTTTTTCTCAGTTTGACACCATTAGATTTTAGATGTTTTCTTTTATCTAGCAAAAAAGAAATAAGCAATCCAATTCTGTGAACTGTTCTGAAAGCCGTTTTATCAGGTTAAACCATTTCACTGTTTGAATTAATTCACTGATTATCATGTCAGTCACTCAGATACTGAACAGAACCGGATATTTC
Source organism: Enteromius afrohamiltoni (assembly GCA_034779775.1). Taxonomy (NCBI): domain Eukaryota; kingdom Metazoa; phylum Chordata; class Actinopteri; order Cypriniformes; family Cyprinidae; genus Enteromius; species Enteromius afrohamiltoni. Next base: position 11,787,324 of record JAUYWG010000040.1, read on the forward strand.
CCAACCCAAAATCAAACCTACAGTGCATGATAACCACTGCACTGTCTGCATCAACTAAAAAACACTGTTCAGTATCACTGGTTTCAAATAGAATTAATTTCTTGCTCTGGAAGTGTACTGCGAACCCTTCTTTCTTTGTTTTGAATTCAGTCGATCTTGTTCTTCCAGCCCCCTCTCTCATGCTCCAGCCCAGGCCACTTCAACTTACAAACTAAATCTCCAGAGCATAATTTAATTTTGTTTTTAAAACATCTAAATGCCCTGCTGTCATTTAGCGTCTGTGTCCATTCTTGCAAGAGAATTCTTAAAAAATCAATGCAGTGTGGGGTGATGCGGGAGGGGTCTGACCGAGCCCTGGTTCCATTTACTTAATTGCGGTGGGTAAGGGGCTAAAGGAACCGCCACCAGGCCATTTCTCAGTGTGACAGGCCTGAATGGAGCACTACGATGTGACTAGAATACTGAACAGCTGATTAATACACAGCAGCTCTCTCTTTTTGTCCCACTTTCACTTTTTCTTTAAACTAACCACATTTAGTTTGCTTCTCCTAGCTGTGCAGAGTGAAGTAAGTTTGAGGTTTTGAGTTTCATGCAGTCTAAAAATAACCAATGTGAATAAGTAGATATGTAAGGATATATCTATGGCCAGGTGCTTCCTGTATGGAATGAGTGTCTTATGACACAACACACTGTAGAGGACCCCATCTCTCTGTACTGGCCCCTTGGATCGAGGCACTGACTCAACTGTCTGCTCCTGTCTGAGTGCATGTGAGTCTCAGAAAGAGTATTTAAAAATCACGTGTGAGTGCAAACAAAGTTGCCAAATGCAGCTGCTATTTTCATTAATTCGAAGAGCAGACACCTGGCTCCTGGCCAGTGAAAGACCGGAAGAGAGAGACAGAGAGAAAGGAGATAGCTGGGCGTCACCTGAAAAAAAAACATTGGTATGATGGAGAAGAACGTGAAAAGGAGGACTGTGAACAAAAGAGTAGAAGAATTAGATAAAGGTGGAAAAAAGGGAAGTGGACGGGGTAATAGTCCAGACAACGTTTAGCAATTTTTCCGGGGAAAAAAATCTGCAATTTCAGTTGGAATCTACGCAATCAGAACTTTTGTGTTACGGTGGAACATTTTTACAATGCAGATTTTGCAATGGATTTCAGTTGGTCACATGGACTCATCACGTTGGTTTCATCCAACACAACACTGCTGACAATAGACAACCGAATAACCCGCAATCATTTTTTGCAACAGGTTTCAAACTGTTTATGCAGATCAAACCACCAGAAAGCTGATTTGAAACGGATTTCAGTGGTAACTATGTGTCACACTATTGACAAATGCAATTTTACTGAAATGACCACACCTTAAGTGTGAAAAAGGAATAGGAAAGTCAGTGCAGACGCTGCAAACTTTAAGCACAAACAGATGATGCCAGAGTTAAGAGTTGAACCACAATGGAAGTAACGGTGAGAAAAAAAGCTGCAGTGAGAGAGAGAGAGAGTGAGAAGGAAAAAGGGAGAGAGAGGGAGTGAGAGAAAGGGAAGGTGGCATGTTCTCAGACAGCAGGCGGAGCTGTAGATGGAGGAGGATGCCGAGATGTGCAAGCAGATTTTTCCTCTGGTTTTTTTCCCCCTAGAGACTGTTTTCTTTAACTAACGTCCTTTGAACACACAGTGACATCTTTTGCTGAGTCCAAACATGCACATTTGATTTATTGCGTCTACATAATATAGAAATATATGGTAGCCTGCAATTGTTACTTTTAAAGTTTCTTACCATTTACCATTACATTGAGTTTTTTTTTGGTGTGACCAAATATAATCAGAATGATAAGTTAATAATGTATAGGTTAGGTTGTATAAAATGTTACTACATGAAGGAAATTTTTTGAGTTAACTTGAGCAAACTTTCTTTCATTTTGTGTTAAAATGCTTCAACGTCATGAATTGCGAAACTAGCTTACAAAAGCTATTTTTTTAATAAGAGAAATGTTATTTAAAGCTACTGAATAAACATGAACACATAACTTTACACTAGGAATGTGATTTAAAGGGTCGTATTAAGCTGAAATAGCTCCTTATAGAAACAACTTCATGTTAGCCCTCTTTAAGTTGTATGCCTGTGGCTAGTGTTATTCTGGAAGTACATTTGTTGATGCTTTGAGTATAATTACTTCCTTTTCCTGTTTTCCTGATATCTTGCCTTTTTTCCCCTGATAACGCTGACAGCTCCTTTTCCTAACTCTCAATCATCACCATTCACTCCTCACAAAGATTTGTAATCATCAGGACCTTTGTGTTTCCACCCTCACATCTCTTAATTGTGCTCAAGATTCACTCACTCTTCATCTTATGTGCCAAATCGTTTTTAAGACACTAACTGTCTGTATTTGATTTGTATGATATCTAGACGCTGTAACAGTAACTTACACAGTGCAAAGAGAGTTATACTTATATATATATAATACAGTACTTATCTTTCATTAAAGAAAAGACCAACTTTGTTTAGAAATGTCAGGAAGTAACAGCCCAAACTGGATTCTTAAGATATGTCAGTCAGATTTGAAGAATCAAGACAAATCGAAGGGAGCAAACAATGAAAAACACCAAGGCCAAGTCACAGTTCTTTGAGTTCACTTCCTAAGAAGGAAATGTAATGTTTGCTCAGCTGAAAAACTCAATTTGACTTTAGGAATACAGCAAAACAAGTCATTCTTATGGAAAAAGCAAAACATCAGAACAATTAATACTAATTTGAAATTAATTTTGGCCTGTAAGCCTGAATAAAAACTGGAGATAAGTACACAAACGCATGTCTGTAGCTTTCAGTTAATTAAGAACATACCGAAGATAATTGCATAATTAACAATAAAATTAAATATTAAATTACTATTACTAGCAGTAACAGGGCTGCTTAATATATTTCTCAATAATGTTGCCTAATTATTGTTTATTTTTTCACTAACTTATCACACAGTGCTTCTATCTGGCAACACGTAGAACTCTCTTGAAATTAATTTGTCCACTTGAAAAGGCTTTTAGTCCAGTCCAGCATAAATCTGCATCAGTTCTGTTGTACAAATAACTCAAAGACAATGAGTTGCAATGCTAATGCTGAGTGCTGATGGATTTTCAAAGTGATTGTGATCATAGGAACGGGAAGCCATTTGTGCTAATTGAATATAAATGAATTCTAAGTATTGACTAAAAAAAAAATAAAAAATTGCTAAGCGTCTCATGAGGCCTGTTGACATCAGATGAAATTTACAAATAAATACTACTTTCAGTATCATGCTGGTCAAGAGGTTTCATTCAGGAGCATTTGAGTTTGACTTTAAGATTGACACCCCCACTGGGGATCTCCAGGGGATGTTTTTATTAGATTGCCATTGAGTTAATAGTGTCTAAAATTGGTCCAAAAATAAATTTGGCTTGTCGCTCACTGGGTAGAGTTGATTATTTAAAGAGGCACCAGTAAGACATCCATTCATTATGTTTTCTTAACTAATGGGAAAATATGAATCACAAAAACTCAACTGTACCGTACATGAGATTGCTATATACAATAACCAACATTTTTGGGGAGGTTACCCTGCACATTGGTTTAGTGGTGAGTGCTAGTTTAAATATTCTACCTCAGTGAATGTTTTGGATTGCAAGCCACAGAATATGTATAATTTCCAATGAAGGTTTTAAACAAATACCATTATTTTTAATTAGTATTTCATGTTTGCAAATTAAGAAAGTTTAGGATTGTAAAGTTTTTACATGTTTTTAAAAGTATAACCAAGTCTGCATTTATTTGTTCACAAACACAGTAAAATCAGTAATATTGTAAAATATTATTACAATTAAAACAAATAATTGTTATTGTAGTGTAAAATGGTGATGGCAAAGCTAATTTCCAGCACCAGTACTTAGTCTTCACAATTCATTTTTTAATTTGGTGCTAAAGAAAAATTTATTTTATATTTGAAAACAATTCTGCTGCTTACAGCCCGACACAATGCAGGACGTTTGGCATTTGCCAGAGATTGGCAAATTCGCCACTGGCACCCTATGTTCTTCACAGATGAAAGCAGGCAGCAGAACGTTCTCCACGGCGTCTCCAGACTCTGTCACATCTGTATCATGTGCTCAGTGTGAACCTGCTTTCATTTATGTAGGTAGCGGTCCTGCTGCTGGGTTGTTGTCCTTCTCCACATCTCCTGATATACTGTCCTGTCTCCTAGCCTTCATGATCTGGACACTACGCTGACAGACACTGCAAACCTTCTTGCCACAGCTTGCATCCTGGACGAGCTGCACTACCTGAGCCACTTGTATGGGTTGTAGACTCATGCTACCACTAGAGTGAAACCACCGCCAGCATTCAAAAGTGTCCAAAACATCAGTCAGAAAGCATAGGAACTGAGAAGTGGTCTGTGGTCACCACCTGCAGAACCACTTCTTTATTTGGGGTGTCTTTCTATTTGCCTATAATGTTCACCTGTTGTCTCTTCCATTTGCACAACAGCATGTGAAACTGATTGTCAATCAGTGTTGCTTTCTAAGTGTGCAGTTTGATTTCACAGAAGTCTGACTGACTTGGAGTTATATTGTTTTGTTTAAGTGCTCCTATCATTTTTTAAAACAGTATATATATATATATATATATATATATATATATATATATGTGTGTATATACACACATTTTTGAATGATAGCTTTACTTGTGCTTGAGTTATCACTGTAAAACAAGCCAGAAAAGAACCCTATGATTAGGTGGCAAATTGGTTTACCCAAAGAGCCAATTCAGCCAGAAGAAGTACTAATGGCACTAATGTCATATTTGTTTGAGAACTGAATCCAGTCTTATCCAAACTATAGTGTTTAAGTACAGCAGCACTCACTCATCTAATTTAGTTGCTATGGATACATCCCTCCCCTGCCATTATGGAATAATTGAGTCACACGGGCCAGCTCCATTCCCCCTCACACTCAGCAGCATGCATTTTCAGAGAAAGACTGACCTGACCACACACACTTACACAGTGGCTGATAGGAATCACACAAGAAAAGATAAGAGAAAGGACATTTTTGTACAATGATAAGTTTTTGAATATTTTTAGTCTCAGAGTTTGTGTTCGCCTGACTCTGTTTCTAGAACATATTGTATTCATGAGTAGTAAATATCACAACACTGCTTTATGGAAATGAATGCTTGACTTTTACTATTTAATATTTATGAGTGCCTGTACTTTAATCACATACTATTTTGTAGCTATGAGACAAAGTGATGACATTAAAGAGACAAGCGTAATTCTTTTCAGACTAAAAAGCTTCCCACCTGGAGCCGCCCACCGCTCTTTCTCTGATGGACTTGAGCTCTGGTTGTGTTCTCTCACATTACACTCCATAAAGAGCAAGACAGGGTGTGTAGAGCTGCTGGCTGCAGGCCATTTCCTCACATTAAGATGTTGAGAGCGGTAATGTTTCATCTGCAGCTCCTTACATGGCATCTTTGCACTTTGCAGACAGACAATAGATCACAGTATAGTTGTTCTGCTTCAACCTGAGTTCTAAATCGCATTCTGTCATTCATCACTCGCATTGCGTCATTCCCTTAAATCTTTATTTCACTATTCTGCCAAGTGCATGTCATATCATAGAATTAGCCGATTCTCTGGTTTTGCTGTCAGATCTGCTACCTTACAGGAATAAGCAGCTGTATTTCTTCTGACAGTATTCTTTATTGGGTTTCCATGTGTTAGGATGCCACAAATATGAGTTTACATCTTGCCTTCTTGCCCCTCTGACCACTGCTGCTCCCATGGTGTCAGAGCCCTCATCTGTTCCCAGACATCACACAGGCCACCCACTGGGCTTTTTTTCCCCATCTCCCTTTACCCAATGCTTTCTGGTCTGCTCTCAACTACCCTATGAAATAAAGGCAAAAAGCCCATAAATATAACTTTAAAAAAATAAATAAATAATTAAAAAAAATAATAGATTGTGGTTCATAGTTAAGGGCTTAAGCTCTAACTCCCATGGATTTACACACAAATCAGTAAGACAACTGACAGAGGTGGAGACAGGGTGTTAAAGGGATACCTGATTAATTTTATCTGCTGTGAATTAAGCAGCCATTTATACATGCTTATTCTTGCATTGTGACTGGCAGGATTATAGGAACATGCTCCTCCCAAACTTTTGTTTAAAACTCCTATAAACTACAATTAGGTTGTGGTTAATAGCTGTTGAAAATGAGTTTCAAATGATATGAAACACAAATATTTTGATTCAAGCAACCCAGTGAAGGGTGTTAGCAGTGCTGTATAGGTTATTTTCACTTATACACGCAAGATGTACACACAGATAAACACACACTCTCAGTCACATCTGTAACCAGCTCTAAATTTTCAGGAAATACTTAACATGACTCACTGTAAATTTCACATTTTCCAAACCCGAAGCAAGGCCACAAGTATTAAACTCCTCCCTTTAGCACACAGAGCTGCAGAAATATCTCCCACTGAGCAAAACAGCGATAAAATTCTGCATTCCAGGAGAAAAAAAAAATTGTATGTCGAGAATGTTAATATGTTTGATGGGTGTAGGAAAGAAGAAAAATATACAGTATAATCCCTGTATAATTATGGCTCTTAAATGAGATTTTCCTGTTTCCATTAGTTATATGCTCAATAACAAACATGTCGAGAATACTAGGTTTCACATTTGGATGAGTGTAAGCCACGTGTTTTCCACGAATAAGTGATCTAGCTGAACAAACTCTGGCAAGTACCTTAAAGACCTTAAAATGGATAAGAGAGGAAAGGGGAAAGAGAACAGTGTTTTCACAAAAGCGAAAAGCAAGGTTTTTTTTATAGTCTGAGAAAGCGGACACCTGTACTTAAACAAATTATAGTTTCCATGTATCACAAGACAAAACACACAGCTAAGCTGAAAACTAATGAGAAAGAGATATACTGCAACAAAACATAAGAATGTCATCAGACCACTTTATTTCCTTATCAGTGCCTCTGATATACTATACTTAGATGTAGGAAACAGTATTTGTATTAACTTTAGATTCACTTAATATTCTGTATATTTTATTGTATGTAGCGTTTCAAAATACTGATTGATAGCTGAAAAACAATGGCTACATGACTTAACCATGTAAAGCCAACCTTGGTGGTGCCATATTTGAATCCGTACAATTTGCAATAACAATATTACAATAATTATAAGCACAATGTTGAGATTTCAGGCTTAAAAAGTCATCTAGGAGACAATGTCAAAAAGATGAATAAATAAAAAGATGAATAAACCTTTTCTTTAAATAGTTTTGGTTGACACTTTAGGTATAGACAAGAGATTTCTCTTTTGAAATGCACAAATAAGAAAATGTTAGGTCTTATGACAGCTTTGACATGAACTGGAGGATTGTTTATTACCCACTTGTTAACCTTAACAGCTTTAACAGAAACAAGGCCTTTCTGAACAAACAAAATGCTTTTAACAGAAACAGCCCACTTGTGCATCTGTAAGAGTCCTTGACACTAACCTCTGACCTCAAAAATGCCCAGTTGAACCCTTTAATCAGTTTTCCTTGGAAGTCAGCTGATCTGTAAATTTGTATTTGAAATTCACTCAGCATCAATCCCTGGAAACAGAACCATCTCTTCTGTTGTGGAAAGTACTTTGGGAAACTTCTGTACAGATGCAAAACCATCAGCTAGTAAAGTCACCATTTCTTCCGCTATGTTTTAACTGACTTCCCTTGAGGGTAAATATTCACTTGAGATTGTGTCACTGCTGGGTTCACTGCTCCTCACCAACACAGTTATTCAGTGAGCTAAATATTTATTGAGCAAAAAAAAAAAAGTCCTTTATTTTTATACATTTATTTACTTTACCAAAAATATTGAATAAATGTAATAAAATGGATCTTTGTGCCGCTTCTAAACAAAGGAAATAAAAAATATGCAACAGGACACTACTGTGCTTATTCTTAGTGTGCCTGCTCACTCGATGAAAATAGTGATGCAATGAAACAGTAGTTTCAGTATGTAATTTAGGGGTTATCCATTCAAACCATTGATGACAAGGAAAGCCACTTATACTTGACTGCATGGCCACGTATGAGGTGTCAAACTTAATTGCAATAACTGACATGTTTCCTTTAGGTGTATTTTCAATGTACAGTTTCAATTTGAAGGGTACTGAAAACGCAGTTATTGTAAAGCTGCCTTTTGCAATCTAAGTGTGTCTATACATGCGGATAAGCATTCACCTTTATTTATATAGCACTTTTAACAATACATATTGTGTCAAAGCATTGAACAGTGTCAGATACGAGGAACAGAGTGTCAGTAATGTTTAGTGAAAAGATTAAACGCTCAATTTTCAGCTGAAGGCAATTCATTATTTTCCTGCCAAATTTCTATGCCTCGGCTCATAAAAACTCGAGAACACTCAGATAATCTTGTGTAAAGAAATGCATTCATATTATTCTTTAGAGACTTCCGACTGGGTTGAGGAACTAAAGAATGAAAGATGGGAAAAAAACGAGACCAAATAAGAAACAAGGATAAAAATAGTGGAAAAATTGAGCAGCTGATATCTTACTGATGTAGAAGGTGCTGGGTGCTTCTGTGCCATCATACTTCAGTTCCAGAAGACTGCTTGTTTTACTGTCATGACGAAGCCAGAGAGAAACCCCCAAGATTACACAACCAGCCAGCTATAAAAAACACAGAGAAAAACTTTAACACATTTATTCATGTTGTATTTAATGGCACAAGCAAAAGCATCAAGTCTTTTGCAAACTGTTGGCCTATACAGTATGTTTTTTTCCTAATCTTTAGGCATTCACATATTTAAAACATAAATTTCTTCTTCGTCTCGTCTCTAGAAAGTGGTGTGCAGATGCATTTTGTAAGTCTCCTTGGGTCTATCTCTTGAAGTCTGCTTATTTTCCCTTCAACAAAGAGAAAGGAGACACATTCTGTGAGGCGGGGGAATGGAGGGATCTTGTTACAGACCCCATCTAGAGGCCCACAGTGCCGAGGGTTAAGAATATCAAAACATCACTGTACGCTACAGCAGTATGGTTAAGCCCGCTTTTCTCTTCACATGGCTCACAGTGATGAGCATTCAGTTGAGTGAGGCTCATAAACACATGGCATATTCACGAAAGAGGGTGCTCATAGACTCTTGTGGCTAGGGGGAGGGAGATAGAAAAAAGGGGGAAAGGAAAGAGGGCGTAGGCAGCTGAGAAGACCTTTTAAAGTAGTGCTACAATGTGTGGTATTGTATGAACGAGCGGATAAGAAGCGGGAAAGTTCGGGTGGGGGAGGGTGTCTGCGTGACAAGCAGCAGAGGTTTATTTGGATTTGTTTATACGGCTTTATTTACAGCAAAATCACTGTCAAATCAGACAAGAGCTGGGCCCTCTGAGAGCAGCTGGATCTCGTCAGGAATGCTGTGGAGGAATGCAGTGCGCGCATGAAGTGCACTAGAGACCACCAAGAACCTGGTGGGTCCCGTCAGAAGCTAAAGAGATCCAGCTACACCGTGCAGGGGAGAGTACTGGGAATGTGAGACAGAGCTAAGACCATTAACAGGAATGCTGGGATAGGCAGATTGCTCAGCTCTGGCTATGAAAACAATGCCCTTGTACATCCTTCCTTTCCATTCTCTCGTTCTGTAACCCCTTTCAATCAAGAATCCAGTACCAGTCACACAGTATATCTGCGAACAGCTGCACTGCTACAGCTATTCACCCCAGGTCAAACCAGAAGACATTTGTTGGTGAAGTACTTACACACCACACCCCCAGTAAAAGATCACGAGGAGAGCATTTTCTCTTCTCTCTAAATGTTTTTTCCCCCCACGGTTACTGGTCTTTCACACCTGTTGATGTTATAAAGAAACTTCAAGATTTTGGGTATTTATAACAACTAATATCAGTAACTGAAGCTAAAACTATCACCATTTGTTTGTTAATTACAATTACACTTAAATAAAGGATAACTACCTGATCTTATGGCATAAATGTATCTTGGTGCACTTTTTAGCAAAAAATCGGTTTAAAATATGTACCAAGTAGTACATATTACTGCAATTTCCAAAAGAAATGAACACTAGAGGCAGTAAAACTCAGATTGCTTGAAGAATATCATGCTATAATTTTAAAACAATATTAATGTGCGGGGACTGAAATAAAAATAAACTAAAGAAACACCCAGAAAACGAATATAGAAATAAACAAGAATATTACATTTATAAAATAAAATTAAATATCTTTAAAAAAATGATGAATATTATAATAGTAGTAGTATAACAGCTATATACAAATATTATTTTATGTTATCTGTTTTATTTACTTGAATATTTTAATTTGCCTAAGTTTGTACATTAGTGATTGTGTGTCAGGCTGTTTATTCATCAACAATTTCTAAATAAGGAACTTTCTCTCCAGCTAAACACAGGGGAGAGAAACCTTTTCCAAGGAGGGTAGAAGTGTGAGAGAAAGAGCTCCTTCCATTTCTTTTTCTGTCTTTCTCACTCTCTCCAAAGGCCAGGAAGACTCATTCCAGAGCGCAGGCAGCCTGGTGCTTAGCAACTGAGTAAACAGAGGGCCAGCCAAAGGGAGAGGTTTTGAAATGATGGTTCATGGAGAAGCTCTGTCACTTTAAGCAGCCCGTCAACGGTGGATTCCAATACATTCACTCATAATGAGTTCGGGAATATCTGAGTAGACTGAAGAGATTCCCCTAAACACAAGAGTTTCCATTTGACCAGAGGTGTCAGGGGGAGCTATAACCAGAATAAGCCGTAATTCTTGTGGAGAGATCTGGGGGCATTCTCCCTTCTCACTTTCCATATTTTAACTGAATTTATATAGGAGAAAGCAGGAAATGCCATTTATTTTGTAGAGCAAAACACAAGGATTAATTTAATAAAAATCTATTTGTCATACAGGATATTTGGCCATTTAACAAGCTATTACAGGCAATAATATGGCAATCCATGCTATAATGCTTTTAAATAAAAGCTGAGTATGCTCATAAAAACTTTTCCTGATTGAATTACAACTTTTTTGAATTTGTTGAATTTGAAAAACATCAAATAGCCTGTTTACACAGAAGAAATCATGCACAGTGACTACTCAATCCTTGCAGAACTGACGATCACTACATGTTTGGCGATACAAAACTACAGGTTACATTTGTTGTTTGAGCTGCAAGCTCAAAGAAATGTTGGGTGAGATTTGATTTTATCTATTTGGAAATGGACTGTTTGCTAACATTTCATGTGAGTGGCAGGTTGTTCAACCCTCAAGGCCATTTACATAATGTTTTTGCGAGAAGATAAGCACGATGTTTCTAAAAAATAATACAAATAATTTTACAGATAAATTATAAAATATATAAATAACACTACCACATTCCAAAATATCAATACTGATGATTTAATGCTGACTTTAATATTTTAGGACAAACGTTTTAGTTTTTTGCTTAATTTAACTATTTAATAACGAATGGCAAACTAGACAACATAACATTTCATACAGAATCAAATGCATTTAACTATATATCTGTATTTGTCATCAAAGCAGAAATGACAGAGTGTGATTGACAACACAGCTAGCAAAACAATTGATAACTAGCTGAGAATCAAACCAATGACGTCGGTGTAGGTCTAGAGTTTTAAAATAAATACCAGATGTACCACGTGTTTTCAGGGAACACAATAACAAAATACTTTTTTTTAACTAATTGCAGAAACATCTTCCCTCTAGTTTTTATGCCCTAAATATTTGCAGCCTGGTCAACAGTGTTTCACTGCATTTCAGCAGTGCAGAGCATCAATATTTTGTGAATTACCTTCCTGATAAGGAAGGAAATGTGACCCAGAGGGAAATAATAATAGACGACAGTCACAAGGTTTGTGCACATGCACAAATATAATCATTCCATCTTATAATAGCCTAATTATTACAGAATAACATGCACTTCCTCAAATGCATTCAGGTTGATTGGTGCATTTTGCATTAACTGCATTACCAGAAACAAGAACTCTATTTATTGAATCAGCTTCTTGAGTGAAAAGCAGTGATAGTAAAAGCAGATTTATTAAAAAAAAACAACTCTTCTTTGTTACAATGTTCTATTTCTAGATGATACTGGAAGCCAGCTACTATTTCACTGTTATAAGCGGGCTGTCAAAGTAAAACCAGTAGCGGTCAATGGCATAAACAGAGTATCTAAAAAATATCTTATGCTTTGCTTGATATTTCCTGCAATATGACGGAATTAGCAACCACACACACAAACATTCTCCTTATCTCTCATGCACAGTTATCAGCCTGTGTAAAGGACTTTTAAATCAGAACCCCTTCTCAAACCTCCTTTCTGTTACCAGCAGTCTGGTGCTGCTTCTATTTTTGACCCATGACCCAGTGTGATTTGGTTGTAGAATGCTTGGCATGTCAAAGCATGAGCCTCAGAAGTAGACGACCCAGACCTTCTGTCAAACCCCGCACCCATCCTCCATTAACCACAATGTACTGTTAAACTCATCCTATGGGCTTGGCAATGGACTCACAGATATAACACCTTCTTTATAGATATTTTCCCACCACCATCTCTATGGGTCAGTTCCCAAAGCAAAATTCCTCAAGGTAGGAAGCCACCATGCTGTTTTGCCATGTTCACTCACACATGAGGGGTCTCACCACCTGTTGGGCCTGTAGAGAAATCAGCATGGGTGTTAAACCCATTAGCCAGTGGGAAAATATTCCTCTGCTTTCTGGTGAAGTCGGTTTCTCGTTTCACCACAAGGTTTTTATAGGCTTTAAGATTTAGTTTCTCAATATGCCTGAAGGCTCAGTCACATCAAGAACGATAAATATAAGGATATAGCATAAACACAAAACATCGCTTTTTCTAAAACATACTGTTGACATGTAGTCCACTACTTCAAATGCTCAAGCTCTTTGAAGTCAGATGGACTCTGACTGTCAGTGTCAATCAGTTATCAGCAAATAGTTCGGAGTGATTCAAACAATATCGATCCTCTGAGTCGTTATAGCTGTGGTTTTGATTATTACGAGCATGAGCTGCATTTATGATGTCTGCTGCTTCAAATGCTCAAGCTCTTTAATATTGAGTAGATTCTAATAGGCTGCCAATGCTTTTATCATTCATCAGCTGGGAAAAAAAACCCCTCATTATAGTGATATCGTTTAACTGTGTCATTACTGTTATAGCTGTGAAGTGGGCTTTGCTATTCTTATAGAATTAGAATGATTATGAAACCTTTATAGACATAGTATGAAAGGATAAAATGCTTTACTAACATTTCCTTGTAGGTGTAGATAAGACAGGGGTAGACAGATTTCTATCTACACCTACCAGGGAATTACTAAAAAAATGAGCTTTGATGTGAAGGAACCGTCAACACGACTAGTATGACTACGGCGTGATGAACTAAGACTCACAACAGTGTCTGGCTGAGTGGAAGATTTTATTGTCATTTACTTTTCCAGGTTCTTTGCCAAACTACCTTGAGTGGGAGGGACCAGACCACGCCAGTTTTATTACTGCGCTCTTTTATTACTTCACTGTAGTAACTCGAGTGTGAAAAGCTGAAGTGTTCATTAAAAACGTAGTTTTGTGGAATGAAAACATAACAATAAAGAAAAGAAAACAGCAAGTTTGACGGGAAAAATAACAAACACGACTACTAGTCTTTGTGGGGGAGTTCAGCCGACGGAACTGCTCGCCTCTTGTACGTTATTTTCGCTGCGAGGTCGGAAAAAGCTTTTATAATGGCAGTTTACTGTTAGCCATTTTATCTTAGCGATCCTACAGTCGATAATTATATTCTACACGAAACATCTGTAATGGTAAGGTTATTTAAAACAATGCCATGCGCCGTTAATTAATCATAGCAAGAAGTTAACGTAGAGGTTCGTCTGTTCTTCCGTAAACAAAATTAACTGCGCGGTTCAAAGTCCTGTTCGCAATAACGGCTTAAACCGTGAAGGATGAACAATCCCCTTAGTACAGAAAACCAATGGCGGTTTCTCAGGCCAGACACAGGACCGCTACACAAAACGAATGTCCACTTACCCAGAAGACGAAATTGAAGAAGAAGAGCATGTATTTGATGCATTTCGTGCAGCCTTCCACGCCCATGGTGTCGGTTTCTGGAGGATGTTTCAAATGAAGAAGTGTCTCGATGAAGCAGCCGTTATGCAGTGCTCGCGCTGACTGAACTGCTGTCTCCGAGTGAGTTGCTGCTTGGATTTAGTCGACGTAAAAAAAAGGGCAACACCCAGTTTCCTCCCCCTAGAGAGTCCCCCTCAACACGGCCGAATGGAGACCGTACAGATATAACCATTAATAATAAGACTATCTAACGTACTCGTTCAGAAACAGATTAGCTGCTGAATTCACACAAAAATCCTTAGAATTTCAGGCTCGTCTCAAACATTTATGAACAGTTTGGTCTGTCTTCCTTATGGTACAGCTAAAAAATAACAGCTGAAACCACCTTTAAAATCGTTAAAGAAACAACTATCAACGTTGCAGGTAGCATTAAGTTATAAACATTAGGAAGGGTACTAAGCGTAATAGCTATGTTTACAGGACGCTTGCCTTTTATTAGTGTATGTCTCCACCTTGTGGCCGGAAAGGGAAACAGCTTTGAGAGATTTTAAAGTTTAAACCATGCAGGGTTATCCAAACTTGGTCCTGGATGGCCAGTGTCCCGCGGAGACTATAATTAAACACACCTAAAGCAGCTAATCAAGATCTTACTAGGCATGTTAGGAACGTGCCATGCAGGTGTGTTGAGGCAAGTTGGATATAAACACTGCCGGACACCGGTCCTCCAGGACCGCGTTTGGACAGCCCTATATATATATATATATATATATATATATATAAAACGCGGCTCTCTGGAATGCTTGATTCTGATTGGTCAGTTGAGACATTTGCAGGTTCCTTCTTTTCAAATAATAACCGCTCCAAAGTAATAACGTATAGCCGGTACTACTTGTATGTTTCAAATCCCTCCGCGCCAACAAAGATTAACGTTTGGCGCCATCTTATGACAAACACTGGACAACCACAATTAACAGGAAAGTTAAAATACATTAAAATACAAATTTATATATTCATATGTAGATATTATAAATTGTCTTACTAACGTTGGAATGTTAGTCACATGGTACTATATCGTACAAATATGCCAATAAAATGTTTCAATTTCATAATTATTTTCCCCTTATGTGGCAAGTAGCCGTGTAATAAGCGGGATTATGTTCAGGCAGCCTGTAGTTACCGCGAAATAAGCCCTGATCACAAGACTGATCACACTGTCAGGGCTTATTTCTGCGATAACTACCGGCTGTCCATTATCCCTTACATATATAAACTTCTTACAAAATGCTACAGATAGTTGCAAATATTTTCAGCAAGAAGCACAATGCTTTACGTGTTTAAATAACAACAATAATAAACTAGGCTAATAAATAACAAGTGAATACATCTATTTTGTCATCATCATTATGAAATCCAGCAAAAGTGCAAATTTAATCTGCGCTGTCAAACCACTTTCTGGCGATAGATGTCACTAATATTCTCAAAAATTGCATTAGAAAGGTTAGTATCAAGTATACGCAGCCTATCTTACGTTTATGAATACAGTTTTTGTTAAAGGATTTTATATATTTATTTCGCCTGTTAAAATAAAGTCAGAGCTCTTTTAATCTTACTTGATTCAGAAACAAACCTTCAATAAAACTTTATTCCATTATCACTATTATGTATTATGAAGTTTTTTTAATATATGAATCACTCAAATTGATATTACAAGCAGTAGATGAATGCTGGGGCTGTTGAAGGTTTTGGTTAGCAACCACGATTCCTATCATGGAGGAGTTAATGGGTTTCTGACAGTGGAGGTGATGCCCAGTGGACCATGCACCAACAACCCACCAGTGTGAGTGGACATTATCTTTCTTTGAAGCCTAATTGCTTTTCCTCCTCGGCAGAACAGGATAATTTGGGATAAATCCCATTATGTGTTTTCTGAGAAGAAGCACATACTGTAATCTGCCTTGAAGTTGTCATGAATGATGATTAGAAAAAGAAACAGCAAAACGTGAACTGAAAACAGACCTATTAATCAATAATGTGATTTCTTTAGACTATTAATTAGGCCTACATAATTATTATAGTGACATATACACTTGTTTCGCAATTTCAAGGTATTTGGGTGCTTTCCAAATCATTGGTTGGTTAATGGTTATCTGACAGTTAGACTAATATTATGCATAGACATATATAGATTCACATCGATATTAGTAGAATTCATTTTGGGATATTTTTACTTGCGCAAGGGTCAACTGTAGGCTAATGTCAACAATTTGTTACCAAAAATCAAATTAACTTCAAGTACAGTCTATGCAAATAAATCATAATAATAAATGGCACTGCATAAAAAGCACTGCAGGATAAAAATGTAAATAATTTGCTGGTCATATTGTCACAGTAGATCACAGTAGCCCACATATTGATATAATTGTGTTTTATGGTTTAGTATTGCAAGTATTTACTTTTTTACTTTAGCTTTTATATTTATTATTTAAAAAATGCAAAATTTGATTAAGAGAAATCAAAGGGTTTGATTTCTGACTCTGATTTACCCTTAACATTATTATTTTATTCTCTGGACTTTAATTTTAGCAAATGTGTTTTATAGTCTACTGAGCAGTGCCTATAGGCTCATGCAGACCTGCATAAACTGCATAATGAGAGAAAGAATAGCATGGCACAGCGCTTTTTCAGGCTTTGTCTTCGCTGAATAATATTGCATGTCGTTTTTAATAGAGCTCTTCCACCGTCTAAAACCATCCCAATATCTAATCTAGTGCACGCGTCGACTCATCCACTCAGCAATTGCGCATGCGCGTCGGTGGGCTCTAGAGGAGGCTCGTGTTGTCTCTCCGCAGGAATGACGAGCCTCGCTCCACTCTCGTCGGCAGGCACGCGCCGAAAGGCAGACTGAAAATATTAATTTAGTGGAAATAAAGATGATGTGGCCGATCACCTCCGAGCAAACGCACGAGGACGTCGCCAAACTGGACATTTTGGAGACAAAAGGAGAATTCTAAAGGACCTGTCCTCTTCCACTTCAAAGCTGTCGTCTCCTGTATGAGTGCTGCTACATATTCAGTGGCAAAGCATTTTCTAGATGTGATGTCTGTCGTGTTTGTCAACAACCTGCGTGTGAAAATTGGCGTCTGGTTATGCTTTGAAAAAAACGACTGATGTTACGTCGAAAAACGCTTAAAATGTGACCGTTTCAGTGAGCCTCGATCCCTCTACTTTTTGTCGGATTTGAAGAGGCGTCTACTGGGAATCAGGGCAGTGCGTGTGTCTCGTTTTGGAGAGAGGAGGGAGTGTGCGCGCTGGAGCTGTCCTTTCAGAACCACACACACATCTGCCACCAGCGGTGCACCACAAGCCATCATCCTCGCACCTTCTCCGGACCTCACGGTGCGGAGCGCCAATTCATGACAGCTTCTGCATTAATTTAACGTCTTGTTTTTTTTTCGTTTTCTCTTGGCATCTAGAGGCGATCCTTTATTCACCTGACAAGAACATCAAGCGCTCATGCAGCGGTTTCCTGCAGCTGAGCTGCCTTTGCGCACCTGTTTTTCTGCGTTCAGTCATTCCACTCTCTTTTTTCCATTGCCTAACAATTGCGCACATGTATCCTCCGGGTCTTTCAGCGTTGTAATGCCTGGCCCGGGCTCGAGACATGCCTAAGCGACGAGATGGGCCAGGGCGACGAGAAAGACCGTGTTGTGATTAACGTGGGAGGAATTCGACACCAGACCTACCGCAGCACCTTGCGCACTCTCCCCGGCACTCGTTTAGCCTGGCTCGCAGAGCCCGATGCCCACAGTCACTTCGACTATGACGCCCAGATCGACGAGTTTTTCTTTGATCGCCATCCTGGAGTTTTTGCTCACATTCTCAATTATTATAGGACTGGCAAGTTGCATTGCCCCGCTGATGTTTGTGGCCCTCTTTATGAAGAAGAGCTGGCCTTCTGGGGCATCGATGAGACAGATGTGGAGCCCTGCTGCTGGATGACGTACCGGCAGCACCGGGAGGCCGAGGAGGCACTGGACAGTTTCGGTGGAGGTCCAGCTGAGATGGGCAACGATGAGATGGACACAGAATGTTTGGGTGATCCAGGGGATGGAGACGAGGAACTTGAGATGACTAAACGCCTGGCCCTCGGCGACTCACCTGACGCAAAAGGCGCAGGGTTGTGGCAACGTTGGCAGCGTCGTGTTTGGGCGCTCTTTGAAGATCCATATTCCTCAAAATATGCAAGGGTGAGTAATGAACGAGTTTTAAAGTGGCAACCCCGCTGTTCACTGATGGCAAGCACGTGTTGCATTGGATAAGAATAGCCTGCCATTACTAAAGTTTACTTCAGCTAGCAGATTTTTAAAAAATATATTAATATGCAATTTATACAGATAAGTAAGTAAATAAATCAAATTAAAAATACACATTGAACAACTGTCAAGACGTTAAAAAGAAAATGTGTTATTAGAAGGCTGAGATTTTTTAAAAAGGTGTTTTTGTCTAAATACAGTAGCTAGTTTGAACTAATCTTTTATCTTTTTCAAAAAATGCAGTAACAATAAAGCATAGATAAAACATTGACAATTTTTTGCATGCCACGTTCAAGTCACACTGGCTTGGTGCAAGTCATTTTGTCATGTGACAACTTTTTTTTAATACTTTTTTTAAGTCATTGACTTTAAGTAATGATAGTCACATGCTTGTATAGATTCAATGCAAGCACTGACATTTCTTAAGATGCATCAGATAATACAGATAACTATGCATCTTAATATTGTTTTTTAAGGACCTTTTATTTTTATAATTTTCAACATCCTTATTTGACCCATGAAACGCTTATGCTTTTGAAAAGCGGATCAAACAGTTGCTTATGGCAACTTTTGGCTATATATTTGACTGAGTATTTAATGAAATTATAAGTCTTGCATTGCCTGTAGCGTTGTTAGCGATACATCAAACTGAAGCAACTAAACTGGGTCACCCTGGGGAAAACATGTGCAGTCATTACAGGCGTCTTGCATGTAGCATTGATCGACAGCTCCTCTGACTGCAATACTGCTGTGCCATGCGCTGTGAGCTCCTTCCCTGCTGCGGGCGTGCTCGTGCACAAATTAATCACTCCGGGAGAACATTAAAGAGAATACATCACGAAGCAAAGGCTTTTCTTTATTTATGTGCCCATGCTGCTTTGAGATAAGACACACAAGGCCGATAACATCATATTGCTCAGGAGGTCTGAGTGACAGCACTTGAGATGTTAGATGTGTTAAACATTTTTCAGTCCTGACAGACTTTTACAGTGGACATTAGCTGTTGTAATGTGCCAGCAATGCCAAGGTTGTGGTTTCGATTCACAGGGAATGCCAGAACTGATAAGTTGTGTCTACCTTCAATACAACATTAGTTGCTTTAGATAAAAGCGTCAGTCAGATGGGGTCAAGAGGATTTTATGCGAGGCCAGTCTGGTTTGAACAATTATGAGGTTGCCCTGTTTGTTTCATGCCAGTTTAATATGAGTAAAATTGACCAGGACCACTGCCAAGATCTGAGTTTTTCACCCTAGGCTACTGAACGCTGATAAATGAGTCAAGGAATGTCGATGTACAGTTACAAGTGGAGTGAATTTATGCCAGAAATCAATGAATCAAATGAACTTTTTCTGTGATTAGAACACATTGAACTTTTTAAAGCAGACGGGAGTGTGCCTTTACGATCTTTTAGAAGAAACATACTTGTTCATACAGTACCAGTAAATTATTTGTCTTTTAATTGTAAAAAAAAGAAAAAATCACAAAATGTTGCTTTATTTGTTATTATAGATGGCACGCTTTGACATTTTGCCAAATGTCACTTCATTTGGATGATATAAACACACATGAAAATATTTTAATAATGTGGCACACTATTAAATTTAATTGGATATTAATGCTTTGCTTATTATAAATGCCGTTTTGACATGACTTGTATATTGATTAATAATGTGTTGAAGTGTTTGTGAAAAGCTCTGAATCAGATCTGAGCAAGTCAGCCTTATGGCGTTTTCAGTGATCAGTGAATCAGCTATTCAGCACATCTGAATTAATAAAAAAAAAAAAATGAGTCATACATCTGAATGAACTGCAGGCTTTACACAACACACAATGGACACGCCTCAGACAATCTTTATGTTTATTGTTACTACGTGTGTGTGGGAGCATGAGACTGAGAGTCAAAGACAGAGCAAAAGAGTGAAAGAGAGACAGAGTTGTTATCCTGTTGTCATCTGGCAGATGTTTGTGCTGGTTCCCAAAGGCACCTGATATTTTCATGTCCTTGGCAGGCAAGATGCTGCTTTTTACAGTGTATGTCTTGGGAATAAGTTGTCATGGCAACGCTTTCGGAGCTCTAATGAAACTGATGAAAGCTGGTCTTCCTCATGAGATGTCAGAAAACGCGGCAAACTTCTCTTGAGGCTTGAGGCTCTTGATGATTTGTCTGTGTACATGTTTGCCCCTGTGTCAGTTAGTTTATTTTGTAAATCCATCATTTAGTATGACATTTTTTTTTATGCAGTGACAAAATGTAAGCCAATAAGTGAATAAAACACTGGAAAGAAATACAAATCTTCAAGCTGGTAGAGAACATGAGAACTGACTGGGTAACTTACTACATACTCACATGATAATCAGTCAAATGATACAAATAGTAAAGGCAATTTGCTTAAAATATGGCCCATACTTATGTGTCTCCCCAGTTGTGCTATGCAATATTCCCATGTTGTCCCATTCTCCCAGGAGGCCATCTAGGCCATTACATGCTCCAGTGGGCCTTGCCCTGTACAACAACAGTAAAAGTGTTGATAATTAATGCACTGGTCGATATGTGAATGCACCTGCTGGCTCATTCCTGGATGAGGGAATTGGCATGTCTCCCAGACTTCCTTTTTTCTCCCAGGCTCTCCCAATGGAAGTCCCACCAATGTGGGATGTTGAATTGGTAGCTGTGTATCTAGTATTGGTATCTAGTATCTTGTCACATGCTTTTTTTTGTGAGAAAGCTATTCTCACTTTTCCCCATATGGTTAACAACACCATTTTTAACAAAGAAAAATAAAGTTAAATAAGGGAGCTTTTTTGTTCAGGTTTGTGGACTGAGAGTCAGCTATTAAAGCACAATTTAAGGAACAATGTTTTTAACAATGTATTTATTTAAAATATATTTTTATTCAAAGGAAACTTGCGCATACAGGTAAAAAATAAAACAAGTAATTATTTACAATGCTGCAATCTAAAATTTTGAAATATGATTAGATGAAAAAAGCTAGTTTCATTACAGTATGCAACATTTTCTTTGGTAAAAGATGCATTAATTTAGGTCAGTGGGGTTGTAAAAATACAGATCGAGTTAAAAGATGACAGTGGGATGTTAGAGTAGGCTATCAATGACACCCACAGTGGTTTACAATAAACAGATTTGATTTCAATGAAAAAAATACTATGGACACAACTGAATTTGCTCAATAAAACAATTCTTATTGTTTTATAATTGTGATATAAATCCAAGAAGGCTATTGAATAATCAAAAAGGTGAGAACTTTATATTAGATGGCTTTAGCTACTATGTACTTACTTGTACATCAAAAATAAGTACAGTGTACTTATTGTGTTCATATTGTATTGCAATAAACATGTGGTGCTATTGGGATAAGGGTAAGGTTAGGAACAGGTTTGGTGGTACAGTATGAGTCGGTTAAAGGTGTAAGGGATGGGTCAACAGTGTAACTATGTATGTAATTACAGAAATTAATTATAGATGTAATTACATGCAGGTATTTTAAAAATGTCAAAAAATACATTGCATCAAATGATTAATTGAAATGTATATATTGACTCTTGGTTCTATAATACTGGAGTGGAGGGTGGATTAAATGATCAAAGAATTCTGAGAAGTCTTTCAGTTTTCGTTTTAAATCACACATATAAAAAAAAAATGTGGAGGCAACTGTATGTTGTCCTCTGCAAGTCAAGCAGTTGTATACACTGTGCACATGCTCAAGAAGTAGTGGTACAGTAGGTGGAAAAATTAAGAAAAATCATGCTGGGTATCTTTTTATTAGTCTTCAGCAAAGGTCTGGCTGTGATGAGTTTGTTGTCACAGCAAGATCACATGATCTCCCACCTCCAACTCTTGTTTCTGTACCTGCAGAGAGGGAGGATTCACACATTATCACCTTCACCTCAGCAGAGTCCCTCCAGCCCTAACCCTGATACTCTCAGAAACACAGAGCAGAAAGCACTAAATCGCTCAGTCCACAACAGGACTGTCCTACATGCCCTTCGGCAGATCTCAAACAGCCTAATTAGGAACAAAATGACTAAGGTTACGTAGGTAACCCATGTTCCCTGAAGGAGGGAACAGAGACATTACATCCCCTATGTAACGTTGGAGTGACTTGACTGAAGGGGAACAGGCTCTTAGATGGCTTGTTTTTGCTATTTATTTAGGTAACGTTGACTGGCTTGACTGGAAAAATGTTTAAAAGGAAATTTGGGAGAAATTCTAGATATTATTTAAAAAGTTGCAAAAGGGGTAATGGGGTTTGGAGATGGTGAGGGGCAGACTTACATTTTAAACCTGATTAGCTTAAACAGCATGAAATCTAATCTGATGCTCATCAGATTTATTTGGTTGCCATAGAGACATTAGAAGGGGGTTTATGAATCATTTAGGAAAGAAAACCCACAGACTAACTTTTATTATAATTCTTATCAAAAAAACATGGCTCTTCAATTATGTTCCTGCGTGGGCCACAGATGACAGATCGAGGGGGCCCAACATTTTGACATTTTCTCTCCTCTTTTAAAAAGTATTAAAACAAAACCCTCCCATTCAGTAAAGAAAATATATTACATATTTGTCCTTAAAATACTGTATTAGATAAGAAACAATCGAATATGTTAGCATAAGCTGTGTTAGATCATGTTTGAGGAAAATGAACTCTGAAATGTCTTGAACACTTTTGACCACCTAAAAATTGGGGTCAATATGTTTTTTTTTTTTTTTAAGAAATTAATACTTTTATTCAGCAAGGATGCATTTAATGGATTCCAAGTGAAAGATTTTTCTTTAAAATAAAGTTCTTGAAAATTCTTTTAATCAAAGAATTTAGTTTTTTGTTTTTTTCAAACAAAAATGTTAAGTAGCACAACCCAAAAGCATTTATTACAATAACTGTTTATTAGAATATTTGAATAATTTCTGAAGGAAAATATAGGAAGGAAAAGAAAAAGGTCACGCTGAATCAAAAGTTTTAGAACCTTATTTAATTATCATATTGTGCACAATAATGCATACAAAATATTGTGATGTTGGTCTTATATGTCACATTAAATCAAGTACACTATCTGTTATAATAATTATTTCAAACAGGCCAGGTTAGATTCTGGCTATGTGTGCTGTACTGGGTGTTTGAGGACCGTGGGTACCAGAGTTTCAGAAGTATTCAGGTATAACAGGTCCCTCTGTGTGTGTGTAACACCCTGTCCTTGTCTGTCTTGGTCTCCCCCGTCTTGTTTTCATTTTGGTTTAGTCCTGTCCTTTTGGTTTGTTCCTGTGTTCATTAGTTGATTGTTTTCACCTGTTTTCCAGCTGCCTCCACTTTCTTGTCATCAGTCCTTTTTGTATTTAAGCCCTGTGTTTTTCCTTTCAAGTTAGTCTGTGTTAAAGTCATGTGGAACGTGTGAGTGTTCTCCTTGTATTTTTGGCTGCCCCGTCAGCTTTCTTGTTTATTATTAAATCTTCGCATTTCTAAGTTCTGTGTCTTTGTCTCGTGACCTGCCTGCCGCACTGCACAATTCACCCCATTTTGTGACAGTGTGATTTGTTGTTGCTTTATGCCAAGTCATGAAGCATGGCTGTGATTTAAATGGAAAGGGACTTCATTGATGCCTTTTTCAGCTTTAAACTTAACACATCAGCTGAATACAAAATATCTTGATTTCTATAATGATTTCTTACCAGATTTATTATTATTATTAATTATTATCTGGTGTGTTTATAATTATGAACACACTTATTTGTAGCGCAAAATAGTTTAACCATTTACCTCTCTTTGTAGTTCTTAAAGTGGATAAAAATGAGATGGATAAATGCTGAAATATTTGGAGACTGATTAAGACACTGGGGACATATGGTAATGCTGCATTATTGGTACATACATAACTGGGTTTATGTAATATATGTTTTTATGTAATATAAGTCAGCATGAAAAATTGTAACAAGACTAGAAGAGGTTTCCCAATCCCTGGGTTCATTTTTATTTAGTTGAAGACTTTTCTATCTGCCTTGTGGCCACAGGCACATTTTCTTTCCTTTTTTATTTACTCCCCTCTCTGTCTCCCATAGTGAGTCATTTGTTTACAAGCTTATTTTCATTATGGTAAAAGAATGCAATATTCCAAAAATGCTGGACTGCAATGAAATTATTATGGGGCAATAATAAAACACACCTACATGTTTTGATACGTCTTACCCTTCTCTCATCTGAACTGGCAGAGGATCCTTGGATTGAGGCTTGCACAGATTCTTGCTATGTAAATGCAGAACAGAAGTCAGCCCCAGAGGAAGCCTAGAGTGATTAACATTAATTAGATTGCAGAAGCGGAGTAGAGCCCAGACCCTCTTAATTACCGGAGAGAGATAGGGTGGAGTACCTTGACACAGCATACCCGCTAACCTCCAGCATGTTCTACTGAAAATGATCTGCTGAGAAAGAGACAGAGTAAGGTATTTCTCATCATCCAGAACATTTAAAGAAAAAAAAAATTCACTTCATTTTTTAGGACACCCTGTGACTACCGCTCTCCCTCACCCCCCTATCCCCCAGTTCTGTCTATGAAATGTAAGTAGAGCAGGACACCCTTTTAAAAAGCTGCAGGGCAGCGGCTCTAGAGACCCAGCAACTGTAACTAGCCTTGATACCATAGGCCATGAGAATTAGGTGTTAGACACTCAAACTGGGGCACCCAAATGCAAAGAGCTCTGGTTTTAGGATTTTGCTCAAGGCAGGTGGAACTCTATTTAAACTGTAGAGGATTTTGCTCCCTTGCTCCTAAACAGTTTTAAAAGCATGACTTAAAAATGAAAATTCTGCCATCATCTACTCACCTTTATAAGTGGTGAAACGATACAATCAACTGACTAATGATATGATGGACTGATGCAACCTGTAACGTCCTGACTTGTAGCGACTCTGCTTCTCAGCCGGGCAAGGTGACTCAGAGACAGCAGTAGGTGAATGAATAAACATGTAATAAAACAAAGACAGGTGTACACGGAGAGCTGACGAAAGTGCACGAGTCAACGCATACAGACACGGATAACATACTCAAGCAATCAATGCAGGAACACTGAACAAGGCATGGGTTATATACAACACCACATGAAGACATAATACAACACACCTGAAGAACATGGCTGGCAAATGATTAATCACTGATGAAGAGGGCAGGGTTACAAATGAGGGGAACACGAAGGAAACAGAATGAAAACAAAAGAAGCATGTGGGACATGATCAAAACAAACACATGACTGTGTGACGCAACCTACCTGGTCTCATAGCATAAATGTACCTTAGTGCACTTTTTAGTGAGATGCAAAATATGTACCAATAAGTATATAACACTGCAGTTTCTAAAGGAAATGAACACTAGAGGCAGTAAAACTCTGGCATCTTTTATTTATTTTCACACAAATTAGTTTTGATTCATAAAGCGTAATTTTTTACTCAGTTACTTGAAGAACATCTTGTTGTCATGATTTGGTGTATAGGGCATACTGTAGTTTTGGATATTTGGATAACAGTTTCCAGATATTTAATGTAATAAAACCACAGCAATGAGTACCTATATCAATGTAATAAAATGTGCCAGGGTTTGCATATTGAACCTGGGTTTTAGTAAAGCACGTAAAAATGGTGCACAGAGCTACATATTTGTATTAGATCAGGTTGGATGCAATAAAAAATAAATAAATAAATAAATAAAACTTTTAGAGAAAGCAAATAACTAAAAGATTTTTTTGACTTGTTATTGCTTGACTGTTGTTATCTCATTGCAAAAGCAGAGTCATTATGGTTATTATATATATATATATATACAGGTCCTTTTAAAAAATTAGCATATTGTGATAAGTTCATTATTTTCTGTAATGTACTGATAAACATTAGACTTTCATATATTTTAGATTAATTACACACAATCTGAAGTAGTTCAAGCCTTTTATTGTATTAATATTGATGATTTTGGCATACAGCTCATGAAAACCCAAAATTCCTCTCAAAATCTAAAAAAATTAGCATATTTCATCCGACCAATTAAAAAAAAGTGTTTATAATACAAAAAAGTAAAACTTCAAATAATTATGTTCTGTTATGCACTCAATACTTGGACTGGAATCCTTTTGCAGAAATGACTGCTTCAATGCGGCGTGGCATGGCGGCAATCAGCCTGTGGCACTGCTGAGGTGTTATGGAGGCCCAGGATGCTTCGATAG
>JAUYWG010000040.1:11824282-11848114 GCA_034779775.1 Enteromius afrohamiltoni
TGATATTTTGAACCAGTTTTTTATATAAACAAAAAGTTACAATTATTGCCTTTTTACTTTTGCCAAATACAATAGATTTTAGGGTAAGATTTATTTTTGAAAACAAAATAATACCTTATCTAGCAATTAACCAAAAGTTACAGTAAAACATTAATAATGTTACAAAAGATTCATTAATATTTAAAAAATTAGACAAACTTAGTAACCTTAATGTTTTGAACATTTTGAGAAGTACATGTTGTTAAAAAAATTAATCAAATCTTTCTTCAAATTTTTGTGGACCCCTATTTGAAAACCCTTAGATGAATCCAATGTGAGTAGATGGCAAAACGGTGCTTTCCATTGATCATAGGACTCAGGATCATTCCGTTGTGTGAGTTTGTGACAAACACTAAAGTTTGAGAACTTAATGAATAATAATATTAAACTATTAGAAACAACCTTAAGTATGTCTGCTATTTATACGTAAGAAAAGGAGTTGTATCTATAGTGTTTACTTGCGTGCATCATTCTGTCCAGTAAAAAACAAAGCTTTGTTATGAAGTAAAATGAAGGGTAATGCCTTCTGTTTTCACACAATCTCTTTATTATTTCATTCTCTGTGTTTTTACACTGCACTAGAGCCTGTTGCTATGGCAACAGTATCCAAGCAACGGCACAATAGGAATCGCACTCCGCAATGAGCTGCAGTCATTCACTCGCCTTGCACGACTCCTGTGCTATTCACACTGTACCACAAACACACACACACACTTAGATGGTCTGAGGATAAATGCAATAGAAATCAATACATGATCTACTGTTAATTACTGCTCCGGTTTTTAGGGGATAAAATGTGTCTGTAAGTTTTAGTGCTTCATCTGATTCATTTGTAATGTTTAGATAAGACAAACAGAGACACATAATGGATAATGAATACAATTACATTTTGAATTCATTGCCAGTTGGATCAAAAATATAAAATAAGAGAAACAAATTCTGGCTGCCCTTTCATCTCTCTCTCTCTCTGTTCAGCGGAGCCTTTCTAAATCTCTCTTGTAAATGAGTTTACAGATGGCACAAAGGCCTTGATAATCAGCTCCATCCATTTGACTTTGGGCAGAGAACCGTAAGAATCACCAGCACATAGAGCGAAAGCATCTGTTGAATTGGCCATGGTCGCAGAGAAACATAGCAAACACTCTCACTGCAGACCTGTGACACACACACACACACAGAGAGTGAGAGGCACTGTTTGAGATGAGTCAACTAGCTGTCCTCTATAGACAGTGCCTATATCCATCCCTGTCGTATAGTTATTTCTAATTCTGAGTTCTCTGGAGAAATATTGAGTTGTGTAATTATCATTATGCTTTTGGCCTTGTTTTTATTCAAAACAGTCCACTCACACTTAACACATCCAGCATAATGGAGCTGCTCTTGCTCTTAATGTAAATTGTGGTATTCAGGGATATGACAATATTTATATTTTGTGTTATGAATCATTAACATATAGGTTGGTTTTGATATATTGTACAGCATATAATCTATAATTGGATTTAGTCACAGCAGGGAAACAATAGACTTTAAGATAAATTCGCAAAAACCGTGTGTGTTTGAATTTTTTTTGTTTCAATATGTATTCAGATCTGTCCTACAACAAACACTGAATGAAATGAAATGAAAACAAGCCATAACACATCAAAATTAGCAGAACACAATGTAAGCAAGTGGCAACACAGTCAAAGCACTACAACCATTGTGGCTTGTTGTTATTGTGCTGTGCTAATTTCACTATGTTATGGCTTGTTTCCATTGTGTTCTTCTAATTGTGTTGCGTTGTGACTTGCTAGCGAGCATAAACCAGTATAAACCAGCAAAGGACCAACATAAACTAGCATCCCAGCTTCAAAACCTACTTAACCATGCTGTTTTTTTCAGCAGGGATGTTGCTATTTCCGTTTCCATTGTGGTGTTCAAATTTCTCTGTTTTCACAACTTAGTGAAATTAGCACAAGACAACAAAGCCGCAACACAATGAAATTAGAAAATATGCATTTTGTATTTTATTGTGGAGATTTCATTGTGTTGTGCATTACTAGGCCACTGCAGTGTACAGTTAAGATTAATATAATTTTATAAACACCATGTCTTCAGGAGCATAAAGCAGTGCACAAGACCTTCAGTTGTCCTCAGTTTTAATTTGGAGTGCCATAAGTTTGAAAGGATGATGAAAGAACATACATTTTTGGGTCTTTCAAGACACAAAGTTGAATTCAGATTATTCAGTTACAAAGAAAACTTTTGTAAGTGAGAGCATTTACAATGAGAGTGTCTCACTGCTGTAAACAAGAAATATGGATGCCAAACTGTGTGCTGAGATAACTATATTTCAAGTTGGTCCTGCACACGCTACAAAGATTTATTGCAAGTTACCATATAACTTTTTCAAAGATGAATTTGTTAGTAAAATTTAGTTGTAATGCCCACTAATCCATAAACTACTACACTCTGTACAGTACAACATAAAATGTGTACTGACAGCCATATCTATATAAGTAAGTGCCCAATCTCTAAACCGATGCTCGAGGTTGTTTATCGCTTCTAGCTGTTATTCATATCATAGGGCTGAATGCTGAGGAGAGGAAAAACGAGGAGAGTGCTGAAAGTGAGGGGGACGATGAAGAGAAAGAGAGATTTGAGGGTGTTCAGAGCAGAAATAGCAATGAGGAAGTAGGGCAGGTGCAGCAGGGCCCCAGCAGGTCTGTCCTTCACTACAGACTCTACGCTGGGGCTCTACCTCTCATATGTAAATAATAATTACTGTCTGTATACAGTAGAGTAAGTAGGTTCTCATTCATACAGAATTAGAGCTGGATATTCCTGCTTGAGAAAAAAAGTCTCGCTGTTAGAAAGATACACTGTAAAATAGACATATCATTTATATGATTCATTTACTGTGTTTTAGAACAAATACACTCTTACATACAAAACACAAGAGACAGTATTGAATTGAGAATCACACAGGTTCAATCAACTGAATGAACCTTTCTACACTGACCAGCTGAAAAAGCCTTTGGGATTTTAGTGATCCCATTAAATAGTACTACATTTGGTAGTATTTTACAATTTTATTCCAATACATTTTACACATTTTTTCACCTTTTATAAATGATCCATGTGCCCAGATAACTCAAATGTGACTGTGACAAGTGGCAAAACCAAGGAAAGCAGCACCTACAGAATCTTAATCAGCATTCAGATAGGACTTATTAAAGAATCAATATCAAAGAGATTGAGATACTATCTGAAGAAAAATAAATTGTCAAGTGATGCTTCTGATGCTTTTCATGTTCAAAAAGTATAGCGAATTAATAAACTTAACACTGATTTGAAATAAGCCATCTTTGTTGATACAATTGTTTTTTAATCTGCCACCGTAGCTGTAAATGTCATTTGACCCCTAATAAAGAAATATTTTACGACTTACATATTGCTCAAATTTGTGTTTTCAGAACACAACAACTGTTGAGTAATTTTTAATTGGCAGCATTAGAGAAACAACGGTAGAAAGTGTGAGAGGAATGCCTGTTTAATAAACTATTCATAAATATGAGTCATCTTGTCCTAACCAGACTCTCCATCACAGAGGCTTGCATCACTTTCCCTGTGTATGTGTGTGTGTTTAAGTATCACTGTGCTGTTAGCTATATAAACTGTAAATGCGCACACACCACAAACCATAAATAAACACAAATCCACTCAAATACCAATACATGTTTCTGCTTTAGAAATCCCATTTTTCTTTATTCACAGTTGCACTTGCCATATAGCCTAGACAAATAATAAAACATGGCCTGAATCAGGTTTAGTCTTATGTCTTCTTTTCTGGAAGAACATGACATGAGGGCATTAAAATGTAGTTTGCTGAAAAAAAAAAAAATTGTCATCATTTACTCAATCCTCATGTCATTTGAACCTGTATGATTTTTTTGCTTGCCACTCTTTTCAGTGTAATAAAATTGAAAAGGAACTGTGGCTGTATCATAAAGTATCATAAAAGTGGTTCATATGCTTTATATTTTAAGTCTTTTAAATGAGGAACAGACTCGTCTGTGCATTCCTAAGGAACAATGATGCCCAATTCTTGAACAAATTGTTCATTTTTGTACCTTTCCACTAAATGAGTTGATATAGTTTCCGTTTATTCAGCATGAAACGTTTTGTTGTTTTGCTAGACTTCAAATATAGTGCAGAAGTTGTATGGACTTCTTTAATTATGTTTATAAAATACTTTCAAATGCTCCAGTTCTCATTCACTGTAATTGCATGTAAAAGAACGCCCGTATACAATATGTACATATCTTCACAGAAGAACTACATGAGGATCAATAAATGAGGACAGATATTCACAGTGTTAAAATAAACCATAGTGTATGTGTCTACAGGGTTTGCATGTTGTATCTATCAATAGACTATAGTGAAATGTAGCCATACAATATTACCTACATTTGAATAAGCACAAAGTTAAAGCCTGCTGATAGATGCTCTTTTGTTGACAGTAATATGTTAGCAAGAGCATGCTTGAATCAGTGTTGGCGATACAATGGAAAATCCAGGTGGGAGATAGGATAGTTCCCAGCGCTTTTTCCCCCGAGGAGCTCTGGCAGCGCTCTTACTTCTCACAGGTCTGATCGATGAGGTGTAAATCGAGTGAGCAGAAGCTTCTGGCTGCCAGAGAGCTCACAGGTGAACAGGCTGGTTGGCATGAGCTGTTTCTATATATTACACCATGGCTTGGAGCTATAATTCAATGCTCCTCCTTCTTACTTTCTTTTCTTTCATTTGCACACTGCTGTTGAAAACAGAAGAGGTTTAGCATTGCTAAATTCATGCTCATGCAAAACATATGTGGGTAAAAACATTGCTCATGCAATACATATGCGGCATAGGCTACAGATTTTATTATTATCATTAATGAATGTTCAGCCATTTGTTTCAAAAACAAAAGAAATTACTTTAAGGGACAGTTCACCCGAAGACCACCCTCATGTTATTTCAAAACTGACTGTGCATATAGACAGCAACACAACTGACACATTCAAGGCCAAGAAAGGTAGTAAGGACATTGCTAAGATTTTCCGATTAACGGTGGTTAAACCTCAAATTTACAAAGCTACAAAAATACTTTTTGTATGCAAGAAAACAAGCAAAAATAAATAAATAAAAAATACTTTACTCAACAATTCTTCTAACATTCAAAAACGTGCAATTTAAAAAAAAAATGCACCTTGGTGTTGCTAGCAACATGCTCACAAATTAAAAATAATAATTGAAAAAAAAAATCTGATAATATTTATATATGCAAATTGCATATGAATATGGTCAAAAGTCAAGTTATTGGGATTATTTTATTTGTGTATTAAAAAAACGTGTCGTTTTCTAAAAGGTTTAGGCAGGTTCAGGCGTAGTTAAAACATAATCAGAACAACTAATAAAATGCTGTGACCAAAACAACATGTTAATTTTACTTTTGCTGTTGAATGAATATGCTCGCAACCCCAGATAAATCAATGTATGCTTACATAACATACATTTACATCCATGTCACTAAAAGCACTAAAGCTTCCCTTTACCTTCCCTCGCCTACAGTATCTCTCTGTCCTGCTCAAGCCCTCTCTTTCATTAGTTTTGGTGTTTCATCATGGCTACATGTTCTTCTAACATGTTCTTGTGTGTTTGAAGATCCCAAAGTGAATGGTGAGGCAGCTAAAGCAGCGCTGGCCAATGAGGATTGTCCCCACATAGACCAAGCCATTTCCCCTGAGGATGGCCAGATCTTTAACCCAAGCGAACCACGGGGAGACACTCCGTGCTTCCTGCTGAATGTCGGCAGACGATCCACAAACACGGGCACCCGAGTGAGGAAGGGTATGTAACCACTGTGTGAGGCTATTGCCTGACATACACACACACACACACAGTCCGAACATACAGACAAGCAGAGCGCGCCCACAACAGACAGTTTATTAACAATGCAGTTTAATAACTGCAGTTGGAGACCAAATTTATAGCTCAGCCATTTTAGTCAGATGGGTTCAAAAACTGCATCTTTTGTTGAAACTTTCACTTCCGTTAGTTTTTTTTATTATCTTTCAAACACTACCCTCAACATTGTTCATATGTTAAAAAAAACTGAGACAGGGCGTATCAGATAAAGACCCTTCCCTGCACGCTCAGATCCTTCCACAAGTCGCATTTCTCCAACCCTCTTCTCTTTTAACATATTGTTAATAATTTTTTTCCACACCACGCTGCATTACGTCAAACTCATATTAACACACATACAGCTGCCTCCTGGGGCCAACCTTAATCTTCCCTTTTTTTCTGTTTTTCTTTGTTGTTTGTTTGTTTTTTACTTGTTTCTTCCACCACTGTACATGCCTGTGGTCTGTCTCTATGTTTGTACCTCCTTCCATCTCTCCCGTCTTCCTTATGCTACCCGATTGGCTCATAGCCGGAATGTTCTCAGGGAGGTCAGGGGCGGAGCCGGCCGGCCCGACGCATGGCACACAGGGTTACCCTCTGCTGCAGCTAGGCTGGGCACACAGCCCAGAAGACGGCCATGCCAGGGTCACCACCTGAGATCCATGCCTGTTTCGCTGTCGTACGCTCAAACCGCTCACCGCAGCCTTAGACAAATATAAGGCCCCTACACGCTATGTAGCTTCACAGGCTGTCAATTAGCATCAGCAAATGTAGTGTTATAAATACAAACACACGTTCATGTTATCTCACACCTGTTCTAGTTTGACCCCTGACCCCTCCTATCCACACAGCGAGGACATAAACGGGTCGTTTCTGATCACATTCAAAGAATACCCTACTATCATCAACCAATTTGTCATGTGATCATTTTCTAACCAATAGCGCTGTCTGTCTGTGTCTTATGACATGTTGCTCTGTGTGAGCATGCTCTGTTTGACTTCAGATCTTACCCACAGCCAAAAGCACCACAAGATGGTCAACATCATAACCAAGCAGAACTACTGTACACACACTGTTCCCAACAAATATGTGTTTTTGTCTTTGTGTGATCTACTGTATGTGTAAGTTTAAGAGTGTTTTGAAAGATGTGTGTGTGCATGCAGTGCTTCAGATTGCACTGTTCTTTTTTCTGTAGCATTATGTTGTGCATGGGTTAGGGCAGTCCTGCGGCCTTGCTGCACAATCTGTCCTTATTGCCTGTATGGTATTGGATGAGAAAGTCAAGACTTGGTTTTGCACAAAGGCAAAGATTTTGATGGTTTAGATACGCCACTGACATATGACATGCTCTTTCATTTTGAGCCAAAAGTCCCAATAAGCCATTATTAGAGAAATGTGATACCACCACTCCAAAAAAGGTTTTCTGTTGTGTTGTTTTAGAAGTAATAAAACATAGTCTCAGCTTTCAAATGATGGCAGTTATAAAGCTTAAGTTTCGCACAGGTACTTGAAGAATATCGTGTTATGACGTCAAAACAATATTCATTTGAAAACTGATGCGTTTGAATGTTACTGTAGCTATACACATATCCAGCTTCATATCTATGGGTTCACATAGATGGTAGGTTTGTTCAGTAGCTCACGGAGTACAGAGATGTACTTTAGAGACAAGGAGCTCTGGTTTGAGTCCCTTGAAACTACCGGTTGACAAAACCGTTTAAATCTGTGTGAAAGGAAGAGGAAATGGCACGGTTGCATCAACAAATGACTTTTTATATCAGGTTTAGGGTTGTATTTGATGTAGGGCATATTTCTAACATGATAGGGCTGAGACATTAACTGTCTCAATACCATACTTCAAGCAAAGTAATAAAAACACAGGAATATGTACCTATATTAACATAATAAAAATGTGCCTCTGTTTTGCTTTTTGCTATGCATCTTATGATACCAGGTTGAAGATAACATGTTTTAAATGAAAAGTTCATAACATAAATAAAATCATTAAATATATGCACTATAAAAGTGATTTTTTTTTCCTAAACTAACTATTAGTTGAAAAAGTCATGTTTTTTTAATATCACAGTCATCATTTAACTGTATGGCAACATAATAATTCTATCATTTGAAAGCTGAGACTTTCTTTTTTATTTTTCACATGTCAAAATGACTCAAAATGATGGTGCAAGACTATGAAAAAATGGCAGAAACTGAGGTCCTGACTCTGACAAATCATTAGACTGTATTCTTGGTTGCCTTAATTTTAAATGTACCAGCTAACTTAAATTTTTAGGTTAATGAATCTGTGAACTTCTAAATTCTAGTTGCAACTTTTGCCTTGCAATCCAAAGCCTTCTTTGCTCGCTCTAATGCCAGATTAACCAACCGATCTTTGTGCATGCCCTCACAGAGATTGCATGCCATATTAAACCCTTTAAAACTGACCCATAGCAGCAAACATGGTGTGGAGCAAACTGACAGAGGTCAAGACTAAACCTTTGTGTCTCAGCAACTGGCATGTGCACATTTCTCTCCACTAAACCAAGGTTATCAAAAGTCCCGAAGCCTGGGCACCATAACCAGCAAGGCCCGAACGCTGGCCGAGGTGGTATCGATGTCCACTGGGTCCTGCGGCCCACCTGTTCTCCTGCGGCGGTCCCATTCTCCAATCCCCTCCATTCTCTAAGAAATGGAGCAGTTGTGTAGTTAGAGCTGTCTCCCTGGGTCTTCCTCCTGCTCTGCTGCCTTCTGTTCTCTGCGCTGTTTGATTTGGTCTGGTCTGTCTTGTTCTCTGGTCCTTGTTTTCTGGAGCTGTGTTTTTGTCTCCTCCTCCCTGCTTTTCCTCTTCCGTCCGTTTTGCTTGTTTCTTGTCTTCACGTACCAACTCTCAACTCATACAAAGCCGTCAGACAGAAAGAAAACCTCCAAATGATCTCAGGGAAATTTTTAAGGATTTCCTAGTTACGAGTGTTTATCTGACACAATAAAACAACTAGGAAAACCTAGAAAGGTAAACCTTTCTTTTAAAGCACACACTGTTGTTGTACCTGGAACCAATTCAGAACTGGAAAAACTGGCATCCTCCCTTCAAATGATTGAAATAATATTTTTAAGGATTTACTATGAATATTTACTTATAAATCCTCTCCTGTCTGAATATATTCTCACATAAAGCCCTTTCAGACACCTGGAGGATGAAACGCCTTTTTACTGGTTGCTTTTTTTGGTTTGGACATTTAATTTTTACCATACTTCCCCTTTGCTCTGATGGAGTCTTCCTCCCTTCTTACTTCATCACCTCATTAACAAGATCCCAGGTAGGAGGTATCAGGACTCCCTTTTTCTCGCTGTCCACAGCAAACATCTCTCCTTCCTCTGCACTTCTTTCACTCTCCCTGTGCATTTCTGTCCATCTCTCTTTCTCCAACCTCTTTAGCCCTGGATTGCGAAAGCAACCCAAATGAACGTTTTTACAATGCAGACAAAAGAGAAAGTCTTATTTTCTCAACCCATTTCCTGTTCATTCTGTAAGCTGAATGAAAACAAGGCCCAATGGCAGGATGACCCTGAGCAATCCCATCCTCCCCTGTATTTTCTACTGCAGATCCCTGCAAAGAGGAAACTGCCCTAGTTAAGTATATGCAGTCAGAGGTGCTCAAAGTGACCTGAGAAGGCAGCAGCATCTCAAAACCTTGGTTTCCCTTCTCCAGCCTTACTGGACTGCACACAATGGCCAGAGGGATTTCAGGCTGGAGTCCAAAGGAAGGACGTATGTGTAGAAAGCAAGCACAATAGAGGATGTTGTTAGTCGACGCAGTGGCAAGGGTTTTTATCTAGATTCCGGCAGTCCGAGGAATCTCATGAACCAGGACTTTTTTAAAGAAGACCTTAAGGACCATCGACTGAAGAGTGCGGTGCACGGATGGCTTTAAAGCCAGCAAAATAAGTTTTGTAATCATAATACTAATGATAGTACCTGCAGTGACAGATGTAGTGGACTCTTACCTGTTCATTTTAGCATGAGCTGCATGGTGTTACATCAAAAAAAAAGAGGAAAATATTCTATATCTGTTATGAATCTGTCTGTACAAAACAAATATTTTCTTTCAAGAGTTCTTGACTTGACAGAATTGACATGTAGCCATGGATAATGAGATGTTCAGACCATGTTCTTTATTTCAGCAACTGATTTCTTCATTCTGTCTTTGTTGTAAACCACACGACTCAACTCTGGTCACATTGACCTCAAATTCTGAATGAGACACTAGTGGTTACTGCCGTCAGATAGATTGTAAATTCCACTTTTCAACTTTGTTTCTGTCTGGCATGCTTGTGATTCTGGATCCTATAGAGAAAAAAAACTGAGCAAAATGAGCTATTTTTCTGTTTTATGTCTTATTTATTGGTGAATAGATCCTGTGCAAACTGTCGTAAGCAACTGTTTATTTCACATATCAAGTGCAGACTTTTAACAGTGTTATTTTTGGAGAAAAATCATAAAAGAAAAAACGAGAAAAACGGCATCCTGCTGAGATGTTTTACATTTTCTCTCATTACTTTTAGGTACTAAACCACAAAGAAAAGCAAAAAAGACAAATGTATATTTACATTATAAGAAAATTGTATGCAATTTAGCTAACTTTGGGGGAAAAAACAAATGCATGCACTATGTTATGCAACAATAACTGCATAGAAAAACAGGAAAACATGACTACAATCATAGCATGAAATAAATTTTCTATGAAACCTGTTAGAGCGCTTGGGTTTTTTATTTCATTGATTGCAGTGGAATGTTTTATGTTTTATTTCTGTTTCTCTCATTGGATGATGGACCAATACTCTCTTTGGCACAAAGAGCTGCATTGGAAGGTCTTTGATGCTAGTCAAAAGAAAAAGAAAGTATGTCTCCAGGTGGAGCAGCATGGCAGACTGCACTGATGAGCATGGTGATGAATTAAACCATTAACATTTGAAGGAAACACCTGCATGCTGTGAACGAGCTGAAGTTTTGAACAAGCGGTATCAACATACACTCTGCTCAATGAGGTATGATGCTAAAGCCTGCCTTATACGCCTGCTAAACGTGCTTGCTAGCAGACTGCATTAACGTCACCCTCTGCTCTCCTTTCATCCCTTCCTCCCACTCCTCCTGACCCCTTCCACGTCTCCTCTGCGCTGGCTCGCACGTCATCCCGCACCCTCTTCACCCGTCTTTGTTCTCTAGGTGTCTGGGTAATAACTCGTCTGTTGTCTCTCTTCTTTTTCATGTCTGTAGAGGCTTCTCGGCAGGGCCGGCACAAACCGCCTGCAGACTCTGTGTGTGTCATGAATCGTGGTGTTCCAACCACTGTGTGCATGGCCCAGAACACCCCTCCCACTTCTTGATAACACTCTAGAATCTGTTTGTTGTACATGAATGGGTGGAAGACCCCTTTCTACACATTTAAATGTATTTCAAAGGGACTTTTTCGCTGGTGGCTGATAGTACTGTCAACTTGTAGTGGTGTGTAAAATGTGTATTTGAATGCATGCGTGTTAAATATGTGTGTGTTTTTGTACGTGTGTCTGTACTGTTAATATGCTTTTCGTGTTGCCCACGCTTGCGACTGAATATTTAGAGTATTTATTCATCTTTACAGGGTTATAAGGTCAAACCTATCCAATAGCTTTTTGCTTTTTTTGCGAATCAGAACAAATATTCACAAAGCTGCCTTTAAATTAGAATGGGCTCAAACTAATGATGTTGTTCTCTGTTGTGCTGCTGCTATAAGTCATCAGTTGCCTTTATTTGCTGTTTGCACTTTTTTAGTAAACTTTTACATTCCAGGGCTCAACAATAAGAATTATTTGAATGTACAATTATTTCCTTACATCAAAACTGACAAATACATTATAAGGTTTTAACGTTTAAATTAAATTGTTTTCTCCTTGGGTTGTTCCAAACTTGTGGCGTGATTTCTTATGGAACACGAAAGAAGATATTTTCTAGAATGTTTATTTCACATTGACTTCCATTGAATTTTTTGTTTTGGAAATTGGTTTCTAATATTCTTCAAAATATGTTCTTATATGTTCTGCTGAAGAAAGAAATACAGGTTTTAGAACAACATATAAGGGTGAGTAAGTCGTGACAGAATTTTAATTAATGTGTGAACAAGTTTTTAGTAATGTTAGTAAGACTTGATCTTGGTGGCCTTTTTAGCAGACATTTTTATATGTATTTCTGTATATAAAGATCAATAAACATAGTCACAATATAGACCTGGTCTGACCGATCATCTGACAACTGTGCCAAACCCCTGAGCCCTTATTGTTGAGCCCTGTATGTGCTTAATTTTCAAATGTTAGTGAACAAATTGTATGTATTTATAATGTTTTTAATTCCATTCTAACTCCTTCTTTCCTTGAACCCAGCAAGGAGATCAGTTCACAGCAGTGAAAGCAAGTGTTTATTTAAATTAAGTGAGATTTTAAACTGTCTTTAAACAGAAAGTGTGTCAAACACGCTGATGTGTTCTTCATGCAGTAAAAACTGACACCAGTATATCTATATCCAGTTAGTTTAAAGTAAGCTCACTGCCAATGACTTAGACATGTTTTTAAAATCTACAGGTGAAGAAACCTGGTTAAGAAGTAGCAATACTTCCTAAGAAGCCTTGTTGCAAATGTTGTGCAATTCTCTCAAATGGGTTCCAAAATAAATATTGCTAAAACAGTACATTTAATACAATCTAAAATAAAAACCCTCTGCCTTTTAATTAATTAATTAATTTATTACATTATAGCACTAGGCTACACTTGTTTAGATTGAGTGGTTCACTTTAAACGAAGAGAAGCTCACACATTTTAAAGGGGTCATGAACTGAGAAACCAAAATTCTCTTCATCTTTAGACATATATGAGATCCTTGTACTATATAAGCATCCTGTAAGTTTCAAAACTCTCTTATTAGTCTAAAAGGAGCTTATATTGAAGCCAACATAGATATTTATAGATATCCTATTTTACCATTTTGGAATGGTCATCTTGACGTCATTCACCATAATAATCAATGAATATTCAAAGATATGCAATGCTTATAATTTGCTGTTTTAGACACAGTCAACTTGGACTAGGTTCGTAGATCAATCCAAAAATGGCGGATGGGTTACAAATCACTTCCCATTTAAACAGTTGTCAATAAGGCATCCATATATATATATATCTCTGTGGAAGCTAGTCTGCCAAAACGACAGCTTGTGGAATGTACACCTCTGTAATGTTACAGTGTGTGTATAAGCACTGCCTCTGCAGAAGCAGATCAACGCCTGCTTCTACATCACTGCCTGTTTAGCCACGCCCACCAATTCACGCATGTAGTGTTTACAAGAGAGAGGTGAACATGCAGGTCTACACAGAAACCAGATGCTCCAAACACAAGAAGATGCTGTGCAGTGCCAAGTTGTGGGGAAAAGAACTCTTTCCTTCTGATCCCAAAATTATGAAAGATTAACTGATTAACTAATTGATTAACTGAATTTTTAATAAAGTTTAATAAGTACTATTTATGTGTTTTTAACCTACTCCACAGCAGTGTCTATCTGTGAAGGCTGTCAAACTTTTTAATACACGACTATTAGCCAATAATAGAATGCCTAATTGAACATAGCATTCTGATAAGGGGTGTTAAAAACAGGACATCATATTTTATAAATAAAATTCTAAAAATAGTTTTTTGATGTAACACTATAAGTGGACCTCAGAGAAGAGTACAAACTAAAAGGCAGTTCATGACCCCTTTAGGAACCAAGGTTGACCCTAAATCTATCACCAAGTATTTATATGTTTGTAAATATTACAGTAACATTTCCTATATTATACTATGTAGCTAAACTTTGCAAGGTTATTCTTAAGTCAGATTTCCTCACATCCTTAGGTAGCTACTATACAATCCGCATTTGTAAGGTG
The DNA here is from genome assembly GCA_034779775.1 of Enteromius afrohamiltoni. Lineage (NCBI taxonomy): Eukaryota > Metazoa > Chordata > Actinopteri > Cypriniformes > Cyprinidae > Enteromius > Enteromius afrohamiltoni. The sequence continues at coordinate 11,838,197 of JAUYWG010000040.1, forward strand.
GATTAAGAAACGTTATTAATGAATGCAAACTGCATGATGTTGATGGTAAATATTAAATATACCTCAGTTCCATGTGTGCATTTGAAAAAGGTAAATAAAAGTCTTTTACGAAAATAAACTATATAGGCATGATTCCAGTTACACAATGGGCTAAATATAACAGAATTCTGTTGAGAGGATGCTTCAAAGGCTCTTTTATTGTTTCTAACAGATTAGGTTGCTAATTGCGGTTATCAGCTTGTCAGAAAGGCTGTGTTTGAAATTAACTCTCTATGATAACCTACAATTTATTTAACCAACTTCTAAGGATTTTAGTAAAGGCCAATTAAGTTGAAGAAAAATAAATGAACCATTTGAATTACTTTGTTGTATTTGTCCTTTTATATACTGTATATTATTAAGACTTTGCATGTCTGTTGATATGTCTAAATACATCCTAAAATGTGTCAAAACTAATGCTCCCAAGGTGTGATTTATGATTTAGCCTTTTTTGTCCATGTTGAGTGACAGGAAGCTAAATGCAGGTGTGGCCCTCTGTGTTTTCTCTGTTGAGTGCATGTACCCCCAGTTCTTTGCGCTGCTGCTGAGCTTTGATCTTTTCAGACACTGTGGCAACCTAGTTACCTAATAGGGACCGTAGCCATAGCAACACAAGTATGTGATCTGCTTTCAAGGGCAGCCCATTTCTCCCATGCCTCCCTGCTGCCTGGTTGCATTTGTACGTGCTATTTGGGTCCGCGATTCATCAGACACGTTCACACATCAGAACACAAAGTTCTTCACATAATTATCACTGATGCTATTCTATGTCAGTAACGGTATCATTACAGTCTGTTGCATCTGCCTACATAGATCTAATGCTGTTCATGAGGTACATAAACAAAACTAGACCCTGTGATAATTGGGGTATTTACAGTGATAATTACCTCGCCAGTAATTACATACCTGTTTATGTGTGTGCATGAAATCTCAACCCTGGTTATTCACCTTCTCCAATTGTGGTTATCGTGAATTACCAACTACACACCCTCACACACAAGAGGCTGAACAGCTGTATAGTTCTGGAGGATGGCCCAAGTCCAGGTAAGAAGACAAATAGTAACACTTTTGACTGCAGAGCACTGCAACAATGGGGTTTAACCTGCAGGAACAGGAAAAACTCAACGGCAGCCCTGCATATTGCCCAACCAGTGTCACACCTTCAAAAAACATCACGTGAAACATAACATTTGGATAAAAGCTTGGGAGTCATTATGAAGAGATTAATAAATGCAGTATCTTAATGCCCTTATTGCAGAATCAGCCCTCTTGAGAGTGTTAAATGACATCTTTTTAGCCACTGATACAGGGGATTCTGTGGTCCTTGTTCTATTAGATTTATCAGCTGCTTTCGACACCATTAATCATTCGATATTGCCAAATAGATTAGAGTCCTGGGTGGGTCTTTCTGGCACAGTTTTACAATGGTTTCAGTCATTTTTATCTGATAGGAAATACGTGGTTAGGCTAGGAGACTTCTCCTCCTCGACCTCCTCTCTCTCCTGTGGTCTTCCTCAAGGCTCTGTGTTGTCTCCCACTTTATTTTCTTTGTATATGCTACCTCTGGGCCCTATTTTTAGAAATCATGGGGTATCATTTCACCTTTATGCTGATGACACACAAATTGATTTACCTTTTAAAAAAAAAGGATACCCTGGCTATGAATGCCTTGTTATCTTGTTTAGAAGAAGTTAAATCTTGGCTATCCCAAAACTTCTTATCTTTAAATGAGGAGAAGACTGAGGTGATAGTCTTCGGCCCTTCTGAACATACAAAGGCCCCAGAATTTGACCTGGGTCCTTTATCAGCTTTCAGGTCTTCACAGGTTCGGAATCTGGGTGTCCTGTTAGATGACTCATTAAAACTTGACAAACAAGTCTCTGCCGTGATCGGATCTAGCTTTTATCAGCTACGCACGCTGGCAAAAATTAAAACTTATCTCACTGACAAGACCCTGGAGATGGCTGTACATGCTTTTATTACATCTCGCCTCGATTATTGCAACTCTCTTTATTATGGCATCTCCAATTCCCAAATTCCCCGTCTTCAATTGGTCCAGAACAGAAGCTAAATTTCTTCTAAAAAAGAAAAAAATGGATCATGTGACTCTGCTTATGAAGTCCCTTCATTGGTTGCCTGTTTAATTCAGAATACATTTTAAAATCTTATTATTGGTTTTTAAAGCACTACACCAAAAAGCACCCATTTATTTATCTGAATTGCTTCACCAGTATACCACCCTGAGAAGTTTGATCAGAACCTTCTTTTAATTCCATGCTCCAGACTTCAGCGTAGAGGTGACCGTGCTTTCTCAGTAATTGGGCCTCATCTTTTGGAAATTCGAATGGCCCCTAGTTTGACTATTTTTAAATCTCTCTTAAAAACACATCTGTTTTCTACTAAGATGTTCTACTAAGGCCTACTAAGCTTTATTGCCTATCTAGATGTGTGTATGTGTAGATATATGTATATGTATATATATATTTTTATACAAATTACATTTAAGTTTCTCTGTTGTGCTTTTGGCTAAATCGTATATTTTTATTTTATGATGATGTTCCTAAATGTACAGCACTTTGGTCAGTCGTGTGGCTGTTGTAAATGTGCTATATAAATAAACTAAACCTAAACTAAACCTAAACTTAATGCAGTACCATTTTAGAGTTCAGGAAATTTGATTTTTCATGCAGATTGTGATTTACAAAATCTTATCATTTTTATTCAACTGTGTGTATCTGGTATTTGAAAACTTGTGGGACACTTTTTTTGGTCCCCATTGTTTGGTAGAGGATAGCATATAGTTTGTACAGTATGTAATGAATTATTTCTATGGGAAGTCTTCATAAAATGTGGAAACCAGTGTGTGTGTGTGTGTGTGTGGGTGCACACACATGTGGAGGTTTGCATTTGAAATTAACAGATGGAATTCATTTTTATAAAAAACTGACAGTAAAAACTTTTAAATGATCAAAAAGGATATTTCCAATAATTGTTTTTCAACAGTCTATTCATCAAAGAATTCCGATAAGTATTTATTATTATATAGAGTATATTATTTATACCTGAGTAACATCTTGCTGAAGTGGGCATTGTGCAAAGGGAAATTAGTGCGATAAACATATACGTTTGCACTAATTGTGCATGAAATAACTAAAAACAAACATTTTACAAATCAGTTCCAGAAATATGGTAACCTTGAAGCCATGGGTCTATATTGCACTAAAGCAACTAAATCTCCCATCAGCTGACAGCAAATCAGACATGTCATTTTTTAAAGTCTTAAACTGTCCTTTCTTTAAATAATACATTACAAGTAAGATAAACCTTTTCATTGATGCACAGATCAATGTTGTGCTTGGGAATAGGGAAGGATTTCACTTTGGACTCCAATTAGAACTGAAATCAGGAAATCCCTGGAGGGTCTTGGAGCCATTATATCTCACAGAGGGATTAGGAGGTCTGATTCCGAAAATATTCCAGTAGATCTGCTGGATGTTCCAATTTTAAAATAACTGCTGTTTATATAGCTCAATTTCCTTAAGTGAATGATATGGTTACACGTTTGATGACAGGACTCCTTCCTGTGCAGGACATAACCTCCTCTGCTATTTACGGAGGTGAGTAATGAGCTGAACTATATGTGACTGTGCTGATGATGAGGCTGAAGGCCGCTGAGCATGTGCAGTAATTCTGCTCAGGGCCTTCTACTCATGCTGTTACTTCATCTTCCTGTGCTGTCACAGGATGGCCTGCCATCGAGCAGCCAGCCCTGAAAGTTTAATGAACACCAATTAAGCCTTCACAATCGCTTAAGTGGTTGGGACTACTGGCAGTAGAGACAGAAGAGCTCTGGGAGGAGATAATGAAGAGAGAGACAGAAATAAGGAGTAAAACGGAAAAAAGAGTTGATTATAAATAACAATAAATACAACTTTAAAACATATCTATATTTTTTTAATCTATACATTTTGGACTTATTAGGATTACATTCTCTTGGTGGTATTATGCTCTCATTAATATTAGAACATAATTAACAAATTGTTAATATTAATGTCAAACTATTTAATACATCCAATAACACAGCAACTCATGTACAGTATACCCTTTAAAATGCCTCAGTATGAAGGATAAATCTATCATATTCCATTTGTGCCATTCTGTGATCTTTATATCAGTGCTGATTTGAGAGCAGCTCTGACTGCATGCCCAACTGAAACATCGACACATGCATTTCATCTACAGCTCTTTGCTGTCTGCCCTTTCATATCTCTTCTGGTGGGAACCCTGTAAAGCAGCCAAGCCCCCTTTGACTCTCTTATCTCTCTTATCTCTTCTATGACTACAAAAGGAGCACTGGAGTGTGTGTATACACATTTTTTTATTGACCCACTGGAATGCACACTGAATATGCATATAGGAAAGGCAAGTGAATATGCAGATAGGAAAACTAATTTTTTTCTGCCAATGAAAACATATGTAGCCTACTGCAAGTGACAGAGACTCATTCATCATATATAGGGTCTACAAATATAGAATAACTGCATGAATGAACTGTGTACATGCACCATGACGCGTTTTATTGTCACAATGCATGGCATTTTTTATGAAATCTGAAGATCATTGATTTTTAATGTGGCTTTCTGGCAGAAATCTCCAGAGGACTTTAAACGTTCTGTTGTGGGAAGTGGTTCTGGAAACAGTCAGAGTACTTTGATATTAGTGCTCCTCCATTAAATACAGTCCAAGCATCTCCTTCATCACAAGATATAATGCGCATGAAATGAAACCCTGAAATATGCTACTCAGGGAGTAATCTAATTACATGCATTCACATCTGTAATGAAAGGGAGTCTTGGAAATTTTCCAAGTTCTTCTTTATTCTCATTTCGAGAGCTCAGAAACAACCTGGGGTGCATTTTCCAAAAGCAATGGTCGCAAGGTCTTCAATGAAACTAAAGACTATAGTAGAAAACGGTTGACTCTAGAAGACACCTTGTAGGCGGCTAACGTTACATGACCCAATAATCTGAAAAACTTGTGACTTGATGTGTCTAGATAAAATGTGAACAAAATCTTGCTCAATAAAAATCATGTTAATAGAAACGTACAGTATGCTGCATTCACATATTAGTGGAATTATTGGAAAAACATATGACCTAAACAAGAGATATTTAGCAGTCACTACAACCGTGCACACAGCATTGTTCTTACAGTTTTAGCAATATTTGTGATTTCCTCACAACTGTAAACACAAAACACTAAATGAAAATAGCCTAGACCAAGAGCTATCAACACAAAATGGTATTTTTGCACAGTGACAGACACGCTTGTTATTATCTCAATCATTTAGAGAAAATGTTTGCAATCAATTTAGGAAATATATATATGCATATATGCCTGAAGTTCCAGCTTTATCGATTGTCTCAGCTTTCAGTTATCACTGCAATACAACAGCACTGCCCTCTTCTGGCTACAGTATCATGCTGCAGGGTACAGTAACAATAGCGTTCGAATCATTAGTATCAGATTGAGTTTGCTAAAAAATATTTAATAAAAGTTGGCTACATTTATTTATTAATTACATTTGATCTCTCCTTATAAGAATCACTTAATCAGCATTTAGTAAGCATAAACATGAATGGTCATGGACAAACAGCAAGGATTACAGTGTTCAGAAGACAAAACACACAATATACACACCACAGTTTCAGATTCACATCAGGATAATAAGAAAAAGGTGAAGCATTTTAGTTATAATATACATGTTTATATAACAAACACAAATAAATAATTTATTTAGCTCATGGTAAGAAATGAATGGGTCCATTTACTAGAAGATACAGTAGGTTTGGTGTTGGGAAAGCAACAAAGGCCTTTAACTGGTCATCTAAGTTTTAGTTTAGACTGTTTATTTAACAACTATAACACAAATGTGTGAAAGCTTCAAGATATGACGTTTGCAGTGATATAAGAGATAGCGGGAATAAAAGCTATTAATATGAGCAAGAGTCATAATGGTTTCAGACGCCTAGGTGTGCACTGAGTCGATAGAGAGCATCTCCTACAATGTCCAGCTCGTGTCTGAGCTCCTCGACCACATCGTTGATGCTGGGCATGTCCTTCAGCACACACACGCTCTGTGTGTACGGGTTATACCGCAGGGAGAATGGACGCTGGATTGTCTTTGCAAATTCACTGTGAAGAATAAAATGGAGGAAACATATGGTCAAAGCACAATAGCAATGATACGGCATACAAACATAACAGGTTTGTTTAAAAACAGATTTACCGCATTCGAAATTTGGCTTCCTCAAAACTCTCCGAAACAAAGTATACATCTTGAAAGGTGGTGATGAGGCACTCCTGTTTGCAGGTCACATTGGGCTCAAAGGGTAGGATTTTAGCAGAGCCTGAGAGAGAGTGCTTCAAGACAAAAAAAATGAGTTTCAGAGTCATTAATTTCATTAACAGCAGTTAAAATACTGTTCAAATTTGAGGCACTCAATAATAGGCTATATATATATACTTTTTTCTAACAAGAATGCAGTAAATAGACCAAAACTGACAATAACAACATTTATAATGTTGTTTTTTGTTTAAAATAACTTTTGTTCTTTTGAACTTTCACAATACAAATATTATAAACTGACAATTATAATTAAATACAATTATTTCTAAAGAATCATGTCCCACTAACTACAAAAACTCCTTCTCTCAGCAACTCGATCTTCGTATCCCTCCCCCTCCCCAGCTCCTCCTTTCAGGTCCTTATCCAGGGGTAGCACTCAGGGTTAGGACTAGGCCGTCCGTCTCCGTCCTCCACGAGCATGTTAGGGTTGTTAACCCTAGGGCTCGGCAGCCCTCCTAACCCTGAGCCTTCTCCACGGACAGCACTCCAAACTTGCTTCGCTATATTGTATTACCAGCAAGTTCGATCTCGAGAAAAGATATTTAAAGGTTAACTAAGTATTCTATTCATATTTACTGTTCAAACTAGTTATTAGATAAAAAAATCATTAAAAAAAGATTATTGTTGTAAAGCTGATAATGTGTATCTACCTTAAGTTCGCTGATAGAAGAGAGAAGCCCAGCGCCGTATGCTCTGAGTGAACCCTCCTGCTTACAAAGGCCAAACTCCACCGTGAAGAAATAGCACTGCAATGGCACACACACCAACACAGCCATCAAAACTACTGCAAACAATATTTAGCCTTAATCCATATATACTGTATAAACAGCAAAATGCATAGAAGTACATACCGTTGCTAACTTCTGCACAGCATCATCAGACGCCCCGAGAGAAGCCAGTCCTAATTCCTGAGAGAACTGTGCAAAACTGGGTTCAGCCAAAAGAGGAACGTGACCCAGCAGCTCATGACATGTGTCCCTAAAAAAAAATTGGTGGTTAAATAAGGCCTAGCTCACAAGACACATACACACTGTGCTCAAGCGAAGCAGAAGCAAGCTTGCATAAAGATTTGATGTTAACAGTGTTTTTGCTGTAGAGTTGATTCACCCGAGAATGGAAACCAAACCCAATTAGCAAAATGTACAAAAAACTGCTTAAATAATCTGGATTCAGTTTGATTAAAAGATATGTGTTTGTTTTCATTTCTACATGTCCATGCATCAGGTGTGACAGACAGTAGGTGCTGCTTTAACAAAGGGTTGTGCTTCATAAAAGCCCATTTCAAAAGATTGTGTCAATAAACAAGCCTGAAGAGACAAAGGGATATACAGTATGCTTTGTACTCACGGTTCAGGAGTGTAAAGAGGATCTGAGCTGTGACGCACATATTGAGTACAGTGAAACACTCTGAAGGCCAGACCAGCCAGAAAGTCTCTCGGTGATAAGTACCCAGCAACAGGGCGAATGGTGAAGCCAGTTCGCTCTGAAACACACATACAGCAGCAATAAAACTACTGCCCCTCTGCTGGTCACACAACTAATACTTCTCGACAGCTTGTACTGCAGCAAAAGTTCAAATGTATCACATGTTCAGTGATCATGTGTGCTCAGTCTCACCTCTCAGGAAATTGGACACATCCTCCAGCTGTGGTATGTTGTCCTCTCTGTAGCCACAGAACTGGGTGAGCAGAGGCAGGTTGTTTAGGTGCTCTCGACAGGCGTGTGTGGGGTACAGCTTATTCAACTCCCGAAAAACGACACCCCACGTCTTCACCTCTTCCTCTGTAAACTTCACACGTGGTATAGGTTCTCCACTGCGCAGTCAGAAAGAATGGTGTGAATATAAAAGATAAATATGTAGAATTAATGTAAAAGTTTTACCTTATTGTTAAACTTACTGTTTGTAACTCATGGCAAGATCAGCAAAATATTTCCTTCTCTTACGATATATGTTGTCTTTGAATCCCTGAAAGATAGGTCATGTTATTTCTTAGCAGATCAAATACTGAAGAGTGTTACATGATCATACATGCTATTATCAATGAAATTCTAGCCTTATTTTCTAGCAAAAAGTAAGATAATACTGACCGGATGATCCGCGTCTAAATCTGAACCATACATCAGAACACGACAGGCACTCTTATCCAGATCTGAGATCTTCTTGGGGAACCAAGGCACCTCAGCAAGATCTGAAAAACATTTTTTTACAGTGTTGCACAAAAAACAGTTTTGTGCAGTACCTATCTATTTAATGACGGCGTAAAACACAGTACCGTTTGCAGGAGTCCAGAACTTATCAGGCAAGTCCATGGTTATGATGCTTGTTTGTTTGCGGAGCAGCTGAACGATGTCTTTTAGAGTTTCTCGGTCACTGTCACAATCCACCAGTACTTCCAGCTCCGAGTTACGCCGCCGGGACTTACGTGACTCAATATGCAAAAGCTTTACCTGGCTGTCCTGTTTAGAATGAATTAAAATATGAAATATAATATTTTCTGTTTGAATACTTCATTCTTGGACAAATGCCTACTTTCCATTATAGGATTTCAAAGTTATTGTTCAATGTTCAATGGATTATTGTTAATTATTGCTTTAGATGGAATTATTAAACAGCTATTTAACCATTAATACCATTATGAAATTAATACCTTTATGAAATACATTTATGTATATCATGATTCTACTAAAAATACAGGAAAAATATATATTGAAAATACTGAGAATAATCAAATATGGACAGAAAGACCAGACTGATAACATTTAAAAAATGGAAAATATTGATGTACCTGAAATAATTTTAATGCTTTCACCAGTCCTCCGACTTCATTCTTCAGCGAGAAGACAATTGCAGCATGTTCTCTCTTGGAGGAACGTATCTTGTCTTTGTTCTCATCTGTCTTATGAAAAGTAGTTTTGTTCAACTTAAGAGAGAGAGAGAGAGAGAAGGGGGGAGGAGAAAGCATATTATTATAATCAGTATCATTGGGTTTTACTCAGGTGTCTTTTTACATTAGCATGACAATCTCTCTACTACAGCAGATGTTTAATATCCCGTGTGAGTGAACTTCTGTTTGTTTTGACATGTTTTTCAAATATGAAATCGTTATTCACAGGCAAATAACATGTAAAGATCATTATTATCATAATGTTGGGTAAGATGCGTCATCAAATATAGACTAGGCTATTATATGAGCAGACCAGCACTATGTGGTGCACGGCAACATGGAAAAGCCAATAAACGACATTAACAAATACACAATACACAACAGATCAGAAGTTCATCTACAATCAAAGAATTAAATAAAATAAAAAAATAATGCGTGAAGTTTTACCATAATTATTTAAATGCAAATTAATTATGCTAAAAACGTTTTTGGAATTGAGTTTAATGTTGATTTTGAACATAATTATACATACACACACACACACACACACACACATATATATATATATATATATATATATATATA
>JAUYWG010000040.1:11848215-11858328 GCA_034779775.1 Enteromius afrohamiltoni
TATCATTTGCAAAAGTGGTAGCATCTCCAATATGTCAAAAGTTCTTACCTCATTGTTAAGTTGCTTCTCTTCGTAACTCTTATTGATGGAGTCAAAAGACCGTCCTCGACGCGGTCCGTCAAGCTTGCTGGAGAGCATGGATGGGTGCTTCTGTTTTTATAGTAGAATATGGAAGTGCGTGGCTCGGACAGACGCTTCTGTCAGTCTGATAATGATGTTTTCTCTCTGGATTTATAAAGAGATCAGGCGGAGGAGGGGGAGGAGCGCGCGGCTCTGGAAAGTCCGAACTGAGCAGCCCGGCATGAAGATTTTCACTGGAAATGGTTCAATCGAAATCGAAAACTGTTCGACCGTTAGATCATTATGATACATTAAAAATAATAACAAAAGGAAAAATAAAGTGGGGAAAAAGCAAAAAACTGTGTTTATTATTGATAGAACGGAAAATATGAGCAAACAGGAGCAGTCACCTTTATTTTACTCTAGTGATTAAAATTATTTTGACAGTCACATATGCTACAGCACTGTAAAGATCAAAAATTAAAATGGGACTTATTTTTTAAAAAACTGATATAATTTAAGGATGATTTAAAGTACATATCAGTAAAACACATAGCCTACAAAATCCCTAGTCTCTATTGTACAGCTTATTTTGCGTATAATGATAATTATCTATACCATATTGGTTAGCCCTCACCCTAAAGAATCAATCAAAATAAACATTTTTGCACTTACACTATTGATATTTCTTCATGTATAATAATAATATTTATTTTTGATAGAAGTTACAAAATGTCAATTAATTACTAGCCTATAAGTGGTCGCTCAAGGTGGAATCCATTAAAAGATTAAAAAAATTGTGTCATAGACCTTGGCCTTTAGACACACCCAATCTTTCATTTGGTTCATATTGTTGACATTTGTTTATTTATTTACTCTTTCCAAGGTTGGTCTGGGATCAGTGAGTTTTATTTCCACACCTCTGCGGAAAGACCAGTGATGAAGTGATGTGGATAACGGTCTAATAAGACACGGCAGCAGGCCTAGATTAACTGGCGATGACTGATTCGGAACGTGCTTGTCACTGGTTCCTGTTATCTCCCAACCAAAGCCCCAGTCCAAACTATAGTTCCAGTCCGGGGGTGATTTGTTCCAAAGGGAGAAACATGGAAAATAATATAAGCACGTCAATGAGCACGGCTCAGATTAATAATGATGTGGTAGTTATGAGCAATGGCTGTTTACAAGCTCACACCAGCATTAATTAGCTCAAAAGCAATATAATTAGGTACTGCTGTACGTCCATTTCCAAACAACATGACTAATCTTTTATTCAGACGTTCTCACGCTACTTCTGTGCTTTATTGGTCCATTGTCTGTGCCTCCCACTGCTTGGTCATTGATCTGAAAGACCTCCATACCCCTCCTCAGGGGGACACAGAGACAGTCTTTTGTAAGGCAGCCCGTAAGTACACATCTCATTAGGCTTTATGAAGTGATAGATTCACCATCTATTGAAACACAGCCAGTTTATACCAGTTCCAACAGCATGTTGAGATTTTTTTGCCCTATTTAGTGCAAATGTAGAATACCTTTGGCTTCGCAAACAAATTTAGTTCAGTATATCATTCAAATATTGAAAAGCAAGACGTGACCGAATCAAAATGCTTTGTACCATTTGCTTTTGCTTTGTAAAGAAAATCTCATTCATACAACCGCAACTCATTTAGAGGTTAGACACAGGAAATACTTCAGCTTTTTGGTGGTATAAGCCATCTGGTGGTCAAAAGAATCAGGGAAAGAGCAATGCTCCATATAAGGATGCATGTATCTTAATAGGGTTAGCATGTACACTTTATATTTACTTTTGAGATGTACATTCATTTCCTTTTGGCCATGTATGATAATGGTGTTTGCGCAGAACCGGTGACGTATACAGCATGATTGAGCCAAGTCAAATCATGCTCAGACTAATCCAATGCAGCACTGGAGTCTGGTCTATTAGCATAAGCTTCACTGTAGACACACAGCTTCTGCAATCAGAGACTTCATTCTCAGACAATTCAATCTGCACTCCGTCGCAGCAACAGGAAGTTCCCTTCAATCTAGGTTGCAAGGGAAAGCAATGATAGAATAAGCCATGATACATATTGTGAGTTCATTGGTCTGTCAAACAACCTGAAGTTCCTTCAAGGTATTAGTGATTCCTGCCCTCCCAGGTGAGCAAGACAAGTTATGTGATGCAGAACAATGTCAGGAAAGATTAAGTCTGGCCATGATCACTGAGCTTCAGTTGAAAGATGACAGTCGTAAGAAATATTTGACAAGCCTAGTAAAAAATAAATAAATCCCTTACAGTAGGTGGACCAATTAGATTTGTTCCTGTGCTGGGAAAAAGAACTAGGTAACTCTCATTAGTGGTTTAACTTGAGGCACTTGAGTCAAGTTTTGGCACGGTCTGCAAACTTTATGAGACTGTAGATTTTGATGTTGACCTTTTATATCAGTTATTTAAAAGCAAATGCTCATTGATATACAAAGAAAGGAATAAATTCATGTGTATAGCTCAGAAGCTCTGAGAGCTAATTTGTGTGACCAAGGCTAAACATGTGCGTCAGCTTGCTGCATGTGCATCTGGCATGCTCGGCAATCTATGAACTCTTTATTACCGGGTATGGATGATGGAGAGTGCAAAACAGGGGTATATGATTCCGGAGGAAATCAAGAGGACTTCCTGTTTCATAAAGCGAAGTAACGACATACATTCATCTATTAATTTTTCTTTCTTTGAACTTTCTATTCATCTGTGGTTTCCATAATATTAAGCAGCCCAACTGATTTCAACACTGATTATAATAAATGTTTCTTGATCACCAAATGACCATATTAGAATGATTTCTATAGGAACATGTGACACAGAAGACTGCTTTTATCGGTTCTTTTAAATTTCAATAATATTACAATTAAAAATAACAATTAGTTTTTATGCATTTCTAATTAAATGAATGCAGTCTTGAATAGCATAAGAGACTAGTAGTGTACATCTCCATCCATAGGCAAGTAAATGATCTTGAATTGTCCTTTTGTCTTTTTTATGCTTATTCAAAACTTCAGTTTTATTGACAACATGCTTTAAGACTTTCCACAATCATACTGCAGTGTCTTATTGACTCATTACCATAAGTGTGAGGTGGTATTGACATTTCAATGCTAAAGCTGTATGACACAGGAAATTAGCTGCAAGGCACACAAAACGGTTTACAGACCTTTGCTCTTTTAACATTATTCAGTACCTCTAAACTACTCTGAAGTCCTTTCTAGAATATCATTAGGAAAATGGGATGCATTATGCGGAGAGCAAAGAAGCTTTTATTTTCAGTATATGGTGATCTAATAAAACTGATATTGTCAGACATTAGAGTTGCAACTCAATTCATTCTACAGGTATAATTACTTTGAAATGTGTTGCATTTTAACATTTTTCTTACAATTTTTAGAGGCAATTTCATAATCGCAGTTATAAGAGAGGCTTGACATTTCCATAGCGCAGGTATAGATAACTGTCAACACTTAAATGGAAGAATTGTGTGGCCGTGACAGCAGCCAGACCATTGTAATGGACTAACCAAACAGAATGACTGACAGCTGTAGAGACTCTGGCAGACTTGACTGTACATGAGCAGTCACATTAGATTAAATTCTTGCTCGTATGATGCACTGCCTGCCTGCCAACCATCATCAACAGTATCCAGTTCTTTCTTAGGAAACAACGAAATCACTCCGATTAAAGGAGTGTTTGAGGAAGGCTTACCAAGTCTAGTCTACAGATGGTAAATATCTGCTGAATTCATACAGAGGTTTACAAAAAGTGAAATCTAACTTTGTCAATTCAGGAAAAGGGGAAAAACAACTTACAAAATATGACAAGTTCATTGTAGGAGATTTTCACATCCGTTTAATAGGTAGTATCTTTTTAAGGCCAATATTTCTTCATTAACCAAACCATTAGCCTAATTAGTTTTAAGTTCTAAAGTAACACATTATACAATTAGTTTCAATATATTGCATACATTTATTCAAGATAAAGATAAATGTGTGCCATGTATGAAAGAAATAAACCAGCAATAACAGATTGGATTTAAAAACAGCGCCATGTGGTGGTCATAACAAGAATTGCTCTACTGCGAATCATCTCCCCAACCCTCATCTGAGAAAATATCAGCCTGTCGTTGTTTAAAATTGTTTTTGAAATCCTCATCAAAGTGCTCCAGGTCATCTTCTTTGAAAATACCCTAGAAAAAAAGAAAACACACAAATGTTGTATTGCAAAAGAAAGGGAAAAAAACATTCTCTAAATAAAGAGCCTGATCATGTGAGAAATGTGTGCGTCTGTGTTCTCACCTTTGGCAGGTATCCCAGGAGTTTTGTCGCATGCTGTTTTAGTAGCCTCTGTCTCTCCTCTTCAATGATCTTACGCCGTTGAGCCTCCCTCTCCTTCTCCACAGCTCGCTCCTCTTCCTCCCTCTCCTGTTGGATATGTAGATTCATTCATTCCATGCATTCTATCAGCGGTTATTGGTATAGTATGAATCAGACGCAACTAATAGAACTAATGTCTGCACATTTGCATGCTTGATTTGTGGCTTTGAGTCTTACTTGTTCAGCCAGATACTGCTGTCTCCTTTCTTCCAGCAGCTTCTCCACAGTCCGTTTGTGTTCCAGCTGTTTCATACGCCGCTTCTGGGCATTCATCTGCTCAATGCGGTCATCCTCTGCAAACTTGGCCATCATCATCTGTCTAAAGGTCTCCTCTTCCTTTTTCTCAGCTTGTATGCGCAACTGCTTGAAAGCCATCATCTCCTGACACGTTTGCTGCAGCTCTAGCCTCTGCCGGATCCTCTTCTCCATCTCTTCCTGAGATGTAAAAAGATGGTAAATGTAATGGTCTTGAAATATGCTTTTTATTGGTTAATTAAAATGGTAACACTTTACAATAAGGTGTGATTTGCTAACATTAGTTAATATATTAACGAATATTATTATTATTTTTTTTTATAATAATAATAATAATAATGTTTATTAATCTTTGTTAATGTTAGTTAATAAAAATCCAGTCAATCATTGTTAGTTCATGTAAGCTCACATTGCATTAACTAATGTTAACAAACACATCTTTTGACTTTAATAATGTTTTAATAAATGCTGAAATTAGCATTAACAAAGATTAATAAATACTGTAGAAGTGTTGTTCATTCTTAGTTCATATTAATTCATGTTGTTAACGAACCTTATTGTAAAGTGTTAGTATTAAAATATGACTGGGTCTTTTTCTAGATAGGCATCATAAGAGTATTGTTGCCAGGGTCGAAGTTTTCCAGCAAAATTGTGCTATTTTAAATAATGTTTTTTACAGTACTTAAGTCAGATAACATAAGAGAGAAAGAGAGAGAGAGAGAGAGATAGAGAGAGAGAGAGAATATAGCATAACTTAAATAGCATAAAATACAGATCAAATAATTAGTCAAATAAAGAGTAAATAAACAATAAATTTATATAATATTAAATAAATAAAAAAATTTTGCTCTGGGATCTGGCATCCCTGCATGAGATGAACCCGTGTCTCCATTGGAAAATGCACAAAACGTATCTAGTAAAGTGAGACGTAGTAAGAGACACTGCAAGAGGATTCTCACAATTTCCTGTCGTCTTGCAGCCTCGGCCTGCTCTTCCAAGTGAAGTTCCTCACGGACACGCTCCATCTTCTCACGCTCTCTTTTATCCATCTCGATCTGCTCAGAGAGCTAAACAAGAAAGAAAGAAAGAACACATTAATACTTGAATCTTGCTTGCTCGCCTGTACCTAATGGCGGAGAGGATGAGCTGTCATTTACCATCTTGTGCAGGGTTTCTTTTGCCTGTTCTCGCTCTCTAACTTTGGCCATCCTGTCCTCCTCTTTCCTCTGCTGGTAGTGGGCAAACTCAATAATGCGCCTGTTCTCTGCCTCCACCTTTTCTCGCTCTAAACGTCTCCAATCCGCTTGCTGCTTTTTAAAGTCTTCAATGTATCTCTGAGTGGCCACCACTTTCTCAAGTCGTAATTGAAGTTCCCTGTAAATTAAGTTAGTTAGTTATAAGCTCCTCTAAAAGAGCTGATGTTGTCTGCTTTCTTCAGCAACTTCTGAAAACGAAGTAAAAAATATCATGTATACAAAGAACACACTTACCTCCGATCCTCCTCATAGATCTTCCGCACTATTTCGTCCACCATGAATTTCTCTTTGAGGAACTCCTCATAGGCTTCCTGTCTTTTGCGCTCCTTCTCCTCGAGCTGCCGCTCAAGTTCTTGTTGGTAACGCACCACCTCCTCATACTTCTTCTGCTCTTGCTTCTCCTTCTCCATCTCTACACGCTCATGCTCATCCTTCATTTTACGGGCAACAGCAGCCTCTTGCCGCTTGAAGATATACATTTACAATAAGCAATAAGAAACCCAAATACAAGACACATATCTGCAGATCACAGCGTTACCATCGTCTCATATCGCATGGCTTCCTTTTCTGCCATCTGTGCTGCTCGTTCTCTGTTCAGGTAGGCAGACTTGAGTTTTAACTCTAGCTCTCGAAGCTCAATGCTGCCAATAAAACACAAAGCTGAATAAATAGTAAAAGCATTATACAGTGCTATATAGTGCCCTTAAGCTCTCGGTCTCTTACCTGTTCTCTTTGATGTACTGCCTCATCTTCTCATCGCGGAGTTTCTCATTATTAATTCTGGCCAGCTCCTTGGCCATCCTCTCTTCCTGTTCAAGCTGCTTCTCTCTGAACTGTCTGTCCTCTTCTGCCTGATTTTATTTATATTTTGGAATTAATACTGTAACTACACATGACCTGGTTATTGTATGTTCTTAAATGCATGGTTAATGTTTCACGCATGTTCTTAAAGCTAACGTTATGTTCATATTTTATATAATTAGCAGTAGGGCAGAACTAATGAGGACCCTAACAAATAAGCAAAAACGAGACCATGCATCTCTTTTTGAACAGCTGACGTTATATAAACGATCAGGGGAAAAAAAAACAACCTTGAGAAGCGATTCCTCGATTTGTTTGCCATACTCTTCATCTTGCATTCGGCGCAGAAAGCGCTTTTTCTCGACCCTCTCGTCGCACTGGATGTTGGCTTGCAGCTGCCTCTCTTTGGCGATGCGTTTGGTTTGATCTTCACGCCTTTCCTCCTGTCTGCGGTACTCCAGGATCATCTTCTGATGTTGGTTGTGAGAGACGTTGCGCTGCTGGCTCATGAAAGACTGCAAAAAGACGGCCTCGCGTAAGACAACCTCTACAAAACAACCTCGCATCGTTTGTAGCATCTGTAACGATTACCCAGTTCGCGAAACAGACCGCTCGTGTTTTTTTGACTATTAATATATGCATCATTCTTACCATTCCTCGGGTGTACTGGAGGTTTTGAATCAGGTCTGTCGACTCCGCGATATAACTGGATCTGTTTCTAACTTTACAAAGTGGAAAGCGCCACACTCGTTTGTTTGTGAGTCGTTGTCCTGGAAACGCCGGGCGTTCGGACCTGGGAATAAAGACGCATATTATTGGCCAGCGCAATTCTTGCAGAGCCAATCAGACGCAACAGGTTGCGGGCGCACGTTGTTGTAAGCTAAGCAACTGCTGTTTAAACTCGGTCCTGGAGGGTCGGTACCCTGCAGAGTTTAGCTCTAGCTTGTCGCAACACACCTGCATGGATATTTCTAACATGCCTAGTAAGAGTTTGATTAGCTGCTTCAGGTGTGTTTAATTAGGGAGCTAAACTCTGCAAGAGACCAGCCCCAGGTTTGGATAACCCTGAGCTAAGCTTTGGCAGTGTCACGATGAAACCCGTTATTTTTTTTTTTTTTTTAACACTAAAAGTGTTTTTACAGCTTCGTAAAAAATAGGGTTGGACCACTGACGTCACATGGACTATTTTACCGATGTCCTTGCTACGTTTCTCAACCTGGGAGCACTGTAACTTAGCTGCACTGCTGTCTACAGAGGATCCGAGCTCTAAGATGGTTGTCATTTCAACAAGTTAATGAATGGTGTGTGTTTACAGAATTACAAATTATTTATTATTATTAATAAAGTATTAACACAATTCAAAACTACATATATGATACTCTTAGACCAGTTATTCCAGAGAGACAGGCTAGTACCGAAAGCAGTAGCCTACTTTGTTTTTTTTTTTTTTTTATTGCTGACACTCCTCTCTCTTCTCTTTTATTGCTTCTCTCTGAAGTGTATCACGTTGGTTATCATCTCAGTGTTACATGTTATACAATATATTTTTTACAATGTCTTACTGGTCTGTAATCTGTGTGCATCAATGAAAAAATTAAATAAACCATTCATTAGCCATTTATTAAGCTTCTGTTCATATTTAACATTGAATGTTCTCAATGTTCATGCTTTTCTTTTTAAAATTGTTCAAAAGAGGAACAAATAGTGTTCAAATAAAGCCAGAGAGCCAACAAATTTCAATGTTTGTGTGTCAAAGATAACTTTACAAGTTATGTTAATGTTTTAAAAATTTGATCATATACAAAACATAAGCAATAAGACCTCCTGAAATATTTGCCATGTCATTTATTAATATTCATGGTTATTTCAGATTCTTTTTGAATGTCCCTTACTACACCAATGATAAGGATGTTTCATAGCTCTTTAAACTCTCAACATATTTTGAGGTTAGTAAACATCTGAATCATATTCTAAATAACTCAAATAAAAGAAACCATCACCAGTCTGGTTGTGAAGCATACTTGAAGACATGCTGCTATCATGGAAACTAAACTAGGACAAGGACACAAACCACATCATTATATAGTATACCAGATAACAATCTAGTCAAACAAGCATTTTCAAAACTAGAACTTAAAAGCTGTTTGTTACAAGTGACAATGAACTTTTTTCTTTGACTGACAAAATATTTTGAACTTTTTTTGTTCGTACAGTGAAAGACTGTCCAAAACAATCAAAAACGTCTTCTTCAAAAATCTTTTCATATTGTGTTTCATTGAAGAATGAAAGTTACACAGGTTTTAAAGGCACAAGGGTCAGTAAATGTTGTACATTTTATTGAACTGTCCCTTTAAAGGAATACAGTAAATATTTGTAATTTTGTAAATATCTGAATAAATTAAATGCCAACAAGGTGTTGTTATTAGTAAAAGTTGTTATGCGTCATACCAACACTGAATACTTGGGGATTTTGAAAATGTAGGCTACAAAATTGCAGTACTATGCAAAACTAGGACAAATAAGAAATGTGTTCAACACAAAGCACACGAAGACCTTTGAGATTTAGGCTATTTAAGGTTGAGAACATAAACAGACCCTGAACACGTAATAACTGTAAATCTTAGTTACTCATAAATAAGTCATTGATAAGGAAAATATATAAATACACATAATTTAACAAGCCACTTTGAAATCCTAATTACCACTAGCCCATAGGAATGGTAAGTTAAAGTTCTGCCTTATTCAGATAGAAAAGTAAAAATTTGTTTACAGTTTATACAGTATATGGTCTGAAAATAAACTGAGTATAAAAAAAATAAGACAATTTAAAGAAAGATGTGTGAAAGAATGTGTGAAGCAGATTTTTCAAATTTGAAAAAGAAATCCAGAAATCGCGTAACCTGCCTTTAACACATCACAGTTTCTTTTCTCTTTTTCTTTACAGAGTGTCTTCCTCACAAAAATGTTTTTTGGGATCTTTCTCAGTGCCTCACTGAGTTTATGGTTCTGTCATGCTAAAATAAGTAGGCTATGCTTTTTATTCTAACATAATCAATGCAATTCTAGATAATCACAATGTCCTAGTTCTGACTCGCATTCTTGACTCGCATGTCTTTTTTGACAGTCTTTTTTTAATGTTCTTTCTAAAGTGGGAGCTATGTATGTAATGCAAGAAACAGAAGCACCATGCATTAACATCAGTGATACCAACACCAACCATGAGCTGGAAAAACTTCTGGACAGATTTAAATATGTTGCTCGAAGCTGCAAAGAAATTCGTGAGAAGTATCGTGTTTATGATGGTACAATCTCCCCTATTTAT
>JAUYWG010000040.1:11868034-11885158 GCA_034779775.1 Enteromius afrohamiltoni
CGGCCTGATGGTGAAGGGACATGGGCAAACACAGTCACATTCGGAGCTGCAGAAGCTGCTACAAGTGATGATTATAAAGTACTCTTATTACATTAATGGTTTTACAGTCATGGCTCAAAATAAATGATATTAAGACAATGAAGATAATCAAACGATGTTTATCTACAATCTGAAACAGAACTAAAAATTGTATTATATAAAGCACTATATAAATAAATGTGACTTGACTTGACAGAATCCTGGATACTTTGACATTGCGGCACAGGATGTGTCTGTGTGGCATGTTCCGAATAATAGTGAGCTGGAACACTGGACCACTGCCTCCATCCTGAGATACCACACCGAAAATCACTTCTTAACCCTTCATGGAGGAAACCTTTTCAAATTATTCAAGGTCAAACAAACTTTGATACCATTTTTAAGTTTGAAACATTCACAGACATATATAGCAAAGATATTTTTTCTTTATTTCCAGAAATTCCCTGTGAGGTTTGGAATCGGGACATGCAACATTGATAATGGACCTGCTATTCCAATAGTGTATGATACTGGAGATGCGGTATCAACCAAATATCTGTATGGTCCTAATCCAAGAGGTACGGCAATACGTCTTGAAACAATGTTTTTCAAATATTTTTTAATTAAGTAGTTAAATTGATTGACAGTCATAAAAATGATGCTTTTATTTAAGCGTCATCACTTTTGTTATCTGATTACTGTGGTGTATGGATCATGTACCATGACAGATCATCGTGAATTATATATTTTGTGCTTATTTTTTAGGAATATTTGAGCCAGGATTCATCGCATTCAGGGTCTTCAATAACGAAAAGGCAGCTATGGCTATTTGTTCAGGCGTTAAACCAACTGGTTGTGACAATGAACATGTGAGTTTAAAATAATATGCATTATTTGAGCATTAATGAACAGAAATTGTTACATAATAATTCAGACAGACAATATTTCATGGATTAGTGTAGAGTAAGTGAATTTACAGTAATACACTTGTAACAAAAATAAATCTATAGCACCAATGTTATTTGAAGAAATGCATGTGGTGTTGCTATTAATGCACTATCGTTGCAGTTCTGTATTGGTGGAGGTGGACACTTTCCTGAGGCTGCCCCAAAACAGTGTGGGGACTTTGTGAGCTTCGACTGGAATGGCTATGGTACTAATGCAGGATGGAGTGCTTCCAAAGAGATAACTGAAGCAGCTGTACTTCTGTTTTATCGCTGACACCCTGATCAGTCTAAAATCTTTTTTTTGGAATTTAAGATATATTACATTGAATAACTCCTGAATGTTATATGCACAATTACTTTCACAAATGTATTTCAATACAATATATATCCTTTATTAGTCTAAGAGTGCATTTACATAAGGTTTTTGTCACTGAATGAAAAAATAAGATTAGCCATTTATTCAGCCATTTAAATCTAACATACTTTAAACATCTTTTCAATGTTCATTCTTTTTTTCAGTTGTTGAAAAGTGGAAAACATATATAATGTTTCAATAAAAGAGTGGACTGCCAATACTTATTGTAATTTTGTGTATGCATTTATGAAGATTTGCTCATATAATTTAAGCATTTAAGAGCTATCATTCCTTGTCATTTATAAACACTCATTTATTTTATATTCAGGTATATTTACACATATATGATAAAGCATTGGAGAATAGGGACCCTTGACTACAATACTTCTGGAAATGATAAGGATGTTTCATTGTAAACACTCAACATCATTAGATGTTAGGGACCATCTGAACAATATTCTAAATGAAAGAATCATCATCAGTCTGGATGACGTACTGTACAGTAAGCATACCCTTTCTCAAAGGCTACTTGTTGAGGTGTGAAGCATATTTGAGGATGTGCTGCTCAATCACAACAGTTTAGTTGGGGTTGATGTTTCACTAGAAATGCACCACAATCCTCATGAAAGCAAACAATGAAATTTGTGTAACAAAGATAACCTGTATATTTACAAAATTCAAGTTTGTATCTCTACAATATAAAAAGTGCATCAATATTTTTAAAAAAAAGAAGAATAGTAAATGTCCACCTCTATTGTTATTTGAGACTGAAAAAATAAGCATATAGAAAATGTAAAATGCTGAAGTATAATTATTTAGAATATTAGAGGAGAATAATTCTTTACAAAATTGTAGTAAAGTCCAGAACAGTTCTTTTTCTATTCAATAAATTATGGCCACTGCAAAAAAACAGCTACATACTCCAGTGCCTAATATTACATTACATATAATAACGACGGGCATTACAATAAAATGAGCTAACTTTTGCACTTTTTTCCCACCAAGATGTCACTTTTTTCCAGATGTCCAAGAAGAAGCACCAGAAAACTTGGCTGTTTCATAGAGTTTCAGCCCTTTGAGGTTTCTCTTGTATATTTGCAGAGTCAGACATTGGAATTGATTAAACACAAATTACTGTGTTTCCAAAGACCCTGTGAAAAAAAGCTTTATTTCTGAATCCATCTTCTGCCATAAGACTGTCCTCCACACGTAATCTGAGGGTTTTGATCTGGAGTGAGAAGTAAGATGGAGACCCATCTGCAGGGTCGGCTCAGTAAGCAGTGCAGGCATGGCGAGCGTCATTGCAGTGTTTTTCTTGGTTGAACAACAGGTCGTCCAGTGCACAGAGCAAATCCCTCTCCTTTCTTCATTGCCTCAAGTCCTGTTTTTCTCTCTTTCTTCCTTTCTCTCTGTTTCAGAGACGTCTAATGTTGCTGTTGGTTGGTCCCTGAGATGTAGGCCTGTCTGAACCCTCTTGAGCAGCCTGCGTTATCGCTCTTCCATCATCTTGCCATTAGCCTCATTCTCAGTCTCCTCACGCCTTTTCTGCCTTTGGAAAAACCCTAACTATCAGAGTAAAGAAAGAAAAAAAAAATTCCAAGATTAAGATACACTCTGCCCATCCTGTCCATATCCATGCTTAAAAAATAAGGACACATTACCTTCCAAAGTGCCAAAATGAGAAGTGAGAGGAGTAACAGGCCTCCAAGTGTGCTGCCTATAATAATCCAGATGGGAACACGATAATCCTCCTCTTTCCTGATCTCTAGGATTATCTGGAAAAAACAAAACAAAAAAAAACAACACTTAAATATCACAAGCTATACTGCTTTATCAGAGATCTTCATATAACTGCTTGTGGTATGAATGGTGGCTTTTTTTAAATCTCTGTATCTTGGTACCTGTTCGAAACAAGTTGTCATTTAATTTATCTGGTGCAGCTGAGAGTTCAGATTTCCTAATGCTAGTATTTCTGTCTATTTTCTGTCCTGCCTACAGATGGCAGCACCTCACAGCAATACAGAAGAGAAGAGAACTAAACTGTGCTGCTGGTCCTTTCGGTCCCCTTGGCTCCAGGTTCTTTTACTGTGGTCACCAGTAGACACACTGATGTGTAAACGCTAGGCTCTGGCATGAGAAAAGCAGCGCACCTCATTTTATAAAGTCAAATATTCAGTATTCAGTATCTTTATGCTAACATATAAAGATGTTTACGTTACATGCTTGTGTACAATTGTGTACAAAGTCTTTTTGACAGATAAATGAAAACATGCCATTTGTCAGTGTTTTAGTCTTTTTTAAAATAGCCAAGGATGGAAAAGACAACAGCGACTTCTCATACTTGCCACATCTTCACAAATTGATGGATTTATGTTGTCCAGCAGTGTTTCTGTAACGTGGCTTTCTGTAAATGCTGATGTGTATAGAGGATGACTCACATGTCTGACCGGCTTCTCTTCAGGCAGAAACATAGGGCTGGATGGGTTCAGTTCCACTGAGGCTGTCGTCACCAGCTCGAGGGTTTTGAACTTCAGCTGCCCGTGACAAGAAAAACAGTTTTCAGTTTCTCTGACGGACACTTACTCCAGTGGATGTGACAAAGTTGAAGAGAGCAAGCTCTAATAAAGAGGGAAGCTAGTCTTGTAGTCATGTTTGCCCTATTGCTAACACACTTTTTGCTAAATTTGGCCTGTTGTGTCAAAAATCTACACACAAGCCAATCAGACATAGCACTTGGAGATAAACAACTCACATCTATGCCAGAATGAAACACAGCAATCAAAACTTAACACTGCTTTCTAAAAATTCCATACACACAAGCACTATTTGAATTACTCTTTCATATCAGCAGAACACACTGATGGGCTTTATATAAAACACTGCAGTCTTTGTGTTTCTAGTTTTATTGTCATTTGCTCAGACTTCTGTAAAACTCAGCAGAATTTATGCAGTAATCAAACAAGAGTTTTTACAAAAAAACTAACATTCTTACAGAAATAAAGAGAAACAATCACATATCATCAAACTAACAACAAAACAAAACAATTACTGGAAAAATTGCTATTGGGAGAAAAACATATACTTGTTTTGTGTGTGTGTGTGTGTGTGTGTTTGTGTGTGTGAGTGTGTATGTGTGGTGGGGGGCTGAAGGGGGTTTATGGATCCCACTTTCTATTTGGGTCTGTATTCTGTAATTTTTTCACACCTGTACACCATACTGTAACATCACAATGGTATTGCTTTACATATACTTCACAGCACTATAGTACAGTTCGTGCAGTAATACTGTAATATGATACAGAATCATGTGACGCATAGGTACAGTCTGGAGTAGAAACCTGAAGATATAGCTGTTCTCCAGTCAGAACATCCTTATTATTGGTACTAGTGTGTACCGACTGAGATTAGGGTGGACTCTTTGCATGGACAGGTCATGAGCCCTGACATCATCTGACACACGTCTCCACACTTATACTGGTCTTTGTCCTCATCCCCTTCCAAGTCTGACTTCTCTCTCTCTTTGTCCTCGCAGAACCTGATTTTGCTGAGTTCGGCATGTCCCTGGGTCAACATCTTTGTTGACCCTGGAACAACACTGTGATTAGCCAATCAGATTTGTTTGGTGCTTGTACATCAGTGTCAGTCATCTATCATTTCCTCAGATTTTACACTCAATACTCAATGGTAGGGTTAGGTTTAGGTGTAGAGATATGGTCAAAACTAACATTTTGGAATAAAATATGTTGACCCAGAAACATGCCTAACTCAGCAAAATCAGGACGTGCCTTTGTCCTCTTACTCTGACTTTCATTGCCTCCATCCTTGCAAAGTTCTCAAAATGGCTTACCTGAGGTCTATTTGTAGGGCTAAGGCTCAGACCGATTGGTGTTCTGTTTTTTTGTGCAGGTGATTTCAGCAGTGTATGTCAGTGTCTAGACAAACGTGTGCAGTGTTTCACAGTAAGTGTTACATAACTGTTAACAAAGTGCAAAGTTGACACTGTGTTTAAGATAAGATACCAGAAGTTTAGGTATTGAGGCCTTGGTGTAAGCATTCGGTTTTAGTGTGTAAGCAATAGGCAAAAACTTTCATATCAGACACAAAATATAAAAACCAAGTGCATGTCTAAAGTGACCTATTGATATAACGTTTATCCCAATATTAACTATGGACATGTTTCATTAGTTTCTCTCCATTTACCCAAATCAGTCAACATGGAGAATCACAACAAAACATGTTGTCATGCTAATACAGTATTGTGCATACTGTAACACTCTTAGCTCAGCAAACAACAGACAAATGTGAAATACTGTATCCAATACAGGTTACTATTACAGTAAACAACAACAAATATACAAAATAATGTAAACAAAATTGTCTACAATTTAGCAATCATTTGTTTGTGCACCTGGATGGCTGTTTAACAGGTACTTTTAAAGTCAGTGCTTTGGAATGTGTCTGATGTACAGTATACAAGTGTGTTTAGTGTTTTGCAAATCACTGTGTGTAATGTTTTGCAAATAGTGTGAAGCTGACAATGTGCTTACAGTTGTGCAAATCTAGCCTTGTGTTCTGCTCCTTGAGTGTAAGGTTTTGCTAATTGTAGGAATTGCTAATTGTGTGTGTTTTTTGTGACAAAGAAGTATCTGTTCCAATCACTCTATCAGAGAAAATTCAGAGTTGTAGAAAAAATGGGAAACTCAAGAGAGCCATGACATTATGTTCTTCACAAGTGTATGTAAACTTTTGACCACAACTGTATATTTAATATATAAAAATAAATGTTTTCTTAAATATATGCATGTGTGTGTATTAATATATACATACTACACAGTACAAACACATATTATGTAAACAAAAACTTTTATTTTTGATGCAATTAATCATGATTAATCCTTTGACAGCACTACAAATTATGCAAATATTTCTTACTTCCAAACAATATATCTATTGCCTAAGCAAAAGGTTTTCTTGTGAAATTTATTTTTTCTTTAAAATTAAATGCCACCTGCTTTGACTTTTTACTGCAGACATTTTGGGTGTGGATTAAGTGTCCAAATTAGTTTCTGGTGTCACTGGAAATTCAAAGCCTGCTTTTTGTTTGTTTTTGAGTGAGAAAAAAAAGGAGTGAAAACAATGTAAACAAAACCAGATTAAAGTATGTCTGCATGTACTGCATGACTTCTTGTCTCTAATTACTGGTCTGATCATAGTTTTGCATTGGTTTTTGGATATCCTCCTCTCAACCAAAGCTTTCATCTTGTGTGCTAACAATGTGCCCTGATTACAAGGTCTTTCCACATTATACTGCTTCATCGTCATCAGATTGTTATTGCAAAGTCACAGCTACTCACCGCATGCAGTGCATCAGTACGAAGGG
Organism: Enteromius afrohamiltoni; assembly: GCA_034779775.1. Classification (NCBI taxonomy): domain Eukaryota; kingdom Metazoa; phylum Chordata; class Actinopteri; order Cypriniformes; family Cyprinidae; genus Enteromius; species Enteromius afrohamiltoni. Next base: position 11,874,735 of record JAUYWG010000040.1, read on the forward strand.
ATCCACCAATTTTTACGCTGATGTCTCTGTAGGAAGGCAGGTTGACGGTACACTGCACTGGCACCATCAGGGTGTTGGAGTAGTTCTGTGCAAAAGAGCAAGAAACATTTCTCTCACAAACAGACAATCTTTCTGATGAAAGCCAGCTGTTTGTGGTGGGAATCTGATGTGCATTAGAGCTGCATTACAAAACTCCCTACCTCAGACATACAAGAATCTTCAAAAACACAATAACATTTCTAAAACTGGTAGAAGATGAACTAGATTTACCAATAATTTATGACACAATTTATTAAACTCAAGTGGCTTTATTTGAAGAAAACAAAACCAACTATTTTACAGAGAAGTGCTTTACTGTTGCACATTAAATCAACATCTCATATCTGAAAGTCCCTAAATCAGGCAAACTATAAAGCCAGACGTTTATGAATTGCTAAAGTGCAAGTCTTAAATGTGGCACGCATTTTGTCTGCGATAACAGGCAGACACTTTAAGCCTGTGCAGAGAGGATCTTACCAGTCGGGATGTTCGTGACAGGTCCTCTGGAGATGCCCGACTGTGTGCCACATGCTGAGGAGGAATACAATGACTTCCACCAACCTGATGGAAAAAAGGCACAAAGTACTGTTAATACAAAAAGGCACAAATCACTATTAATATTATTCCTGGAGCTCAAACAGTACAGCAAGGTGCTAACAATGCCAGGGTAATGGGTTCTACTCCCAAAGAATGCATGAACTGATAAAATGTAATTATTGAATGATTTGTGCTGCAAGATACTTTAAAAGCTTCTGCCAAATGCATAAATTTAACTGTAAATCAGTTTAAAATGTAATAATTAGTAATCTGAATAATTAGAATGTTTAGATTTATGTAATCAACACATGACAAATGAAAACAAGAAATATAAAACATGTTGCATATTATCCAAATGGATGCAATCATAGTTATCATAGACGCTAAAAACCCAATCTCTCAACTCAAATCTGCAAACTGTCTCTGACTTTCGGCAGCTAGCACAGACTCGTCTAGACTGTAAATCAGGCAAACGTTTGGGAATAAGCCATGCAGTGTATTCCAGCCTTTATAAATAGTTTTGAAAATCTAAGGCAAACTGTAATAACAAGTGAAACTACAAGTCTAGTTACTGTATGTCCTCCTCACCTGGTCAATTTGGAAATCTCTGATTTGCAGGAGTTGATTGCCATTTTTTGTGACCTCAGGGATTGCAATATACATTTGCAAATCTTGGACTGGAAAATAACCAAGGTTCTGGATCTGTGATGCATAGAGAAAACATGTTTGGTTTGTTTGAAACATGAACACCCTCATCTCTTTAGTTATAAATAGCAAGAAAGTGGACCTCACCTGAAAGGTAAAATTGAACGGAGGGTTGAAATCACTAGGTTCCTCTAGAGAGAGGTCAGGTTTAAGCTCGTATCGGGTAGGGTAAAAATCTCTGAGAGAATCAAAGTGTATTGTAACTTTTTCAACTTCAACTATCAAAATGATTGATTTGAGCCTACAAACAAACACACATCTGTCTCACCTTGTGAAGAGCAGATCAGCCTCGTATTTCAGAGTGTAGAAAATGTCATTAACGTTATCGTGTAGGACAACTTCCTCACCTTCACTGCAGAGACATAAGAACAGGCATGAGAAACCTCCCAGGCAGTTATGGTCACCCTGTGATTCGCTGCACAGTGACACTTGGCTGCATATATCAGGAGTTTAACATTCCAGCTCAGGCATCGTCGGTGTCCTGGATCCTTTCCCTCAGAGTTTCATAACATTCCAAACCATCAGCAATGTTCTAGACACTTTAACTGAGATCACATCTAGCAGATTTCAATGTGGCCACTTAGTCATCCAGTGATCATTGTGTGTTTTTGTTTTGTGCTCCACAAGATAAAACTGTGCTCCAAAAATAAAGCTTTTTTTTTTAAGTAAATCATTTGCCTGAAATTGAATTTTCTTCTAGATTTGTCTGAATCGAATAATAATGTTTTTTAATTGTAACATTTACAATAAAATAAATAAATACATTCATTTTTATCTATATTCTTAATTGCACTGTACACATATTTTTCATATATGAATATTTACAAAGCATGTACAACCTGATAACCTCCAACATGATCCGTATATGATCCATCAGCACAGAATGACTGAATTCAAATTCCAAACGAAATGTTACCTGGGGAGTGAGAAATAGAGTAATGTTTAATCAAAATGCCTGTGTGCCTCCTTATAATTTCTTGCATGCCATTGTTTAGTTTTTCTTGCGTTTTTAACTTCACACACATGCTGAAAAATGAGCTCATCCCTAGATTTTGGATTACTGGCCTACAAAATTCAAATGTATACCCTGATCAAATCCAAAACGTACATTTTTAAAGATAAACCAATATTTTCCAGGGCAGAAAGCCTGTCTGGATATACAAGACTAACACAAACAGGCCAAGACTCTTTACGCTAGTCTGCCTCTAGCCTGTTTCTAAAGACCAATAACATTCATTTTGTGTGGAAGAAGAGGCTTCATCCACTGCTACTGGCTATTCTCTGAGCAGTCTAACCACCACATGAGGTATTAACTTCCATATCCTGTATATACATCACTTCATAGGGACAAAACACAGATACAGATGATACACAGACTCTCCCAACGAACATCTGCTGCAGTTTGTGGAGCAACTGATCTAGCCACCACTTCAGTGTCTCCATGCAGTTATACTGTAGTAATATACTGATCAAATGAAACCATTCATCTTTGTGTCATTCCAAAATCATTGAACTTTTTTTTAAAAGAAGATAATTTGAAGAATGTTTCAACTGTTCCTCAATACAATGAAGATCAGCTCAGTGAGGTCTTGCTGCCCAACACAATAAATAAAGAAGAAAGCCATATAGGTTTGAAATGACATAATGACAGATTGTTTATTTCTATGTGAACTATCCGTTTATAGCACAAGAGCTAGTTTTATTCTTGCTTAGAGAAATGGAAGCATTTGGACACAGCTATGTGGGCAAACTCTTCATTCCCGCTTGGCGAGATGTGGCACAAAGCAGCATAGAAAATCCTTTTTATGTTCTCTCCTCCCGAGTTCTCCTCCACTTTCGCCCCATCACATACTGTTCTGAGCTGAACCAGGCTCCCAAGTGGGCCAATAAAATCTCTCCCTGTAGCCACAAGTGTAGCTCCAATGACCCCCAAACCTCAAGAAAATGAATCAGGACTCTGTGAGAAGCTGCTGACCCGTTTCCTATCAAAGCAGTGCGCTAGCACAGGACAGACTTCTGTGGTGCAAGCCGTGTGATTGATGGGCTTTTCTCTGTTTGGACGTAGTAACCGTATGGTAACAGTATTCTTGCATTACATTCTTGCTTCATGTTTTTTTTTCTTCTGGAGATGCCTGAATGCAAGCTTAAGGGTCAGCAGAAAAAAGGACACTAAGTGAATCATTCTGTAACTTTAGTGCACTGGTGACCTTTTGAGTATGTTTATGCCCTGTGGAACATTCCAGACGTAAAGACTGATAGATCCTGACAGTTCTGAGGATGAGTAATAAGAGTAAATCTATATGGTTTTTGACTGTGTGGTCCAATATTTTTGTGTAAGCAAGGCTTATAGAGCATAGACAGCTGCATAAATCCCTCACTCATTGATTCATTCACGGCTAGTGCTGTCCCTGGAATAAACTCTAAATGTACAGTGTTGCTGAATATGGCAATAACACATCTTTTTGGATTATACAATACATAATTCTGCAGTGCAGTATGCTAAAAGCATTAGCTGCTAAATTACATGGGACTTGAAAAACATCACACCAACCATTTATTTTAGACACATTAAATGCTAATTCCTCACAAACTTTTAAAAAGCTTTTTAAATCAATACTTCTACATCTGCAAGGATGCATTAAATAAATCTAAAGAATTGACCAAAAAAACCCAACATTTCTATTTCAAATAAATATGGTTCTTTTAAACTTTGGATTCATCAAAGAATCCTGAAAAAGTGTCATTGTTTCCACAAAAATATTAAGCAGCCCAGCTGTTTTCCACATGTGCCATTCATCATGTGATACTGAAGACCGGAGCAATGGCTGCTGAAAATTAAGCTTTGCATCAGGAATTTTAAGATCACTTTAAGAATTATAATAGAAATGTTTTTAATTTAAATTGTAATAATATTTAATACATTTTATAATATTTAATGGTGTTTTACAGTATTTTTATATAAAAAATGCAGTTTTTGTAAGCGTTAAATACTTCTTCTTTCCAAACAAAAACTTTTGATCAGTTGAGTAGTTATAGTAACACCACTGGAGAACGTATTTGGCACAAAAAGCTTGACTAAAATGTCGATACTGGTGTAAGAGTGAATATACAGCTGAGATTTCTGATATGGTTTATTGTAAATGCATAAATGTGGCAATAAAACTCACCTGTGACTTTGCTCTCATAAAGGGTGCACTGATATTGCAAGACCTCTCATATTTTCGTTTGTTCTCACTGCGGCAGTCTATATGTATTTCAGAGTTGTCCTGTAAACAGAGACAGAGAGAACAGCCTGATTTAAATTTACTTTCATTTTGTTTTCCACAAAGTTCATTAGTATCAATCAAGATCTGACTGAAGCAAACAATCAGTCAAACATAAGCCATCAGAGTGATGTTGTACCTTCACTATAAGGCTGGAGAAGCGTAGATTTGGAGTGTTAGTGATGTTAAGCTGAGCTCCATATGCATTTTCCCCTCTGTTTTCCAGACGTACATCTACCACCATCCTCTTCCTGGATCCCTCTATAATGCGTTCAGAAGGTACTGCTGGCATCTGACTCCGACATAATAGACTGCCTGCTCGAAACGCCTGGGCACAGAACTGCCTGTGGAAGAAGTGAGGGGCATGAGCATGTGTACAAGCGAGTGTTTTAGCATATGTGTGTGAGCTTTCACTTACTTGCGATTCATTAGATCAGTCTGAGCTTGTAACACCAAGTCTGGAACACAGTGGTCATCTTCGTCACACCCGTTCCAGAAGGGAAGCTGGAGAGAATTTTTTAGATGTAATTATTGCTATTACTTGTATGTTTCGACATACTTCATAATGAATTCATAGTGCGTGTTAATGTTGTAAACAAACGATATACAGCGTAACAATAAGGTTTCTCTTGACCTACAGACACTCACCTGTGTTTTTACTGTAGTGGGCCAACTATCATCCAGAGCTGGGCCTTGATCCAAATCCAATAGTTCAGTTTCTACAGTGAATATAATGGGCCTGGCATAGTCTGTAGTCTCCTGTATCAACATTACAACATCATAAATCTCTCAATATAAATAAACGGCTGTAAAAAAGTAAAACTGGAAGAATATAATCTGCTGTTGTAATACTAGAAAGTCAACTTAATAAAATAGGAAAGCTGCTATTGCAGTGGAAAATCTGAAAGAACAGAAAAGAAAGTGCATATAACAGAACTAATGAGTTGTCATTGCATTATTTTAAATGCAACACAAATGTCTTGTTATGAAACTTTGGTGACTTAAGAGGTGAGCACTAACCACGACGTGGAAGTAGATGTGGTCACACGTCTCCTCTCCAGGAAGCAGTGTGAGATTCTGTGGCTGCTGGCGATCCGGGTCATCAAACACTGCTCTCGGGTTAAAGCGCTTCTCCTCAAAGAAAGCATTATAGCTAATAGCTAGAAGACGTGAAAGGAATATAGTGAACATACTCAAGAGTGACATATTTGTCATCAGTAGTGATGAATTGTTCAACATACACTAATCTCTTGACATTTCCTTTGTTGTGATCTCCCTTGTTAGTGGAAAAGAAAAGCTGCTTAACAAGCTCTGGAAATGTAAAAGTAAAGTAGACACAATGTATGATAACTCTGGGAGAAAAATATAAAAGAAATTAGTATAAAAGTCTTTTTAGCTTGTGTAATACTGCGCCTGGAAGCTAAAGTCTCTAAAACAGCAGACAAGATCAGTGGCCTTAATGGCCACAGATATTCAATTCAATTCAAATTTATTTGTATAGCGCTTTTCACAATACATATCATTGCAAAGCAGCTTTACACCACAGTAATGGTGTATAATATTATAGACATGGTGAATAATTTTTTTTAAAAGGAAAAAAAAGGAAAAAAAGGATGTGACAAGTGGCCAGGTATGGTTTCCCATACTAGGAATTGGTGCTCTGCATTTAACCCATCCAAGTGCACACACACAGCAGTGAGAAGTGATCACGCTTATGAACACACACCGTGAACACACACCTGGAGCAGTGGGCAGCCATTGCTGCAGCGCCCGGAGAGCAGTTGGGGGAACGGTGCCTTGCTCAAGGGTCTCACCTCAGTCATGGTATTGAAAGTGGAGAGAGCGCTGATTATTCACTAACCCAGGGCTAGTTAGTGTTTGACACATGCAGTTTGAATTAAGGCCTTGGTGACCATAATAGGTTTGTTGATAAATTTAACATTTATCATACTTATATAAATATTTATCAAATATTTTGTGACTTATCACTTTGCAAATGATTTACAATTAATGCCAGATAATGTGTTGGAATAAAAACAAAATCATTTTAAATACATTTAAATGAACATTTTAAAATGAAATTTCAGGATTCATTGCTAAATAGAAGGAAATCTATTTAAAACAGAAATATCTTTGTAATATATATGCACAGTAATATATAAATGGTTTGCATTATTGTTAAATTTAAGGCATTAGTTATATAATGAAAAAGCACAGCACCAACTTTATGGCTATTTATTTATGGACACAACAGTGCTCTACCATGTGTGGACTATAGACAGATTTAAGAGACTCAGAGGTGAAATTGATGATACTCAGGAGATCTGAGAGCAATCTGGATGTTTTGAGGCCTTAAATACAAATCAAATCTTAAGGAAAACCCTTTTAAGAGACCTGAATGACATGAAGGATGTTAATTTTTCCGTCAGGGTTTAAACAGGAGTTTGCTAAAAGACAATTTGAACCTTGTTCATGGGCTGAGAAAAGCCTATAAACTTAAGTTATCCTACTTTTTAAAATCTCATAAATGTGAAAAAATGTGTACCAATAAACCACACACTTAAAAGCTTAACATATTCATAACCCTCAACATGTTAGGAGAATTAGATCAAAATAAAATGTGTGCCTTCATTTGAAATTTTCCCAGAGGTTCGATTCTCCTGGATGACCCTAAAGACAAAGACATGCCATCTCTCTGAGACCATTACATTGGTTTCACACATATACATGATGGAGATGCTCTGGGGTCGTGAAGGTTAACTGAAAACAGTGCTGCTCTGTGGTCCCACGTGTTACACAGGAACCTGACCTTCCAGCACGTATTTCAAAACAAACTTTGATGGTCACCAAGGCCTTAATTCAAACTGCATGTGTCAAACACTAACTAGCCCTGTCCTGAGAGACTGAGGCATTTTAATGCAGTCTGCATCACTTTGTGTTTCTACTTGGCGTTCTTGCACAGACTTAATGCGTAAGGCATAAAACACAAGTCTGATATCTATAATATCTGTGGCCATTAAGGCCACTGATCTTGTCTGCTGTTTTAGAGACTTTAGCTTCCAGACACAGTATTACACAAGCTAAAAAGACTTTTATACTCATTTCTTTTGTATTTTTCTGCCAGAGTTATCATACAATGTGTCTACTTTACTTTCAAATTTATAGAGCTTGCTAAGCAGCTTTTCTTTTCCACTCCCAAGGTAAATCTTGAACCAACAAAGCAACAAAGGAAAGATCAAGAGATTAGTGTATGTTGAACAATTCATCACTACTGATGATATTTTTTCATGCTAATACGTGGCATGCTTAGCAGGGGAACCTTAAATGAACTGCATGGGATATGCAGCTGGTCAGTGGTATGTAAACCTCACCAGCTGTCAACTGTTTAGCTGTAATAATACTGTAACCAAGAGATACTCAAAGTGAGCTATATGATGAGAGGAAACGGCTGCTTTCAAAGCATTTCCATAACTTCCTGTCATCCAAAAGGATTTTCAGTACAGAGTGTTTTTGGGTGAAAGCTAAGCTTTTCACCCTTTGGCCGAAGAACTGTTGCAATACAGAAGTACAACTGAAGAAGTAGATTCACAAAGATTTATAAGTTCATAAATGATTTCATAAATGAGCAACAATCTATAGAGATTAAACTACCTTTCTTCATTTAGACTCAGAAGACAAAAAAGTTCAGTGTTTTTATTATTTACAGTGGTAATTGAAATATTTGTAATAAAAATATAAAAACTGACCTAGTTCCTGTGAGGCTCTGATAGGAGTCCGAGCTGTGATATTCAGACATACAATAGCTGACATGCAGGTTACGTCTTTCCCTCCTCTCCGACAGTCTTTATTGAATATGTTGATCTTGCTGGGCTCAAATCGAACAATAGCATGGATTTGGACAACACTTCGAGTCCTGCAGCACAGCAAAAATTGTACTTTGAGATTTTTAAGGGGATGGTTAACCCAAAAATAACAATTTAATATGTTTCTCACCCTCATGCCGTTCCAAACCTGCATTTTCTTTCTTATGTTGAACATAAAAGAAGATATTTTGAAGAATGCCGGAAATCAAATAGTCAGTGGTCCCTATTGACTTTTATAGTATTTATTAAAGTTAATGAGGAAAACAATTGTTTGGTTCTTCAAAAAAAATCCTAAATATTTTATTTATTTGTTCAACATAAGACAGAAACTGATACAGGGTGTATCAAAGTGTAAATAACCCTGTGTTAGAAACCCACCATAGAAGTACTGCAGCACCAAGGGAGCCCACAGCAAGATCCACCAGGTCATCTCCATTCATATCCATCTTCCCATGGATACTACGACCAAAGTACTGCAGACCTGGGGTCAACTGAATAGCACCAATCCTCTGACAGAAAGAAGAGATGAATGTAAAGTCTTGCCATAATTAACTACTCAAAGCAAATACATGCGAATTGATTAACACGCAAGAGAGAGTAGCTGGACATTTATGCATTACCTGTTTATATTTCCTCAGTATTCTGTTGCGTTGGCCATGGTAGATGTAAATTGCTCCTTTGTGGTCATCCTCTAACGGAGCTCCTATTACCACATCATTAAATGAATCCCCGTTAAGATCGGGCACGGGGGCCAGAGCAGAGCCGAAACGGGCATTCTGACCTTGATCTAAAATCTCCAGCGAGCCCTCCAGTATGAAACGAGGCTGATGGGAAAACAAGCAAAAAATGCTGCCATGAGGGAAGACATAATTTAATTAAAGCATGATGAGAACAAAAACAGCCTTGGTGCTCCATAAAAGTTGAAAGCTTGTACACCAAAATTAGCAGAGGTGGGGGGTGAACTAATAGGTTCACAATGTACAGATATTTCTTTAATGAAGTCAGCTCACCTCACAATGAACTGAAAATGCACTGGACTGTACTCTATTTCTAACCCATACTTCAATGCTGCTTTTGCTTAAAACTAAAATATTGAAGTCTTAATTTAAAAAAAAAAAACACATTGGGAATACAGTATGTATAAATATTATGGCTTAAAAGATATATAAAAAACCTATTTACATGAAAGTTTATATTGCTGTTGGGCAAAAATTTTCAGTGAAACTTTCAATGCGAAATAAGAGCATTTTTTAATTTTTATATCACAATCCAATCATAAATAAATGTAGAAACTCTCAAAAGAGGCTGTTTATGAGGGAAGTATCCACTTAGATCATGGATAAGAGCTAAACATTTCTGTAACCAGAGACAATCTTTTGAGGAATTTGTTATCCAGATCCAGAAACCACGACGACAACCCACCATGTGTTTATGCAAGAAATTTGGGCGACATTGCTCACAAATTGAAAAAAGCCTCTGCTTCATAGAGAGTGCATTAAATGAAGTCTCACATCCATTATATTTTAAGAAATGCAAATATTTTTCACAAGATTGAAATAAATAATTTTAAGCACAGACATTTACTATTACAGTCCAAACCAGACTCCCAAGGTCAAATGAACTAAAATGTATTATCAATTAAGTTGAGGTCATTTAGCAGGTATTTGTGCTTCTGAAAACAATTAGTTTCAAATGGGTGGAAAGTCTGAGGCAAAGGTGCAGTTTCTCAAAGCAAAGACTGTTCACGTCAGCCAAATATTTGGGAGAGTAATTAGCCATGCACATCACCCTCCTCCTAAATTCCTAAATCTCTCTCTCTCTGAAAATATATGGCTATAGACGACAGACATGTGAAATCAGTTGTTTTTTCAGAGAAGAGAAGAGAAGAGAAGAGAAGAGAAGAGAAGAGAAGAGAAGAGAAGAGAAGAGAAGAGAAGAGCAGAGAAGAGAAGAGAAGAGAAGAGAAGAGAAGAGAAGAGAAGAGAAGAGAAGAGAAGAGAAGAGAAGAGAAGAGAAG
>JAUYWG010000040.1:11885169-11901585 GCA_034779775.1 Enteromius afrohamiltoni
GAGAAGAGAAGAGAAGAGAAGAGAAGAGAAGAGAAGAGAAGAGAAGAGAAGAGAAGAGAAGAGAAGAGAAGAGAAGGAATATATACTGTACATTTCCTGAAGACATTAACCATGATAAATTATTCCAGTAAAAGATGACCTGCACTCTTGATGTACCCAGTGTCTGGCTGCAACCTGAGGTATTGTGGTCTCCTGGTTAAAGCCGTAAGGAAATAGCTCATACCAGCTAAATGAATAAAGATGGAGTTCTGCTCTATTCACAGCATTGCTCTTGCATGCGCTCCAGTTTTTTCCATTTATTATAGCAGCTCTCTCTCTGTGAGCTTCATATAATTACATTTCAAGGGGGAAATATTTTCCTGCTGAGTTCACCCTCCACTACTCTCTGATGCAAAGTATGGCAGGTGGCAAAAGCCTATCAGTATTTATGTGAGACCATTAATGAGAAAGTGCATTAATGCACAGGCACAGTTTTGGAGTTGGATCCTTCTGCTTTAAGACAAGATGCAACATCTGTAGTGTTGTATTCTGGGTGAGAAGTAAACAGGAGGTAATATAATAGCTAGTCAATGGCTAATTAACTTGTTTTTCACAAGAATATGCAGAAGGGCTGAAGAATCTTTACCTGCTCTGTGACTCGATAAATGTAGACTTTGCCCTTTTCCCAGCCTCCACTGAAGAACATGGGAGCTGCCACCAGCAGGTTATCAGTCACTCCATCATCGTCCAGATCCACTGGAGCAATCTCACTGCCATAGTATGACCCAATCTGCACAAACACATCCATCAAGACCACAATGATTACTAGTGGTGCTTAAGGACATGAATTTAATGACTGGATATGCACTGATGTAAGCATAAAAATACATTGGGAATTACTTTTACTTGCATTGTCCTCTAATATGCTTGTAATTATATTCAAATTAATTATATTAAATGTTATTATATTCGTATCAATGTGTCCTATGGTTTGACAGAGAAATGCCAAAACACTTAAGAATGAAGATACATTTTTCTCATGCTATTTGTGTATAAAGTTTTTTTCTAAATTTTTTCTGTCACACCACAGTTTTTATTCATCAACTACCCACATGCTTTATAAATATAAAGGCACATGAACAATTATGCACAGTTCATAGGGTTATATTTAAGGCTGTTTACTGTGGTGCTTATCACCTGTTAAATGTTAATCTCCTTTAAAAAATATTAATTATCTCTGTGTTTTATTTGTGAGAGCGAATTTATTTGCATGCTTTTGGACTGTGATGAGAAGCACATGGGCTGTGTTGGGCAAATTTATAATCTAGACAGTCCACACATTGCAAATGAAAGCCAGGAGAGAAATGTACCAAATTGAAAACATAATGACCAATTGATCACTGCTGGTTGTACAGTACGAGTACTTCAGAACTGCTGTAAACAATAATGATTCAGAGCAGCGCTGTATACAAACACTGACCGTGTGTGTGTGCGTGTGTGTTTGTAAGCATATTTTTTAACTCGTTACCTGCTGTCCCTTGAGTGAGTGTAATATAGTGAGCTCTCCAGTGTTTTTCAGGGTGAAGATGATGACCTTGCCCGTATGGTTAAACCGAGGAGCTCCTGCTACATATAATTGGCCACTGCGAGCTGAAACCACTGATGTCACTGTGTAACCTACAAACACACAATGAGAAAGACGAAATGGATAAGAAAAGGGATCAAAAGAATAAAACTGCACAGAATGGAGAATGAAGAACATTATATGCTGGCTATATGTGAAGCAGACATCAATTAGATGTAGCCATATTATACTGGGGCCTGTCAATCATTAGCACTGACAGCTGCTGTTGTAAGTATAGGTTTGAATTCTTTACCCAGGTATGCTCCATGGTTCTTCAGTTCTTCTGGGAACTCTTGTTCATAAGAAGACTTTGGTGGGACCACTTTACCCTGACGAGTCTCCTTCAGCACAGCTCCATTCCAGTCATAAGCTCCCACTGCTCCCACTAAAATACCATCCTGCAGACAGAGCATATGAATATAATCTACAATTACATTAATTTCAGGAAACTAATGATATTCTTTCAGATTTCTGTCTGCCATCAAATTACAGACTTTTGGTCTTTCAAATAATTAATAGGATTTGTTGTGTTTTAAGTTGCCAGTTTTCTGTCCTCCAACCAATATTGGCTATCTGCAGTAGGCAATTTTGCACTGATGTCTTTTTAGCTACTAATGAAATTACTTTAGTCTAACATAATAAAACTATTAATAAGACTTGCACAGAATAAATTCTGAAACAGTTGCTGAAGTCTCAGCTCCTTAACGATTTCTATGCTTTGCGGTTAGTATCGATGGAAACCTAATAAACAATTTATTTCCTAGTGACGAGTTTATGCTGTCATAATTTATGGACAAAATACTTTGCATCCCGCACTGTTAATTATGTAGACAGTAGTCGGAATGAGAGCAAGTCGAATGGGTTCATGTTTGGAAAGAACAGAAATTCCAAGGCGGTTTCTTTCATATAAACAAACAACAACGCTCTGAGCCATTCCAGTCCAGACAGAACATTCTTACCGAACTTGCAGGCCACTGAGAGCACCCTGCTCTGGCTCAGTCCATACTTCAGGACTTAAACATAAACACACAAAGCTGATAATCATGACTTTTTGGTTTTTAATCAGAGAACAAAAATTCACCATGGATGAAACCACCCGAGTTTTCCAGAAGGTGTCCTGTGTTGTGTGCCTTTATGGTGTGACCTCATGCTTTAAACAACTTCTGCTCTGGCTCCACTGTGAAGCCACAAGTAAGTGGAACAGTGCTGGCTATATGTGATGTTGAGCACCTGGTGCCCATTGCACCTCATCACTGCTTCCATAAATCCACCGTCACTTTTCTTTCAACCACAGGACTTTACCACTTTAACAAACGAGGGAAATTTAAAAATGCATGTTCAGTAGTCTAATGTTAAACCTCTGAAGTTTGTAACACTCCCCACCACTGGGGATGCGTTTACTCCGAAAAGGTATATAATCACATGGCAGAGTTTTTTGACTTGAATTGCTTTTTAATGAAAGTGAAACTAGCAAAGGTCAAATTAAATTAATAATCACCCTTGACTGCCTTGATCAGCCTGATCACAGATGAATCCCTCAAACTAGGAAATCGTGGTGGAATCAGCTTATTTAAGTATCTTCTAAATTTGAATTTTACTTTTTAGTCAAGTGTGATCTATCCAAAATTAACTTCAAATTAAGTTACACCAAAGTATTTATATTTGTATTATATTAACTGAATATCTAGAGATAATTTAAAATAAGAATCCACAAATAAATCTCGGGTGCATGAAATAAAGGGCAACTCAAAAATATGTGTAAAATATAAGCAATATCTAAACCTACACACATCCCACATTTAGAGAGTACCATCTGGATATAGGGGTATGATTTTCTCCTAGAGTGCTAACATTCTTTCCAACAACTTATCCCTCTCAACACTTAAGTTGATTTTGTTGCAGATGCGGTTCCAGGCATCCAGAGACCTGATATATTAGATTTCCAGTCATCCCATTGGCCATCTGGAGTTTTCCTATCTGCTTCTTCCACAAGAAAAAAAAAAGATATTAATAACTCTCACAGCAGTTTGTGCTTGCCTTCAGGGTATGGAGTGGAAAAGTCAGAGGGGTTGCATCGGGAACCTGTACAACCTGGCCAGAGATGATTAGCGCTACAGTTGGGAGCAGGTCTTGGATGGATACAGGCCCACCAGGTACAGTTTAGGCAGATTTTTTTGGATGGCCAGAACAGCAGTATGAGAGTGTCAGATGCTGAGTCTGTGCTGGGGGACAAGCCAGCTCTGATATCAGCTCTGGGTTCAGACAGAACAGAAAAAAAGAAGACATTTTCCTTCTCCCCTGAGTTGTGGCTTGAAAACCTGGGCCTTATTATCATTTCTTTGGAATGAGAATCAGAAAGAAGCTTGTTTGAATTATCAGAGAGAAATCTATCTTCTCCTGCTTGTAAAGGTGTAATATTTTTGGTGTATCATATTACTACCAGCGACATATAGAGAAAGAGAAGAAATGAAGAATGCTTAAGAAGGAGGAAAGATAAAATTTAAGTTCAAAGTAAGTAAACCTAACCATTCACTAAACGTCTGCCTTTTGGTTCACACCAAGTACGTCTTAAAATCTGATCTCGATCAACCTGTCTGGGTTTTTTCTTTCAATTGAGATGAAATAAAGAGCTGTGAACTTGAGAAATAAAGTTGACCGAGAAGAGAACCTACAGACTGATGAATACTCAGACTCACCTCCACTATGTGTGTGGAGAAGCCAGCTTGAGACATCTGGAGACCAAATGCTGTCCCATTCTTGCTAGTCCCTGAAAAAATTGGTAAAATATAGTCAAAATCTGAAAAGTAAAAATCCGCCATTTCTTACAACAGAGCAGTGCCCATTTCAGTGGTCTTAAAGAGCGAGTTGGCAGAGGGTATATATCAAAGAGATGTGGTATAAAATGTACGATTTGGTCCAATGAGATTTACAGTGTAGTGCTGTGCAGAGATGTAAATGGTTTACAGGCTGAGGTTTTGGGCTGTGTTATGAATAAATACGCAATGCTGTGTGTGGTGCTAGAGTGGAAAAGTGGCCAACCCTCTAAACTGAAGATCCTCTCTCCGAGAGCGTCCACAATGTCCTTCAAAGCTGCTTCATCTGTGACGTTAAAGAAATGCTTATCATCGGGGTCACTAGCGATGTATTTGATCTCATTGAGGAAAGCTTCAGGGTTGATGCCTCTGCGGTTGTAGTAGCCCAGTACCTGTTGTGAGGAATCAATCAGCCTGAACATGACGTATTTGTCTTGAGTGCCCAAGACCACATTCTAATCCATAAGTCTCCATAAACAGGGCTAAAAGCACGGGACCTCTTTTAGTGGGCAGCTAAATGTGACCTCAATGGTTGGTCCAAAGCCCATTTTAAAATGCGTCGCCTCGTAATTTTTAGCATGAGAATGGGCATTTGATCAATGTCAAATGAAATCGAAAAAAAAGAAGAAAAAAAAGAAAACAATTCTTACAGCAATGGCATATCGGGTGATGCCATCCTTCTCACTGTCCTCAATGACCTGCTGCAGGTCAGCGTTGTCATGTGATTCTCCATCTGTGATAACGATCATGACCTTCTTTGCTCCTCTTCTGCCTCCCTGTTTAAAGGCCTCTGAGCTGTAAACATCCATAGATTATAACTTATGCTCTGTGAATGTCATTCTAGGGCTCTGTTGATGTCAGTATGTAGAATGAAGCTTTTTTTTTAACAAAATTAATACTATTGTACAACCAGGACCAAATTATACTATTAAAATTATTTCTAAAGGATCATGTGACACTGAACACTGGAGTAATGATTACTGAAAAGCTTTGCCATCACAGGAATAAACTACATAAACTACCGTGCAACACTGATTCCCAGCGCAGTGTTGGTTTCTTCTCCTCCTCGCTGGCCTATCTTACGGGCTGCTTTGACCACCTCCTCCACAGAGCGGAAGTCATTCAGCTGAAACTCCGACACCACCTTTTCTCCATACTGCAATACTCCAACCTGACAAGCACATGATCCACACATTTGATATAAAAACATGTTTGATATTTCACATCGTCATTGATCAGAAAGTCAAAAACACCTGAATCTGTCCTGGCCCAACATAGAATTTCCGCAGGATGTTGATTAGGAAGTCTTGAACTTCGTTCCAGGGGTAGATCGAATTTGAACCGTCCAGGACTATTACTATATCCATGTATGTCTCACACCCTGAAAGAGGAAATTAGACGTTTCGATGCCTTTGGCACATTAAGAGTAGTAGTTCAAAATCGAATTTTAGCGATTAATTTAAAAAAAAAGTCTGTGCATCTTTCATCAAAAAGAAAAAAGATAACAACTAAGCTCTTTATGAGCAGTCAAGATCATTTTCCTTTTAAAAAGAAGTTTCATTTCACAATATATTGCTTATGGCAGATCCAGAACCTGTCATGGCCAAATTCATAAAAATAAAGTCCATGGTTAAGCCAGAAAGTGGATAGAAACGTATTACCAAAAATTTCACTGTAAAAACTGAAGGTGCAGGTGCGTGCGCTTACTTTGGAAAGCAGGAGCAATAGTGCGGGAAAATTTAAAGCTGGCGTTGACTCTGGAGCAAATTCCAGTGCTGTAGTATGAGCTGCCACATTCGTACGACCAAAGGGGACCACAAGCCTGTGAATTATCACAAAGACTATTAAGTGCTCCATTAATAAATGCATTTATGATTGACATAAAGCTCATGGGCTCCTTCTACGTTAAATAATAATTCCACAACATTCGACTAGGAATGGATGGTGTTTAAAAACTTAACAATCTTAGTGTTGTAGACCATTTAAATGGCATATGACTTTCACATTACAATGAATATGTGTTATTAACTATCTAACCTGCCATCCAAACTCACCACAAAGCTGTTGTCTTTAGGATTGGATGAAAGGGTCATTCCGAGTCTCATCTTATCCTTTCGCTCAGAGACATTTGTTAGTGATATCCTTCCTTAAGAAAAAAAAAAAAAAAAAAAGAACAAATGTTGGAGGCAAAAAAAAGGCTGTGCAATAAAATCCAACCACAGTCCATATGTGGCATATGTACTTTGCAGAAAGATTTCCTTAAACTGTAAACATATTTGTTAATCCTGTCTAGACATTCCTGATTTTATCTGCAGCGTGCATCTGTTATGTGTGTGTCTATACACATGCACATATTAAAACTGGCAGAAAGGCTGTATCGACACGCTTAACATTACATAGAACACATATGCTTGACACAGATGTTGTGTTCTGTAGTGAAGAATCCACATGTAAACTTCATTACAGATCAGGAGTGCATTTGAATGAATCAATGTGTTTTTCACAAGGCATGCCTGGTAACGCTTTACCCAAACTGCAAACCCTTACTGCAACAATTTCTTTAGAAGTGTAATTACAAAAGTATTTATTCTAATAATATGTATAGTAATTATAATCCTTAGTCATACAGTGCTAATTCAGTAAATTTAAGGTTTAAATTTGTCAACAATAATGAAGTGCATGTACATTGATAATAATGTTATAAAAATTTATTACATCATTTTAATTTAAATATTAAAGAAAACGTGAAAATAATATGCAGTATTAAAAATGTATTTAAGCTCTTATTTCATTAAAATTAAACGCTGAACTATAACACAAACAATGAATAACTAAACATTTTCCAGTTCTGAACTCATAATGTTATTTCAGGGACTCAATATTTTGATTATCTTCGTATCCTGACTGTTGAAATAATTCATTACATTTTGACATATTGTCAACTAATATGTTATTTTTAATTAAATGTATGTAATTTTTACTGACATCACAAAATACTGACTAAATGAATATATATTTGTATATATATGTTTTTTTCATTTATCTTCAAAAAACAAAAAAGCATGAAAATGAACTCTTCATCATACCAAGATTGAGTTTGGTGCAGCTGGGTCCCCCAGATCTTCTGCTTAAGGGACATTTGTACACATCTCCTGTCTGATGCTGTCCATTTGATTCCAGTGGGGCTCCTACCAGTAACCTAGAAACATCCAGAATCAAAACATATAAATATTACCTTTGACACAGTACAATATTCATCTAACAAAAACGTCAGAAGAAACCCACTAGCAGGTGTCTGATCCACTTCCCTGTAAATAATACAGCCAGAAGCCTGCTGATTTAAGCTCCCTCTGAAATCAGGGACGTGTAAAGGAGGTTAGAGGAAGTGAATCAATGAGAGAGATGACAGGTAAGTGGAATCTACTGGCAAAGGAATGTTTAAACAGGTTTAAGTTAAATGTTGACGTCTGAGGTAATGTATCGATGGAAGCACGCAGGGCGGTTAGGTATGTGAGACTCTGCTGAGATATGTTTGTGTGTGTGTTGAAATATGTATCCTACAACCCAGACTGACTAAACTCATTGCTCCATTAACAATGGCATGCTTTACACGTAATACTTCTCCTGCAGAGAGCAATCAGGGACATACACATCACTCAAACCCAGTAACAGTAGCACTGTAGGGAGCAGAACGTACTTCTCATGGCTCTCAGAAGCATGCAGCTTTTATAAACAAAGGCTGTTACTTTCACTAAGTAACCGTAGAGGACTCATTTAACTAGTCACAGATCACTGGAAGACGAGGCATCCTTAAACACAGCAACTGTTGATGTAAGAGACGCAGAATTCTTTCATGCTGATAGTGGTCTCAAGGGAGATGGAAAACTGGCTTGACTTCAAAATTTATGTGTCTGTGCCAGGTCAGGATGGGCTCTTAAATGTCATTTAGATCTTCATAATTAGTTTATGGTGAGACAGTACTATTTAATAGCCTGTTAGACATAAAGGCGTTATCTCTGCATCAGGGTCAAAGTGTGACAGTACAACTACACTAACCATAGGAAACAAAAAAAAGCTATTATGAAAAGAGTAATCTGCAAAAGAGCTATTTTATGATTCTTGGGTTATTTATCTGCCTATTAAAGAGCAGCATTCATGTAGAATGTTAAAAGCAGCATATAAGCACTTACACCTCAACAAACAAAGAGGTTTGTTCACAGCTCACAGTAGAGCTTATTAATCTTAATATTAGTTACAATTATTAATCTGGACTAAGGACACATTTGAAATCTTAATCTTGTGATATTTAGTTTGAGGTTATATTGACCAGGGGAAAACAAAACAGAAAAAAACTTCCGTCCTGCTCTAAACCAGCCACAGAGCTCCACCCGGACCTGACCTGGCTGCTGGGACCATATATATATACACACACATGTATAAAGATACATTTATTAATATTCTTATTATAGATCTTACATAGTTTTTGTGCTATTTGTTGTCTTTCTGTACCCTTGCATTACGTGTTGATATATGAGTAAATACAAAGTGTACGTTTTAAGCATATTTAACATATTTACTACTTTTTATATACTGAATATACTGTATGCTTGAATATGTGCAGTAGCACCATGGTCTGTGAGGTACATTTTGTTCCACATATAGCAGAATGACACTAAAGCTTACTTGACTTGACGCCACATAAATGGTTTTATGGGAAAATATTTAGCTGCTTTTGTATTTTAGAAAGGAAAACGCCTCTTCATTCTGTATCACACATGAAAGATTCAAATCACAAAGGCACCATCACATCCTGCTACACACTTGAAACAATGCATCTCACACATGTCCAATAATCAGCACATCTAAAGCTAATTCTGACAGGTGGTAAAGGTTAATGCTCTAAACAGGAGCAATACCCACTCAGGGACAGAGCGATTCAGAGAGCGATATCTGACACTAGTTTACTGCAGATTCAGACCTCCATGAGTGTTCTGCCATAGGCCAGGGGTCAACATCATGGGCCCCTCGAGAAAATATTTCACTGTTTGGCAAGCTTCAGCGGTAAAGCATTCCAGCAAAATCTGGATCCAGCTTCTCAAACAACTGGATTTTACCCATTACAGATAAAATATAATTATAAGTTACCCACAGGCTATTTACAGTGGAATTAAGGACTGCACATGTCTTACTGCTCAGCATGACTTCAGTAATTCAGTCAATACAGTCAAATACACAAAATCAACTGACAGGAACAGTCTTAGTTTCTTAAAGTTTCTTAAAACAAAAGATGAGATTTCTGTGATATACTGATTTTTAGATAAACAAACACTGTTTGACACTGGTTTGAAATTGGCATGAAATAAGGAAACACATAAAAAACAACAGAAGTCTCCAGTTAAAAGTTCATCTAAACAAAGAAACGTCTCTGGAAACGATTTTTCACAGAAGGAGCTCAGACTGTGTGCATATTTTCACTGCTTTTAATATTGTGAAAATTACTGGTGTTATAACTGCCTTTGGCACTATACTTTACACTTGAGATCAACTCAGGACACACTTACTTAAATAAAAAAGGAGAGAAGGAAGTATGAAAGAGAAATAGAGAGATGAGCATGAGAAAGAGGACCTTTGTTGCAGTGATTTAATGGTCTAGTCAGGCTTCCAGGGTAATGACACAGTGAGCTGTTAAAACAATCAGGCTCAGACTCATTAAGCTCTCAAGTTTTTTCTCTGCGGCAGGGCTACAAAAGGCTAATAGCGCTGAATGAAACAGCCTCGCTAATACACAACCTTTACATATTCAATCTGCCACAAAAAGCTGTACTGGCAGCCCAGATAGTTTGGAAAAATCTAAGAGGAAAGGGTTTGCCATTAATAGCCAAATGTTTTTCACATTTGGAGAGCGAGAAAAGACTTTGCTCTTGGTACCATGGTGCTGAGGTCTATGAAGTGCCAGTGAGTCCACTGATATGGCGTTTCATTACTTTCATTTAGGATGGGACAGAAATGGAGAGATGAACCACAGATGCTTTATGCTTTTCATGGCCTGTGTGTTATTGATTTAAAAGGTCATTTCTTCATAGTAAAAGCAGCAAAGCTAGTTAGGTAATTACAGCAGCTCACCCCACTTCCTTAAACCCATAAATTATTATAGTGCATGTTAATTTCACCTAATAACTACTGCTTTGTTACCCAAGACATTCACATGCAGATGAATTTTCCTAGACCTGTGTAAAATGTTTGTAAGCAATATATCAGCTAAGTTTGAGAGTAGAGGTGAAGAACACTTCATCCCTCCTGCTGCTTGAAGAATTCAGGGGTCGCAGGCCAGACAAAAGTCAAAACTCAGCAAGGAATTCTAACTGCAATCCTTCAAAAATAAACAAGCCGTGCATATGTGTCCACATTTGTCTGTATGTCCATCCCAAGGGATCTATCAGGCAAATTCTGTGGATGGGCATGTGTCAGTGGCCACCCAGGAAAAAAACAATCCTACTGGCAGCCAGAGAGACGTCAGGAAAAGTATTCATGCATTTTCAGTTAAAAAAGTTTTCTCTCCATCTGCAAGCTGTGATCTGTTTCTATTCAAAGTACTACAGCAGAATGTGAAAGATAATGAAGGTAATGCTGGCTACAGATTATTTAATGTAGCTCTTAAGACCTCTGATATTTGACCTCTGACATTCAAGAATATTACACTTCAAATGTCGGGGGTCAGTAAAATTGTACTTTATTACATTTTTAATACAACTCCTTATTCATCAAAGAACTTTGTAAATGTATAGGTTCTAGAAACTAGTAGTTTTAGTAATTAGCCAGCATTTACAAACATCAACAACCACTGATTGGAAAATGCCATGATTGGAGCCATTTTTGTTGTGTGAAGTCAATTTTATAATAACAGAGATGGAATGGAAATGCACGATTTATGCATGAAAATTTATGACTAAATCTAATAACTAATAGTGTTTTCTTTGTGTATTCATGCTTTGATTTGAATGAAAACATTATATAACGAGAAATGTTACTTGAAATCTAAATCCTCATATCATGTGACACTAAAGAGTTGTGTAATGTTTTTGTAAAGCTGCCATCACAGCAAAAAAATACATCTTAAAATAAAAAAGGGCCCAAAACATTTGACTATAGTGTATAGAAGAAGGATGTACATTAAAAGCAATGAAAAACACAAATACGTGTAAAGCACACGCTTTTTAAAACGAAACCGTCACAAACACATTACTCATACTACAAACCACAGCAGTCCTGTACATCAAAACAACAGATTCCTGAAATATTTCAAATATTCATCATCCATGAATATTTCCTGTGCCCCAAAACTCTCACATGCTCCGTATGAGATGTGCAATAAATGTTGTATACGGCCGAATCTGCTTTTGTCATCATCACGGAGCTAAAGAGTTCAAATTTCTCTATGTGATCCAAGTTAGCGTGTTTGGCTCACTCTCTGTGACATATGCAAATGTTAAAAGAAAAAGTATATATTTCTGATTTAAAATAAAATTCAGCATGCTTGTTTAGCGGTTTGTGGCCCTTTGAACATTTTAAAGTCTCTAGCCTGTAATTATGTATCTGCTACATGGTAGCAACTTTTGAGATTGTTCCAATACACAGCATGCAGGGCAATGCCTGTGTTTTGGAGCATGCATTGTGAATGTGTTCCAAACAATCCTGGTGTACTGACCTGAAATAAAATGCGTATGTTAACATAATGTTAAGACTCAAAGAGAAAAATATGAGAGAACAACGTCTACATACTCCCTTCCACAGCCTTCCACTGCAGTAACCACAGCTGATGTGTGCGTTGCCAGCCCCTTTCCCCCATTTTCCTACACCACTAAACCCCTTCAGTACCTCTGAAACTGGGATAAGACCTCTTGCCACTGCATGCTGCTGTAAAAGGACCCTCACTGCACCCAAGAGAAAGAGAAAGAGAAAGAGAAAGAGAAAGAGAAAGAAAAGAGGGTCAGTAGTCAAGATTCGAAGTGGATCCAAACCCTTAATCAAAGGTGTCCTAAAATCAAAAACAATACCAATTCTTGTGGTAGGACAAAGTTGATCAAAGGTTTTGATCCACTTCCAATGTTGACTACTATATATATATATATATATAGCCCAAATAAAGCGTAAGTTATACAGGAAGGAGGAACTTAATGCTTTCCATCAGAAACAAGTCTCCACAGACCCTCGGTCAAGTACAATGTCAAAACATTTGAGGGCAAGTGACTATGACTCAAGTCTCTATGGACCCCTGTCAAAACAGTCAATTCACTGAATATACTAGTGTAGGTATTCTGCACTGAATCCGGCATGAAAAAGAGTTTGAACTGTCAGAGTGAATGCATTGTGTGTTATCCATACTGAAAGGCTTTGGGGTTGTGAGAAGGGTGAGACACAGCTAGACTTCATTCTCCTCTGAGGATCTGACTGTGCTAATCAAGACATTTCCTGAGTCAAACTGAGCAAAAGCACCAGTACACATACGTGTAAGTAAATAGCCAGTAGTGTCCAAAATGTTTCCCCTGTTCAAACGCTCCGAGGTAGCCTTACCACATAATGGTGATTAGCTACTTTCTTTCGCCAATTCCTGCAAAAACCTTTTCCTCTCCTACTGACTAGAGCCATGCCATCATAAACACAACAAACTCTCCCTAATGATGTGTCTTTCAATAGACATGCATAAAAAGATCTCACTTTCAACTGTCTGCAGCATAGCGCTGTGTAAAAAATACAGTGGGGCGAAACGTATTTAGTCAGCCACCAACTTGCTCCCCACTTTATTAGTATTGTGAAATATGACTCTGTTACTGTAATTGAGCTTTCAAATAGTATCTCTTGGCTTTGTGTGTAGTTTAGTCTGTTAATGTTTGTTGATGTGCATGTCTCTAACTGAGTCTGGTTTTGTGAATGTTGTTTAAGTGCGTATTCACAACACATTTCCCTAAAAATACTTGCATATGATGAAATAAAAATGACACGCACACACACACGCCACACTGAAAATCCTGCCTGTTAATGGTTTCCAGATGCTGTGTGAATGGGACAGAAAGGGGGTCTGTTTGGCAGCTGCTCACTTGAGAAAGTCTTTGTTGATATCACCCCACATCAGTCCAGCTAAACTGACAACACACTCACAGCTACAGACCGAGCCATTTAACCATTATCTAGGGAATGTGCGATAGAATATATCATATTGAAGGATGCGGGTACAAATGGGTGTAAAAACCTCCTCATTGTGAATAAAAGCAATTGAGCTGGATTCTCTTGCATGCTTATCAAACCAACATGAGTGATACATTAACACTTCAGATGAATTGCATTGATAAACAAAGAATAAACCTTTTTCTTTGCAGGCACACACACAAACACAGCGATATAGACCTCTGGGCTGGGTTTCAGGTGAGCTGTGGCCAATCAGACATGCTGAGATGCCAGACTGGAATCAAATTGCCAAAGCAAAGAGAGAAGATGATATCACAGTGATAAACGACAAATGTTAAACTGCTTCCAATTCTCATAACTCCGTGAAAGCATCATTGGTGGATTTTCTTTTTACAAGAGATCTAAATTTACTGAGGCAATGAGATTTACTGTTGATTTGGGAGATGCAAATTCTCTATTTTCTTGGACATCTTTCTGAATTACACTTTCTTCAAGGCCTAGACACACAGAAACACTTTTTGTTTTGCCAGATAAATGTGAATAAGAATATGATTTTTCACACAACCGAAGTGCTTTTGACATCTTACAAAGGTGTGAAAATGCAATGAGCAAGATGCTTTGCAAATAGTTTTATAGGTGCAGTATGTAAGATTAACAGCTAGAGGTTGAATTGTATACTGCAAAAACAAAGGCATTCCGGCCCGGAGTGCACATTTCAGAGCAGGATTACTGTGGCTATAGCATTACTTTTTAAAGAAACTGTTATGCATACATAACATGATTCCTTGACAGCAATATGCTGTGTTTTCTGGCAACTAGAAGTGTGGAGGATGATACAGATTAAAGGTGTAGTACGTAATTTTGCCAGCTAGTGGTTAAAATGGGTGCTGCAATTCCAGTCCACATTTCAGAGTAGAATTACCGACTAGCATATTTTTAAGATCTCTAAAACATAACATGTTTCCTAAATATCTACATACATATTATGGTGCTTATTTTGGCTTCAGAAGAGTCAAAATCTTACATAAACCACTTTTAAAATCATAAAGGGATAGTTCACTGTCCCTTTAATCAGAAAAAAACCCAAACAAAAACAAAACGTGCCAATCTTGTAAATAAAAAAATAACTAACACTTAAAGCCTATATGTATAATACATTATGAATGGCTATTAAAAAAGTTTAATGTGTTATAATTGTTCATAATTAACATTTTAATGCATTATATTTTGTCGTAGTTAAGTGATAATGTGTTTACTGTGGTTATAATTACTCATTAGATTGTACCATGCAATATGGGGTTACAAGAATACATAAATACATTAAAACTACTTTTATAATGGATTAAAGGCCCACATAAAATGTTTTAAGTAAAGTGTTACCAAAAAAAATCTTCTTTTATGATATTTTGTGTCAGTGTTTTACCACATTTCTAAAAGAAAAAGTCTTCTGTCAGCATTCACTATAGTAAATTGTCTCTTTAGGGGAAATTGTTTACAGAAAAAGAAGTGCTTCCTACCACTTCTGTCCTCCAGCCATGTGTTGTTGGACAGTGTAGCCAAACTGTGTCTGCCTGGGGCCCTTTATGATCCTGTGATTTTTGGTGTCAATGTTGAAACAGTCATGGAACCCTGTGAACAGAAACGGACAATGCAAATATGAACCATACACATGCTTGGACATAACTCTACATTTACTGGCAATAGATTCTACAAGCCAAGGAGCTCCAGCAATGACCCAAAACTAAGCAAAATTGAATTGTGGTTAACCCGAGTTTCTGCCAGAGTACTAAACAGTAGTTTCCTTTCATGAACTACACTAGATGTAATCTGTATCGTTAAACAACTCCCAGACAAACAGAAAGCAAACATCAGATTGCTTTGGTGTTTTTGCAATGTTTTGCACTTTTTCAGAAAATTCATAACTAGATTAACCGGTAATTGATCGACTCAGTACTGGATTATTTGCTGAATTTTGTCTTAGTTGTAAGTATTTCCTGCAGTGTAGATAATTGAGCAGTAGTGTTAATTGAGCTTTTTGCAGGTCTTTTAAAGGTCTTTAAAAATTCTCCTTAAAAGGAAATGAATCTATGGACCCTTTGGTGTTTTAATGTTTCTCATTCAGAAAACAGATTTTAATTGTTTTGTCTCCATCAAAGCTCAAAGGTGGCTCTATTTACACATGCCTGTATGGCTTCTGTTTATGTTCTGACAGACTTGCAAAGAACACATTCATGGAGGTCTTCTGCTGAAACCCTTTATAATCAGTGTAATGCTCAAAGACGTGGAGAAAGCCTGCATGATTTTCACCTCTTGACCTGACACTCTCCGACTCTGTCTACAAACTCTGGCGTGGGAGGCTATTGGACCTCATTATGGATGAGACTAAACAATGAAGCTGTCAGTGTAACAAAGGTGTTGGAGGAGTTGCGGATCCATATGCACTTTCTTTATTCAGGGTCGACAGGCAGGGTCAAACACCGGCAAACAGAGCAATGGGGACAGGACAGTATCAAGGTTGAGGTATACAGGCAGATTTCAGGGCAGGGAGCAAACAGTCAAGATAAACAGTCCAAGATAACAACAGGAAAACAAACACTGGAAGGAACTCTCAGAAATGATAGCTAGGCCAAATCAAGACTACGCGGTGAGTGGTTTGGTCGTGGCTTTTATGGGTGTGTGTAATCAGTATGTGGGTGTGGTGATGAGGTGCAGGTGTGTGTGTGTGCACCTGGTATTTATCACCTTATGGGGACCAATTGTCCCCACAAAGATAGCAATACCAGTAAATTTTGACCTTGTGGGGACATTTCTTAGGTC
>JAUYWG010000040.1:11901685-11933192 GCA_034779775.1 Enteromius afrohamiltoni
GTCAGTGTAGGGCAATAACACATACAGTCTGTACAGTATAAAAACCATTACGCCTATGGAATGTCCCCATAAAACATAAACCCATAAACCCAACAGAATGTGCGTGTGTGTGAATGAGGTGTGATTAGTCCCAGGCATGCAGCATGATGGGTAATGTAGTTCATGAGCCGGAGCACAAATCTGGCTGGAGTGCCCTCTGGTGGAAACAATGAGAGACTCCAGCTGGATATCGTAACAGTCAGTCATCACTTCAAAATTTGACAGTCTTTCAGTCACAGAAATACAGCAGTAAGGAAGTTATATCTGACTCACCGAGCTTTTACAAGCAGGTCCAAATTTCAGTCACAATTATAAGACTACTTCGTCTTTTAAGTTGCTTCCTGTCAGCACCATAATTATAGCCTAACATGGAGCAAAGGCTGGGAAAAATAACTATTTAGGCTACAGATAATTTTATTTATTTATTTTTTTAATTAAAGGGATAGTTCACCAAAAACTGAAATTCTGTCATCATATATTCCCCTTCATGTTGTTCCAAACAAGTTTGACTTACTCTTTTTGAATAACAAGAGAAGATATGCTGAATACATTTCAATTCTTTATTTTTGTTTCTGTTTCTGTGAAGGTTTAGCTCCACTGACTTGAGTTTGAACATTCTTCAAAATATATTCTTTAGAATAAATGTCATGCATGTTTGGAATGACAAGACAATAAGCAAATGACAGATGTTTCAGTTCTTGGTGAACTAGACCTTTAAATATTCAGATAAAGCCATGAGCTTTTTACTTCAGATGCACAGTACAGAGTTGATATTCGCATGTTAGAACATCACATGAAGGCAATCCCATATCATAAAGATCAGTATTCAGAAGCATGGCTCTCAAAAACAAATCTAAAGCAGGTGTTGAACCTATAAATATAAAAAGCTTTGATCTAAGTGTAAACACAATGGTTAATTTATCTGAATTACACTGAATTACTCTGTTGATCTACGCTCTGAACTCTAAACGACGGCATATGGATGTCATATCCCTGCATACCTAGAAACTGAAAGAAAAAAGGCACAGCAAGGATGCAGAAAACATACAATGGGATCTGATGAAAGGCCTGATTGTCTCTGGTGGCCCCAGGTCTCCTTACCTCCAGTTTGGCCTCTACACCAATGGAAAAACCAGAGAAAAACATCCATCTCATCTAGATTCAATTAAAGGAAAAGTCTTAAAAAATTAAATTATATATATATATATATATATATATATATATATACATATATTTCAGCTGTCAACAGTGACAATGAAATGGTTTACTGCTGAAAGTGTTGATAAATATAATGTCTTCTACATGTGAGGATGTATAGTTTCCATTCATTGTATTATATCTTGTAGATGATTGATGGATTAGATGAAGTGATCTTCCTCTTAGTAGAGGGGAAAGGAAGAAAAGTGAAGTGCGTTTTAGTTTCTCTCTCTCTCTCTTTCTCTCTCACACACACACACACACACACACACACACTTTTTCTCTTTCCCACGTTCTCTGTGTGTAGACAAAAGAATGAATGATGACAGGCTACTGTAGTGTTGGAGATGATGTAAAAGCATTTTCGCACATTAATCTGCTCAAGCACAAGAATGCAAAGAGAATAATGTGGACCACATGTTTTTCCTAGCCTCATTTTTGGTCACTGCCTTCACAGAAAGTGATGAAGAGTTGTGAGTGACACTGCCAGTGACTGACGTACAGTATTATTGTGAGCAGGAGAACTGTGTATCACACTGTGAACAGCAATAAAGGCTCATATGAAGTGGTTCAGTTTGATCTTAGTTCACACACAGACGTATTCAAACTTTTAAACAGTAGTATAAGTATTATTTAAGCCAAGCCTCCTGCTATGTTGAATATCAGAAAAAAAGAGAGATCAAGCATCAGATGAACTAGACCTAGATAGAACTAGATAAAAATAGATACGTCTTTTGACCAGTGAAAAAGAGCAGCTGAATCATACCTGTGATCACGTTGGATAATGTTACCTTTTTTAAAACCTAAATTCTCTCCCACAGTCATTGATCACTTTTTCCAAAGAGCTTAAATACACATCTGAGGCATCCAGTCTGTTACTGAAACCAAACTGTCCCAGACACCAGCTGAGAACAGCTTTACCCTTAAAAAAAAAAACCTAAGGGAAAAAGAATGAGAAAAGTGGGAGTAGAAAGGTTCTAGTTTCCATTTAAAAGCCTTAATGTGGCAGACACTTTAATATTCTCTGTAATATCAGCAGGTCCTATAGAGTGGGTTTCCTGTGTGTGGATTCTTCTGCCCAGATAAATAAACTTCAGTACAGTGGCTGCAAGGGTTGTGCTCTGTGTCCAGGCCAGGCCTGCGTTGCTTTTGGACCACAGTCAAGCTACAGGAGCCACACCACAGTCATACTGACAGAGAAGCACAGGTCAATGAGAATGTCCATGCATCACCAAGACTAACAATTTGCTAGAGCTTGACAGAACCATGGCACGTTGGTCAAGCTATGTTTTCTATGTCTCAATCCTATATTTCTCCCCATTGCTTTTTCTCTCAAGGCAGCATCTTTTAAGAATAAAGTCTATATCTTCACTGAGAACCTAAAACACAAAGTTTAGCAATATCTTGTAATGAATATAAAAATATGCACACAGAATGACTTCTTCTAAAAGATAGCTGAAAAAAGAGGCGCTACATCATGTTTTACTAAGGAAATTATTTTAACAAAGCTTCATCCCTGATTAAGCTACATAAATCATTTCTTTTTGTGAAAAAGGATGTATAACTTGACAGTGGCACAACATTCAAAACTAAATTTCAGCTACAGTCTGCAGCTGCAATATATTATGGCAAACCTCTTAAAAACATTCCATGCCACATGCTAATACTCTGAAATCGTGATCAGGTTAACCCAGGTCATAATTAAATCATCGAACTAAACATTTGAGCTAGTGCTAGACCATATCTGTGGCACATCCACCACAAACCATCCATCAAAATCTAATTCAAAATCAAAACCCACACAAATGCCACCAAAGAAAACTACCAATACTAATTCATTACCAGGGCCTCAGTTAAACTTGCAGCTGTGTACAAGCCCACATGTGACAGACATCCCCCTCTAAACATCTGCTAACCCCTCAGTCATCTCTCCCCTCCTTCACAAATATTTACGTGAGGAACTGCCCTGATGCTAATGAGCCTCACTGATGCCCACTGGCGAGGATTATGGGCCACCAGATTGGCTTTTAATAAGCTCCACATGCCGGAAATGTGTTGCTTTGAATGCTCTTCTGCTTAAGCTCTCGTGGGCTTTATGCTTTTACTGTATGTGCTGCACCTCAGGGACTGATATACATTCTGTTACACTCACAGATCAAGAGTAAAATGACCAGACATTGCTCATTTCATGCTGACTTTCCAACTGTGAGCTCTGTGGTCTGGAAAGCTCATTGAAGGGCTGCTGAGAGATGGCTAGCAGGGGATGAGCCTGGTGGCATGCTACTGGGTTTGTGGCCAAAGTAAACTATCCGTGAGGCACGTGGCATTGGCAGACTGATATACACCACAGTCAGGCTTTAGAGACTTGCTCTGGAGCTCTTCACCCACAAAAAATACCTCATTCTATAATTATTATTTCCAAAGCAGTAATCCAGGTAGAAGCATCTGACAATATTTTATTCACAATGTATATCAGCAGCTACTAAGGGCCAGGCGAAATAACCATTTGTGCCAGAGAAAAACCTCTCTTACAAATAAAATAAATAAATAGAATATAAAAAAAAAGAAGTGCTTTAAAATGTCATGTTATTTGAGATTTTGCTCCAAAACAGAGTAGTCTAAATGTAGGGATAACTATTTATATTGAGTTGTCCTTTCCTTGCGAGCTTCACACTAAAACAAACTGACAGTGCAAGCTGTGTAGTCTGATTCATGTTAGTCAGTTCTTTTAGAAAATCCTTAAAAAGACTCCAAAACTCAGGAGTAAGTTTATACCTGTCTCCACTGAATCCATCAGAGCACTTACTGAAAATGAGCAGTATGTTTGTGTACTGAAGGTTTGTGAAACGTAAAACAATGTTATTACTAACTGGTTGTGAGGAACAGAGCTACAGCTAAGCCCTGCTGTCATGTTTACTTACCTGGATGACAGTGTGAACAGCTGAATATTTTATGCTACTCTCTATAAGCAGGTCGGATTTCCTGTGGTTCTGACATTATTTCCTTGCAACATTTGTCAGGAGTGTGCACATCACTTGCAATGAGCAAGTGTTTGTGAATGCAGTTCAGTTCAAGTGTCACCCATTCAGACAAGTGTCTGATACATATTTTATAAGTTCATATTTAGTGTGTCCAGAGAAACCCTAAAAAGAGTACATCAGATCAGACAGAGGTATTACAGTATTTTAGTAGCATCATGGTTACATTGCTGGACTTAATTAAAGTTGGCCTGGTTCACAGCTGGCTTACTGGCAGCTGGTCAAGATGAGCAATACGCTAACCACAAAAAAGCATGTTTGCACATAACACAAATGCTATTTATATCTCTTAGACAACAGCCATATATATATATATATATATATGTATATATTCTCAGTTATCATCTTAACAGAAACGCAAGTTTGACTTCAATTTTCTCAGGAACTCTTGACCCATGACTGTACTTAACTGTCAAAGTCCTTGAGTATTCTGTCAAGAGTGTCATTTCCCAAGTGAACTTTCATCTGGCTGCTCCCCAGATCTTTCCCAGACACAGGAAACTATGAACTGATAGTCCTGATAACATCGCCTTTCATTTCCAAGTATGCAAGTGCTAGGATGGAAATTGGAGAAAGGGTAAACTCCAACCATTCCACAGCCACTCCAGCATCCCCATCTATCAAGGGAAGTCAGTTCAACAGCGCCTTACACTGGAAAGCAGATGTGGGAGATGCACAGCACTGGGATACGATGCACGCAACTCACATCTGTGGTACTTACTAAAGTCTCGTCTCGAGTTGCAAAGTATTTTGTAGTATCAATGGAGCATTGCCACTTTGCCTCTTTTAAATGACTTTAATTGAAAACAGGCAACACACACAAACAAACTCACCTGGCAGCACGCTCCAGAGAATCCAGAGTAGGTGGGTCCAGTAGTACTCCATGTTTGTGTGTGCGAGAGGGAGACGCGAGAGAGTGTGTGTTAGTGTATGCGTGTGTGCGCGTGCGTAAGGATGGAATATCCTGACAGTGCGCTCTCCTGTACACCCGGCACTGATTGACTGTACTGCTCCTAAAAACACTCTATATCTGAGGCAAGGAGGAGGGGACTGTGGCCAAACTAAAAGGAGGTGCTCATTCAGCCAACAGACAGATCTTCTCTCTTTTTCTTTCTCTCTCACTTCCTCCCTCCCTATTTTTGTCTCGTCATCTGTCTGTCCATCTATGCTTGATTTGGGTCAGCCCGTTATGAGCTCATGCATTGCTCCTGAAAATTGCGATGATTCATGAAATTCAGGTTTTGGGGATCACTGTATATCACCTCTACTGCAAAAACTGATCTTCTATAATCTTCTATAATTTGCTTAACATGCAGTTTAAACTGCATACGTTCGAATAGATACCCTCCGTCTTGATTGATACAGAGATTTGTGGTCAACATAGCTGCATGTTACCATATAAAGCCCACTGACAAACTCTCAGCAGAACCTCAGACACCATCCAAACCACACGACCCAAGCATATAATTACAGATTATATAATAACTAATACTGACGTTCTGGCTGCTCTTTTAGTGAAATATGGCCCACCTCCATTTCAACTTGACCTTGAAACAGCAAAACCACATTTACTAAGTTTTGGTCAAAATGAACATGCAGTGTAAATGTAATCTTGTACACTAGTAAACTAACCAAAATATAATATCCTGTTTGTAAAATACGCAAGACAATGGCAAGTTTCCTATGAGCAAATATGTACCATATCCCTGCACAAAAATAATTACATAATTATTGTAAGGCCTATTGGGAATATACACATCTTGTTAAATTAATTGGATCATGGTTTAGGCTTTTTAAAAAATATATTTCTTTATATAAAAATTCAGCCTCTAATCTAAAACCAAAGTGATTGTGAAACATCTGATGAACATTGAGCTGATTTTACTTTAAACCTAAGCGACCAAAGAAATGGGTGCTGCTTTCATTAAGAGTACTTAAAACGTCATCTTTCTTTCCTTTCATCAGATGTTTCTATCAAAGCCAAGCATTATAATTTGCAGTATAATTCACCGTCTCTGCAAATGAGGCAGCTGGGAATTATGTTCTTTCAAATTCTACAGAGGAATGCGTAGTCAAACCAGACAGCTTGTTAGTTACTCCAACAGACAGATGCTGATGCACAGAAAGAAAAAAGAAGGAGACAGAGAGATATTTATGTAATTAATATGCAGAACAAACTAAATAGATACACTGAGTACACTTCAGAACTCTGTTCTGAACATGAAAACATTTACTGATTCATCCACTGATATACTAACTGCAACAGCAGAGCAGAACTATAGGGTGTTTAACTTATAGTAAAATTGATATAAGTCTTATTAAGACATCTCATCAAAACAAATGAGGAACGTCTCAGTTTCTTCTGATGCCTCTTCTGTCCTCGTCTGCTTGTTCTAAGAAATGCATAATGAGGAATGAAAAAGTGGGTAAATGGATAGACCAGGACGGATGGACAAGGGGCTATTTGGTTACACAACACAACAAGAGGCAGATTTTACCAGTATTGTGAGGTTGTAACTCATAGCTCAAGAATCCCCCACTGTCAGTTTGCAAAATGTCAACAGTCCAAACAAATGATAAATTAAAGAGGAACCTGCAATTAAAATTAAAGTCTAATTCTTTCTCTCAAAAGAGGATAGGGGCCTGAGAGGGAGCTGGGTTGCTTCACTCACTGTTTCCACATGGATGGAAAATGCTTTCATTCATGATGCTGAGCTAGTGACCAAAATTGCCATGCCAATACTTCAAGTCAGAGAAGAATGAGAAGAAAAAAAGAAAAAGAGGGACTGACATATAGAATGGAGTGCAGAAACAAATTTTTGAGAAAAGTTGTTTTTACTGGAAGTCATACCTTCTTTTCTACGTGTGGGGGTCCTGAGCCCCCTTGTTGAGAAGAGGTTGGAAATCAATAAATATCCTCTGCAGGAACAACACTTACCTTTTGACCACAAACCTTCAACCAGTAGTACCAACTGCAAACAATTATCCCAATAACTTCCACATTACCTGCTGCATGATGTATGACTGACTATTTAGGAGGAACACAAGCCAAAAAATAAGGCCAGCAAAAATCATTGTTGAACTTCATCACAGTTAAAGGTTACAATATAAGCATCATTATTTAACAACACCATGCCTTCCACATCATCATCATGGATGCAACTGATGGAGAAATAACGAGCTTGTACTCTTGAGTTAATGGATTTTGCAACCTGAAATAATAGCAGTAATAGTAATGCTTTTCAGAAACTGCCCTAATCACAAGGAAATTCAACATGATTAAATATATTTCTGGTCAATTCCAGAAGTCCTTATTTTGAACCGTATACTCACATATATATATATGTATTAATGCTTTTTATTAAAAAGAATAAATAAAAGAAAACATTTTTGGGGCATATTTTGGTGAACCCATTTTCCTTTCCTTTTAGCCTGATTGTGTTGGCAAGGACATACAATGTCAGTGACAACCCTGCTGTGGTCAAACCCTAGAAGTCCCCACAGTGTCAAGTGCCAGGCAAATCTGAAAAAATCTGGACTCTGTATGATGTTGCTCAAAACATGGCAACCACACTAAATAATGCTGATCTGTGGTAATATCTAAATGCCAAACTCCTGCTTTGTTTCTTTCCACTTCCAGAATTTAAAATAGAAACAGTCAGAAAGCAGATGAAGGTTGACCTACTCAACCCCAAATTGAAAATGTAAACTTTCCACGATTCTGGCAAATAAAATAGTGAAATTGCCAGTGGGGAATCGACACATAAGTCAGTTGCCATAAAAGATTTCAAGAACTTCAAGAAGAATTTCAAGAAGAAGAAGTCTTGAAAATATAGCATAGGTTGGAGGTTGTTCTTTTCACTTTTATATATCATGAATAATCTTTCATTAAATGACTACATATCCCATTAATCTATATGACATGACTCTCTAAGCCCCATGAATCAAATGAAATAATCCCAGGAATCAGAGATTTTGTGGTTAGGCCATGGAAGCATGAGTTAACCCATCAGACATGCAGAGTGTGATATGTTTGGCCGTTTGACTGACAGACAACGTTCAAGTGAAGGAATTCAGTGGTTTGGGCAAAGACGCCAGTGTCCTCGCACACACTCGCAAGCTGTGATGAAAGCTTTGCTTTCCCAATATACAATATTTTATCAAGAGCTCAACTTGTGTAATCTCGGTATGCTAAAACCCGAATCAACACTCTCACTGTGTTGAAATCCAGCGGTTTGGACTTTAAATCGTGATCTCATAGCCATTTGCATTCCAGCTGCTCTTCTCTCACCATGAGATCTGCCATGAAAGTGATATTTTTGCTGGTTATGCTGTTCACTTCAAAGACAAACTATGACAGAACTACACAAATAAACAGGCAAATATTATTGATGAAAAACGATGGGAGATTTTCATGACTTCTAATGGTGTCAGAGTTCCTTTAAGGACACAGCAGTCAAGATCAGGTTTGATGGTTGATTTGTGGATTTGTTCTTGAATGAGTTTACACTGAGCAGAAACACATTCGCTAATCCTTGATTTGTTGTTCTGGAAACCATAGGCACAAAAATGACGTCCACAGACAATCGTCTCAGTTCTGTGCTACCGTTCCATTAATAGCAGTTCTGAACTGGACGTCATCCACAGTAAAGTCAAAAATAGTATCTTAGACACTTTATGATGTGCGAGAGATTGAATTGCACCTGCAGGATTAAGAATGAATCATTTGGAGTTTTTCTATGTTTTTTGGGGGGGTCCACATGTATTTCCATCTAACCAGGGTACAGCAATTATTTTTAAGAGTGGAGGTTTAAATGAACTCACTTCACAGTGATGTTCTGACTCATTTTGGGTCGTGAAGATTAGCATTCACTTTGGGGAAAAAGAAGATGCTATCTTAATGACCTATTTATTCCTGATCTAACCTTTCAAATAATTCCTTCCACTGATGAGGTCAAACATATCTCATAAGAAAACATAACTATTTTTGAGGATTTCGATTAAATTGATTTGGAGAAAAACAAATGTTTTTAGGGGGGAACAAACTATTAATGAATAGTGAATCATGTGAATGTGTAAATCGGGTGTAAAACATACAATTGAGCTTGTATGATTACATATTTATTATACAACACATCACCTAAATGTAGCAAATTTAAAAATCAAACTGAGTTCATATACGCTCCCTAAATACATTTGCAAGATCATGTTAGACATTTTTTTCATAATGATCTAATAATGAAAACTTATGTGTAGAAAATAACTGGGTATACTGCATGCCACATTACTAAATAGCTTCATTACATTCACTCTCTAAGCCTTGGAAACTGCTTTGATCTGTGCTACATGATATTCCCACAGTTTACACTGTTTATATTTATAAAACACGTTGCCTTTCCAAAATGTAGTCTTTCAAATATAACATATGAAAGAACAAACAGAGAACTGACAATAATTAGCTACAATCCTGCCACGATGGAGGTCTGTTCTGCTCTTGGAGTACCAAACTGTCAAAAGTGTCATAAAATCTTGATATTTCTGATGGAACGTCTCCATATTTCTAGTACCATGCGCCAAGGCCCTTTAACTCTCTCAGTCTTCACTGGTTTTACTATTGCACATGATGTGGTTATTCACATATAAGAATACTGCTGAGAGAATGGAGAGCGGTATAATTGTAAG
This sequence comes from Enteromius afrohamiltoni, assembly GCA_034779775.1. Taxonomy (NCBI): domain Eukaryota; kingdom Metazoa; phylum Chordata; class Actinopteri; order Cypriniformes; family Cyprinidae; genus Enteromius; species Enteromius afrohamiltoni. The sequence continues at coordinate 11,911,642 of JAUYWG010000040.1, forward strand.
CAGGGCAACCGTGTACCAATAGAAATGCTCATATAATGTGAAAAATGGCAGAGGCCTTTAATATAAATACTGAAAGCAAGCGAGCGAATGGTCTAGCCTGAGCAGTGAGTCATTCTTACTTTTCCAGATATCTGGCATCTGAGCTGACTGGCGCTTAGAGCCAGTAGCAACATCGGGAGATGTGGAAACTGAAACCGCACACCACAGCAGGAATAGCCACATGATTTGCACCACCTAACACACACATGCACAAAGTACTTAAACATGCAAACAAATGCACAGACATGGAAACACACAACCAGAAACCGATCAGGGACAACACAGCTCCGCGTAACCCTGTGATTTATAACCGCGTCACCTAACAAATATACACAGGTAAACTCAGGGTACACATTAAACCGCTGAACTAACAACATCCCTGACACCATAAATTCACAATTCTTCACTGTCATCTACAGCAAAGCAAGGAATCTGCGGACGGAAGCTGTCCTTTGTAACCTTTAAGCTGCATGCTGCAAGTAATGACTTTTGAGGCTGAGCTGTGGCCTAGGTTCATTCTCACTTGAGTCAGCCCTTCAGCGACCGCTTGAACACAGGCAGTTGTTTCAACATTGACCAATTAGCTCATAATGCAGTCTAAAAATCACCCAATGCCTTGTGCGTGCCTGCTAAAGGAAATGCTCCTGTTTCATAGAGCTTCCGAATCACTTCATATGAAACAGAATGGAAAAATGTAAGAGAGGGGGAAAATCATATCTTTTTCTCCTGCATCACCATGGAAAACCCAAAGCACCGTCATTTCCAGCATGTAATTATTAGGTTTGAGGAGCCTTATACGTAATTATTTATTTCAGGGTTGACCGCTTAAAAGCCGAACTGAGCCCCTGTGAGCAGGCCCTGTAAATGCATTCCATATGATGACATATTAGCAGGAGAAAGCATAATACTTATTGTGGCTGAGAAGATTTTTGCAGTAATAACGCAGAGTCATTTCTTTTTTGCATAAATGTTTTTGTTGTCCTCTTATTTCCTAGCAATACAGTCATTTAAAGGACATTTTGCTCAGGAGAAAGTGGAAACATTGAGATCCTTATCATCCCTGGTGCTCTAGCCACTGCTATTAAAAGGGATAGTTCACCCGAACGCTGAAAAATTTTGTCATTAATTATTCACCCTCAAGTCATTCCATAACCATAAGACCTTCGTTCATCTTCAGAACACAAGTTTTGATCAAATACAATCATTTTTTGACCCTGCATAGACAGCAATGCAACTGCAACATTCAAGGCCCAAAAAGGTAGTAAGGACATGGTTGAAATAGCATGACATGGGTTCAACCTTAATTTTATGAAGTTATGAAAATATTTTTTTGTGCACAAAGAGCATAAAAATTACTTTATTTAACAATTTCTTCTCTTCCTTGTCAGAATTCATGCATTCACCACAGTACCATGATGCTTGTGCATCTGCTTTTTTTTTTCATCATTTAACAATGCCTTTACTACCTTTTCTGAGCCATGTTCATGTCACTGTTGTTGCTGCTTCTGCAGGCTCAAAAAAAAAAATCATCAAAAATAACTTAATGTGTGTTCTGAAGATGAACAAATGTCTTAAAGGATTGGAACAACACAAGGTTGAAAAATTAATTTAACAGAATTATAATTTTTGGTGACCTATGCCTTTAACATTAAAAGGCACAGTATCTAAGATTTGTGTAATAAAATATCCAAAAATCACTTACACAGTGTTATATATTTCATGCAGTTCTGTACTTACATTATCTCAATGTTTTGTAGGTTTGTAAATTCAAAGAAATTCCAGATTGAAATAATGATCCGTCCATGTACATTGACGCCCATCAATGACGCGATATCCATTTCGGTATCATGGATCATGATTACACTCTCAGCAATCCCAAAAAACATAGATGTACACAAATTAAGGCAAGAAGTTATTGGAACAGTCAACGAAATAAAACTACACAAATATAAACCGAAAACCGGACCGGGCAGAGACTCCGCTCTCGCGTGTGTTTTAATAGACAAGTAAGCAAATATGTATTACTCATTGTGCAAATAATAGTCATGTTAGGGCTGGCCGATATATATATGTATGATATATTATGCACATCTCATTAGTAAAGCCGGTTCTTTGATTAAATCTCCATCAGCTGTTTTCAAATGGAGCGCCAGTTAAAGCACATAATCATATATCACTGACAACAGCTGATTGAGATTTACTGCTAATCAAAGAACCAGCTTTACTAACGAGACGCACATAATATATCGTTCAAATTGATATATATCGCCCAGTCCGAAGTCATGTACAGGTGGTTAGGTGATTAAACAGATTTAAATGATCTGTTCATCTGTGAACAGGATTCGTGAAAAAGATAACTCCCAACATTCCACACTCCGTCATTGTGTAATCCACATTTGCCTCTGTAAAAGTAAAATAATCAAAAGTACAATAAAAACTATAACAAAGAAAACATTTTTCCCATGAGAATCTAAAAAAAAAAAAAATTGAGAAGTTGGGAAGTAAACAGAGTACTTCCCTGTTTACCGTTTGCTTCTCTGATGTTCGGCCAGGTCAAGGGTTACTGGACAGACTTCAGAGAAATTAGCCGTCTTTTGATCTTGCAGTGACCATTTACAGTAACAAGACATCATCAATAACGTGCTCATGCAAACATTTCTAACTGCGAATACAATTGCCCTTTAAGGAAACTAAAATGGAAAAAAATCACAATTTCAGATTTTTTCCTAATGTGACTTAATCCCTTAAAATAGATTTGTGCTTTCTGCTTCATCAGCTTGTATGATAATCACACCCAGAAAGTTATGGTTTCATTGCAAGTGATTGTCAGGAATGAACAAGCCAGGGATTAAGCACTCAACAATATCAGTTTCCTGGACCTAAGGCACAGACACCACAGAAATTGCAAATATGCTATGAACAGAAGTGAAAATAAACACATAATTGCTCTACAAATCAGTATGATTCACTTCCTAAGTCTTTCAAAAAGGTCTGGAAATATCGCATGGGCATCTTTACAAAGAGTACCGAAATATAGCTGGATGGCTGAGTTTGGATCTGGCCAAACAGCTGGGGACCTGGAGCGAGTGTTCAGCTGGAAATACCAGCTCAGATTTTCAGCCGTGGATTTTGCAAACTGCTTGGTGAATTAGAGGTAAAGATTATTCCAGAGGTGTAAAAGCACCACTCCATGGAAAGAAGGGAAAATCCCACAAATGTCTGTATTGAATACAGATGACCTATATCCAAAAGAAGAAACACATTATCTGAGCATTTATTGGGCACAAATAACATTATTCAGCAGAGCAAAATTCAAGCAGAATTTCAATCTGTCTGCCCTAGTGAGGGAATCATCACAAACCTACCAATTCAGTAGAAACTTCCCGTCAAACATTCCAAGAATACAGGATCTGTTTGGATAGTCACCTAAAAATATATTGACACAGTCTAAAACATTCACGAGATGTCTCATAAGGTCCACATATGGGCATTTTCCCTACATAGGTGTATAATTGGTCCACAGATGTGATAAAACAAAAAACAACTGTCATATAAGCTTTTCGATTTTTCTCTGGTCTTTATAAATGTTTGCCACAAATTCTCCAGATACTGCAATCCTGTGATCTATCCCATAGGCAAACACACATAAATGGTGAAGGAAACACCACCATGCTTTAGCAGCTTGACGCCTGCATGTTTTTTTATAGATTTCAGTAGAATTTCCTCTTCTTTCATTCTAATCTCTGGTTTGTTAATAAAGCTTTGCAGTCTGTGAGAGGTGTAAGCAAACTCACAAAACTACTATAATTGAAGCAAGACCACTGGACTCACGGTTAATGTGTCTTTGTGCTTCAAAGCTAACGTAGCTGACAGACCACACACAAGTCCTCACACGATCACACAGTCCAAATGAAAGTGCTGACCTTTGAATGCACACAGAACCTGACACTGGATCAGATCAGCATACAAAAAGTCTAACCAAACATTAAATGCATAGATAAATGGATCTCTGGCCACATCAAATCATTTGTGACCGCTGAGATAAGGATAGCCCTAAACTATAACAATTTCTTTAACATTTAAGTATTTAAAAGCATTCGCACTCAAAAATATGAACAGCATATCCACTTGCATTCTTTATGAGAACATTACATGAGGTTTAAAGCTTGTTTAAAGTTATCAGCCATTTAAATGCCTTTATTTCCAGACGGCCAGTTAACCCTCTGGAGCAGCGGCAATAACTCACCAGAATAAGCCTGTAATGATGTGACGGGGTTAACAGGCTAATGTCTTAAAGAGGGGAAAAATGCCACGTGTGAAATGCAAACCTTAACGTATCACTCTGAGAAACATGCAGAGAGAGTTATGGTGGATTTGGGGACTGAAGTCCTTCTATTTGTAATGTTTTAAAGGGGCAGATCTATATGGGTGTACTTATATAGTTGGAAACGAAATCTACTACTGCAGCTTCATACAGAATTATAAAGAATGGTCAAGGTCAGGTGCGCTTATAACATCACATCAACGTTTATTTATTTCATTTTACTTTCTTTTTTCACTTTTAACTTAAAATAGTTCTAGAGGTTTTAGCACTAAAAAGTTCCAAAAAGTGCACAGCATCCCTTGTGAAAGAAGGTGTTTTTAACTGTATTGAATGTGCACTTACAGTGTACTTAAACCTTAAAGTATGAAAGTATACAGATACACTTAAGTCCTACTTTAGTGGGTTAAAAAGCACTGTAAAGTTTGGCTAACTACATTAAAGGAGTCATACAAAGCCAATTTTCCACAAGCTAATATGATTATTTATGGTGTTAATGGAAAGTTTGTAATATAGTTTGTTTTAAAATTTCTCAAAGATAGTTTGAAAAAACGCTAATTTTACCCTGTCAAGAAATCACTCTGTTCTGTGTACTTCCCCTTTAAATCTTCACGAGCTCCGCTGACCACGCCCTTCTTTTCCGAGGCGCTACTCAGAGGATCTTTTTTCAGCCGTATTCATAGAGAAACTTGCTTATTAGCCCATTATTAGGAAAGGCGATTTGCAAAGATTCATTAAAAGACATTATACTCACTTTATATAATTTTTGATCCAGTAGGGGAGGCTGGATCATGAATGATTCGCACGAACATAAACGCATTTCAGTTGATCAAGGGTGCATTTCCGTCGGGGGTAAATGATTACTGCTATGTTCATTAAACAAAACACCTCAATCTGTTAGGAGTCTTGCTTGTCTGTGCATCTCGGTCTGATGACAGCTCAGGGCGGGTCTGAGGTAAGACACCAGTTCAGTCTGTGTGACACGCTGCTGTCAATCAACTATTGTGGGAGTGGCATGACGCCACACCGACATGCATTTGAGAATGGCTAGATTTTAGAAGGGGCAACTTATTTTTAATAAATTAAAAGAAAACTACTGGTGGATCTTTATCATTGTACAGTGGTTGTGTACACACTCTCCCAACACACATTTCAGTCCAAACAGCTTGTAAAAGTGCATGTGGCACCCCTTTAATGCACAACCCCCCTTTAATTGTATTATTTGTTCTATAATGAAAAAATATATTGGTTCATTTGATTTGAAATTCTTTTCGATTTCATTTTATTTAAATTGTAAAGGTGTTATCATTTCTGGAATTCGGGTTGTAAATTTAAAATAATATAAAATGTTCATGTAATTAAGACGTATTTAAGAGGCTGAAAGCAAAGCACTCGTTTTGCAGTTCTTTTTAATTTATTTCAAATATATTATTTCTGTAAAAAGTTTTTAGTAAGTATACTAATAGTGTACTTCTTTTTCAACATATCAACTCATCCCCAAATCCTGTCATCACTCTCAGGTCAAAACAACTTGTATTTGTATTTCTTTCTCCTGCAAGAACACAAATTAAGATATTCTGAAAAAATGTTTATAGTGTTAGTATCCAAAACGTTTAACTTTGTTACAGTCATGCAGAGAACAGTGATATAACGTTTAGCTTAGCTTTATTCCCTGTCCTCTGTATTTCTACACCTTATTCTTTATTTATATTCCATAATGCCATCAGTTCATCAGCTCCTCTCCTGTCTCCTTCCCGGAGGCCCTTACTTTTTCCCTTCCCTGACTTCAGAGGAAGTGGTTTCTGTGCAGACAGCGTGTAGCTGGAACATTGTGTCATGAACATGGGAAGCTGTAACCAAATAAGTGCACATTAAAAGTTCCACTAGAGTAACACTTTTCTGTGCAGACAGATCTGGTGGACATTCGAGCCAGAATTGGGGGTCTGCCTTAAATCTCACCATAAGTATGTGAGTGTGTGTGTCCGACTTACAATACTGCCCCCTTTTGTAAACATTCTGCAAGTGAACAGAGCACTGTGAAATATCTTGCCCCCTGTTGGAAACAAATCTTAACAAGCAAAGAAATTATTTTAAACAGCACATGACCAAACGCATCACTGTTTATTCTAAAAGTGCACTTCCAACTTTAAGTTCCTGTAAAGCAAACTTCAGAGTTTGGATCTAACCCTAATCAAACTCACCTGAGCATGTTAATCAGTGTATAAGGATCATTAGAAAAAGCTCACAGATAGGTGAGTATTTTATCAGGGTTGGAGCTAAACTCTGCAGCGCATCGGACCTCCAGAGTAAGACTTGTAAAGCCTCACTTTCCAGATCCAGTCAATTTAATATATTTAAGGCATAAGCAGATAAGATATTTACTGCATGTCGGGCTCTTATCTCTGCTTCTGTAGGTATATAGTAATTCCAGTAACTAGGGCTTCTGATGTTCAAACGCATGGCTTATCTCAGTCATTCCTCGTTGTTTTAATGAGACATTATTTACTCTGCATGCTTGGACAAATTTAACTATAATGTAACTTTAATGACAATGTGGTATTTGGATGCAGTTCCCCAGCATTCTCCCAAACATCAAACATAATCACCATAACAGCTTTAAGACCTGTTTCAGCCAAGTTATGAGTCTTAAAGAAACTTGAAGGGATAGTTTACCCAAAAATTTCATCATATATACATGACATTGGTGACCCCAGTTCAAGATCAAGAGATCTATAACTACACAAGAAAGCTATGCATTTGTATTTCCATTCATCTGAACTGTTGCTCCGCTGGCTGAAACACCCCAATAAGTACAAAGTACAGATTGAACATCTACTATAAATTAATGAAATGATGCATGCTTACCAAATTACACAAAATGTGTTTTCAAAAGAGTTTACTTTCTATGTATCAAACAAACAAAAAAGTATTATAGCTTCAACAATAATATTAAGTAGCAATGATTTATGTAAGATCAGACACTTGAAGACTGGAATAAAGCCACCACAGGAGGAGTCAATTACAATTACAATTGCAATACTAAAATAGAAAATAGCTTTCAACAATTTTGCTTTTTACCCCGCATCAATCTTTGGTTACCCCAAGACTTTTGGTACAGTCATCAAAACACAAACACATTTGAATGGCTGTCATTGGTGAAAGATGTTTTTTTCTTCTCCTGCATAGTGTTAAAAATATAATGATGTAATTTAAAAGTGTTGGTTTTCTACAAGGTTTGGTTTTTATATGTTATTTGATGCTATAAAAAAGGGGTGTGGTGTCATAATTGTGTGCTTTTGGGTCCATTATACCGCGGTTTCCAGCTCATGATCACTGCTGCACAGACTCAGGCTCCGAATGCCCGAACAAAGTATGTCACACGGGTTTGGAACCACATTGCTATAAATAAATAATAACACAATTTCTGGGTGGACTATCCCTTTAAATGTGTTGTCTGATAAATGTAAATAGTGATGTAATATTGATAAATCCCGCAAGAGGGCAGCAGAACATAATAAAACTACAGTAATCCTACATTTTTTGATTTGTTTGCTTTTCTTGTTCTCGCTTTAAGAGTCTTGAGTATGGTAATCTTGTTAAATTATATACATTTAATTAAGCACTTAATATACATATAACTCACACACACACATATATAGCCTATATGCTTTAATATCATACATATCTTCTTTAACTGCTTTTTTAAGATGCAAAAGTCTTGCATGAATTTTCATCAGTCACAAGTAACACAGGTATATTTTCATGAATAGCCAACATTACACTGTATGGGTCAAAATGATTGATTTTATGTCTAAATAAACCTTCCTCCCATAAAAATGGGTATTTTAATTAGTATTATGCATTGCTAAGAATTTCATTTAGACAACTTTAAAGGAGAATTTCTCAATATTTTGAGAAAATACACTCTCAGATTATAAATCTCCATTTCACAAAAATGCATCCTTACGACTGGTTTTGTGGTCCAGGGTCACACATGTTGTTTACAGAGTGCTAAAGAGACAGAGTATAACACTGTAAATGGAGTGATGCTGTTGTGGACATCAATAATCTTCATTAGCATATGCAGTAATCAGATTGACAGCATAGAAGGAGAGAGAGAGAGAGAGCATGGAGTAATAGTACTAACATACTATGCTGACTTCACTGCAGTATCCTGACTACAGGACCACAGCTACCGCGGCACTGATAGGCTTGGATACTTAGCGAGAGAGAGCGACCAGACCCTCCCTCCCTCCCTGTCTTCTCCTCCTCCTCTTTCACAATCTCTCGTGTCTCACTCTGCTGTGTTAGAGACTGCAGGCTGCACACGCTCAGGGAGTCCTTCTTTCTGTCCTGCTGTCTCACTCAGCGTTTCAGGAACGGAAGCTGACTCTTCTGCACTGTTCTCTGCATGACTGTCACAAAGGTAAGCATGTGCTGGGGTGTGTGAGGCTGGGAGGGGCTGCTGGTATTGGGCTTCACTGCAGTGGGATGTTCTGCTGAATCTGTGCCTGTAGTGTACTGCAGTGCCGGACAGATGGAGTGTGTGTTTATGCAGGTGAATCTTATGTCTACTGGATTTGCTGTGCGGTACAAACTTCAATGTGCATTTGTCCAGCTGGCTCCCTGTGTGCGTTTAATATGCAAGCGCCTGTCCCGCAGTAGGGCAGGGGGTCTTGGCTGGGTGAGGCATGTGTGTGTGTGTCAGGCTTTAGCAGACTGATTACAAAGTGGAGCTCTTAATCCAGTGCTGTCCTGCAATAAGCCTGAGCTGTGCTCTTTTGCTGAAGAAAGACTGAGCATGTCACATACTGCAGTATGCGTGACGGTAATAAAAAGAAGAAGAAACAAGAAGAGAAGAGGCAGGCCAAGACAAGAAGAATTCACTTTTTGACATTGGGATTATTACGATGGTCCAAAAGTAGCCCAATTTAGTTCAATTAATTTTCAAAGAAATTAATCACGTATTAATGTAGATCAGTCTAATTACGTCTTTATTGTGCTTGTTCCATTTTTATGTTATGTTTATGTTATTGGACTCTTACAGCTGTCATTAGCTGCAGGCTTAATTCACTGGACCAAAATTACTATGAAATTATCCTAAATGCAGTACACAAACAAGTCTGTAAAGCTAGAAACATACCTGGTCTAAGTCTGAGATTAGAGATGAACACAAAGAAATAAACTTATATACGTGTACTGTGTGTATATATATATATATATATATATACATATATAGTAGCAGCATCTCATTGTGTTAATCTAGATCACATGATATACTTTTTGTAAATATAAAACATATAATAGGAAATAGGATATTTATTTAACATGTTATAAGCTTCACGATTCTACAGGACAAGTGACTTTGAAAATGGATAAACATGCTCACGTTATGTTATGTTAAGTTATAAGCTTTAGCATCCCTGCAAGTTCACTGGGAAAGCAGTTTGGACGGTAGATGGATTTTTATTCTATTTTATAATTTAGAGTTGCATATTTTACTTAAATCTCAGTCAGTGTCTGTGTTAATGCAATAATGTGTGTTGCAGTTATTCCTGGCTGAATTGGCCGCATGACGCAGGTGCTGACTGTGTAAGAACTGATGTGTGTGTGTATTTTGCTCTGATGGAGAAGGTTGAGATGTTGAGTGCGGCTCGAGTGTTGGGTACTGTACAGAGCTGAATGACCTTGGAGTGTTTGTGTATGTGTGCTGACCAAGCAGAACAGCACTCTATCAGACAGTGAGAGACGGAGAGCGATTCCACTCCAGATTGTCTGCTTATGTGAGAGCGAGTGCCCATATAGACTAGGGTTTATCCATACAGCTGTGTGTGTGTGTGTGTGTGTGCGTTTGTGTGTGGCAGGATATCCTCACAGACTCTTGGGACTGAAACCGTCACACACCCAGACTGTCATGAACAGGACAGGATGCATCTCTCTCTGCAGGGCTATAAAACAGCTGGCTGCACATCACTTCCTGTCACACGTTAGTTAATAAATCACTGGATGTTAATTTCATACAGTTAGGAGCCAAGGACCAAAATAAAAACACATAAATATATATATATATATATATATATATATTTTTTTTTTTTTGAAAATTCCAATAAAAATTGCTTTAAATTTAACATAATAATTGTCATCTGCCTCAGAGTCACTCCCTAATTCCTACACTGTCTTTAAGGTATGAAACCTACAGCAACATTGTAATCAAATTCATATGAAGACACAAAAAAGCAGGAGGAGCAGATGGAAAGCTGGAGGAGGGGTTAAAGATCATTTTGCCTACCTAGAGTAAAATCAACACATGTGCCCTGACGCCTTTATTTAAAGCTCAGCATATCTTTCACCCTGGGACAGAAATTTATCTGACAGAAATGCCAACAGGCATCAGATTCTCCAATGAATTCATAGCATGGACCCATCGGTTAAATTATCCCTCATTATCAACAGAGCCAGGCAGACATCAAGTGTTCATGATCATGAGTGTGCTGTGTGGGTGGTTTTGCACATGTATGCATGTCAGTAGGTTGGAGGCAGGTAGGAAGCGTACAGGTGTGTTTATAAAGCTAAGAGATAATTTACATATAAAACGCACAGAAACGCATTTGTCAGGAGTGTTTGAGCGACTGAGAAGACCCTGCGTGGGAAGAAGGACTGTAAACTCACAGGTGTGAAACACATTAATATAACTTGCTAATAGTGGTGGGAGTTTTTTGTGTTGTTGTTTTTTTGGTAGTAAAGTAGATATGTGAATGTAAGTGTAAATTCTATATGTTACATACACTCATAAACCTCACAAAGCTATGTTGGTGCACACCCATTTTACATACATTACATAAAGATATAAAAATGTGAACTACTGTAAAATATTTAACACCTTAACTCTCACCCAAGTTTAATTCAATATATTGAATCTAATCATGACAAACAATATATAGTTGGAAAGGTCTCCTAAATAGATATTTTACTATATTTTTTGTTATAATTACAGTTTAGTTTAGACCTTTGTCACAGTAATTGTCTTTACAAATCATAAGAAATTATATATCATTTTATTACTTAAAATCTCATTTAAAGTTCATCCTTTGAAACCATTTTAAAATCAGGCATTGCATAACCATGGAAAAACGGCACATCAAAATATTAAAAAAATATTTCATTCATGAATTAGTATGTTCAAAGAGTGACAGTGAAGGGGTAATCAAATTCAAGAACTTTACAATTTCTCTGTTAATACTGCAAATCAAATAGACTGAAATGGTGTGTTTAAAAATACATAAGTAGCAAAACTATGAAAAACAAAAGTAACACTATAAATACTCTAACAAACATTTACATTATCATAAACTTTCTCTTCTGAGAAACTGCACTAAAATATCATCTACTCCTCTACAAAGATCTTTGCCCAATCAAATGCTCTCTAGAATGAAAAGCCCATCCTTCTAATATCATCTTTGACAACTATAACAAATCATGGTTCATGGCTTTGTCATAACTAAACCTATGTCAAAATTAATTAATTAATAAATAAAATTAAAGTATCTCCCCTTTTAATATGTCCCCCCACTATTTATAGTTCCAGTAGAGGATATCTCTGATGAATTCCTAATAAATGTATGTAGGTTTGTGTCATTGTATGTACTTACAACTCACAAAATATTTTATAATGGCTAAAAAATGCACTATAAAATATTTAATTGAACATAAATTGTGTATTACCCATCTAAGTGTATTAGATGGATGATTGTCATGTCCACAGTTTAGGCTATTTTGAAACTGTTGCTAATAATTGATTTTAAAAGTCTGACATATAGCATAAATTATAAGGGAAGGACACTGGTAAGAATGATTTCAAGCTCCTTAATGAAAAAAGAGCACTATAAACACATAAGTGACTATAAAACCAGAAAATTTTTCAGGTATGGGGGTGCATATTTTTGATGGGCCGTTGAGCTGTTTATGCTTAGCAAAACAGGCGACCTTGAATACACGCTTGATTTGGACGCTGATTTGTGTTTTATCCTCAGAGGGAATCTTATAATCTGGACTGAATTTGCAGGCTATTATGCCCGATGCAGGCAGTGTGCACACACGCTGAGAAGAGTCACATTAGATCCAAGTCCTAACAGCTAGCTTAGCAACCTAAACCTCCCGCCGGTGCTTATACAGAAAACATCCAATAACGAACAAATAACTAAAAGCTCCAACATTTCTCTTCGATTTTTTTATGAAGCCTGAGAAAGTGCGAAACAGTTTATTCAATGATGTAGATAAGAGAACGTCTCTGTCGATAGAACAAACTCCACAGAGACGAGTTTCAGTGGGACTTTCTATAGAAAAGGAAAGGAGATCATGTCATTTATAAATATCCTTCTCAGCTCCTGCACAGCTGTAGTGACTGTGAGGTAGAGACACTGGGAAGAGGATGTGCTTCCTGTGGTCCTGGGCTTGCGAGACTCAGTGCAGAGATAAACAGCAGCTGTGGGGCATCTTGAAATTCCCATTGTCTGTGTCCTCTCTTTTTTCACTCCTACTCTAAGGCACAGAAACTGAGAAAATATTATATTAAGATTCTTGCCTTCAGATATCTTTATCTATTGCCACTGCAATCCTAGATGCATAGACATACACTTACAGTGTGTCAAGAAGGATAGTATAGTCACAATGTAAAAACATCCACAAAAACAGCAACCCACTTTCAGCTCGACCAATGGCATGAGTTTTGGAAACAGTCACTAATATTGCAATCCCATTTTTGTGTCCCTGTGTGTAAGAGGTCCACAGTGGAACATGGGACTAGAGAAGGAAATGCTACAGCCTACACAAATCAAACAGTGTGGGAGTGGGAACTAAAGCGTGACAGCATGAAGAAGATGGGTCATATGCTTCTACTCTCAGGATTTCAACACGCTTCTCCTACTAACACAGTCTCATGAAAACAGAGCTTATTATCTGTAATGCAGTACACCGAGTGATCTCACTTACCAATGACCTTTTTTAAATTTAGAAGTGAACAGCATTCTGCTGCAGTAAAATGCAGGTAAATTACATGGTTTCTTTCACCCGGTATTGTCAAAAGACTGAAGTCATGGACCACTGCTGTGTTTTTTACTCACTTTCTTTATTTAATTTGTTCTGTGTATAAAAAAAGTTTTTAATGTAAATGTCAGGTTTCCAAATTTCACCCCTTGATCAGCACAGTCTGTTTATGAAGTGCAACATATTTAGTTTGTTTGAAAATGCAATATTAAATGCAATCTTCCAAAATTGAAAGAAAAACACATGGATGGCCTTCATGATCATTAGCAAGCCCTTGCAAAACGCAGCAGATGAAACTGTCCCTCACTAATCTTTGCACGTTTATTAAATATAAAAGCTAATTTTGTGCTTACAGCTATTAATAATAGTCTAGTATTCTCAGCTCTTTTTAACACATTTTCTCTTTTTAAAATCCATTTCACAGATTTCTCTTCATCCACAAAATTAGCAGAGAAATTGTGAGAAAAAAAAAGATACCCAATTCCATCTGGGCTTGGTCATAAGAGAGAAGGCACAATGAGAACATTATGAAAATGTTTTTGATACTTCAGGCTGAAGTAAACAATACCTACACAAGTTGTCTGAGGTTATTACTGCTTAAAAAGAAAAAGAGAGCAGCTTTCTTTGAGAGCAGAAAGAAAGAGAGAGGTCAGCTGAGTGCTGTGAAGGTTCACATTCCTTCCCAGCATTCTCTGGCCCTCAGCAGTATTTTTTGAAGTGATATGCCAAAAACTCAAGCCTTTTATTTTTTTTAGAAAACGCATCAGTGAGAAAGTGCAAAGGAGCAACAAATGGTGTGTGTGTGTGTGTGTGTTTAAGAGTAATGTTAGACACTGCACTTTCACAACAGCATGGGCTAGCTATCCCAGCAAAAATGATTGATATTATTATAAACACCCGCCAGAACATGATAACATATGATCAAATAAATCAAATCAGTTCTAATATGAAATCCATACACTCTCTATTAGCTCTATATAGCAAAAGCTCACATGGAGAAATCAAGAGTGGAAAATATGGGCTGGATAGAAAGCCAACGGCATGAGAAATGCATTACATGTATAACAGGCCTCAGGTAGAAAGTCAGTGTTGTGGAAGGCTATTTAAAGAGGCACAGATCTAACCCCATGTGATCCTGGACCTACGGCAGCCCAGACTTCCTTCAGGCAGTTTTCCGAGTGCTTAGCTCTGCTTCCAGCCTCCAATTAATAAAATTTCATTGACGAAACAAATCCCACACAACAAAACAGAGCTGGAGGACTCAGATAAAGATGCAGGTAGAAGGACAAAAAAGAATGTGCAGGAGTGAGAAACTAAAAGCATGCAGAAGACACTAGAGAGGATGTCAGAAAAAAAGAAAGGCAATGTTTTGGACATTTTTAGAGTAAAACTAAAGGTACCACTTGACGAGGCCTGAAGCCTGAACAGACAGATTGCCAGGTGGAGACCCACTGACACAGATTTCAGCTCTACCACTCCAACTGTTTGCGAAGTTATACTAGGGCTACACATTTTAAATCTACCACCTCACAAGTAGTTGACCCCAAAAAACAAACTGAATTTTTCAAGAGCTAAAATCAATGCATTAATCCAAAATGGGTCACATGATGTAGGAGACATAGGGGACACACATGCATGCATTTGTGCAGAAACAGAAATCTGTCAATAAAGAGAATTGATTTTCTCTGCTGATGACGTCAATGACACAAATAACAAGCACTACAGATCAAGGGTAATAAAAAAAATCATATGGAGCAGCAAATTGTCATGAATACTAAAGTACGCAAATATCTTAAAGAATTATTTTTGAATAACCTTTCTCATGGGACATCTTAAGTTAAAATAGATCCGATTTCAGCCTTTTGACTTCCGCTGGGATGTCTCTGAAACCAGAAGAAGTACAAAAGTTTAGGTTGATAAAGAACAGACATGACAGTATTTACAATAATCACTTTGCAAGTATATTGCAGTTAAAGGTCTAACCTGGCGCTGTGCAATCTTAGGCATCATTTAACACATCAGTTCATGAGCTCTATGCTAAAAGGCTGAGGAGATCCCAAATGTTTATTGCTGGGGGTGCTTCATGCATTTAAACTTATGATTTAAAATTCAAAAGAAACAAGAGGTATTACATTACCAGTGTCTGATTCTTTTTCAAGGTGCTTCTAAAAGCAAATTGACTTAGATTTTACCTGTTTGCTGGCTTTTAACCTCACAGTATAGTCATTAGATTTACCGCTACTAGTTATTTGGTTATTATCTGCTAGTCAGTGTTGCCATGAAGTAATTTTCTTGACTTGACTTTAACACTACCATTTCAAGGGTTGGTTTATTGCTATTCACATTTTGTTTTACTTTAGGTAGTTTGTAATGTTGCTGTCACCTGTTCTGTACACTCTCTGCATCATCTTCACTGATATTTTTTGCTTAAGAATTTTACTCATCACCTCACCCAGCCTCTCATACAGCTGTTTTATATTTGACACTAGCCTGAGCACATTTCAGAGCACACCTTGCAAAATCCAGTTTTAGCTCAGAGTGCTGTGCTGGCGATCACACTGAAACAGAATCCTGCCAGCAATGAGAAACAGTCAGAAGTGATTAGCCAAGCAGGAAGACAACAGACTAATACGACATTGTCATGTCACTGTGGAAGGTCACGGTGCTCATCAGTAGCTGGGTAACACAATTACGGGATGCCAGCCTCTGAGGTCCAGCTGATGTTGTTATAGCACCATCAGAAATGGCAGTGCTTTGTCTAAATCATCCACACAGTGGCTTTATAGGTCCTATGGAAATATATTTGTAGAGTGCACTCATACAGAACTATAATTAAAACAACACTTAAGATATTTAGAAATTATTCCTTTAATGTTTTTCTGTGAATCTTTACACAATCAAGCAATTTGACAGACAGTCTACAAAGTAAAAACCTATGTCGATTGACCACTATTTGTAAAGTTGGTTATAGCTTTTAGACAATGCCTAGGTTATGGCACTGTGACTGTTTTGGTTTGGATGTGGTGTGTCTGGCTAATTTTTTCAGGGCAGATGGCATGTCTGAGCCATGATGCTCCTCATACAGGAGCAGACTGTTACTTGCACAGGGAGCCAGAGACCGCAGGAGAGAAAGTCTGTCTAGTCAGCAAAGTAATGCCAAATCTGAAGCCTTAATCCAATTTATAAAAGGACTTTCTCCAAGATGGAGAATGCAGGAGAGGGACTAACTCATAGGATTAGAAAGCACAGCATAGACTGAGCATAAGGGTAGAGATAGCGTGAATGCCAGCAAATGATTCAATCTCATATCAACAAAATAATTTACTTCAAATGGTCAAAATGCACATTTACAGCTCTACAGTTCGAAAGCTGTCATCCATAGTTTCACACCAGTGAGCATGCATAAATTAGCATTTTCATTTGTTAATTAATTTACATAAAAGCCATCATTCTGCTTTTCAAGGATACAAAAAAAGACACTACTGGCAAAAAATAGCCTTTTTACCAATACTTTCACAATGAAATGCAAATATATTGTTAATCAGACCTAGCGCAGTCTGGGATTGAAGGATACAGACAATGCAAGCTCAGAATATGGCCAAAACATGGTATCGTTGGAACAGCCTTTGTGTCATAAGCACTGGCTACATATGGAACTGTGATTTGGAACTATTAATAACCCGCTCTCAAACATTTCCATTTTTGCTAATTCCTATAAAAACACTTCTCGGCATTAAAGATGGGCTGCACAGACTGTGAGGTTCAGTATCCAAATATTTTGTCAGGTATGATTATTATGTGTTCTGTGCGCTATTCATCCGAGAAAAACATTTGACACATTCATCTCTCATGACTGTTTGTTTTAGTCACTATCAATCAAAAAACAGCAGCCTGCTATTAAAACTACTTGGGCAGTTTCAATGAATTATTCTTGACAGGTGAAGTGGACATCTACTGAATCAGAGATGACAGGTTGTTAGTCTTTATGCAAGTTTGCTAGGCTCTTGGCATTCCAATCTGAGAAATATGTAGGTTGGGATGGAAGTAATTTTGCAAAGTGCATCTACATCTGTGTTGGAGCTCTCTAAATAATGAAAAGTATTCTACCAGCAGAGAGCAGCTCCTGCGGTATAGAAATGTTGCATGTCAAGCTCAGAGAGAATGGGCTTTAACCCCATTTGACCCCACACCTAAAAGAGCAAAAGAGCAGATCTGTTGCACCTATCTGAAAATACAGCAGTGACTTTGGTCCATCTTGTTTGTCTCTTGGATGCAAAGAGCCACTCCCGAATATTCTTCTTGAGCACTTGCCAGATGGTTGTCATTGCAACTGGGGCTCTTGTTTTTATTGCATGCGGTTCAGAGCTGGCATCAGGACATCTCAAGCTGCGTCAGAAAGCTCACACACATACAGTCACTCTGTATTCTTTATGCATGCTAAAAAGTCACACTCTATGCCTACTTTCATTCAGAAATTTCCTCATTTCATGCTGAATTAGTCACGTCTTAATGCAGCAAAGTGTCATTAGTGAATCCTGTGTAATTTGACTGACAGATCAGCAGAGAGCTGAGTCACGGTCTAGTCTCATGGTGACCATAACTATCATCTTCTTGCTGCCCTACCCCCTCCACCTCCTAACGTGTGCCATCCTTTGTCCTTCCTCTCTCTACCGCCCCACCGTAATCCTCATCTATCCATCTGTTGGTTCTGCTTATCACACCCTGTCCATTAACAACAGGGAGGTTAGAGGATGGAAAACAACAGACAGCTCCTCTCCTGGGAATGACAATCTCTAGGGGATGCTCTTTCAGTCACTGCAGCAATGCTTAAAGAAACAAGGAAGGACACAGGAGGACATGGGAGGAATAAGTCTTTTTAATACTGATTTTGAATATTAAGCAAATAAATCATTGTACTGTATAGCATTATTATTAAAAAGCCAACTGGAGATAGACTTGTTATATCTAAAGAACATCTGTGATCCAGTAACAAGCATAGCTATTTTTTCAACCTTTCAAGACTTAGTGATTTATGGTTCTTCCAAAGGTAAAAAACAACAGCTGAGAGGATGAATTAAATTAAGAATCAATCCTTATTTTATCAAGTCATCATGAGCCTTGGAAATCAGCTGAGGTCCCCTGTACAACCTGAATTCTAGAAATGTTGGGACGTTTTTTTTTATTATTATTATTTCAATAAAATGAATAGACTTTCAAATCACATGAACCTATATTTTATTCACAATAGAACAAAGAGAACGCAAATGTTTAAACAGAGAAATTTTACACTTTTGTCCACTAAATGAGAGATAAATAAACATTTGTTATGTTATCTATGTTCTATTGTGAATAAAATAGCTCATAAAGTAACAGCCAATAATATAATATATTATATCCTATAATATAAGGAATGACCACATAATTCCAGTACTTTACTTTTTCAATCTTTGCAGTTTGGATAATTTTACAATTATTCTAAGATGTGAGAAATAGTAATAAAAATGTAAGTGACAAAACATCTGACAGGAAGTGGATGGACTCAGAAAAGATATAGCAAGCTATATATGCAGGATAGAGAAGCAGGCGGTGTTTAACAATTTCATAAAGGATCTTTTATAAGCATAACTGCACCTTAAGAGCTGAGCAAGGTCGTCTCTTAGCACCGCATCAGATAACTTCCTCTTTCATTATTTGCTACATATACATATATATACCCAGATGAGACATGCAGCACTTTTTAAGGAATAAAATCTAAATAAACATAAAAGAAAGCCTTGGCAGATAAGTATTTCATTCTTCTCACAAAAAAGGATTTGTTGTTGGGTATTAAAGGGGTCATATCATGCGATTTCATATTTTTGTTTCTCTTTAGAGTGTTACAAGCTGTTAGTGCATAGATAAGTTCCCTAAAGTTGCAAAGAGATATTGTTTATAAAAGTTATGACTTGTCCACACTCCCCTAAAATGGCTTAATTAAACATGCCCCTATTTTTCGGTTGCTGGACGCTCTGTGTGTTATTGTGAAGGTGAAATTACTTTGCTTGTGCTTCCAAAGGAGGACATAACTAGAAATCAGTGGTCAAGTTGTATACACAATACTGTTTCCTATTTTTTCCATCTTAAACCCCATCAACATATTGCATTACTCCAAATACAGAAACCAATGGTCTTTTAGGAACATCATATGACCCCTTTAAAAATGTCACCATTTACATAATAATATTTCTAATATTTCTTTGTCATTTCATCTTCCCAGTCCGTCAACCCCCCCATTCTCTGTCTTTTAGCTAGCTTATAGTGACTGCACCCATCCTGTCTGTCTGATCCCATACAGAGACAAAAAAGGAGGAAACTGGTGGTCTTGTTTCTTATGTTTTTGAGGAAGTATGTCATGACACACTCAATAAATTTCCTAGTGTTCTTAGACAACATCCTGCTGTTCAACATCATGGTAAAATAAGTCATATTTTACCTGAGTTGTTGCTGTCTGTACAGGAGGCAATAAAAAAGACTGTGTGTGTCTGATTGATAAATAAATTACTCGTATGAGACAATTCTTTATAGTGTATCAAAAATATACAGCAGTCTTATTCATAAACAATTATTTTTATGAGCTGGTTCTCTAAATTCACGGTTCAAACAGATGATTTACTGGTCTACTTGGACAATAATTGTCAAAACTGCAGTGTACCTCTATAGAGACCTATTCTGTTCTTATTCTTATTCTATCAAAGACCCCTAATTTAAAACTGTTAGGCCATTTACAATGAGCGTCGTGTTTCAGTATGTTATTGATCAAGTACAGTGTGTGCAATGTTAAATCTGAGAGTAAGTTGTTCCAGCTGCTTCTGCACCGTTTGGTGCAGACAAAGGGCAATCAAAGGGCGCCCAAGTACACAAAACACCCTCCAGTACAGTAGTAATGAGGGTCTCTATCCCATCTCTGAGCCTTTTTCCTCCCTCCCTTGAGTTCTGTCCTCAGTAAGGGATTTAAACACCCTTCAGCTCTGATGAAATGATTCTGTTCTGGAATTTAACTTATACATGTGATTGTTTTCCTCAAGATACTGCCATTGCTTAATAATAAGCTTATGGCTTAGGATGATTTTATTAACGTGTGTGTGCATGGAATTAGTGAATCCAGTGAAAACAAACAATAAACATGCATATAGAAATGTTAGCAGTTGGCATACTGGGTACATCTGATGTTGTCCTCACTATATCTTTGTCTGCATTAAGTAAAAGCTGAATTTTTCTCTAGCGAGTTTCCCCAAAGCTCAGGGCTGGCAGACTTTGGACAGATTTAAGGACAAGATTTATCGAAGCCTATGCTGTAAACTGTCTCTACAGTAACCAACATTCATTCTGACTTCTCTGTGTGTGAAAGGACAGCATGCAACTTGACCTGGCTCTCTTTCAGCTGTATTTCATTCACAGCTGGAGCCAGAGCTGCCAAAACAGGCAGTGGGTCTCCAGGCTCAGTGTTATTTAACTCCCACTGAGACAGAATGGCATCAGAACTCACTCCTGCTACTCAGAAGCGAGAGTGGGAGGTTAGCTGCTCTAATGCCCAACAAAGACGGTCTCCCTGGCATGGCGAGGGGCTGAAAGCAGTCTAACCAATCACCAGCTGTGGTCCTCTAGAGGCCTTTCATCAGTTTTTGTGTCCCATTTTAAAGACAGAAGAAGCTTGCTTCCTGAAAGCTTCCCGGAAGCTGTTGGAATATTAGATTCTTTACATAAATATGGCAGAATTGGGTTGGGGAGATGTAATATTTGAATACTCTAAGGGAGTGATGAATGGGAAAGAGTCTATGAAATCTATGAAAATGATTATGGTTGGTCTTGCATTTCGCCTTTCTGTTTCATCAGTCAAACACTGGTTGACAAAAGAATTAGTAAATGTATTAGTAAAAAGTATTTGAAATAATGGTAAAAGAAAACCAAAGACATAGCAGCAGAAGAAACTGCAGGCAAGATGTGAAAAAGTCAATAAAGTTTGAAGTCTCTGGAGACTCTCTGTCCTGCAGCAAAATGAGCATGTCCATGAAAAAGCACACAGCGGAACAACACACACAGCACCTAAAATAATTTTCTCCCATACAGAGAAATGATGAAGTGAAACCATCCTAGACAAAATGATATGTGT
>JAUYWG010000040.1:11933292-11978300 GCA_034779775.1 Enteromius afrohamiltoni
CACACAGCACCTAAAATAATTTTCTCCCATACAGAGAAATGATGAAGTGAAACCATCCTAGACAAAATGATATGTGTTTTACAAGTCTCATGTAGCCGTACTGCACAAAACCTGGCCAGCTTGTTTAAACTTTTTTCTGGTAAAGAACCACCCAGGGGAAAAAATCATCTATTTGACAATTAAATTATTTTTTCAAGTGTTGTGTACAGGGTCAAGACTTATCTGAAATAAACTAGATTAC
The DNA here is from genome assembly GCA_034779775.1 of Enteromius afrohamiltoni. Lineage (NCBI taxonomy): Eukaryota > Metazoa > Chordata > Actinopteri > Cypriniformes > Cyprinidae > Enteromius > Enteromius afrohamiltoni. The sequence continues at coordinate 11,933,534 of JAUYWG010000040.1, forward strand.
AATTATAGACCAGTATCAAAAAAAAAAAAAAAAAAAAAAAAAGATTAGCTAAACAGAATTTTTACCCAATCCGAAAATTACATATATAGATTATTTTCACAGATTTACTCAGAAAACAAATCTAAACTAGATACTGAGTGCATCATATTAAACACTGTTATGTAAGTACTGTAAATTTCAAAGATGTGATGCCATTCGTTTTTCATTTGGTGAAGAAACTGATCAGCTTACGGAAAACACCAATTCTATCACTCTCAGGAAAAACACAAAAATTGTACTTTTAGGTTTATCTTCAGCACTGTGGATAGCACTCTCAAAAGGACATCTTTATGCTTTATTTACTCCTAAAAATTAATAATAGTACCTTAAGGTAAAACTTTGGAAACATTTTAAAAGTGTAACCTTTTTCAAGATGAAAATGAACATTAAAATGTACTCCTACTCACAGAAGACGTAGCAAAATCCAATTAAATTAACATGGGCGATTTCAGCCAGCGCTGCCATTTTTGTGGGCAAATAGCTTCAGACGGCCATTAAACAAGCTGTGGGCGATCACTGGGTGTGCCGTCTGAGACTAAGACTAATGCACACACAAACACCCTTGCATTCCCTACATAAAGAGAAGTCCTCAAAATATAACAAAATATAAAATACAATAATGAACATATGAACTTTTCTTGAGGCTAAACATCAGTACCAGTACAACTAAACATACATGACTCTGTTTTATTGTCTAATTCACAACATTTTCAGCCCTTGTTTTTCCTTTTTGCCAGTACAAAAATGCTCACAGCTGAGCAGACATTATCTTAGTGTACTGTCAGAAATATTCTCTGGATAGTATTTGCATGTCTGCAACAGACCAGACTACCAAATACTTGCGTATGACAGGCCAAGCAGAGAGTACTGTCTAAATAAAGTCAAATAAATCTTGTCCCATTTAATCATTCAATATAATTAGAGAGAGAGACATTTATTTTAACATAGGCCTGAGAACACTCCAGACATGTCCAATTCATATTAACATTCTTGTGTTTAGTTCTAAAAATATCCAGAGCCTAATTATAATATACTAATTATATCTGAGAACTTGTAAATCGACCAACCACAGAAAAACAAACCAGCCTCTGATATCTTCCATAGGGTCAACGTAGGACAATCTACCTAAACAAAATGCATAAAAATTGTATTTACTCTGTTTAACATGTATACTAGTCACATATATGTTGGTTAAACATGGTGAACGTAAATACACAACCAATTTTTAATGAATTTATGAGCTTTCACAGAACTACTGAAAATATGCATAAAAAATGAACATCATACTTATCGAACTGTGTAGCAACGGAACAATAAAGTTACATCTACAAGCAACTGGCAATTAAATAAAGAAAATGCACTACTGTCAGGAAGTTTCTTTTTTAAGAAATTACATTTTAATTCAATAAGAATATTAAATTGTGTTTGTTTTTTTTTTACTTTCTACTCATTAAAGAAAACAAATATCAATCACAAAAATACCACACAGCCCATATTTTTTAAACATTGATGATAATAGGCAATGTTACTTCCGTATTTCTGGAAATAATTCTATTTCAGAAGGAATTTTCTGCTTTACCATTCCAGAAAGAAATTTGAAAATTGATCCAAACAGGAAACTGTGGTGTAAACATACAAATACAAAGTGACTTGGGTGTCATTTACTGATACTGACCTTGAGGAACATATCTGATGCAGTTTCAGAATACTGATACCGAGACTTCTAATCATGTCATGTATACGCAACTGTAGGGACCACAGATGGGGAGAGAGCTCAGAAACAAGACGGTAACCTTGTTTGATGTTTTTAAGACCATAGCTATAGTGGAAGAACATACAGCAGTGAGTGCAGCTGCGTCATGCATATTATATAACTTTACATTGTCTTTTAGTTTAGATCAATATGTTTTATAAACTGCAGTCTGTGTGCTCAGTCAGTGCCAGCAATAAACAGAAAGCCATTAATAAGCAAACACAGGGATACAGTTAAGAGAGGATGAAGCAACAGCTTGTGCCTGTGAGGATGATAATGTGTATATTTCAGAAATAGAGTTACTATGTGTGCGTGTTGCATACAGAAAGAGAGATATTCAACCTCTAGCAATTACAGTAGGTGATGTGGGGCTGGGCCTGGGAAGAGGGAGGGATGAAAGGAGGCTGTGGGAGGAGAACGCTTGGAGGAAAAAGGAAAAGAGAGAAACAGATGCAAGTAACTCAGGCCGGCAAACTAGATGCACGCAGGACGCCGAAGAAGAAACAGGCTCTTTTTGTAGATGACTGCAGGAATCAGAGGGTGCTGAGCTCAAAACCAGAGGAAAGGTAGGAAATTAGCTTGAATAATTTGAAGGTGAAACTAATAATAGCCTAAATGCTGGATTTTATTATACGGAATAAGAAAACATATTTTGTGGATTCATATACAGAAATACAGATGAACAGCAAACAGATCAGCTGGTCTTTAAGGGAAGTGAGAGAGTGTCTACGTATGTGCAGCATCTCAAAGGCACAGCTCTCTATAGCTGAAGGCCTGTCTCTGGTTGATTCGCTTAGGGCTAAAAAGGCAGGATAACATGCATACACACTGCTGAATGCTTTCGGACTGCTGTAAACATTCACACAGTAGGAGAGCTGAAAATTACACATGTGGAATAAAAAAGTGATGAGAACAGAAAGATCCCAGATAGAAGTCATTTCAAGCCTCACTGCTAACAGAAACATAATTAGCCAAACTTTTTATAAACACTGCTCCCAAATAGTCATCATACGATTTATTAGAACTGAATTAAATACAGAGGGCTGTACATGTTCTCATATAAAAGCAGAGGGACATTTACAATGCAGTCTATTGTCATGAGTGATGTCCATCTCTCATAAAGATTCAGATCAGACACTGGTGATTTAACACTTCCTGTTCTCCTCGTGGCTACTATCTGTTCGAATAGGAGCTCATTTTAGTTTGAATGGCAGCGTCTCATTCATTAGAGCCCAAATTGTTGCTTGTGCATTCCTCTAGGCTAAACTACAAACGGCGGTTTGAGCTGTGAGTGAAATTTTACAAGCATCCAGCAACCGCTTCCTGTTTGCTTAAAGGCCCAAGACCCCAAGTGATGTTGGGCTATGATAAAAACTAGTTGGGATCTGTGTGTTAGTTTGTGTTTAGACTTCTTTACTTTGTTTGTTTGTTTATTTGTTGGTCTCTTGCAAAAACAGCTTCAAGTTTACAACTAGTATCATACCAAAAGACTTACCTTTTAAGTTTAAAGAACTGCACATCTTAAATAATAGGCTATCTGCTATGTATTTTTTAAGTTGCCTGTTTCCGTGTAGATTAAAAAAAAACAACCTTTTTTTGTCAACAGTATTGCTTCTCATGTTCTTGCATAACCTTTCAGTACAGGTACTGAACCTGCATTTGTAAAAATATAGCTTGATATGGACAATTCCCTCTGGCCATGTCACAATACAAAAAAAAATGGTTTTGGACAATATCAGTATACATCATTATATTTTTTTGGTGCAAGTACTGTACATTAAAGTAACTTGACATTATCAGTGAATAATAATTTTCATTTTGATTACAAAATCATGGCAGCATATACATGCCAAAGTTGAGCTACTATGGGAGGAACAGGACCGTGATGTCCATAAGAAGTGTCCAGCCAGTGTGAATCATCTTTGGGCAATCCATCAGGAGGCTTGTAGTAATATAGCCTATCAGTCATTGTTTGAATAAACTGACAGCTCGGATGCCCAGATTATACAGAGCTGTAATATGGTGGATATTTTGATGAATCGAAAATGTAAGTCTTTTCTATGTATAAACTGTTTATGTTCTCGTAGTTTGTGTTGTCCATTATCAGTGCAAGATTATCATAAATTCATGCCAATATTCTCCAAAACCCCACGTTTCTTGGGCGTTTCCTACCAACGTTTGGATGGCATTGTCTATAATAATAATAAAAGTAAAAACAAACTGCTGTCACGCTATTAATCTCGATTGTTGTCTTTGCATGTGTTTTGCAGATGTCATGGCGGCCGACCTACCGGAGCTCCAAGTTTCGAAACGTCTATGGCAAAGTGGCCAACCGAGAGCACTGCTTCGAGGGCATCCCGATCACAAAGAACGTCCATGACAACCACTTCTGCGCGGTCAACGCCAAGTTCCTAGCCATAGTAACGGAGAGCGCTGGAGGAGGATCTTTCGTCGTTATCCCGGTCACTCAGGTAACGTTAACCACGACGACGCAGCACGCGCGCGTAGTAGTGTCTTTTAGACAGAGTTGTTTTATGGCTTACACTAAATTCAGGAACTTCACAATGTAGGGCGTCAAACTAGCACACACGGCGGCATGAATGATGTGAACCTTGGAGAATGAAGATCTTGTTGTCAGTTTGATCTCTGAGGACAAATTTGCCCCAAAGCAAGACTAACTACAGTTTCAGTGCATGTGAGAATAATATATGAATTAAAATTCGTGTTCTAAAATTAAACGTTCATGTTCATGTTAAATAAAAACGTGCATACATAATAATAATGCTAAAATCCAGTGCTCTTTGTGCTTGACTTTAAGTAGCAGATATAGGAATAGTATTAAATCAAAGCACAAAAAAGGCATTGAAATTCAGAGAGCACACATCTACATACAATTTGATATATATATATATATATATATATATATATAAAATGTGCATCTTAAGGTGAACTGTAAAGTGTGCATACACTTGAACCTTGATGCATGAACCAGTGTCTATGGTATTTGATTGCAAGTCAATTTGACTGCAAATATGTGTCAAATCTGTCTAAAACAAAGCAATATACGGAGGAGTTCTAATGGATCCCTTGCACCAAATCACATTTACATTAATTGGTAGAGAGAACATGAGCAGTGGTTACTGAACAGTGAAACATGGATGAGTCATCCCTCACCCTGTTCTTATAAATGCACTTGTGGTGCACACTTAAAGAAACCCACAGGCCTCAGTCTCTCGCTTTCTCTTTCTGTTGAACACTTTAGTTGGCTTTGTTGTAGAGTTATTCATTTTATTTGCAAGGTTTAGATTGCCTTTTGCACCAATACACATTATTTCATGATCATCCACAACAAAAAGGCTTCTTCAACAAATCTAAGTCTAATTAATGAGCAAAATGTTGTGGTATTACCATTTTGCTGTTGACAATTGTGTAGTATTGTAATTCTGAGAAGAACAGTTGTCTGTTTTTGCATCTAGCAAGTTGCAATCTCCATCACCTTCTGACTCTGAACCATGAAGTCCCTCACCCAGTGGCTTAACATGCTCTAAATTCAATCTTTCTGTTACCTTTTTTACAGACGAGCAAAAGCCTGACTAGTGAGCAGAGAATAGATACTTTTCCTTTGATCTCTGGCTTTAATGCTGTAAAATGGACAAGCACTGGAAGCTGTAAATTCCAGGTTACTGACACTGATATAAGATTAGTGTGGACTAATCAATGTGGACATCAGTGTGCTCTGGCTGGAACAGAACAGCATGTCTGGTTCATAAGGGAAGGTGGTTAAGAGGTTAAGGTGGTTAACAACATCATGTTGCTTCAAACATCTACATTCTTCTTGAAAAGAAAAACAAACAAACAAACAAACAAAAAACACAATATTTTGAAGAATGTTGGTAACCAAACAGTCACCACTGCCTTTTTTTGTATAGCAAGAAATACAAATAATAAAAAAAAATTCTCAAAATTTCTTCTTTTATGTTCATCAAAAAAAAAGTCACAATAACAACTCATAATAGCAAAAAATCCCTTTTGTAACAATGTTACTGACTACTAAAGATACAAACTGCAAAGTTAGTGAATCTCTATGTGACTCCAGATTCCACCTCCGCAAGTGGCCAGACTGCATGAAAAGCACAGACAGAAAAAATGACTCACACACCGTTTATCATTGACATGAAAATAAGATTTTGGTGTACAGCCTCTGATGTCCCATTATTCTCTTCAGTCATCTCCGCTTTTTATTCTGTCTATTCTTCTTCCCTCCTCTTGAGCGCATCCGGTCATGCTACACTGCCCATTGGGCCTGCAGACCCTCGGTCATGGTCTCAGCCAACTTGGATAAAGTATCAATAGCACTTTTGTGAAGAACATTCAGGGTCGCCCAGTCAATGTGTGATTTAGAAGGCTAGCTTTGTGCCCTTAATATGCTCATTCCACAGTGTTTGTGACTCCAACTGGGCTCCCAGGCCTTGGAAAAGAGCTCAAACCCTCTGACTTCCGCATATGTGTGTCTTTGGACAACACGTGGGGCTGTTTTTTCCCAGCTTCTTCATCCCTTTTCTCCCTTGTGTCACTGTCTAGCACTGACAGCTCCCTGTGAAGTTTGCATACTTACTGTAATACTGAGAAATTCTCTGTCACTGAACCACCGTCACTGCCATAGAAATCATAGAAATCACTGCAAAGCTTTTCAATAATTGACAATAGTTGCATTATATACATAATCAGTATAGAAACTTTGAGTTTTTCGCTTTTGTAGCCAATCTTTGTAGTAAAATTTGTGAAGTTTGGCAGTTTAATCCAAATTGTGTTTGTTGTAATTTGTGTATGTAGCTTATTGAATCTCTCTAATGTGTTTATTTAGCTCAAGACATTAGTCTGCATTACAGGGACAACTGTCTGATTAAGAATAAGCAATTCTCATAATAACATCCAGACACATGGGAGCAATACAGTGGCAGAACATTGGCTTTTCAAATGGAATTCCTCATATGACAAAGGAGCTTCAGTTGTGGAATGGAAACTGCATTCAGAAACCATGATGAGATGGCCCAGGGAAAGAGAAAAAAAGAGCATGAATAGAAGCCTGTGGTATTCGCGATGATGTCATCATTAACTGTTTAACAATTTGGAAATGAAACCGTTCCTTTCCTTGACCTGCAAAGCGGCTGTTGACAGAACCTTCTGTGAATGATAATGTGTGAGGTGGTGCTGTAGTGGTTTGGGGTGATATCAGAATTCTTAAAATAATGCAGGCTCAAGCAGTCGGGCATATAGTTACACACACGCTCACACACACACATATTGTATATAAAAGGGAGTAGGGCCATCTGGCAGCACTGATAGGAAACTGCCAACCAGTTCAGACTACTTTAACATGCCCAAAAGCACTTTTTACTAGACCCACACCCATTTTTATAATGCTCCAGTTAGCATACAGTAAGCTCAGAAAACTGAAATTTACTGGACTTAGAAGAACACTGGAACATTTTGAACAGGCTTTAGAAGAGTCATCCATATTTTGAAGATGTGGTAGTGTAAAACTCTATTCCTTCTACTGATGTCTCTGATTATCTACAATAGAATATTAATCATTGGCCTCTGCCAACCATCCAATCAAGTTTGTAGCAAATCATTAATTAAGAGGTGGTTCACCAAAAACCATTAACCGTTAAAGTAAAGTTAACTTGTTTTGTCCAGTAATTGTTAAAAAACAAGCTAACAAAATTCATAGCTAGCGTTTGTGAAGCGGTCAGGGGGATCCTTCTGCCTCCAATTTAATACTCTACACACAGAAAAGCGTCACAATGTTGACTAACATAAAAATATAATAAAGTGAATCTTTTGTTTATACTCTTACATGTGAGGAAACACTATTTGCAGCATTAAACATTTAAGCTCTAGTACAGGTCCAGTGAGTCATCACTCATTCGTATTGTGTTTAGCAGTTATTAAGAAAGTCAAATGATAACCTCTAGCCCCAAAATGTGCATTCAGGAATGTTTTAACTGTGAGGACTCAAACATAATAGAATAATAATCGAATCTGAACTCCTATAAACCTGTATACAACAGACAATGCTATAGCATACTTTACGGGCTTTCCAATAAAAGTGTTATATTTTGTATAGATGTAGATCTTCATGTGACCAATTGAAGTGTGACTCAGCAGTGGCTGAACCATAGAACTTCTCTACTAAGGAAGGAAATTTGTCCTCTAAGAAAACAGTATTTTTTACAGGAATGTGCTATCAGAGTTATGTCAGTCTAGACTATACACATCCACTGACATCATAATTAGTGTAATCACATGGCTGTTCCTTACGCATCATTGTGCTGCTCACAATAGAGGGTGTGGCTAAATAAATTATCTCCTTTTGTCTCGGACTGTAAGACCTCAGACAGCGACTACTCAGCCTGATTTGCAGCCAACACATCTGTGTCAACAAGCACCCGCTGCCAACACACTCCTACACACAAATCCGCAACTACTTTGCACAAAGAATAACAATAAACAAGAATACAAAAGAAAGTGATTAGAGAGAAAGGGAAGAGAGGAAGCAGAGAATCCTTTAATAATGCATTGTTTGTACAAGTTGTTTTGGTTCTAATAGTTTATAATAAATGTGCTTTTTGATTTGAATTGTTTGTACTAATAAGCACAGTATCAATCAAAGAGCTATATAGAGATTTGAAAACAACTTGACAAATCAGAAATCCTCACATTCATGCAAATATTTGAACAAGTGTAGCTGAGAGCTTTGGCCACAGTAAAAGCATAGTATGATTGGTCGTATTTTCTGTGTTCTTTTGAGTTTTGATCTCCTGTGGGAAATCAAGGACAAATTCTATTAAATGAATACCCCTCGAGCAATTGCGGTGCTAATTTAATGCAATAATCTAACACAGAGCAAATCAGACATGATTTCCATCATACTAATCTAGGAGAAATAGCACAGACGTGGGAACAGAATATGTGTGACAGCCTGAAGTTCATTTTCTATAATGTATGCTACCAAAAGCAACATACTATTCAGTATCGAGCAGCTTTAGTTTTTTTCATCTCTCTTGACTAAGAGTTTAGCATCTATAATTTCTTCAACAATGACTTCTCTGATGTTAGAGTCAACAGTATTATCTCTCTGTATTGTGCTGAAGGCCTGACCTATAGATGAAGAGTCTTTTATAAGCAGCCCACTCAGGGTGCACTCATGCATGACCTGAACTACAAATCCCACAGGACCTCAGAAGGAGGTCAATGGACTAAAGTGGCATCAAACATTCATGACATCATGATTAATGTTCTGTCTACCACTTACTGTATAATTGTAGTTATGTAGCGCCACGCAGTGGATGTTTATGTGTATTACAATGGCACTGTATTTTTGCACATGCAATATTGGTATATATATATATATATATATATATATATATAATATTTCAAATGTTGTCAATGTATAAATGTATGGAGAAACATAACAAGATTAATATATATTAATCTTGTTATGTTTGTCCATACATTCTTTTGTTTGTATTCTTACAACATTTGAAAAACGTCAGATCAATAACCTGTACTTCCCTCCTGCAGTTTGGCCGTATCGACCCTCACTATCCAAAGGTCTGCGGTCACCAAGGCAATGTGCTGGACATCAAGTGGAATCCATTCCATGACAACATAATCGCTTCTTGTTCAGAGGACTCTTCTGTGAGTAAACCTAAAATTCAAAATAACCACCATAGTCAAATTAGTCTGCATCTTTAAAACGGTTTTTGTTTTCAGAAATAGATAACCGGCATTTACTTTTACATTCATAGCATTTACATTTCACAAATATAACTTAAACGGAAGCTTTATTTTTTAAACCTATATATAATATGTATAAGGAAACACATAAGCATTTAAATGTAATTTTCACGTGTGTGCTTTTGTTTTAAATAAATCATATTAAACAACTCTGCAAATATAAATACATTTGTAAAATGTAAAAAATAATAATAGTTTAAATAAAAAAATTAAGTAAAATGAAAGGAAAAATACATTTATCACTGAAATGCCTCACTATGTTATATGTGACTCTGGACCACAAATTGTTTTAAAACTGAGACGTTGATGTATGGCTTGGTAAGATTTAAAAATATTTTGTCAGCATACATTTAAAAATCAGGAATCTGAGGGCGCAATCAAAAAATCTAAATATTGAGAAAATTGCCTTTAAAGTTGTCCAAAAAAAGCCTTACTAATCAAAAGGAATGTTTTGGTATGTTTACAGTAAAATATATTCATGGAACATCATCTATACTTAATTTCCTAATGTTTTGTTGGCATAAAAGGAACATTTTAAATTTTTACCCATACACTGTATTGTTGGCTATTGCTACAAACATGGTACTTATTTACTGGTTTCGTGGTCCAGGGTCACATATGTTGTATTTGTCTTTTAAGAGGAATTAAACCATTTTTGAAGTAATAGAGTAATAACAAACCTGACTCTAGAGTTTAAAACTGACTTTATATATGAATGATTCTATTGATTCAAAGGTAATATTTGTGTGTGTCAGGTGCGAATATGGGAGATTCCTGATGGTGGACTGAGGAGGAATTTGACAGAGTCTGTATTAGAGCTGTATGGCCACAGCAGGCGTGTGGGGCTCATAGAGTGGCACCCAACCACCAGTGGGATTCTCTTCAGTGCAGGCTATGACTACAAGGTAATGAAATCTTCTGTTCCACAATCTAGCATTTTAAAGTTTAGTAACATAAGCTGTACAAAACATCTATCCGATATTTAATAATTTAATATAACAGTGTGGACAGTCAGCACTAAAGATTGTATTCTGATACAATAATATGATAATGAGAGTGCCACTCACAAAAAAATAAAGTTTGACTATTGGGTTTTGCTCTTTCTGTAGATTCTCATTTGGAATCTTGAGATTGGAGAGCCAGTGAAAATGATTGACTGTCACACAGATGTGATCCTCTGCATGTCATTTAATACAGAGGGCAGCCTGCTGGCCACCAGCTGCAAGGACAAGAAGCTCCGTGTCATCGAGCCCCGCTCTGGCAAAGTGCTACAGGTGTTGATTGTGTACATTTAGTCCTAGAGCACATGCACTTGATGCTGAAACACTCATAACAGATTCAATCATGTTCCTTCTTAAAATTTAAACTGACAAAAAAATACTCCTGCAATACCGCTTGGCTTCGGTCAGATTTTGTAAAGAAATTAATCAGAACTTTACTTTTACATTACTTTAATCAGAATTATTACTTTTACTCAGCAGGGATACAAAACATGTATCAAAAGTGATAGTAAATACATTTATAGTGTTGCAAAAATGTATGTTTTAAATAAATGTTTTTAAAACTTTTTATTTATCAATGAAACTTGAAAAAGGAGTATTCAGGGCAACATCAATAATAATACAAAATGTTTCTTAAAACCAATCAGCATGTTAAAATTATTTCTGTAATAATTACTGCTGAAAAACCAGCATTACCATTACCTGGATAAATAAAAATGTAAAATATATTACAGTAGAAAACTTTAAAATGTTTTTGAATATTTAACAATAGTACTGTTTTGCTTTTACTGTTGTTTAGTATTTTTAAAGTAAATAAATGCAACCTTGGTGAGCATAAAAAAAATCGTATTGCATTTTTTTATTTAAAAAAATATTTTATTACACCAAATTAAACCATACACAAAAAATGAAACACTCTTTAATTTATACAATATTTAGATTTTTTATGCATGATTTTGTTAATGCACAATTGAGTAAATTTTCACTTATTTTTGTTTTATGTTGTCAAACAGGAGGCGAATGTTAAAAACCACAAAGTGAACCGTGTTGTGTTCCTAGGCAACATAAAACGACTCCTGACGACAGGTGTGTCTCGCTGGAACACACGCCAGATTGCTCTCTGGGACCAGGTGAGAAAAACGTGTGTATATGTTTAGGTCAGCTTTTGACCTGATCAAATATCCCCACAAGGGTAGGTTAAAGCCGAAATCACCTACTGTCTGCAACCAGTCAGTGGTCCCTGTAAGGAAAACAAATTAATAAACACAAAATATTGTCTTAATTAAAATAGAAATGCTAAAATCTGTCTGTGATGGTCAGGGCTAGGTTTTTGCGTCGTTTTAGGGGTTTAATGGTACAATGTATCATTAGTTCAATATAAGGACAAATGAAGACATTGGAAAGACTTCACCATGACAGCTAAACAAATGTGTGTTTTTGTGTGATTAATTCCCCAAACTCATCCAGAAATACATGCAGTCCCTGATGTCTGCATTACCCTAAAGATTACCATGCTGAAAGTCATTATGTTTTCTTCTCAGCATCTTCCCTGTAATTATTGTGTGATAATCACATTCATTGTTCTTTGTAAGTGTAGCTAAACAGCTACACTCAACTGCGGTAATGAGAGAATGCGGGTAAAGAAGCTGGTTGCGTTGCTCTTATTACATTGTCAGGGTTCGCAGAAAGCCTTGTATCATACCAAACTGTCTCTCTTGACAGGAGGATCTGTCCATGCCAATCATTGAGGAGGAGATTGATGGCCTATCTGGGCTGCTTTTCCCTTTCTATGATGCAGACACTCATATGCTGTACTTAGCAGGCAAGGTACATACTTTTAAGCTTGTAAAGCTTGTACTGTTACTCTGGCTTAATATTTATATATATATTAGTGGTGGGCATTTATCGGCATTAACGTGCTGCGAAAAAAAATATCGCCGTTAATCTATTTACAAGTTGGGTTGGGAGCTGGGTCTTTACTATGCGAGCTATGATGACTTTCGCCGGTTTCACACTGCATGCGTAAGCAGCGCATATTTTTTCCGGCACCCATGTTAACGGATGAGACGCGCATAGCAAGAGCAGAGCAGCAGTATATAGAATAATATAGACAGTCGCATAACAAAGCATGCTGGCAATGACATAAATCAAAGTACATGGCACACAGTGTTCGGAGAAGAACGCTGGAAAATACGACAGGAATAAGATGCTTGTATATAGCCTCCTGCAGTACAAGCTGGGGTTCAGCTGCGTGTGACAAACGCTGCCAGTATGAAAGCACAATCAGCGCGCGCTGCTCCTGCTCTGCATACGTGCTGCTTAAGAGTGCAGTGTCAACCCGGCGTACCACCTTGACAGCTTAGCGCGGATGTATACCTAGCCGAATTGCACTGTAGCCCTATTCGGACGGGACTAGTTTTCTAAACTACTGTACGTGTGAGCTTTGATTCTTATCGCCTGTCGTCTGTGATCTTCATGTACCATTTCAGATGGGACTAACACCTCCGTGTTTATTACAGAGGTGAGAGGGTCTGTTTTGTACATCTGGGCGTCACAGAGATCATAGTCATTCAGATTGATTACAATTAGTATAATCACAAATACCATGGTGAAGCTAAATGGCTAGTATCGCAAAACCATGTTAATGTGTGGTTACTTTAGTTCAACTATTATGATATTTATTTGTAGTAAACCCATGTTTAATTTGACTTTTAGTCATTGTTTATGTAGCACACATATTCTGAATGCCTTTGGCAGAATTCAAATGAGCCATTTTAATCTAGATTATCTAGATTAATTTTTAAAATTAATCTATGCCCACCCCTAATATATATGTATATATATATATATATATATATATATTATGCCAAAAATCATTAGGATATTAAGTAAAGATTATGTTGCGTGGAGATATTTTGTAAATGTCCTACTGTAAATATATCAACTTCATTTTTGATTAATAATATTCATAGTCAAGTAATGGCTACTGAATTTTCTTTTCTCCCAACTTTTAAAAATCTATTCAAACTGATGATGATTGTAATAATATTTCTCTGAAGTACTTTAGATCATATTTATAAGTCTATTTTATTTAAGCATAAAAGACTCTGTTCAAAAGCATTCAAACATTTAAAAAAATCCAAATCCCAAACTGTTGGGTGTTATATTTAGAAATATATTAGATATATCAATATTTAGTTTCTAAAAAGTTATATACTAAAAGTTATAGTTATATACTAAAAAGACATTTTTATGCATCAGTAGAGCATTAAACATAGATATAGCAGTTACTTGAACTGCTATCACAAATGATCACCTTAGAAAAAAAACTATTGTCTTTGAACTGACTAAGACGGTGTAATTGCAGGGTGATGGGAACATCCGGTACTATGAGATCACCCTGGAGAAACCTTACCTGCAGTATCTCATGGAGTTCAGGTCCCCTGCACCACAGAAAGGGCTTGGTAAAGCTGAATCCACAGTCTTTAATGAACACACTACACAAGCAATCTCTGTAAAATGGTGTAGGAAACTTTCCACATTAACCCTAGATTGCAAAAAACCTCAGATTGATATTGTATTCAGTGGTTCTCTTCATAGAAAGCATTCTTTTGATAGCTTAATGTTCACTTGTTCACTTTGACAGCATTCAAAATGTTATGTCTGTTATGTTGTTTTAATTAACAAAGTAATTTGACTTTCTTTATGCAGTCTGGGGTTAAAGCTGGAAAATTGTATGTATAACCTTAGCACTTTAATTTTCTCAGTAGCTTCTCTCTCTTAATAAACCAACTATGTGTTGTGTTATGGTATCTTTAATATCAAGACGAAACCAACAATAAGCATGCCAATTACCAATGCCAATACTTTTCACACGTTCCTCCCTCATCTGTGTATTCTGATAGGAGTGATGCCAAAGCATGGGCTGGATGTAGGAGCATGTGAAGTCTTCAGGTTTTACAAATTGGTGACTCTAAAGGGCCTGATTGAGCCAATCTCTATGATTGTACCTAGAAGGGTGAGCATAAGCACCACAAAGCTATTAGTTCACAGTCCACGGTTCCCAGTTAAATGAATCATTGAGAGTTACAAAGAAGTCTGTGGTAGACATATCCCTTATGTGATGTCTATAGTTGAGTATCCTTCCAAAGTGTTTCATTTTTTAAGCAAGCTGTCTGACTGGGTGGAGGAATCCATCGCCTCTCTCTCTCTCTGTTGCTGGTGTAACTGCCACCTCAGTGAGATGAGAGTGGTGAGCCATGTAATAACCTCCATGTGAGACTAAGCATGTCCGTTTGCGCTCTGTATAGAATGGACAGCGGCAGGTTGGTCCATTATTGGAGGGCTTCAAAAGCAGTGGGAGGCACAGCCTCTTATCAACACCACAATTTTAAAAACACACCCCAATAAATCCAGTGGCAGTTCTGTTCCATTGCAAACAGTCTTGATACTTATCAATCTATATCTATCATTCATGACAGAGGGCAAATCAGCCAAATTTTCACCAAATCAGGATGCAACAAGAGGGTGTTATCAAATTTTGGGAGATTTTTTTTATTACTTATAATTGTATTTAACAGTATTAATATTGTTATTGCATATTATGTTCAATAATTGTTTTTGTGTTTTGTATTTTTTTGTTTAGTTTTTTTACCACTGCCTTTAACTTGCCATTTTTACAGAACTGTAAAGCTAATATTTGGTAGGAAAAAATACACAGTAAATATTTCATGTTTGTAATAGCTGAATATTAATTAAACATATGTTTTGTTTTTTATTTTAGTAAATAAATGTTGTTTTATTTTATTCATCACATAATACATATACTTTATACTTTTAACAACCTTTATAATTTAGGTTACAAGGCATTCAATATTTTGAAAACCTCAAAATATCGAAGCGTAATTTACAGTTAATTGAAGAGTTCATTTACAAACAACAAAAAAACGGATAACTTTTTTATTTTATTTTATTTCAGAAATCATGTTTGTTTGTTTTTTTGTTTTTTTTATTGCACATTCCAAGAAATATCAATCGAACTGCACTTGTGTTACTGGTGCAGCTGGTTAGTTGTGATCATAGACTGTATGATTGTGATTAAAAAAACATTACATGGAACTTTTTCATCCCTTGTAATGTTAAAGTGCCACTTTGGCAAGGGTCCGTGAAAACGTTTATGCTTTTATTTTCATTTTACACCCTCAAGTTTGTCGAAATAATGTCAGCTTCCACGGAATTCCTCTCAGCTAGCACGACTTTTCAAAGTGAAAGTAGCCTTGTCACCTGACCTAAATACTGTGTGCTGATTCATTAAAATGTAATTTTTGGCTTCTGTTCAAAAACAAGAAAAGGTCTTTTCAGCTTCTGCAGTAAAACATGAACTTGCAATGCCTTAAAAATGGAAAATACCAGCTTTTTATACAAAAGGTTCAGATAGCGCTACATGTGGAGAATAATACACAGCAATCAACTCAATATTTTGTACGTTTATCGGGTTTTGCAAATGAACTCTTCTTTTTCATTCAGATTCTTAGCTCCTTTTCATCCAGAGTTTCTCACAGTACATTAATTACACATCCTGGAGCTCTGCACAATGAACTCTGAGTCAGTGAAAATAGTGCTCTTTCTGTGATTCCACATATATAAGTTAAGAATGAACATTCACCTGCCAAGAGCCACACATTAACTAAATCTAATGTAAAACTAATCTAACTGTACAAATAACAGTAAATTGAAAACCCTCTTTTTTTGCAGTCAGAGACATATCAGGAGGACATATATCCCATGACTCCTGGGACAGAACCTGCTCTGTCTGCCGTTGAGTGGCTCAGTGGAATCGACCGAGGTAAAGAGCTGCAGTTATTTATCGGAATAAAAATATTTGAAAAAAAGACACAGACTACAATTAATCAAATTCCTGTCTATATGTACACATCTAGGTCCGGTGCTCATGTCCTTAAAAGAGGGCTACAACAGACCAAACAAGCTGGTGTTCAAGGCTCCTGTGAAGGAAAAGAAAGGTGGAGTGGTCAATGGGATTGACCTGCTAGAAAACGTGCCTCCCCGTACAGAGAATGAGGTGTCACCGTAGTTCTGTTTAGATTTATTATGGTTGTTGAAAGGATGATTTAGCCAGTACAGTTTCTAGCTGAAAGGTGTGTGTAACCCTGTACGTTTTGCTCTGCAGCTCTTGCGGATGTTCTTCAGGCAGCAGGAAGAGTTGCGGCGACTGAAGGACGAACTTACGCAGAAGGACATTAAGATTCGACAGCTTGAGCTGGAGCTCAATAACACAAGGAACAGCCCAAATATCAACAACAATAACAACAGCAGCAACGGTAGCAGCATTTGACATTGGATCTGTGCTGTGTCTATTGATTTCCTAAAGTGACACACTATAAGCCCAGAGTGCTGCTGAAACACACAGGCTTCCTTCTGCCTAAAACTCCAATAGCCCTCCTCTAAGACAGCAGGAGAGCAAGCGCTTGTCTTTATAAAGCAGTGTTTTGCTCTGACCCCCAGTGTTGACCCCACAGCTGCTGTGTGCTAAGTCGACTTTATTGGAGTGATGATTCACTAACCCTGTGAAAACTGTCCCATCACGTGACCTTCAGTCACACTGTCGGTCTACCTGCAGCGGATTGATTCTCTTTATGGATTGGTTCTGGTACAAGATATTCATTGCATTATCATCTCATAATTGTAGACTAAATGTAATTATTTATTTCTCATTTTTTCCCCTCTTTGTGCTACTTATCCTCGTTCTAAACAGCTTGGTAAACTACATATAGAGAAGAAACGTGTTTTAATAAGGTCAAACAGATATGCTTCACCCATCAAGCTGTTATCTCATGTAAACACTAGGTCTATTGCATCATTTTAATATGACCCACAGCGCTGTTTTAAAGTAGCAACTCAAACACCACAGTGCAGTAATCTTACACGACAGATGATACTCATCCAGCTGACATGCTCCTCAATCTAGAAGTATTGGCTTTGTATTAATATATGTTGGGGAATGTGTAGCTTCACATAGCCTAATTTAGATCCTTCTCACACTGTGTAATGTGTTCAAATCAGTTTGTACAGGCAATTCAAATGGGTTTTTAAGTTAGACTCAAGTATACATAGAAGAAAGATCACAACATTCAAAAAGACCACAAATGGTAAAATCCAATTATGAAGTGAATTAGTAATAGATGTAGTTTTAGAGACCTACTCTGTAGTTCCATAGGAAAGTAAAGTTTAAAGAGGACAGGAGAAAAAGAATGTTCAACAGATTAAAGAAGAGGAATTGTTACTTGTTTGAAACCCTCTCAAATGGTTTATTGCAAAGCTGACCAATTCCTTGTGGGCAAGTATATTTTGCACCACCGCCACAAACACTCCAGCTGCTCTCTAAAGGTTACTCTTTTAATTACGATTTAAAACATTATTTTTTGAGGGACAAACTGGACCAGCTCATTTTTTTAAGTAGAATGGCACATTTACTCGACCTATAAGCCGATGTGCTCAAGTGTTATCCCTTTTGAAAGTATATATTCAGGTCTCTAAATGAACAAGTGGTTGTAAATAACCTCTCTCGACCAGCACCAATAAGAAAGTGTGACTTAAGCAAGTGAGTGTTTGACATTTTCTTGCTGTCGCTATTTAATGAGAACAATATGAGCCTCAAGCTTTGTAAATAATTTGCTTCATAAAACAATAACACAACTCCAACAGGTCTTGCTTCGTTATTGGACAGTAATATCGCGTTCTGAGGAGAAGGTGCATTTGAGGTAATCTGACATTAGGGGGCGGTAAAGCCACAGTCTTGCTCATCTCAACACATACGCCTTCACTTGCCATAAAAGAGACTTCACAGCATGCTCAACATGTTAAAGAGCAGTTCAGACACACACACACACACACACACACAGAGAGAAAACATAAGCATAGAATACACCGGGTAATAACTAGCTAAATTGGCTAAACAGTGAAGAACGGGTTGTTTATGTAGCTAGTAGCTACATTACAACTCTTGTGCCTTATAAATATGCATCATTGGTTATTAATTAGTTCACAGCGTAAGGTGCCAGAATATTTATATTGTACTCAGGCCCCTTTCATGTGGTGTCAGGTGAGGCGCTCACTGGCTATACAAGCACAATAATGTAGAAATATTTCGTGCTGACAATGCCTGAAAAATTATGAGGCAAGACATTAGGCTAACCTTTGTCTTTGATTAAAATGAATTACATTAATTGTAATCACTACTCAGTATTTCACTATTCAATATGATTAACTGACTAACTTAGGCATGTTGCACAAAAGGTAATTGCATGCAAGGTAAAAACCTCCTTCTGAGTAAGAACACTGTAACGTCCTGAGCTGAGTTTACTTAAATGGTACATCAAATCTAACAGTCTAGACTGAGACTAGCTTAACTGACCTTCGATCTCTCTCTCTCTCTCACACACACACACACACACACACAAGAAAATCTGTTCCCACACATCATGAGACACCTCGGTTACTCTGTATGCAATGCTTTCATGCCCATGTTAACAAAGCACATGCTTATACAGTAAATATTCATTTGAACAAAAATGCTGACTTCTATTCGTGTGAAATCTTAAGTCTTCTTTTAATAAAAAGTTCAATCAGTATGATCTGACAACTGGATACAGCTCAGTTAAAATGGCGTTTGCTTTCTATTTAAATTAGCATGATGCTTCTGAATATTTACACAATATTCAGTCAGGTATCATCAAAAATATACAAGCTATTTTCCCTGAGCTTCACAATGCAATTGCACGTCATATATTCAGTTAACCCGCAATATGAGTAGCGAGATGATACACACTCGTCATCTCTGCACAAGACTTCAAATACATAATCTATTGATCAAGTATGTAATTACATCTAATTACAATAAGTGGATTTTCTGTGGCTGTCAGAACAGAGAACTTCAAATTACCATATAGCCTCTTGCGTTTTTATTCATTTTATTACAGTTAATGGTTACAACTGAGATTATTTGTGAAAATGTCTGCCATTATCAAAGGGAATCAGAAAAAAAATATATTTGGTCATTATTTACAAAGAACACAAAACCTCTGAACTATCCACACAAAAGGGAGAAGGGGTTTAGGGCTCATTTGACAAGGGCAGACACTCGGCTCTGAACATTAAAAAATAAAATAAAATAAAAATCACATTGAGAGGTTGTCCAAGGCATGTCCAAGCAGACATCATGATGTATTCTTCATGCCTAAACAGCACGTCACACGGTGGTTGGTGGTGGTGGTGGTGATGAAAATACCAAAGAAACAAATACACAAATAAAAGATGCAATAAAAAAGTGGGTTAGAAAATGTTCTTCCTTGATATCCAGTAGTCAACTTTAAAATAGAGTCAGCCATGCACTTCTAAAAGGTTTTTGGTTGTTTTTTTTCTTTTTTAATACATAAGTCATCACCAGCATTTAGGCATCAACAGTAAAGACAGGGAAAAAATTACAAGAGCATACTGGTCTTTTTTTCCAACAATAATAAATTTCCACACTGTGTTGTCAGCCATTTGAAGAGCTTTTGGAGAAAATGAAGGGAATCAAACTGAAAGTACAAACCAAACCAAAAGAAAACAACAACAACATCAACAACAAAAAGGCTAAAAACAAATATTTAAACTGTGTCCTCGTTTATACTAACCCACCCCCTACCATTTGAATACCTCCCCAAACCATTGCAGAGTGACAATAGGACAGATATACAGGGGTTAAACGGTCAGATCACAATGGGGGGAGTGCATGTTCAGTCATCATCTTCCTCCCCTTCCTCATCCTCTCTTTTCCTCTTCTGACCCCGATCCTCCTCTGTAAACACAACACAGGAGCACCAGAAGTTTCGTTTACTCTTGCTCTCACCCTGCATACCAGCATTCAATTCAAACTTTACCAACACTTCACTTACCATAGTCTTCCTCATCATCGACCTCGCCGTCATTTAACTCCTCTTCCTCCTCTTCCTAGAAGCGTGCGAAAAATGCAGAATTGTACAACTTGTATGTGTATTTTGAAATAAAAGTAACCATTTTTTTCGGACATTAACCTCTCCGCTGATGTCCTCTTCTTCCTCCTCTTCACCCTCTTCCTCATCATCCTCCTCTCCCTCCTCTTCATCTTCATCTCCTGGAGCTGCATCTTCATCGTACTCCTCCTCTTCTCCCTCTGCAGACAAAATTAGGTCAATGACAAATGAAATCCTTAATCTCAATTTAAAAAGTGATACATCTTAAAGCATGAAGTCTCTTCAGAAACATACCATCTTCATCATCCTCGTCATCGTCTAGGCCTTCAACGTAAGCTTCGGCGTCAGAGTCTGGTGCTTCTTTATCCTCTTTGTCATAGCCGTCGAGATATGTCAACTGAGGGAGCAGCTTGAAAACATTTTCTCTGTAGTCATTCAGGTTTGTCACCTCGCAGTTGAACAAGTCTAAACTTTTGAGGCTTTCCAATTTTTTCTGTTGGGAAAAGGAAAGGAGAAATTAACAATAAATTGGCGTTGTTTTTACCATTTCAAGCCATTTGAAATTAAAGTCTTTTTTGTGACGGCACCAAAATTATTTAGATGTGTTGTTCACGAATGCTAATAATAGTCTCAACACAACGTAATCGGTGTGTGTATTATATAAAATAAACTAATTCAAAACATTTCATCAGTAAATTTGTAAAGTAACTTCACTTGTTTTCAAAAATCTAAAAATCGCATCTTACCAGGGGTTCGATGGTGCTGAGGTCTTTAATTTTGTTGCCGCTGAGGTTAAGATGGGTGAGGTTGGGACACTTCTCTGCCAGTACCTCCAGACCCCCTGAGATTCTGTTATCGCTAAGCTCGAGCTGTGAATAACACGATTCAGAGCCCAATTAATAAAACTGGCAAAGACTTCACATCATCCCCCAAAAAACATTTGTGATACTTCTGAAGTAGTGGTGAAGAATGCACCTATTACCTTTTTGAGTTTGTTTAGCTTCGGCAAATTGGCGACTGATGTTAAGCCTACATTGATTGTGCTTAAAAATTCCAGTTCTTCAAACTCATCAGTAAGGCCCTCAATTTTGCCCTCATTTGACCGACAGTTGTCGAGCACAAGCTCTTTCACCTGTTAAAGGGCACATGAGATGAAACGTTATGATTAATGAACACAGCATTTGTTAAAAGTCTCCATCTGAAAGGATTCAATTAAATCACAGCAGAGCCGTTTCTAACTTTTGCAGCATGCAAAGAGCACCATGTGTTTACTTTTATCATGTTGACACACCAAAACAGCATAAATGTCATAATTAGGGAAAATATAATTTGGATTTTTTTCCCCCTATGTTATCAGCAAAACGGAAAATAAAAACAGCTTTTATTTTTAAAATATGAATCCGTTCATCAGGTTAGAACGAAGGGGGGAAAGGTAGCAGATAAACCTAGTCGGGCGCCATTCAGTTGTAAAGTTTACTTCAGCATGCGGTCTACAGTACCACACAGGGGTGCATGTTTCGGTGCTTTGACAAAATCTCACATTTGACTCCCCATCCAACAAAATGGCTGACTCCGCAACAAGCGGCGTACATTGTTTTCCTGTGGGTAGAGCATTTTTACTATAGTGCGTGCGTGCTCGAGCAGCAAAGTAAAGACGCGTAAACGATAGCCTGGGTGTTATACAAATGCATTACATTGTCTTGGAAGAGCAAAGACACGAGGACGGACCCAAGAATTCACGAGTAGGAGGGGCAGAGAGGCGCATGATAATGCAACGGAGTGACTCTTTAAGCGAAAGGTATTGACTTTCACGGAATAAAAATGAAATTTCAGGCTTCGTACGCGCTCGACTCTCTATAGTCAACGGTTCTGCTCGGTTCTACGCACAGAGACGGCGGATACGATTCTCTGCTCGATTAAATATCGCACGTCTTTGTTGCTGGTTAAAATGGCGGCTTGTCCTAGATCTTGCAACTAGAGCAGCGCAGCTTCAAGTTGCGTAGCGCTCACATAAGCGCCCAGTCTGTGTCAATAACAAGCAGAGCCACACGGCTGAAAACCTCTTTATCCTGCCGGTGGAGACGCACAGAAGTGCTCAGAATACGGTTATGACATTTTAATTACGACTTCTATTACAGCGTATTTAGGTATGCGTAAAGGGGCAATAACAGGGACCTTGGTTACGTTGCACTGAATTGAACAAGAGACGGTAGTTACACTTGTGGGAATCGATATAACGTTATAGTAAGAAAAACACGGATGACATTTAAGAAAGAGACAGTGTCGGTTTGGTCTTTGCATTCTGGCAATGTCGTCGACATATAATGCAGTTTTAAATAGGTTTGGGCACCTTTACGCAACTAGATATGCTGAGACACGATTCCTTTCTATATCGCGATTGAACAACAAATGCGCTCGTTTTCCCATCCAAATCAAATAGGCGACTATTAGTAACGTGCTTAGAAGCCCTCGAAAAGATCCCGCCTAAGTATTTACACAACTTTTCTTTGATTGAGAAACGCAAATGCTTCCGAGCCAGACTCAAACGCCTCAATAAAAGCCTTTTTCTGGAGAGATGCCGCGAAATTAATTTGACCGATCGGGTTCTCACAAGCTATCTGTCAAACCGCCTGCACAGCAATTCACAAAAATGCGTCCCACAACAAGTTAGCGAACTGGCCAACGACCACTGTGACTGGCAAGTATGAATGTTCAATTGAAAATGGATGTGCGAAAGTGTGAGAGAGGCATGAACTGACGGCAGGCGACTTTTGCAGCACTGAGGATGCAAAGGAAAAGGGCGCGTTCAGGGGCTACAAAGTTACAAATATGGCTTCTCACGCCGCTTCCCTTGTTTATACACTGAATGCATGGAGCTCTTGCAGTTTCCGAGCACAGCATCACCAAAAGGTCTCGCGAAAGTTGGAGAAAAATAACCAGTAAAACCGCTGAACTTGTGGGCTGTGTAGAGGGACACTGCGATAACAATATCCAAGGCTCTAGGCTTGTAACAAAGTCGCCGCAAACTTTTCATTCAAGACATCAACTTGACGCGTGCACATCTAGCGTTGTCCATCCACGCAGAACTACTCTAACCAACAGTTTTATTAAAATCATATCGCTCAGCAATTAATAAAGATGCTTACGTCTGACGGCGTCCGGTTCCGCAATTCCAGGTGAATTCTCTTTTTCATATCCATCTTACTGAAGTCTAAATGAGTGATTTAAACCAAAGAGCGCAGTTAGACTTGGAGTCTTTGCTGCACATTCAGCTATAGCCTCTTAACAAACTAGCTATTGCAAGTCTCACAAACATGATGCCTCAGTGGGTGGGAGTTGGGTGTGGGATTGTCGTCACCGTCGACCAATTAGAAACGCGGAATGGAATGTGAAAATACTCACAACTACCCGGACAGCCAATCAGCGCTCGATCACAAACTGGGTGGGGTTACAGGAACAGTTAGGTTGATCCAGCGAATCTGTTTTAGGGTGACATCTATGCGATAAAATCAACCGAACTGGCGAAGGCGCATAGACTAAACAGGGGTATGCTAGTTTCTTTAGTTTTGAGTGCGTTTATCCACACTTACACCAACGTATAGGAGTTACGGGAATACGAAGATATATACGCGTGTTGGTTGAAATACAATGCAATACAAACGCTCGTAAAAGTGAGGGCTGTGCACCTATTATATATTTGGTCAAACTACTGCTTTGCTATAGTTTCCTGGCAGGTAAGTACAGTCACTTTGGACTGATGGATGGTAGACCGTCAGGAAAACACGACCCCTCCCCCTTTTGGAGGGAATGCACGGCGGCGACCACCGACACTATCTGCGCTAAAATCTTTATTACTTTTCTAGGGTAAGCAGTGAACGCTGGGGATTTTTCCCACTGCTTGACACAAAGGGAATTTCACACACTGTCGGTTCGAAAGGAGTTAGGCCTTTTATATAAACGCTGATATGTTCTTAAGTAGAAGCCTATAATGGTTTGAACAGATGAAGCATAATATTTCAACGCGAACCAAGGAACGGTTGCATAACAAGACGCACTGGATAAGACATACCCCACATACAAAGCGAAGAGTGGCGAAACGACATACATCGACGCAACGTTAGTTTAATTACTACAAACAAGCCCCGCTACGGCAGAGCCCATAAGTTACCAGTAGCCACTGGTCTTATTAAAAACAAGTTTGTCACATGCACTTGACTGCCACATCGCACACTCCAACCACGGGCCCACGCTTTTTCCTACAGTTCAAACCAGCCAATCGTACTTCAGGGGGAGCATTCACTTCCGCTTCTTGCTTTGACTATTGTTGGTATTGAGGGGAAAAAAACAAGGTCACCTGACTGTGCCCGGCGCCATCTTGACTCGCAAAATACAACACATTCAAATAATTATAATACCATTTATTGACTCTTAAAACGAACAAAAAGCAATAGACTTTACCTATATTTGATGTCATGTCTGTGTGTCGCTCCGCTACCCCTTAGAAAAAACGGTAGAGCAACTGCTTGGCGCATGATTGTTTTCACAAGTGCACCGGCTGGGTTGTTTGTTGAGAGAGCGCATTTCACTGGCGACTCTGTCGTTTTACAACGTTATTTCGAAATCACTTCATACCAGGACATTTTGCCCTTGAAGAAAACAGGAAAAAAATCTTCTTCTCTCGATCTGGCCACTGACTCCAACCCGCGCAAGCGGGCTATTCTCAAGCCCTTTTGATTGTACTTGCGCATTAGTTGAGACCATTTTTCCTCTGGGTGTGTCTCACTCGTTGTCTGAACGCCCTTGCTAGCAGTACTGCATCAACTGTGTGTGTGGATTGCATTGCAGAGTGCGTGCACGATGTGCGCAGAGCCAAATCGTATTCGCACGCTTTGTGGCACACACACGCACACAGTCGCTCCTTTTCACACCACCGACGGCTAACTTTTGTGCGTGAAAGGCGAGAAACGTCATCAGGACAAAACGTAGAAAATGAGCGAACGTGAACCAACATGTTTGCTCGTACCAGTCAGAAATCACTTTCAGGAAACTATTTCTCGCGCGGAAGACTTTATCGTTTTCAAAGTGACAGTGAAGACCGCGAGCATCATGTGACTCGTCACCGAGAAGGGTCGGACATTTGAATAAAAGGCATTTGGGAAAAAACGCGGGGTTATTTTAAGAGAACATATGGATTGATGAGCATTTGCACCATCTGCTATTATGCTAAAAGAGTGATGCAGGGATAAGCTCGTGACGTGTTTAATCATCAACCCCGACAGTGTTGCTTTAAACAATGCTTTTCTTGTTTTATTGCTATATTCGTTACACGAGATCAGTTTTTTGTTTGGTGAGGCGGCGTCAGAGGCGTAGCATGTGTCAAGTTTTATTTTTTTACCACAGCACTGTGCATGCAAAAAATGAAATTAAAAGTGCAAACAATAGGACAGAACCTCTGTTTCTGAATCATAATGTCACAAATGTGTAGTTCTTGCCATTTGGTTTGAGTAATGCATAGTTCATGTAATGAAAAGCAAGTTTAATCAAATGATTTACTCTTAGTCCAGCAATTAGTCAGCTAGACGTCTCTAACTGCATGCCACACTGGATACAAGATAAGATTCACCAGACCCCTAGTCCGGCAGTTGATTCTGTTAAATTTAAACAAACTTCTCTAAAATACACCTTATTTGATTGACATAATTGCGAATATTGAAGTTTATCATATATATATACATATATGTATCTCATATATAATCACACATTTCTCACTATACATTTGAATATGCACTGCGCTTGTTGATTTGACTCATGTTTCAGGGCATTACTGAACTGAACTTCAGTTAGGAGAAATTTTCTTAATAACATCCTAACGGAAAATGTTTCTGTAATTATCTTGACTGTGTTAGAACTGTTTTCACAATCGGTGAAAGACATCCTGCATAATTTTATTAGTGATCTAAAACTTTTAAGTCCTTAGTTACCTGCTAAACCCTGCTTATGTATGTGGATTTTTGATGTTTTGCTCTTTGCTAAGAAAGCGTTGAGTAAGAATATCTTTGTAAATAATATTCAGTACAGTGCAAAATGTATGATTCCAGGGGCTGCTTAAGCATACAACAGTTGTTTTATGGTTTGAAGCATGTCCCTTTTGTCTCATGCAGGCATGTCATCGGGAGAAGGCAGCTTACAGCCAGTGCTGTGAGAATGCATGCAAAATTGAAGTAGGACTGTTTGTGAAACATTTGCATGGAGAATATCCTGTTGTACACTCTGAAAGTAGTCTCATGATGGAGTTAATACACTGGCCTTTAGAAACTTGATTGTCTCAACAATATTTCCATGTATCAATTACAAGTTAATGGTATATGATGAGGTATGCATTTTCATAAATAAATAACAGCACAAGGCCGCCAATCTGACCTGTTTTATGTGAATTACTAGATTTTTTAAGGCTCACTTTCATAAATTAAGGTCCACTGAACACAGTAATTCCAAAAATATGGGTGAAAGACAGGGACCTAATGCTGACCCATGTGTTGGTTGTATAACTATCTTTGTCAACATGTGTAAAGGTTGCATTCTACTGAGACACCACTAGATGACAGTCTTTCATAGGCCGAAAAAAACGAATGCATTAGATCATGATTTCTGGAAATAATCAGATCATGAAAATGTATTGATTTTTTTTTTTTTTTCATTTTCTATAACCTTTTTTCATTAAATTACACAAAATGTATAAATGCCGCGTTCTTAAAGAAACTTGTTCAGTACTATTAGGCCTATTATGAGGATTAATCTGAAAAGGATTATGTATTTGGGTCTGAGCATATGGAGCACATCCTTTCAGCGACCAATTGATTATGGCCATTCTCTGTTGATACAATTTAAGATTGTCTTATTTGATTGTCTATTTATTTATTTAAATAAAACTACTACTACTAATAATTACTACTAATAAACAAAACTATTTTACTGTTTTTCAGTAAGCACACTGATGGCATTGTGCTGCCATCTTCTGGTTTCCTAGTTAATTACAACATTATTACATCAGACAATCTCCTGAAGAGTTTCACTTTTTTCGCTCTCGCTAACTCTGCCGTTTATGAAAGTTAAATATCCACTAAATGTGACCGTACTCGTGTAGAATGCTGTAAAGTGTAATTTTCATATAACTAGTTTTGTGGTCGAGGTTTTTGGGCACACAAATGTTGACTAGTCATTGACATGATGATTTGCATGATTTGCTGTTATATTATACACAGCCTACAAGTACGACCTCAAACCTTATAAATAAACCAATAATTTCTTTTGACTGTACTTTGAGTCATAAATGTATTAATGTATTTTGACCACACGATGGCAGTCTAAGAAAACAAGTTAAGGGTCTTAAGGAAAATATTTCTGGTGAGGCCTGTTTCGCTAAATAGTCCCGCAGGAATTTATTGATAGAAAATGAGAACCATTACAATAATTTCAGTCTATTAGGATAAAAAACACATGAACATTTTTTTTTTCTTATTAACTTAAATCAGAGGCTATAAATGGGTGATTGTATAATTCGGGGTACATTTAATGTCCCCACAAAAATAAAGTCATTATTTTTTCTGCTTTTTTTCAGCTCATCAAATGGTTATATATATTTTTTATTGTTATGAATTACAATATGTTAGAGTCAATAACAATATAACTATTTATTTAAAAAATGTCCTAAATATCTGAAAATCATGATTACTTTTTGTGTGTTTTTACCATTGTGTATCAATGTGCAATCAAAATATTTTATAGTATATTTCGTTTGGCAACATTTTATTAATTTTATCTATAAAAGCCCTAAATAGTTGCTTAATTCTTGTCACGCCACCGGGTGGCGCTGACGCCAGCACCGCCGAATTCACGCTCTCAGTCGCCTGAGTTTTAATCACCGCCACCTGTAAGCAATCAGCGGAATGTGTATTTAACACACAGTATGTCATTCTCTCATCGGCTGGGATTAAGGTAACAACCTCATGTTCACATTTACCATAGCCTACTGTTTGTGCCATTTCCATGATGTTCTCGGCACTTTGAGTTTGGATTGCTGTACTTACCTGTCTTTACTGCTAAGCCCCACTGGAAGCTCATCTGATCACTGGGGGGAACTGACCATACGGAGTTGGAAGTTCACTCACCTGATTTTGTCTCAGCACCGACTGTTGATGCACGCACAAAGAAGCGCACTCACCTTAGTGTGGATTGTGCACTCGACGAAAGCTGCCACCAACACGTGAGAAATCATTGTCACTTACCTTAAGTTTTACTTGCCTGTTACACCTACCTGTCTCCTCAGACTGCTGCTCGCTCATCCACACTGAGCGCTGCTCCATCTACAACGAAATAGAGATGAGGATTTACATCAGTGAGCTCTCTATTCTCACATTCCCTGTGGAAAGGAACTATCTCACAAGAGATCGCTTATGCTTATACCTTGGAGGATTTCAAGAGAACTTCAAGACTCACGTGCTCCAAAGACTTATCCATTTCCTTTTCCAATCTTAATAAACCCATTTTCTTTATACTTGCCATCCTCTCCGTCTCCTTTTTATACTGAAGCCTGACAGAATCTCAGCCCATCAACATTCGCCCAAAACAACAAACGCTCAGTATGGAAGATGAAGAAGTGACAGAAAATAGTGAGCTGGGAACCGTTCTACAAGCCATTTAAAGGGCTACGCGTTTCATCGCCAGCACCTCACGCCATAGTCTGCCTCTGTACTCTGGTGAGCTATCCTCATGTAGAGGCTTTCTCATGCAATGTGACTTGCATTTCGAAATGCAACCTCATCACTTTCCCGCAGAACGGAGCAAAATAGCCTTCATTATGACACTACTCACCGGACGAGCTTTGTAATGGGCAGAGGCTTTATGGAGAGGTGCAAGTTCTCATCTAGCCTCATATGAAAACTTTAGAAGCCATTTCCAAGAAGTGTTCGGCAATGATCTATCTCCCGTATCGCTACAAGAGAACTTGCCTCATTATCTCACAGAAAACCACGTAGCACGAATAGTGATGAGTACAAACCCATGCAGACTGACTCTTATAGTTTTACCACCACACAGAGACGCAGACGTAAAGAAGAGCAATGCTGCTATTTCTGCGGAGCCAACAATCACATGCTATGCAACTGCCCCATCAGATCCTCTTCTAAGTTGGTGAGTGTGGACTTTCTTAAACCTTCGACTTATAATATTCCCTTTATCACTGTTCAAGTAATTTGTCACGACAATCACCATGTAACCTGTTTTAAAAATCACATCACAACCATCCAGGGAACTCCACTCGATAAGAGACCTGTTAACCATTGCACTGAGCCTGTCACCTTACAAACAGGTTGCCAGCACCAGGAGATCATATCGTTCCTGGTACTGCACAATGCTTCCGTGGATTTGGTGTTTGGTCGACCCTGGCTCGTGCTCCATAATCCTGTCATCAATTGGAGTACAGGTGACGTTCTACAATGGAGTAACCTATGTTTTAAGGATTGTTTAATGTCTAATCTCAGGTACCCGAGTTAAGCAGCTGTTCTATGTCCTGATGTCAAATGTACTGTTACAATCCCACGTGAGTATCATGAATATCTGGATGTGTTCAGTAACACTGCTACAAAACGTCTACCACCACATCGTCCTTGGGATTCTGAAATTGAGTTGATTCCCAACGCTAAGCTCTCCAAGGGGTGTATTTACCCATTATCTCTTCCAGAAACGCAGGCAACGAACGAGTATGTGCAGGAGGCATTAGATCAAGGCTTTATCACTCCATAAACCTCACCAGCCACGAAGGGAGTTGCCATGAAAATGTTCAAGCAGTCCAGAATTGGCCCTTACCTACGAACACCAAGGCCCTGCAAAGATTTCTGGGATTTGCTCATTTTTATCACCGCTTCATCAAGGGATAGTCAAATTTTAGCACCTCTCTGCTTCAGGGTAAAAAGAAATCCCTCAGCTGGAATCTCACAGCCGAAACAGCTTTTAAAACACTTAAAACGGGCGTTCTGCACTGCACCCATCCTCCACCATCCTAACCCAGATCTGCCATTCGTAGTGGAGGTGGATGCCTCGACACTTGTAGTAGGAGTTGCTCTATCTCAACGCCAAGGAGCACCACCCAAACTTCACCCCTGTGCCTTTTTTTTTTTTTTTTTTTTTGCTTCCACACAACTTTTTCTCAAGCAGAACAAAACTATGATGTGGGGAACAGAGAGCTATTGGCAATCAAACTGGCTTTTGAGGAATTGAATACAAAAATGTATTGTATCTCCAGGAGGCTAAACATTTAAACCCCCGCCAAGCTCGCTGGGCAATGTTCTTTACACGGTTCAACTTCAACGTCACGTATTGTCCAGGTTAGAAGAACAAAAAAGCTGATGCCCTCTCATGCTTGCATGATGCCAGTCCAACCACCGAGGAACCCGAGCCTATTCTATCACCCACCTTGTTCATGGCTCCTATTGTTTGGGATCTAGAGGACCAAATATGTCAGGTCACTGTTCATGAACCCTCACCTCCAGATTGTCCCAATAACAAAACTTGCCCTCCGTCTTCACCTCAGATTCCATTCACACTTCCCTTGGAGCAGGCCACCCCAGAACCAAGAGAACGCTCCAACTTCTTGATCAACATTACTGGTGGCCCAACATGGGTAGGGAAGTGAATCAGTATGCGAGAGGATGTGCTGTATGTGCAATCGTAAGCGCACCACAACTTCTATCTCAACACCCATGGACTCATCTTGGTATTGACTTCGCCACCAACTTGCCACCATCGGAGGGATTCACAACAATTCTGGTAGTGGTGGACAGATTCTCCAAGGGTTGTAAATTAATACCCCTAGTGGGCATTCCTTCTACCTTTTCAAACAGCCCAGGCACTCTTCCAGCCCAGGTATTCTGCCACTTTGGACTCCCTGAGGATGTTGTATCGGACAGAGGTCCTCAATTTATATCTCTGGCTCCTTGGGATATCCATAAGCCTATTCTCCGGCTACCATCCCCAGTCAAACGGGCAGACAGAATGAAAAATCCAAGAGATCAGTCGATACATTCGCATTTACTGCCCTGATCATCAAGATACCTGGGCACAATACTTGCCTTGGGCCAAATATGCTCTGAATTCTCTCTGACAATCCACCAAGGGTCTGACACATTTTCAGTGTTTCCTAGGATTCCAGCCCCCTCTCTTTCCCTGGTCCGAGTTACCATCACTAGTACCAGCAGTGGACCATTGGTTCAGAACTAGTGAACCGGTTTGGGACTCGGCCCATGTCCATCTTCAGCAGGCCATCCGTCAACATAAAGCTGGAGCGGATGCCAGGCGATACGAGACTCCCCATTTCCAACCAGGAGAGAAGGTATGGCTCTCCACTAGAGACATCAAATTACACTTACCATGTAAAAAGCTAAGTCCACGATTCATAGGCCCATTCCCTTTCATAAAACAAATGAACGAGGTATCGGATGAACTCCAACTTCCACCGAGCTACCGTATCCATCCCACCTTCCATGTGTCATTAATAAAACGTCATATTGAACCTGCTCTTCCTCCTTCAGGAACCTCTCCCAGAAATCAGTCCAGATGAGATGAGAGTTCCACCTAAATCACCTGAATCATCCAGCTCCTCGAGGTAGAGGAAGGCCACGCCGCAGAGCTAGAGTGCCAGGTGTCACTCCTAGGGAGGGGGATGATGTCACTCCACCAGGTGGCACTGAAGCCAGCACCGCCAAATTTAAACACTCTGAGTTTTAATTACCGCCACCTGTAAGCATTCCGCTGAATGTGTATTTAACACACAGTATGTCATTCTCTCATCGGCTGGGATTAAGGTAACAACCTCATGTTCACCTTTACCATAGCCGACTGTTAATGCCATTCCCATGATGTTCTCTGCACTTTGAGTTTGGATCGCTGTACTTGCCTGTCTTTACTGCTAAGCCCCACTGGAAGCTTATCTGATCACTGCAGGGAACTGACCATACGGAGTTAGAAGTTCACTCACCTGTACGCAGCTGTTGATGCACGCAAGAAGTGCACACAACTGGGTTATACTCCCCTTAGTATGGATTGTGCACTCGACGAAAGCTGCCACCAACACGTGAGAAATCATTGTCACTTTAAGTTTTACTTGCCTGTTACACCTACCTGTCATCTCAGACTGCTGCCCGCTCGTCCTCATTGAGCGCTACGCCATCTAAAACGAAATAGAGATGAGGATTTACATCAGCCAGCTCTGTATTCTCACATTCAACACATTGGAAAGGAACTATCTCACAAGAGATCGCTTATGCTCACCTTGGAGGATTTCAAGAGAACTTCCCAAGACTCGTATACTCCCAAGACAAAAACGTATCCATTGCCTTTTTCTCAATCTTAATAAACCCATTCTTTTTATACTTACCATCCTCTCCGTCTCCTTTTTAAAGAAAATATTTTAATCTAAAAACCTTGTACACCAAGAGTTACCACGATATCAAAGGAAAACCAAATCAAAGGTTTTAATTTTAAAGGTTGTTTACTCATGTTTTCATTAGTGTCATATATTCTTAGCATTTATGCCAGCAAGTAGAGTTTTTGGAAAAAAATTAAATCCGTAAATTGTTAGCATTGTTACTCTTACATTGTTACTTAAGTTTGACGGTGACAGAGGGGAACACCAAATGTACCCGCAATTATAGAATGAGTGTGTACACACAAGCTTTCACTGAGGTGGTGGTACCTTTCAAGTAACGCTACCATTTAGGTGCTGACATGTTTATTTAGAGAGTGATATGTACCTTAAGATACAAATGTGAATGAAAATGGTGCAAAAGTGTTTTGCTCCAATTTGACAGGTTTTGTACCTTTTTATTGCATTAGATGAGAATACAAATACATTTTCATTGTACCAACAGAGGGGTGCATACTAAATTATATGTAAACCAACCTTTTTTTTTTTTATTTATTTTTTTTACTGCACTCAACAAACACTCTCTGACATCATCAAGATGGAGTGAAGGCCAAGAGGAGGTGGTTTTGGAAGGTGGAGTGTTTGTCAGATGAAACAAAGGGGAAAAAAAAAAAAAAAACCTGCATTCATTATTAATGTTAATTGACTCAGGATCAGATCTAAGACCGAGATTGTAATTTGATAGCCACTCAGAGGGTATGGATATCCTGTTCTACAAAAGCATGCTAGACCATTTGGCTGAGTCAAATTATGCCATCTCATAGTAACATTACAATTGGCTGAGATAGTTTCATGCCTTCGAAGGGCCATGATTTAGATTTTAGAAACCGTTATGGATGCACAACCTCTATGCAACCAATGGCTGAAACCTACATTACTTAAAAACGATTGCTTTATTAACTAGCAAGGGGAGGAGGTGCTTTTTGTGCTTCATGAACCAAATATCACCATACAGCAAAGATGCAGTGATTCAGAAACTTTCCATGAGTCATTCTTATGGACGACATGCACAGGCACACTTTTTTTTTTTTTCTTTTTTTTTGTTGTTGTCTTGAGCACAGATGAAACAAATGTTTCTGTTTTTTTATCATGTTAATTTCTATAATGTATTGTTGTGTGCTTATGTGGTGCACAATTGAAAAAAAGAACAGATGGCCATAATAAAGTGGTAGACAGATGAAAACGGAAGATGTGTAAAAAGAAAGCGTGCCTGTATGGTTATGTTCTGTGTCATTAACAGTGCTGCTCTCAGCTCTCTTCTCAAACATTCATGAAGACTGTCCAACAGGATCATGAAATGTTCTTTGTCTTCAATGGTTCTTGTCGTCTTCCCCCACAAAATTTGAAATGTTACCTCCTGCTTTCTCTCTTTAGCTGTTCAGTTTCAGTTTTAATGTGTTTTATTGGCATGGCATAATTGCACATCTGCATTGCCAACGTTTTTGCAGCTTACAAAGTGGCATAGAAAGCAACAACAAGAATGGTGCAAAACAGTTTAAGTTGTGGAAACTAGCAAAAGACAAAACGTGTTTGTTAATAAAAAAAAGAAAGAAGAATAAGAAAATAAATTAATAATTGTTACGAGGGCTGCAGGCAAAGGAGTGAGCAGGAGTCATGGAGCTTCCAATAAAAAAAACGTTTTTTATTTACAATACGGAAAAACTAAACGAGGAGTGTAACACTTAACATTGACCGACAAACTAGAAACTCAAAAGACAGGGTATTTGTACACAAAGGACTAATGACTACATGGAGGACAGCTAGGAAACATGGGTGGAAATGAATCAACTAAAAATCACATACAAACACAGGAAAAACCATATAAGGGCATACACGTGGGGCAGAACCTAAATAAACACAAGGAGACAAGAAAACTAAACTAAGATTAGACAGACACATAACAATAACATTAGACAAACATAAAAGAAACCTTCTCACACTCCTCATTTGACTTCTTGCTTTTTGCTTATTCTTTTATTCTTTTTTTGATGCTCCCAAATCATGCATGAAATACACACCACTTGCAATGAGTCTACATTGTATTTTCCTTAACGGTATTAACAATACAACATTTTCTGCTCTTTGTTTAGCTCTTAAGACTTGAGCTGTATCCGCTTTCCGATCCCTCAGAGTCACTTGACCAAGCCACTAGTGATCTATTAGTGAGATTTGTCATTCATCTGCTGGAGAGAGGCCGGAGGAGAGAGCTGTGATGGTTCTCTGTGTCTAATAACCGTAGAAGACTGATCTACACAATTACTCTTTCACTCAGATTGCTTGCACATCATTTTGTAGGATTCCCCAGTGTCTTGTGTCTTCACTGCTGTGGTGCATCAGACCTACTTTTTGTCTCTATGTACTTTACAGATAATAAATAAAATACAGATACAGGGTAAGATGGTACTTACCACCAACTGGGGCAAGAAGTCTACCGTTGACTGTTACGGAATGGAAAAATAAATGTATATATCCAGACATATTTAATTGCTCGTATTTTATTTGAATATGTATAATAGCAAAGTGTGAAAATTTAATCATTTCATTCAATTAGCCAGCAAGTTTTAATGAAAATCAAAGACGTCTGAAATGTACAATAATATATCCAGTGCCAACATTACATGTACATGTTGGGCCTTCTGTGACAATTTCAGGGGTATCATCTTACCTGTCACGATCTGGTTCCTGAAATTCCACCCATAACCACTAGAGGTCACCTCCCATCCATAGTCACACCTCTCCCCGGACTGCATTTCCCATACACCCTTGTGCCTGGGGCTGATCACCTGCACCTGATCCTCATCACCACTCCCTTTCCCTCCAGTATATAAGACTAGTTCAGAGACTCACTCTTTGTGAAGTCTTGTTTTTGCTCCTGCAAACATTTCTGAGCATTTCCCTTGAATCCAGATTTCCCTGTGTTTGACCTAGGACTGTTTCCTGTTTGTCTCGCTCCCTACTCTTTGATTCCACTGCCTGGATTTGTCAACCTTGCCTGTTTGCCACCTGCCCCGATCATTGCCTGGTATTGTTTATGTTTCTGAACTGATTATGATTATGAATAAAATGCTGTGAATGGATCTGCACACCTCTGACTCCACTGTTCTATTACCCAATGTTTTAATTTGATCTTTAAAAAAAAACCCACAAAACAAAATTCTAATTTTATATTAAATCATTTATATATATATATATATATTTCATAGATTACTATTTTTAAGAGACACAAAATTGGATAAATTAACCTCAAAATGGTTTTATCTGACTGATTTTATTTATGATCTTTCAGTTTTGAAAGTGCTCAGTCTGTTGTCTCTGTATTATACTAAATCCTCTGGATTTATTTCTTTTTTGTCCAAATCTTTCTCTCTCTAACTCTATTCTCTTTCCTAATATCTCTCACTTTATTCGTATTATGTGTATGACTCCATCCTCCAGCTTGTAGATAATCACATTGTAGTGCAGCAGTGGATTCATAATTGTATATTTACTGTCTGCAATACGCCACACTGGTGCCAGAAGGACATGAACCAGACAGACAGTAACTTTGGGTTCTATAAATGGAAATCTGCCAGACAGCATGAGATATTGTAAGTGCGGCTCCTGCTATTCAGTTATCAAGTGATAAAGTTGATGGACTGATTTTTATTGATGGAGGACCTTTTTAAATCTAACGATTCATGTTTAAACAGAGGCCAGCACAAGCTTATAAAGAGGATAACCCAAGGCTGAACACAATCATAGAAAACAAAGGAAAAGGTGATTTCAACTACTAACAGTACAAACCATCCCATACTGCATTAAATCAGCAGTTTCCTCTAAAAGTGTACTAAAGTTTCTCCCTGCAGTGAGCTCAAACTCTTTTTTTCTCCGGTTTACAACCTGGCTTCTCTCCAATTGCTCCCTTGTCCTTTATAGGCTGGTTTCACTATCATGAAAGTGTGATTCACGATTCATGATAAGGCAAACTGATTTACTTACAATGACAGTCATTGTGTCCTTGAGCACTGTGCTGCTGAGAACACAGGCATAAATGGTCACCGATGTATACCGAGTTTTAGATACTTGTCTAGAACAGAGCTTACAAGCTTACAGCTTACAACAGAGACAAACATTTGAGAAAAAACAAAAAGATATTCAATGTGCAAGATATTCTGAAAATGCCCCTTTCCCCATTAATTACTGGAAGTTAATATACATCATCTTATAAAAATAGGACCATTAAAATGTCACTTCAATGCATTTTAACAGTTTACTTCCTGAGGCTCCAGTGCTTTTTCTCCTCCTTCCTGTGGCTAGCAGTATCAGTAAGTCAGTGTTACGCTTATTCCATTGGTAGAGCTAAAAATGTTGATATATCTTCACTTTATATGCTGACACTATTTGGCTTCTGGTTCAATTTAACAGAGGTATTGATAACAGCAATACAGGCTTAGTAATTTATTGCATTTAATTAAATACTATGGAAAATGCACTCCTTGTTGATTCCACATTAATGGGGGTCCAATTCTAAATATATTTACATTTACAAATTCTTCTGCATAAAGAATATAAAAAATAATAAATATTTTATATGAATGTTCATTTTACGCAATTTATGCCAAAATTGAATTGCTTTTTAAAAGTGATTGTAGTTCATTAATAGGCTCTTTTAATTTCTTATTTTGGCCAATTCCTGGTATTTTGTGATAAAGCCTCATGCTGTTCTATAAGCAAGTTAATTATAACCTGACAACTTGATAATCTCTTTACACCGTTTGCAGGGTAGTGCAATGATTTTATTATAATGAGCCAGAACCTCACTTTTGCTTGTTTACAAAGAAATAATGAGCCACAAAAGTGATCAACTGTGACAGTGACAGATTGTGAAGGAAACCTTTAAGTATTTTGTGCATATTCATGTGAAAATTTAGCTTGTTGATATGAAGCTCTTCTAATTCTTATGGCCGTACATTAATTTTCAAAGCTGAAAACACATATAGTATAATTATTGGGTTATTAACGTTCTATTAATATTCCACAAGTAAATCAATACATTTGGCCTGTCTATAAAATGTTAAATGAAGACTACTCTGTAGGCTGGAAACACACACAGCTGTTTGTTCCACCCACCTTAGAGGTTCTGTGACACTTCAGAGACAAACTAGAGTGCATTTGCATGTTGTATATATAAGCAGAGAATTTGTCACTCATCATACCCTGCTCTTGAGACACAGAAAGAAGAAAGTTACAGAGAGCTGATGGCGGACTGAGCAATATAATAGATGGATTTGTGAAAAGGCTTGGGAGGGGAGCTCATGATGAGAGTAAGAAAGCAGAATAGATAGACAGCCGAGCTGTCAGACGTATAGACACTGAGGAGAGGATTTAATGAGTATGTGCTTGTAGGGGGAGGGATGAGAGGAAGATGGAAATTTGATGAGCAGTTGTGTCCCGTTGCTACCGTCTTCACAAGCTCCCTCACCCCCAAACCTTTCTTTTTCTCCCAGTCTTTCTGTGTGTCACCCAGGAGAGGAATGCACATCTGCTTAACATGCAGCAGATATAAACAACCAAACACTGACATTCAGAAAGAGACTCTATAGGATGAGCAGCAGAAAAAAGATCTACAAAGTCCTGGATGCATTTCTGTTTTATAGCAGGGGTTTGTATTGATAAAATGTTTATTTTTACAGTAAAAAACAACAACAACAACAACAAAAAATCCTGTTAAATGGAGGCTATAAAAATCTGACAGATGTGTTTGCTAAGAATTCACCATGAAAGTGCAGTGACAATGATTTGCAGCTTATGGGTTCTGTTTTAGCTGCACATTTTACACGTTTTAGGGCAGTTGTGGCCTAATGGATAGGGAGTTGGACCTGTAACCCAAAGGTTGTGGGTTTGAGTCCCAGGTCTGGTAGGGATTGTGGGTGGGGTTAATGAATAATCAGCGCTCTCTCCACCTTCAATACCACGACTGAGGTGAGACCCTTGAGCAAGGCTGCCCACTGCTCTGTGTGTGTGGTTGTTCACTTCTCACTGCTGTGTGTGTGCACTTGGATGGGTTAAAGTATGGGAAACCATACCTGGCCACATGTCACATCTTCCTCCTCCTCCTAATAAATTACTGTAAAATTTGCTGTATTTACATTACAGATATTAAAAATGTTTATGTAATATAATTCAGAAAATGTTAAATTCATAATTTTGGCATAGGGCAGATGTTTATTGTGGAAAATATGTACATTTTAATTGAACATTTGTAACAATATTGTACAGAAGTTTGAATGTCTCTCAACATACACTGAATGAAGTGTTTCAGTAACATCAGGTGATGGGTTTAATGATAAAGAGAACATTGACATAAGAGTTTGGTCAAGCTGTGACCCACATCTGTTGTACCTGCTCGCTTTTCTTTTAGGATTTTTGCAAACATCGGCACACATATGCCTATGCTTATTTATTTTTCATTGACAAATTAGCGTGTTGGGTGTTATTTTGAGTATATGCTTTGCAAATGATCAGTATAAAGTACTTATAAGAAATACCCATCCATTACTAAAAATAAACATTCTTTTCCATTCTGTCATCATTACATCCTCTCAGATTGTCATGTTGTCAGCCAGTCAGCAATGTGTCACTTTGGCCTCCTCATGGTGGCGAGATCTCAAGAACAGTGTGACACCAATAAGCAAAGAAATACAGAGAAGAGGGAGGCAAAAGGACGAAGAGGCCAGGCGTAGTAAATATTTATGAAGGGGGTGCTGATATTCTCTGGCTGGGTGATGCAGCGCGTTGAAGTACATTAACAAACACAGTAAGCTGTCCGCATGAATCTTTTATATGCTTGGAGGTCAACGACAATAAAAGACAACAAAGGATTGCAGCAAGCACACACAGCAACCCTGAAATCAATCAGCTGTCAGCCCCCTCACTCTCTCTGCAGACCAACAGGACGTACCAAACTAACTGAAACCCAGCTGTAGCTATTGTCTGGAATGCCTGAAAGCATGGATCTAATGTGCTGAGCCACAAATGTATTCTGAAAGAAAACAAAGTTATGTGTAAAAGCTAGATTTGGCAAATTAAATTGCCATAGTAAAATATTCGTATGAAATAAAATTTGTTAGTATGTTAGCTACACACAAAAAAAGTATTAATCTGATTAAATATAGTGTGGTCCTAGCCTGGCCCGCCCATACTTCCTTTGACGCTACATTCATTTCGCGACCAAAGTTAGTCTGGCCAAGCTGCCGTTTTAGAGCATTTCAGATTCCCAAAAAAGTGGGAACCAATGAGAAACGAGCTCCCGCCCCCCCACAGAGGCATCTGATGGACGTAGATTAAGCCTCCCAGAAGGAGGGTAGTAAGGTAGCTTGGCCAGACTGAGCTCCTATGAGCTTTATAGTCGCGGAAGCCAGGATAGTGTGCTCCTAATAATGGACTAAATTAAATTTTAATTTAGCAGATATATGCATTCAACCATTCTTTCTCTTTAGGAATAAATAATCAAAAAATGTTTTTTAATAAAAAATAAGCACTTGGATACATTTTCCTTAAATCCCATATTTTAATAACACATTTATTTTATTTCTAAAATTTGACAGTCACATTTAAATAGCAATAGACTGATACATATATATATATATATTTAGTCTTACATTTTAGGGACTGTCAATCCAAAAATGACGAACCTGTCGGACTCTTTAGTTTGTTTGTTTCTGTAGAACATAAAAAGATATGCCTTTTTTTAAAAGGAAACCTGTGATAACAATAACTCTTTGGTTACCAATGTTCTTCAGAATATAGGAAGAAAATTCTACAAGTTTGAAATTATGTGTGTATGAGTAAACAATAACACAATTTTCATTTTGGGTCAACTATTCCCTTAAGAGAATTTTCTTAGATGTTTTTGAATGATATTGATTTATTGCCTTCAAACGTTTCTATCCACAACTCTTTCATTTTCTAAACTTTTCCATTAAGGTGATAATCACAAAAGGACACTGGAGCATCAAAAGAGGCATCATCACTGTCTGAGAGAAAATGAGAAACTGCAGCGGACTATAAATATCCAGGGTCTACTTTATCTCTGTCATTCAGTTTTCTCTGTTGAATTACTGAAGCTACAAATACCTCAGGAACAATGCCCTCTTTTCCTCTCTGTGACTCAGGCCACCACACACACACACACACATAATGAGATAACATCAGCCATCTTTGTGTTGAGCATTTCCAAACAGCCCTTTCCCTCTCACTTGTAATTCTTCTGCAGCTGTGGATGAGCAAAGAAACTGCAGTCCCTGAGGATTACTCTAACTGTGGTGACTCAAGAACTGAATGGACCATTTTCCAGACCCAAGACTGCCCGTTCTTCAGGATAGTTTTTGGCTTTGAGCAAAAAGACAGAGAGAAATAGACATTATGTCAATTTTTTTGAAATATGCATTGTAATTTGCAGCTGTGGTTATAGAGACTTATAGGTAAGCCAAGGGCTACAAAACAACCTTTGTCAATGTAAGGGAAGTAAGTAAAATCTTTATATTATTATAAAAGTTAAATATTATTTTATATCAATAAAATGACAAAGCAGAACAGGGCATTTATTCGTAGTAGCTAGGACGACATGCCATGTCTATCTAAAACAACTGAACACAGATATAAAACGTCTAAAAAGACTCCCACACTTCCCCGAGAGAGCTGTCAAGATAAAAGATTAGGCTTTTAAAGTTGTTCTAAAGGCTTTTGTTTCTTAGCTTTAGCATATTTTAAAAGGGGGTAGTTAATTTGACATCACAGCGCTGTGTGCTGGAACAGTGTGTGGGTGCATAATCACAAGCATTTTGTGACTGTTGGCACAGCTTGACATGTTTTTGCTGGGGAACTCATGAGGGTCATGGGGCTGGTCATTAGGACTGTTTCCAGATGGATCGTGGGTAGTGATGCAGTACAGTGGCAGTGTACATGATCATTGTCATGCTCCTTCACTCTGAAAACTGACTCATAGTGTTAATCTGTGCACCAAATGCACACGTTCTAGAAGAGACATCAGTGTCTCTAATTATGGGTCTCTTGGGTAAGACTATACACAGAAAGCAAATTAAAAAAAAACACAAAACATATGCTGATTTGAATTATGGAAACTTACATTTACTTGTGGATGTTAAATGTGCTTATCAAAAATGTTTGGTCTGTCAGCAGCACTTAAGGGAACTATGTTGATTATTAGGCCATTGATGTGCTGAATGTTGTCTCTTTAACATAAAAAGTACTACATATTGCTATTGCATATACGTAATAGCCTGCTTTATTACCTTAATCAGTAACAAGAGCTTTACAGACAGCAACAGTGTTGGCCCAGCTCACATCTGACCCACATGGATTTCACACGGTCCAGATGTGAACAGGATCTGGGCCAACACTGTTACTGTCTGGGACAAAGCAGAATAAACATAGCTTCAAATATATGGCTATAATTTGCTGAACTAAGTTGTAACGTAAATGGTTGCTGCAGTTGATTAAATTTGAAGTCGATTGTTTTTTTCCCCTCTTCTTCAGCTAGCCGTCTTACACATTCTGCTTAACTGTTTATCTTAACTTTTACATTTTTAAAGGAAAAAGGACGTGACAAGTGGCCAGGTATGGTTTCCCATGCTAGGAATTGGTGCTCTGCATTTAACCCATCCAAGTGCACACACACACAGCAGTGAGAAGTGATCAACCACACACACACCGTGAACACACACCCGGAGCATTTTTAGTAATATTTAAATATTTTGATTTGAATCAATTTACTGTTTACCCATAAATGTTTATTTTTTCAAATAGCCTACATGGTAAAATATATAATTTAAGACTTTTACAGGAACGTTTACCTGTACATCTCAAGTCATTGCATTATATGTTAAAGCCATATATTTTTTCATGGCTTTCATCTTACTGGACATATTACTGGGAGATACAGAGTACAAAAAAATTGATATGCATTTTATAAGTAGTTACATAACAAGTGACCAAAGATTAATTTTACCAAATTTCATTTTCATTTCCTCAGTTTGGGCTTCTGAGAGAGATTCATGAGACTATTATTCAGTCCTTCATTCTTTACATTACATTACATTACATTACATTATTTTTCAGTCCAAGAAATGCACTCTGGTCTGGTA
Source organism: Enteromius afrohamiltoni (assembly GCA_034779775.1). Lineage (NCBI taxonomy): Eukaryota > Metazoa > Chordata > Actinopteri > Cypriniformes > Cyprinidae > Enteromius > Enteromius afrohamiltoni. Next base: position 11,976,763 of record JAUYWG010000040.1, read on the forward strand.
TACACGACAGTCGGCAGATCTCAGATTGTCTGAAACGTGTGCATATCGGTTTTCCTATGTTTGGTTTGGCAAAACTCTTTAACAGTTCACACGCTCCGGTTCCCTCGGTGTCTTCTCAATCCTCCTGTAAACAAACTGCATGATTGAGCTCTAGAAATTGCTGTCCAAAATGCCAATCTCAGTGAACTGACCAATAATGTCCAGAGGTCTCGCCTTTCGCTTCCTTATTGGACGACGTGTTTCGAGTATGATTGGTCAGTCCAGCTCCGTCAGGAGCGTTGTGATATCGCGAGATTTGTGGCATATGTTCTCTCGCTGCAGCGCTGTAGCGGGCTGAGTGTGGGTGCTTGACTGCCAGTGGAGCACCCGTCTCTCTCTCAAGCTGAGATATCAAGGCTGTTTACGTTGTCTTTTAACTTTGAAGGGCCTGATGAACCGCGTGCTTGAATGTCGCAAAGGTGAGTAAATACTGCTTCTTCACGTCCTGTTGAGTATGAATCATTTCGCTCATTTAGTTGCAGTGCTAACACGTCGACAGTGCAGTGCCTTTGAGTTGAGCGTCAGGACCGCTAGCAGCTAGTCTCACTCATTTTAGTTTGTTTAACTCTTAATTGCTTAAAAATCAATAAACGATAAACTCGAGTTCCCATAGCAACATCCCTGTGCTCGTCCCTTTGACAGCATGTCCTTGCGACTGTCGCGGAATATAAAGAAGTTCCCATACCCTTGCTAATCAGTGCTAGTGAGGAATAAATAGTTAAAGCCCACTTGTGTGTGATGATAGCTCTTTAAGACTAATAAAATTACAGAAACCTCTTCTTTTCTCTTTCCGTTCATGCTAGTGTTTGTCTTGCCCTGTGGTCGGACTCTCACTGATAATGCATCTCTGCAGGACTGCTTCCTTTGGGCACATAATGGTTTTGTTTACAAGATATTATAGATTATTTGATAGGAACTTTTGGTTCGAGTGTGCGTTTTTTTCTTTGAGATAAAAGCAGCAGTGTACTGTTCAGATATGTTTTTATCGCTTTTATAAGCTGAAGTGGTTCTTGGCACAGTGGAGCTATTACATGTTGAATGAGCACACACCTGAATATAGAACTGACCTTAAGAATTAAGGTGGCACAGTGCTAATGTGTCCTAGAAGTGTGCTTGGTAATATTTTGTCATTATTTTAATAATAAAAAAGCAAGAAATATAATTATAGGAATTATAAAATCTAAAACGAGAAGACGTTACATTTTAGTTGTTTTTTTTTTAACCAAAAATATAAATTCTATTCTGCATTCTGGTCAGTTGTGATCAGATATTTCCCAATGTTTGCTGTCATACAACATAAAATTGGTCAGTTTGGGCGATCTTTTGTTGTTATTTCTAGTATTATAGCAATTGTTAATATTTTGTATTATTTAGGGTTTTTTTCTTAGTAGTATTAGTATTTTAGTGTTGCGCTCATATGTTCTTAAATATTTCTATTCCATCTTTTTCTTATTTCAGTTTGAGTTATTTTAGTACTTATTTCTACTTTAACACATGTG
>JAUYWG010000040.1:11988077-12017363 GCA_034779775.1 Enteromius afrohamiltoni
TAAAAGTCCTCTTATATAAAAGTGTTTTTGTGTTTTGCTTTGGTACCGAAATTGGTACAGAGAACCGTGGATTTTCATACAAATTTTGGTACTGTGACAACACTAGTAGATTGTCCTTCTCACCAGCTCTGTGTGTGCTGTCTTTTGCATAGAAACAGCATTAAGAAACACAGCAACAGTACAGACATGCAAGAACCCTTCCAGCTGTCGTTTGCAGCCTCTGTGCAGAGACACTTTTTCACTATGACAAGAGTAGGAATTTTAGACAGTTCTGCTTGTGGGATTTTGTTTCAAGCGTTTGATTTGTGTTGTGTCAGCCCCCAGGCTTGGTAACATCCATTTTCTGCACTGAAAAGACCTCAGGAGAGACTGATGAGAAGACTTGATTCCAGATGCTCGCCGAAGATCATCATCATCTATATCTGCAAAAGAGCTTCTTCCATCCCCTAGTCTCGCTCTCTCTGTCTTTGATTTCCCCCCCCCCACTGTGACGGTCTCTTCTCATGGAGTATGAATTATAAATCCTGATATGAACAGGAAGCCTTTGATTAGTAAATAATGCCTTGCACTTATGCAAAGTTCAGATATGGATGAATAATCTGTCTGCTCCTCAGACGCTCTTCTCTGCTGCACTGCACTTTGTCCTTGCCCTCATATCACCCTTGCGGAGATGCTATGATACGGCTCTTTGAAGCACTCTTCGCTCAAAGGCTTTTGATTTCGAGCATCAGCTGATAAATATTCCATGCGAGTTCCATTCATAAGCAAACAAGGTGCAGAGAATGCGGTGCTTATCTCTTCACAGACAGCCGGAAGATGCACTGCCACTCTCAGGACTGACATGAGGGCAGAGGTTGCGAGATGCACCTGTGCCTCTGTGTGTTTTCGGGATTGTTTCTCTGTAACCAGCAGAAGGCTGCCATGATGAGTAACACTCGGCTTGGGCTGGTGGGCTGCGAGTGGGCCTGCTCTGTGCCGTCACTAAAGCATTAGCCCATCTGAACTCGTCATCAGTGAATAATCGCACACATACCCCCGTAGTCAGGCACGAGCCCACGGCCGTCTGACCGAGCGCCTGTTTGTTTTGTTCGTGCGATTCCACATCTTGGGTTTGAAGGGAGACTGAGGCATTCTCCTGAGGCTAAACTTTGAAGATTCAGCCTCACACTCACTGCAGCTGTTTAATGTGTATGATTCAAGGCTGTTTTGTGCATCAGGAGAAATGCAGTGCGTCTAGCCTGGACTTAAAAAGGAACTTCTTTCTTTTTTAATTTGCAGGGCTTTGGTGACTCTGTTGGAACCAGAGTCTCTCCTGGATTGTGCTTACAGTCCAGAGCTTGAATTTGCGACGGGTTGCTTAGCAGTTGTATTCAAATAGTTTATATGTACAGTATATTAATATTTTTTTAATGTCAAAGGGGTTGATTTTTATTAACATTTTTTTCACTTTTTTTAATTAGCTCATATTAGCCTTGGAAAATATTTTAAACCATGCATTTATTCATTCTTGATACTTTCATTGCCATTGTTTTGTTTTGCAATATTGTTAAATTATGCTGAAAGTGTTATAATAAATATAAATACTTAGCCCTAGATAAGAGGTAAGGAATTTTATAAAAAAAAAAATATATATATGTATAATATACGTTTGTTCATTGCTGGGCATTGTCAGTAGATAATAAGATAATAAAGTTGAGATTAAAGTAGCAGAAGATCGATTTTTCCTTGCGGTGATGTATATCCAAGTAATATCCATCAGTTGTTACTTGGGTCGAGGCAGATCAGCTGAATACGAGCTTGCAGTTAATTGTAAGAATGGGTTTAAGTGAATAGTCCAGCATGTTTCAGCAGAGAGAAGTCTGGTAAACATGCACAGATTAATTGTTTACAGTGAGGTGTATTTTGAAAAGAGGTACATTTTAAATTAATGCTGATTTTGAACTACAGAAAGTGTGAAAAGTTTGCTTTCGGAAAGTTTATTTTCTAAAAGTCCTCTGGGCCAGTACTGCCCATAGTCAAAGAAACCTCTATAGCAAGCTTGTAAAAAATATTGTTGATATGTGAAGAGCTGTCAATGATTCACATTTGCTTTTGGTGTGAGTATACTTTAAGCTTCCGTAGAGCCATGTCTGCTCTTAAGCACTCCAAGAGAGCTTTTTTCAAGGCTGTTATTTGGATGGACTTGTATGCACGGCAAAAGATTTCAGGAGAATGCCTCGGGTCTTCAGTTCACAGTACTGCTGTTGAAAAGGTCTCTTGTAATATAGCTTCTGCTTCGAATTGATTTGTACTTCAGCTGAACTTGGTTGTGTGACGTTGGTGCAAGATGTCAAGAAATGAAAGGGAAAATACATTTCGATTGCTTTCTATGCCACACTTTTTCTCACTTGAAGCTTCCTAATTTACCATTCCTAACTCTCACAGGGCTCTGAGATTAGATGATGAGAGGAAAGAGAGATCACCATTATGAGAAACTAAGTTATAGCCTCTATCATAAAGCCTTGCAGAAAGAGGGCAATGAATGAATAAGAGAGGGGGAGGTTGTGGGAAAGAGAGCTGCTGGAAATCATGAGATATCTTTAGGTAGAGGCACTCGGCAGGGAAGCATTTATGAAGCAGCTGCTAAGGCGTCTCAGGTCTTCGATTCAGAGTGAGGATCTTTCGTCTCTGTTCATATGGAGATAACAAGAGTGAGTAAGGCCAAGATCCAAATTTAACACTTGGCAAGTGCCAAATGTGAGTATGAATTGACTTAATTGAGTTGTCAGTTAATGATATTAAAAACTGCTACATTACATGGTTTAAGAGCGATGAACTGAGTTCAGTGTTGCCAGTGTTGCAGCATTTTAGGCCAGTTAACAGAACAGTACTTGCTCTTTCAGACCAGTGCTACACTGCCATCGAAAATAGCTTTTTTTATGCTTTTTGAACTTCTGCGATTTATGTATTCTCTGTTGTTCCGTTGGTGCAAATTATCCTGATTTGGTTGATAATGTTAGCTAGTGAACATAATTTAATTTAGCTGAAAATGACAAAGGTAATCTAGCTGTATATGCAGTACAGGTAAAAGATTTGGGGGTCATTTAGATATTTTTTTAAAATGTGTTCGAAGCGTTTTATGTTTTATGTGTGCATTTATTTGGTTAAAGAAATACAGTAAAATATGTATGTATGTGTGTATGTTAGGGTTGGGCGATGTTGACCAATTTGGCATCGTACGATGTCTAATGTGAAACATTGCGATGGACGATGATATCGTCGTCGTAGGTGGTGCTTGAATTGCACACGGATGACATATTTGTGTCAACCTCGTTGTTGGTTGCGTCACGTGTAAGCAAACTCACCGCTGCTGTATGGAACGCGGACAGGCTCAAAAGTCTGTAAAAGGAAAGCATGAAATTTGAATGTGTAAACACACAATTTGTGCGTGTCTATACATATAAACGAAACCCGTTCAAAATTGCCTCGCATTCAAAAAATTGTTGAATTGGTGTTAGGTAAAACATGCAAAATACAGTTTCATGGCTGGTAAGACGCATTTCATAGCCAGTTATCCACCTTAGCATGTGTTGCAAAAAGTTAATTTTGCACCCCAAAAAAGACTATGAGACGAGACCGAGAATCCCAGGAGGCAGTGTAGAGATATGGGGAGAATGTATGCAAAGCCTCTTCAAGAGCCATAGGAATTTTACAGATGAGCAGCATGTCCCTGAGAGACTATGACAGGCCTCACACATCTCCCCTACTGCGACACTCAAACTCCCTGCTTCTCTTTGTTCCCATAATCCACTGTGACGGTGAGGGTCGCATTTCCACTGCAAAGGGCCTGACTGGAGGAGGGGCTGCAGGATCACACGGGCCATTTATAGGGCCACAAAAAATGCTGGGGCCCTGGTTATGTGTCCACCGGATCAAACAAAGAGGTCTTTCTCCTTTTTGAGACACTTGATGTTGCTTTTGTTGCTGTTGTTTTGGCTCTCTCCGTATGAAATAAAGCAAGTCTTCAAAGAGGGTTCAGCTTCTAACTGTTTTCGACAGCATTTGTTCAGTTTTTCAGACACGCCTGAGTGCTTCCAGAATCCTCCGAATATGATATTAAGATGTTCTTGTCCAATCCATCCTCACAGGTACTGAATCTGCCAGCCCGCAGTAAGTTAAGAGCAGGGGGCTTTCAAGTGCTTGACTGATAACTGGCCATATTTTATCCACCGCTCCTCTGTCGGCTTCTTTCTGCCGCTCTCCCACCTTCCTGCTTTCATTCTTTCTATCATACGAAGCTGAAACCTCCATTACTCTCAAACGCAGAGCCGGGGAGATGAAGTGTGAGATGATTTCCTGTGAATGTGGCCATGTGCTGACTCTCGTTACTCTCGCTCTTAATGGATTCCACACTTGTGCACATTGTGAGCGCACTCGACAAGGACTCCTGGATATGTCCTTGTTCTCAAGAACATTACCGTTGCTCTTGTAGAGTAGACGTGTGCGGCCGTTGTTTTTATATTCAATGTATTTCTCCCTCTCTATGTCTGATGAGGGTGTGAGAAACATTGATTTGAGTCTGTAATATTATGTTTGGGAAATTACCTTCATATTGCAGCATGAAGTGTGTTGGTGTTAGTTCTTTCTGTCTCTACAAAAGGAAAATTGAAAAAGCTTCACTGTTGTGTTTTGTTGGGAATGAACTCTTCAACCTTAAAATTCTTTTTTTCACCCCGCCCCACCATCTCAAATCTACTTCAGAATCTCCTCCTCTCTCCTTAGTCTTTGAAACTCCACTTTCTTCTTTAGAGATTTGTTTCAGACTAATTCGATTAGCTTTTTAATTGCCTCTTTTCATGATGGTGTGTATGTGTGTGGATGCAGACTTGTGGGTTTAAAAAGGACCTCGGTTCATACACGCATTCCAGTCTGAGAAGAGACCTGAAGGAGCTGCCACGTTAATCTCTCTCTCTCTCTCTCTCTCTCTCTCTCTCTCTCTCTCTCTCTCTCTCTCTCTCTCTCTCTCTCTCTCTCTCTCTGCTCTGAACATGAACTAACCCTCTGGGGCTTTTAGTTAAAGTAGTACGTCCTTATTTATAAATTGTCTTACTAACGTTTAAATGTTAGTTATGTGGTACTATTTTGCAGAAGGATGAAAATGTTAATTTAAAGCAAATGTCAATAAAATGTTTCAAATTCATATTCATGCCAAGTTTTTTCCCTTATGTGGCAAGTAGCCATATAATAAGCCGGATAATGTAGAGGCTGCCGGTAGTTATCTCGAAATAAGCCCCCCTGATCACACTGTCGGGGCTTATTTCTGCGATAACTACCAGCTGCCTTTACATTATCCCTTACGTAACACCTCTTAAAGGAGTAGTTAAACCCGAAAATGAGTTTATAAATGTATGAACATTGCTGGATGTATACATAGAGCTCATCAAATATGGTAAATGTGGAAGATTTATTATATTTTCTTGACACGTGTGTCAAACAAAAATGTTTGATCTTCTCTACCATATTTGACGAGCTCTATGTATGTACCTTGAACACTGTTTATATATTAATGAATTTTCGTAATGTCTTAAGTCATTTCATGGTTTTGTCTGAGAAATTGGCTAAAAAAGTTGGTATTCACTGAAAACTGTGGCATTTGCACTAGCCTCTCTTTGGTGCGTTAACGAGAAGAATTTAGTTGTTCGTGAACTAGCCGAATTTTTCAGACTGATTTTATGAACTTGTTCTATCTAAAGATCAAGGCTGATCAGTTCGCTTATTGGACATTGCATCAGTAGCTTGAGAAAAAGTGAACCAGCACAATGAGCTTTGCTCAAGTGCACATTGATACTGGATGGTCATTGGGGTGATTTGAAATGATTCTTTAATGCCATGCTTCTTTTGTCTGCGGCCCTCCTTTCTTTTGTGAGGGGAGTATGACCTGAAGGAATTACTAAATTGTTGGGATTTCATCTTTGAGCATCTGCGATTTTGGGTGAGAAGCAGGCATAATAGACGAGGCTTTTAATAGTAACTGCCGACAATGCCCTGTAGACAGCCACACGTAAATGAGGTGTTAACTAGCACTGACATGCTGAGATTCTGCTGCTGTGACTCTCAGACAGGCATCCTGAAGATCAGCCTCCGTGACTTTTTATTAGGTCGACGTGCAATGAAAGGCATTAAATAAATTTTACAGAAACGGATTAATGAAAAATTGTGTTGCTTATGTTGGCTTTTAAAGCTCTTCTTGGCTGAATCATCATTAACTATCTATCTATCTGTCAAAACATTCCTATTCCTTTTATGCAGCGTAACATTGTTACATTGTGACGAATGGGAGCTTTGTCAATGAGGCTTGTATACGGACAGAAAGTTATAAACCAGCAAATACCTGATTTAAGTGCTTCGTCAATATTCCCATTTTATAAAAAAGATCAATACCCTCTTTACGGTGTGATTTACTGCAGTTTTTAATTTAACAAGCCTTTCCTCGGGTGCTGGAAGACCGTTATGGTGGAGATTAATTGTGGGGTGAAGAGTTGCAGTCGCTCTCCACACACTGCGGCTGATGGATCGTCACTACATTAACGACCGGGCTGTCGACAAGCCTGTAAATTCATCATGAATGCAATTACTAATATGTATTTGTTTCTTCTCCATCATTTATGGTCTATTTAAAGCCTGTAAGTCAGTGTTTCTTGACGTGGAAGTGTACTTAACGCCTAGGCCAAATGTGCTGTGCCAGTTTCATTTGCACTCACGACAGATTTCATTTATGGATAACTGCCTAATTAGCTTAGAGTTGATCTAATCTTAACATCCTAAACAATACTGCCTTAGCTTTTCGTTCGACTCCTGACAACCGCCAACACCATCGGATGATATTTGATAGTACATTTAATCTGTGGTTTGAATAACTCCTCCCGTGGAAGCCTTTTTAAGCTGTTTTCGATTAGATGTTTGTCAGCGATGCAAACGGGCAACCAGTAAACAGGCTTAGCTGGTGTTAATAGATGATATCGGAAATTGGGCCACCACCTCAGAAGAGATAAGCACACAGTGATGACTTAGTCCTCGGGCTGAAGGAAATATTTTTTAGGGAGCTCCTTTTAAGGAGTAGTTTATAAGTTTCCTAAATGTAAGGAAATATTTTTCTTAGTTTTATTCAGTGTGATTTTTATGTTTGCACAGCTCAGCTGGAGGCACTTATCGCTGTTTCTGTTTTCTCTTTTTCAGGCATGACTTTGTGAAACAGATCCCTAAATGAACCGGAGCAGAGGTCTGAAACTGTGGCTTAAAGCGCAATGACGACACAGTCAGACGTTTACTGGTGATCGGGGCTGGGTAAGAAAACAAGAACCAATGCTGTTAAATGCTAACCTGTTGGCATCCAGCAACTGCATGTGTTTCTTCTATATTTGGTTATGTTGAAAATGTATACTTAAATACTTAAAAATGTTTTGCCCATCTATGCTACATTTATTTGATGAAAACTACAGTAATTGTGTGAAATATCGTTACAGGTTAAAATAATATATACATTTTTTCTTTTTGTCGTAATACGGAATTTTATTTCTTTCATAGCAAAGCTCAGTTCAAGCCATTAATTTAGTCTTCAGTGTCATATGATCCTTCTGAAATCATTGTACTTTGTTGATTTTGGAAATAAACATTTCTTATTATCAGTGCTGAAAACTGCTGACAGGATTCTTTAAATAGAAAGTTCAAAATAACAGCGTTTATTTGAAATGGAAATCTTTGTCTTAACTGTTACTTTTAAGTCGCTTTTGATCAATTTTATACATCCTTGCTGAATAGGAATTTATTTCTTCTTTTTTTTAATATAGACAAAGCTTAATTTTCATATTACAGACCACAAGGCACTTTGTATAAATGAAGTACAGGTAGATTTAGTGATGAGTACCTCCTCATTAGTCAGTCAGTACTATGGTTATACTACTAGGTGTGTTTAAACGGGACAGTGTGGTCTGATTTTAAGTTTAAGCCTCATATCTTGTCAAATCATCCATGCAAGACTCTTACGAATGTCATTCTGTCTTGTTTTACACGCTCCATCTGACTCTAGCTCGATCTGATGATCAGCCTCTTTCCGCCCATAAAGCCCTGTTCACACTGACAGATTAAATCAGTGGAGGTCGCAGTCTCTGTGCTGATGGATGCAAGCTGGCTGTATCCAGCCTATATCCAGTCTTCATTCCCATTGGTAGTAGCCACATTGCGTTGCATCACATTTGGTTAAGATAAGTGCAAGAGTGACTGCAGTATGTTTGCTAGTGCTGTTTATATGCGTGCACTGTGGCGGTGGGGGGGTCATAATGGCCCTGTCAGATGGTTTGCTTCTCCTGTCTTCATTTTACGAGAAGTGTTTAATCCACCCGTTGGCCGTAAGATCGTAAGCTTTTTGGTAATATAACAGCTCTAATCCCTTGACTGCTGATGAATTGGATGAGAGGCATTACCTTCAGAGCAATTTCTCTGCTCACCCACTGCAGGAAGAGATACGACAATAAACATGGGTTTATCTCACAGGCTATAGTTTAAATAGACCACTGACCAGTAATTTTTTTAATTTTTGATTTCTATATTTTATATTTTTAATAGATACCAAATTATGTTATAATATGTGCAATGGAGTCATTCTGGGAGCATGTATTTTTTGAATATTAAGTTAGTTTTCACATTTCTGGTGACCCCAATTTTGAAAGACTATAGTCTGTGTATTAAGAGTAAAAAAGGGAATAATGTTTTTAAGGCTTCTTAGTGATTTTTTTCTCTTGTTGGACAGGTGTCTTCATAGATTGTACACTGCTCTTTCCAGCTGTCTTTAGTGGTAACCCTAACTTCTGGATATGCTGTGGTTAATTGCATTCATGTAAAAGCCAAAGTTGTTTTTCCTAGGGCCTTTACGGTGCTGTTGATGAAACAGGTGTGTTGATTAGATCATAAATCTCAGCCAGAAGGTGATCTTTGCAACATCTGCTCTTTGATCATCTTGCTTTTCCAGCATTAAACTGGATTTGCATCTTAGTGGTGAGAGTAAGCACTGTACCTCAGTTCTAGCGCATCTGGGTTTGCGCCTTACTCTCCTCATATTTACCAAATCCAAAGGCTAATTTTCAGTATTGACCACAGTTAGTTTCCGTGAGTTTGTTCATGGGTGCGTGTGTCCTCTGTAACTGTTGTTTTGTTGATATGAGAGTTCTCTCCTATTCTCTTTCTAATGAGAATTAGACTAAATTACATCCAGTGCATTATTATTAGCCTGTCAACTGTGCTTATTATGGGCTGCATCTGTTACACGGGGGGAATCCCTCTGGCAATATCTTTTTCTCTAATGAGCCTAATAATGTGGCTGTTTCACACCGGAACAGAGGGAATTGGTGTGTTTTTGTTTCATTGGTTTACTTCTTTCATTTATCCGCACCCATCCTTTAGCTTCCAGGTCTGGCATCAGTAATAAGCTCCTTTTGAAGCTGCTGATTGCCTTTGATTTATCCCCAGGCTGATCAGCAGTTCAGAGGAGTGGAAATGTTCAGAGTTTAGTTAGATCTGACACACCTGAGCTTGAACACATGACTCACTTCTCAGTGCTGCCCAGAGGGCAACACTTCTACTTGGCATGGGGCTTTTACTATTTCTGCTGCTGTTGGCAGGTCAGACTATGTCTTCGACTAGAAGGAGCATGCACCACCTGGTCATTGACCATTGCGTCATGAAGCAACTTTAGCAGTTGTACCTATAATGTAATAATATGCATAATAGTGTAATCTTTCACATTTTTCAGTGTAAGCACACTTAAATGTCCCAAATTCTTATAGACCTTCTAAATATTATTGTACCTTATTCATGAGGGTACTACATTATTATGAAATGGTTCTGCACCTCTGATTCAACTTTTGGAAAGTTTTCAGCAAACCATAACCCCATGAATGGGGAAAAATTCAATTTAGGGGATAGTTTGCCGTAGCTTTAGTTGATATTGAAAACCATTTTCTGTTTCTTAGTCGAACTAAGAAACTTCTGTCAGCCGTTGAATGTTAAGTTAGGTCACCGTGATCTTGGGTGGGGTTCTGACCACAAATTTAGCCAGTGATTTCTGTTATGCTAACAATTTTGTGCAGCTGTTTGCATGCAGTTGGCAAACGGCCGTCTACGGTTCCAGCCAGCCAATGAGTGATACAAGATCTCAACATAAGAGTAACTGCCCTTCTGAGTCTTGCTCTTCTTTACCAGAAGCCACATTGTATGTGATCGAAATCTTGCCTCAAGAGACTTCTTTCGTTCCTGTGTTTGGCTTGAGATGTACGAGCCAGCACAAAGGCTCATATTTGAGTTATCCCATGATTAATATGTAGTGTGATAGAGCAGGAAATCCTTTTCCCTCTGGCATTTCAAAATGTGCTTGGATACCATTTAACCATTATTAGGTTTCTTTAAATAGGTCTCAGATTCTCGATCGGTTTCCTTCACTGCCAAAACCTTGTCACAAACATTTTAAGTTTGATGGTAGTTTCCAAGTGTAGTAAATACCCTGCGGTTAGATTTGTCACTTTGTTTGGCAAGAATTTTTTTAATTCTAAAGGCAATATTTAAGGCTTTATTGTCTTTAGTAGAATTAATTGTGATTACCGTAGCTCAGACATTATAAGCTGTCCCATATAAAAAAAAAAAAAATCATCAATGGGCCTCCAGCGGTTCCTCTTAGCGTTGTCTGATGTTGCATGAAGAGCCCGTGGCAGGTCTGAGTGGGGAGGACAGGCGTGCAGTTTCGGGAGCAGGTCTGTGTAGGTTGTGGTGACAAATGAGCTGAAAGCTCTGTATTCATTGCACCCAGCTCTCCTGTGCCAGCCCTGTCTTCCCTTCAACTGACAGCCTTTCATTTGTCAACAATACCTCCCACTGTTCCCTGAGCTCAAGGTGCCAGCAGAGGACAGCATCCTGCGAAGGTGTGGCCTAGGGCTGGGCGGGAAGACTTTATATATTGTGTGGCCATAGACGTATCAACCAGTAGAGATTTCACTGTTTCTTTTAAGCCTAGGTAGATCTATGGGTTGGACTGCTATGGGTATTCATGGTTGAAAATATCCAAACATGCATATGCTAGCTGGGCACCCCAATTATGTTTTTAGAACAGCTTGACGGATAGAAAAACTTTCACACCTCAGTTGTTCTGAATGGTCTTGGACTGAATGGATTTTTGACTGGAATTGAAAGAAGTGTAGACCTGTAATAATCCGGTCAAAAGGAAAAAGCAAGCATGTAAATGGCTGAATGAGCCGTGATGCATATGTTTTACATGCGTTTTACGACATACAACATGCATATGTTTATTTAGGTTTTGTTTTATGAGCTGTTCAGTGGATTAGACTGAATATTTAATAAATATTTGCTGAAATTCAGCTCCAGTGACCTACTGTGGTTTTCTCCTGTTCTGAACATAGCAACATATGCTGAAGTCTTGCTTGAAATAAATGTGATGCAGTTGTAAACAAATGTGAATTATATTGCAGGTTTTATGGTTCATATAAAAAGATCTTTCAGTATGGATTCGGAATTGTATTCATTCGGTTTGCCAAGAATTAGTGTCTAAGATGTATGTACTTGAATGTGGTAATTTTCTAGTAGATTGACTTTTCAGTCTTGTTAGCTCAAATTTACATCATGTTAAGCTGCCTTTGCAATAATTTCAGACAAATGACAAGAGATTTTTTTATTTTTTTATTTGAACAAGCAGTTATATTGATTTATTATGGTATATGAGATTGTACAGATTATGTGTTTGGGTTGACCAAGGCAGCTGTCGGTGTTGAGTTCCTGATCCAGGTAGCAGGAAACAACTGAATATGGGGTGAATTAGATGAAAGAGCAGCTCATGAATCAGCAGAGGGGGCGTGGCCAGAGTCAGGTCATCTCTGCGACTGAGACAGCGCTAAGTGCATTCTGATGGGGAGCGCTCTACTGAGATGGATGTGCTTGTTTTGAATTCAGTTTTTGAAAGCACTGCGGTTTAATAAGTCAGCTGAACCCTGCTTTCCTCATAGGAGCTGATCGGCTACAGCTGTAGCTGTGGGGACAGCAGCACATTGTTAAACCGCATTCATCCCTGACTCCTATTACCAGCCGTAAGCCTCTCTATGAAAAGCCATTTTCTTAAATCTAGCATGGTATGATGCTCCCTGGGACGTAGTGTGCTCTTCCTTTAAGTCCGCCGTGCAACTTGTTCAGAAAAGGGATTACATCCGTGTTCCTCCTGTTTTTAGTTTGATCTCTGGATTATACAGAGCTCAGCCATATCTCCTGCATATTAGTGGATTTGAATGCAAATTATCCTTGTACACAGATGCACCCTGTACTGCGGTGGGCCGCCTGATGCTCCATCAGTGTGGCTTGATCAGGTGGTCCACGTTAGGATTCAGATGGCACTTTCCGAGCACGTCCCTGAATCTCAGAATAACGGCATCTGAACTCAAAGCCTGCGAAAGCCACAAAGATCAAATTATTTATAGCCTCTGCAAACGAGATGAGCTGCTTATCTTTCACGGTGCAGTCAGACGCCGCTCTCCTTCGCATGCTCTGATCAGTCGACATGGGGGAGACAAGTAAAGGGGGGAGAGATTAGAAAGAGATGGAGCGCAGGTCTGTGAAACAAGTGCAAACTCTGCAAAGAGGATTAAACTGAAAGATTGGAAGAAAGAATGATTCACTTGCCCTGATCTTCCATAGCAGGGAATATTTCAGAAGTGTGTGAAATTAGGTTTCCACCTAATACATATGTAGGGCAGGATAAAGGCGTGTTCATAACACCTCCATTCATCATGCCTGGGTCCTTTGCACTCAGTTTGTTAAATATGGAGTGTTTGGCCATGTGGCACTTTGTTTGGGTTGATGGATTGATGCGTTTTCATTCTCCGTTGACCTTAGACTTAGGTTTAGATTCACAGTGGTGTGGACTGCTAATGATGGCATCGGCGTGTTGTCCATGCCAAACCCAGCACAGTAATTAGCTGTAGTGAGAGGCAGTGCTGTTCTGCTTATTGATTTTTATTCTTTGCGAGGAAGATAACATGCCAAAGAGAGAAGAGATTATATGAGAGAGAGGCTGCTGATTCACATTACGAGCTACGTTTACAAAGTTAATGCGATTCTCTCCCTAGTACAGAAACCGCAGCAACAGAATATGATTTGTGAAAAGAAGAAAGATGTGTGTTTTCTTTTTTGTTAATGACTATTGCAAGAAGTGTAGTCACTGCGTAAACTACTAGTAGTGTTTGCATCCATGTTTTATTATTTTGTATTATTTTTATTCCCAAATTGTTATTGTGATATAATGATTTTTCTTCAGTGGAAATGTTAGTCAAAACTAAGGCCATGTCCACACGAATACGTTTTTGTTCGAAAACGCATCTTTTTCTCTTCGTTTTGGCATTCCATCCACACGGAGATGGCATTTTTGGTCAAGGAAAACAGAGCTTTTTGAAAATGCTCTCCAAAGTGGATCCATTTGAAAACACTGTTTTCGTGTCGCAGTGTGAACTGTGAAAATGGAGTCTTCCGAAAATGTTTTAAAATTTATATCTCTACATTGTAGATGTAGCCTAAATTCCAGATTCCAGATGTTTGTTTATTTGTAACTATTAAAACGTATAGTCATTGTGAAATAAAATTGTATTAAATTACATAATAACATTTTAATGAAAAAAAACAACTGCAAAACAATTGCATAATTATAATTAGAACTTTAGAATATAAGTCGGCTTGAATAAAAGCTAAATAAAAATACTTTGAAAACAAACAAAAAAGAAAACACAAAAGCACAACAAAATGACTAAAACCTAAACTAAAATTAAAATGAAAACTAAATGTATTGAAATAGATTCTAATAAAAAAAAATAAAAGCTATAATAGCATAAACAATGTGATTTTGCAAAAAAAAAGTTTCTGTTGTAGTAAATCCAAAAACAGCCTCAATGGTGTTTGTTTTTTGGTCAAATGCCACGTTATACAATACATATGTACTGCCGCTATGATTTTTAGAAACAATATGCAAAACAGTGTGCGCAGTCACCCAGACAGATATTGAATTTCTCTAATGCTGCGTTGATTATTCATGCAGAGAAAAAAAATATTGATTAGACCTTTTAAACCCTGATTAATTCCATGTAGGTATGCATAAAATTTCCTCTGACTGGATTACTGATTACTCAACAGCTTAAATCTGAAATGTCACTTGTGTATTGTGGAGAGTATAAATATGTAATTGCATGTTTGTCTGTTATTTAAGGTCAGCCAATGGGTCTTTCATAGAATGCGCTTTAATGTGCGTTTGTGTATTTCTGTTATAGGTAAGAAGTGATGATGCGTTGTCTGGCAGCCCGTGTTCACTACAAGACCCTGATAGTGATCTGCGCTCTCCTCTCTCTGCTCACGGTCGTTCTGTGGAACAAATGTACGAGCGAGAAAGCATTGCGCTTCCTGCCCCGGCACCCCCAGCCCCCTCCCAGCCCAAAAATAGACAGCCATCCGCAGCAGCCCCAGCCTCCCGAACCTCCACCTGTGGTCGGCGGAGTGCGCTATGAAGAGATCGACTGCCTGATCAATGACGATGCAACCATTAAGGGCCGCAGAGAAGGCAGTGAGGTATTCCTGCCCTTCAGCTGGATGGAGAAGTACTTTGAGGTGTATGGCAAGGTGGTGCAGTATGACGGCTACGATCGTTTCGAGTTTTCTCACAGTTACTCCAAAGTATACGCACAGAGAGAGCTGTACCACCCCAGTGGAGTCTTCATGTCCTTTGAGGGGTATAACGTGGAGGTGCGTGACAGAGTCAAGTGCATCAGTGGAGTGGAAGGTGAGTTCTGTGCTAATGGTTATACCTCTTCACTTCTGATCGATCTTCTCTGATAATGGTTGAAGCTATATAGACATCAAATACATGTAAATGCAGTTTACACCTGCTATCTTTAAACATGCATCAAAAGCAACCAAGTTTAGTTACTGAACCTTTATTAACTTTATATTATTAATAGCTGGCGTTCAATAGGTGAGACTGCCTGGGGTTGTATGGACTGTAATTTGGTCCACACTGTCATTAGTATGTATTCAGCTACCAATAAAAACGTAGTAGTCCTTGCTCTGTTGGGCATTTTACAGTGTTTAAATCCATTTCACCCTCATAATTAGAGCAGAAAATGCGAGAAAAATCAGCAGATTCTGCCTGGGACTACTCATAACTGGCTCTCCTAATGTGTCTCACATAGTTACTTTCTCCCTCATCATCAAGATTCACCTAAATAATGTCACATTAAAGTAGCACTTAATTGTGGCACACTGGGAAAAGTAAGAGGCAAAGCGACCTGCCTCATTTCTAACACAACTTGTTAGTGGCCATTAATAGTCATTTAGAGAAGTCCAAGAGGAGTTTCCTGGAAGCCAGAGTCGAATGATCTACGTCTGGTTCTTGGTGAGTAATGCACCCTCAATGGACTATACATTAAGCAAATGAAAGTGGGATTGATTCAGCCAAGAACTGAATCACAGGAGCTGATTTGATGACCTTAAACGTAATGGAGAATAATTTTGCACTCAGACTCACATGTGTCTTCTGGTGAATGTCAAATGAGGAAAAGCAAAACCAAATGAAAGCAAAATCATTTCATTTTTTATTAAGGAATCTAAGTGACAAGCATTTCAAAAGGAACTCAGAGAAGACACTCCATGATAGGAAAAAGCTGATTATGGTAGTCTCAGTTTTGTCCTTCAGAGGCGTTTTACTGTCCAGAAACTGCATTTTTCTCTCCACTGTGTCAGTGATCCATCACTGTTTCACTGCCCTGACAGATTACTTTCAACCATTTCCTGCTGGCTCACTCTTCTCTCCACCTCTCTATCTCTTTGCAAGGACCGTCCTTCAGCAGACGGGGTTAAGTGCCCTGTTCTAGCCATCACACTGACAGAGCAGAAGTCCAATCCCAGTCTCACTTCAGTTCTTGGATCACATCAGAATAAAACCACCATATAAAAGCTATTAACACAAAGTTTGTGATGCTCTATAAAGAGAAGAGAGGGTCGCTCAGTGCCATTCACTCTTCTATATTCTTTTATAATGAGACTGGGTAATGAAGTAATCACTTCTTAAGGAAGGATTGAAAATGAGGTCAGTCTGATCAATACTTGAGTATGAAGAATGCCTTCTAAACCGCAACTTTATTACTATTCACTGAAGACGATGCAGCGTTTCACAGTGCTTCACAGGATACTAATGCCAAACAAAGTGGAAGAATTTTAAAATTCTCAATTGGTTTATATATTCATTTCAATGTTTTAAATTCAAATTAGGCAGAATATGTAAGTGTGTTGCCGTAACCTGCAACATGCGTGTAAACCAGGGATCACCAAACATTCAGCAGAGAACACACCTGCCTGGAAAGTTACTTTACTAAGTAAGGGTTGATTAGCTGGTTCAGGTTTGTTTGAGTAGGGTTGGAGCTCAACTCTGCTGGACCAAGTCTGGTGAACAACCATTGCACACTTCACATGCCCAAATAAACGCAGTGAATTCTAGAGTGCTCTGTTTAAAATGCTGAAATTCAGCACATCCAGACATGCTGGTCTGAAAAGCTTTCACTCTTTGCAAGTCATTGATCAGCATTCAGGATTAAACCACTTTCGACTCTTTTCTGGTGAAAGCTTTTAAAACACGCAGACCCTGTTTTGTGTGTGCATTCAAAGGACCCACTTTTTTGTAGCACCGCAGAGAGGCACATTCATACCATAATCTTTGGTGACAGGTGGAAAAATTGGGTTGTCTGTGAGTTGAGATGAAATTCTCAATGTCTGTGGGAGCAAAGGAGTTCGTAGACGTCCCTTGCTTTTGTTTCTTTTTCTAGCCTCTTCTTCTCCATAACCAAGAGCCAGTCCATTACTCTGAGTCTGTTTACATGGAGCCGCTCTGTGTTCTGCACGCTACAAAGAAGCTCTGTAGCAGTAATGACCGTGTAGGAATGAAGGAGCCTGTAGGGAATCATCTGAGGTTTGAAGCATTGCCTCCTCCAGTAACCATGGAAAATTAAAGCATGCGCTGCCTCCAAGCACAAGTGTAACATTTAAGAACAGGCTTGAGTCCAGTATTTAAGGAATGGTATGGTGCTGGTGTGCCCTTCTGGTGTCCGTCAATGTTCTGAGGTAATCATTTAGCATGTTTTTTTAACTGTCCAAATGATTATACCAACAGAAAACGGCTTTGATCACCTCAGATGGTTAAATTCGCCATAGTACGAAATTATGGCCATTTTTTTGAAAGGTGTTGCACATGCAAACACCCAAAACATAGCTTAATTAGAGGTTCTGTTCTCTCGTTTTCATCCCAAGCATCAGAGGCACAAAAACAGTGTGTTGAGCTCAGAGGTAATAACCCACATGAGCCTGCGGCAGTGTGTTAGAGCAGAGAGCCTATTATCAGAGACAGCGGACAGACTCATCAGTCTCCGCTGAAGGGAAGAGAGAGGGAGAGAGAATAAAAAGGAATGAAAAGGAGATGAGTACGGAGGGTGACAGTGAAAGAGAGCTCCTTTTTCCTCCTCCTTCAGTATGAGGGATGGCGTCTCCTCCAGCAGAGGATCAGAGTGCTCTGAATAGTATCTAGGCCAAGGGAGCGCCTCCTCAGCGCCCATCTGCCTCCTGATGCAGGTCCCACTTAGAGCCGGCATGTGTATGTGTGTGTCCTGGAAAAGCAGGAGGCAGTCTCATTGCTGTGTTTGTCATCTATATTGCCTTGTTATGTCTGTGTTTAACCCTGCTTGTGGTTTTTTTATTTGTATGTTTGTGAATAGATCCTTTCAAGTCCGCTATAAACCAGCAGCGTGGTTGCAGTGTTTTGCCTGTGGCTTGATTATTGTCATTCCAGGCTGTAGAGGAGATAAGCTATGGTTAAAGAAAAAGATAGAAAGAGGGTGAATGAAAGCTTGGTCAACTGTGTCTCTCAGTATTTATGTCAGTGCCGAAAGCATGACTTTATGCTACAGGCCAAGGCTGTTTACTTAGGGACATCGGTGGATTTATCCTCGCAGTGTTTGCTGTGCTTGTGTTTATATTGAGCTAATTGAAGGTTTATATGTTTCATTTGTCTCTGTGTACTCTGGATTGTGTATCTGATCTAAACTGTGTAAAAGTCATTAAACCAGAAACACGATTATGTATATTGAGTGAAGATGGCATCGGTGCAGAAAACAGTTCTTCACATGATCACACTTGAGTTAAAAACAAAAAAGACATATTAAAAACTCAAATATTCAAAATCTGTATCAGTATAAAACTGGCTACATGATGAAAGAACAAGGTAAACAAATTTGTGATTTTTTTTGAGTTTTATGTTAATGTGGTAAGTTGCCATGTTGCTTGGCAACCAAAAAAGAAACTGGTTAGAGCCTAAAGGCCAATAACCTGCATCACTCAGGAGTAATTATTGAGCTGCTTTTTTTTTTTTTTTGGTCAATTTCAACTGTTATTGAACATTTAATGGTTTTAGTGCTGTTTTCTTTTCTTTTTTTTAAAAAGCATTTTAAGGGGTATTTTAGGGACTAGGTTTCATATTCAGATATGCATCACATTTTATTTTTGGGTCAAGGCACTTCCAAGACGCTGTTTGATTCTAGTATCAGTGTGAGTACCAACACAAGAACTAGTGGCAAATGTGTAACATTTTACCTGCTCACAATGAGAAAATGCCAGCTTTGTTTTATCGTGTTATTCAAGTGTTCACTTTACACAGACACACATCATGCAATATACACTGCCATTGAAAAGTTTGGGGTCATTAAAGGAAAGGACGTGGAAAGGACTTTTTCATGGAAACTGTGGTACTATTTTTTTTTTTTTTTTTTAATTAAAATTTTTCTATGAAGAATAGAAAGTTTTAAAATTAAAATGCAACATAACTGATTAAAAAAATAATAAATCATGCTGACCCCACACGTCTGAATGGAAGTGTACATATGCATGTTACTCTTCTCTTCAGTTTTAGCTGTCTCTGATATCTCTTTACTTGGTTCCTTCCTACAGGAGTACCTTTGTCTACCCAGTGGGGCCCTCAAGGGTATTTCTATGCTATCCAGATAGCTCAGTATGGCCTGAGTCATTACAGTAAGAACCTGACAGAGCGGGCACCACACATGGAGGTGTATGACACAGCGGAGGATAGAGACAGCAGGTCCAGCACGTGGACTGTCCCTAAAGGCTGTTCTCTCACCAGAGTCTATGACAAGACCAGAACAACATCAGTACGACAGTTCAGTGCTCCAGGTACAGAAGCAGATCCGACATGCTTTCAGTTTATTTTGTCAAGTTTCATTTGTCTGGTGTTCTTTTGTTCTTTATAAACATTGTTCTGTTTTTTTTTTATTCTATGTCCTCCAGATTCACACTTAATGTGTATACCATTCGTAATCAGTTTGACAAAAACAGTAATTGATCTTTTTAAAACGCCATATAACCCCCTTTAATCTGACGAAATCAGGTTTTCGTCACCCCTAACTGTTTTCTTATCTCTTCTGTGTTTTTCTCTCAGTGTATTTGCATGGCACCTTGTAGTCCTGCTACATTGGGCATGCACATAAACCCCCTCAAAACGTCAAAACACTCTACTAACAGTGCCTCATACACTACCGTTGAAATATTTGCAGTTTTATGTTTAAAAGAAAATAAGAAAGGAGTTATTAAAATAAAAATAAAAGCAATCACAGATTTATGGTGTCCTTGTTTCAGTATAATTATACATTTAAAAACTGAATAATACTAATTAACTACATGTATTTACTATATGGTAAGAATTAGGCTTATTATGCATAATTAATTGTCATTATATTAGTAAATACATTTAACATGTCCACTATTATGGATTTTTGAAAATGGCCTTTCATGCAGTGTATAACACAGCTCTAAGTGAATGAAAACATCCTGCAAAGTTGTAAATATACAAGTTCCTGTCTCTCTCCAAAGAAAGAGTCGACTCATTGAATCACTGAAATATTTAAACAAGTAGTTTTTAAAAGAGACCCAAGCTGTTCCATGGTGACATCAAAGTGAAACATTAGCATTTTGCCCACCCACTTGTTGGTGTGCAGACCTGGGAAAAGTGATTTTAAAATACTAATTCATTCTTTGCCACTTTTTTTTGCCTTGCATGCATGTCAACCTGTTGTTGAGGAAACATGAACCTTTCATAAACCATACTTGGGGGAATTTAAATAAATGCTGTTTTTGAATTTTCTGTTCACAAGATTATCCTGAAAAACCACCAAATCAGCATATAAAATGATTTTTGAAGGGACATGTGACACTGAAGAATAACTTTTTAAAATATATTTAAGCAAATATTTAAGTTTTTATAGATAACAAAGAGGCTTTTTAACAGCTGCAGTGCTTATTTCTCTGTAAAAATAGAATTATGAAAAAATAATACAGCGTTTTTATTTTTTCAGTCACCAAATTGCACACATGGGATTATGGGGTATCACGGATAGTGGCAGAAACATCTATGCAGCCTTCAGAAATCAAACAGATGGAGGCATCACAGTAGACGGTACATTCTGTTCCTTTCTCAGGATGCTGCATAAGACAGCATTTTTGGAGTTTCGGACACACCATGCTTAGCATTGAGCTAATCAATAGCCATTAGAATTAGCTGGGCTGTCGCGCTGGCAGGCAGTAATTGGTGTCATCACCCGGGGCATTGATTAGAGTGGGGCCAACTAGGACACACTAGGTCCAAGGCTCCAGCAGGGCACTGCCTCCCTCCTGCTCTCTCCGTCCTCCACATCACTTCTATTGATAGGAGGGTAATCAGAGCAGGACAGTACAAATCCACTTAGTCTCTGCATTGCCTTAAGTAATGGATTTATGAGTGCATTAAATAGTGGTAGGGGCTGTTTGAGCCAAAATGTCTGTTGCTGTGTCTTTTTTCCTTTGATTTGCCTTTGTCCTTTATCTCTCCTGTTCTATTTTCTGTGTTGCTTTAATGTTGTCAATATTATTCTGTCTTGCATGCTTTTTCTTGCTCAAGTCCTCAGCCTCATTCTTGTTCTCATGCTGTTTCATGCTGTCTTTTCTCCGCTCAGTAGAGAGTATGAGTTGGTTTCCTTTTTGTTCTGCATAACCTTGTCAGAAGGCAGCACAGACAGAAAGGGATTTGAGTCGAACAGTGAGAGATGACTTTAGGATGAAGTGTTGAATGGGCATTTCTGGAAAAAGAGAGATAAGGTGCTTTGATTGAGAGTTTGTAAAACTGATCTGCTCACTTTGCAACGAATTGCACTGCAGCGGTCAGCTTTAGTATAGAGGAGACAAAAGTTTTAGCTCTGTCCACTGTGAGATAATTTTAAACAATCTTGTTCATGGTTTGAGCTTCTCAGCCTCTCAGACGCCAACTTGTTTGTTTAATTAACCCCAGGAGAAAGTATCTAATGAAACCCATCTGCTAGTTCTATCCCTTATCGTGCGTGAGAGTCTGTACTTGTATGGGGGCTTGTGTGCTTGTTTGTGTATACAAATGATACTGTAAAGGAAACAAAAGAATGTCACTGTAGACAACGTGTTATACTGCTAATATCACAGTATTTGCCAAAAATATATCGGTATTTGACAGATTTTGTTACCTGACAACAGTTTGTCATCTTATTTGGAGTGATGTGCAGCAATAATTGGAAGTACAAGTGAAGTATGGAATTCAGCAGCAGTCTGCAAACAATGCCACATTTCATGCCAATCTGCCACACAAGCTGACATTCAACAAATTCCCAAACTTCCCTAATAATATTAATTTTTTTTTCAGCTGCATTAAGCTTCATATTATTTTAAAGGAATTACCTATTTCGTCTAAAATAAACAATTCTGTACCCAATTATTCACTTGCAATGGTTTACACTGCTCTGTTCTTAAATTTTAATAGTATCTGCCCCATGACCTTGTTAATGTACCAAAACTACAATTTCTGTTCCTGCTGAACTTTTTTTTTTTTCTATTCCTTGTCTCTAGAAAATTCAGAAGGCGTCTCACTTCCTCTCGGCAATACTAAAGATTTCATCATCTCTTTTGACCTGAAATTTACATCAAATGGTAGCATCTCCGTCATCTTGGAGACCACAGAGAAAGGTCCTCCATTTGTCATCCACTACGTCACCACCACCCAGCTTATTTCTTTCAAGGACCGTGACATCACCTACGGAATTGGCCCTCGGACAGCATGGACCACGCTCACCCGTGACCTTCTCACTGACCTCCGCAAAGGCATTGGCCTCTCCAACACCAAAGCGGTTAAAGCTACCAAAACCATGCCAAGACGTGTCGTAAAGTTAGTGGTGCACGGCCACGGGTCGATAGACAACATTACAATCTCCACCACTTCGCACATGGCGGCTTTTTTTGCTGCTAGCGACTGGTTGGTGCGCAACCAGGATGAGCACGGCGGTTGGCCAATCATGGTGACTCGTAAACTCGGGGAGGGTTTCCGTGCACTGGAGCCGGGTTGGTATTCGGCCATGGCACAGGGCCAGGGCATGTCCACTTTAGTGCGTGCCTATCTAATGACAAAAGATGACACGTACCTGAAAGCTGCTCTGCGTGCCACTGGGCCTTTCAAACTGCCTTCAGAGCAGCACGGAGTCAAAGCTGTGTTCATGAACAAGTATGACTGGTACGAGGAGTACCCCACAATCCCTAGCTCCTTCGTTCTGAATGGGTTTATCTATTCCCTCATAGGCCTGTATGACCTGGCACAAACGGCGGGTGAGAAGCTCGGTCGGGATGCTGGTCAGCTGTACAGCAAGGGAATGGAGTCCTTGAAAGTTATGCTGCCCCTGTACGACACGGGGTCAGGCACCATCTATGACCTGCGCCACTTTATATTGGGCACTGCACCCAATCTGGCTCGTTGGGACTACCATACGACGCACATCAACCAGCTCCAGCTGCTGGGTACTATCGACAACTCGCCCATTTTCAGGGACTTCGTCAAGCGCTGGAAAAGCTATCTGAAAGGAGGGAGGGCCAAGCACAACTAAAGCGGAGCACACCTCTATGATCTCTTCAGGCCCTCACTTCCTCTTCCTGACTGCCACCACGAAGGCCACTGTGTCTAACAAGGAGAAAGAACGGCTGAACACTTAAGATTTTTCCGTTTGAGACAGTAATTGCAGTGCTTCTTGTGTCTGTGCTGAGGTTTTAATTAGGTACAAATGCAGCTGCTTGCAGCATGTGTCTGGATAAGGTAGAGGGAGGGCTTTTAAAATTCAAAGCTCCAGATCTGCAGGTTTGAATAAGAAACGCGTCTGCTGAGATTTGCCACATTTGGGCTCACTTCAGTCGAGATGAGGAATAGCAAAGCAGCTTTCAGAACCTTCTTCCAAAGTAAAGCTCAGAAGATAATTAGTCATCAATGGCCGAGAAATAAATCGTAGATAACAAACTTTAGCTGGAATAGTTATTTAAGTTCACAGCCTGTGAGCGGAACGTTATTGCATATAAGCTATGGATAAAAATGCTGAAAATGTCCTTAAGTGTAGCATTACTATTTGTCACAGAGCACTGAAGGTTTACTCGCCTTTTGTTCAGCCCAATGTCCAGAGTTCAGTCTGCGTTTCATGATCCCACAATCAGATTGAGCTGTCACTAATGCGGCCCAGTCCTGCCCATAATGCACTTAAAGATTTGGGGAGGTGGTTGCAGGTCACTTGCTTCATGTTTACAACAGATTTCAGGAAACATAGCTGTAGTTTAAGACACCACTGTCCAGGAATAACAAACGCAGAGGCTGCTTATTAAAAAAAATTGAAGGACTCTGTATGGTCGTGTAGCTGAGACGTTAAATCTCAGTTCAGTCGTGCTACATGTAGACTGGTCATGCACTTTACTTGTGTGGCATGAGTGTGTGTGGTGAAGATGCATTTGTGCAACCATGTGATGAATTCTGACTGCATTTTTGACATCAGTACAGTTTTTTTTTTTTTTTTTTTTTTCTTTCGCTCTCATGCCTTAATGGCAGTGAATAATTTATGAGGTATTTTTTAACATCTGTTAGCTGATTGCAAGTTTATTGTAGCTCTACCCATTTCCTTAAACTAACACTTTTTTTTTTTTTTATCAGGTGATTCTTTTGTACACTTTATTTTTGGACAGCTGTATTATTTCTCTTGACATTATTTTTTTTTGCAGTAATGTGTGGCAAAAGAATGAAAATGTTTTTCACATTTAGTTAAGTGACTTGCCTCTCAACCAAGCAAAAAGATGCTGTTTCATGTGTTAGAAAGATACTAATGATCAGTACTTCATCATTAAAATGGAGAAATGATTTGCATGTAAGCATCTGGGTTTTTTTTGTTGTTGTTTGTTTTTGTTTTGTTTTTTATCCCAAAGCATCTCCTCATGTCTCTTAAATCCTTTCTGAATAGTGCAGCCAGGACTGCAGAGTTTTGGCCATCACTTCTGTTTTTCAGAGTGGTCAGCCGCTTGACCTCAGCAGTAAAAGCTCCACCTGGCTGAATCTTGTCGATCTAAATCTTACCTAACCACAGCTGCTAAGATGCCAAGATTTTATCACATTATCTGGCATCCTGCTGTTCTGAACCGTTTCAAACAGATGTTCACATTCCAGCGTGGGCTTTCAGCTTCAGATTTAATTTTTTTTTTAGGAGAAAATAAATGTCAAAGAAGAAAAACGTGGCATTTCTGAATGTTTGATATGAAAGCTTCTGATTTGTTTGGCAGATATAGGGTTTAGAAACTATGGGTGATTTAGACCTGAGGCATAGCTTTTGTGTTGACCTTTTTTGTTTTAAAAACCATGTTTTCCCGTGAAAATCAGGTTGCTTGTAGTCTTGCCGACACAGATCTCACATATAATACTATGCACATTTCTCCACTAGTGGACAGACAGACTTATATTTAAAGAGGAAACAATGTTAGCATGAGTGAAGCAGAGAGCTACTTTTCATTTATACTGTACCAAAGTCTTTAAAGTTTGGGTTATTTTTATCTGAACCTTTAGTTTTTGTATTGTGTATTGTATTTGTCTAGTTGAAAAAATTATTATTTTTTTTAGTTTGGAAAGATGATATGACTAAAGGAATGCTTTGAGGCGGTAGTTTCATGCCGCCTTCTTCCGAAGAAACGCCTTTTGATATTTTTTTTTTTCTAGATTTGTATAAAATAGAGTGGGTATAGAAGGGACCTGGGAATACTATTAATTACTGCTATCATGGGGATGTGTGCAAATCTTGATGTTGAGTTAGCGCTCAGTGCTACATATTTCAAAAGGGAAAAGAGAGACTTGGAACCCTATGTCTGTTCTTGAAAGCCTTGTTTCAAAGCAGCCTCCCTTTCGAGTTGAGTTTACCAAACCTTGTTTGCATATGAGAACTGCTTAGAGTAAGCAATGTTAAAGCACAACTATATTTTCTTTAATTAACTTATTTATTCTCATCTCTTCCTCTCCTATTTTTTTTTTTTTTTTTTTTTTTTTTAAAACAATGTTTCCTGTCTGGACAATGTGCAAAGCCTTCCTCTGCAAGCTGCTGCAGTTAGAAATGTAAAACAGTAGAAAAGAGTAGAACAGGTTGACTTTTTTGCTCATTCTTGAGTTACAAATTGACATGCGAGCTGTATTTCATGTGTATGCAATAAATGGTTTAACTGGATCACAACAGCTGCACACCCAGAGGTTGTACAGACTTTGCAAAGGAAGCACAATGTGCGATCATTTTTATGCAGGACAAATGTTTATTAAAGTCTTTGTGCTTTAAATTGCTTTTTTAAAATTGTATAAATAAAGGCATTTCATTTTATACATGCATTTGTCCAGTGTGTTTCTTTTACCTGTAAACGGCACATCGGACTTTATCTCGTTTCGAATTTGATTAATTTGTTCAGTCACATATACTTCCTCACCAGAGCAGAAATGACCAGTGTCGAACACTGCCTGAGGTGTCTGCTAGCATTTATCTCCAATGTCCCTGTTCACTGTAATCCCCACGACATTCTCTCTATCTCAGTCACACATATGGACAGTGCGGTTTAATTACTAGCTGCAGCCCAGGGTCTGATCCGGTACATTAAACTTTCTTCTCATTCTTCTGTCCTGTCTCTGTCTCTCTCAATAGTCTGCATGTTATTTTAGCCAGCATTAGCTCAGCTCATAGCCCTGGTAGACAGTGGGTAAAGGCGCCCCACAGAGCTCATCTTTTAATGACTGTCTGATCAGATTATCACTGTTTTTACCCAGACTCAGCCAGCTGACGCTTGTGGTCTGTGGTCTGTCTGTAGGCAGTGAGGAGTTTATTTCTTTTAGGCTGAATACATTTTTTTTTTTTTTTTTTTTCAGTGAACCTGGTTTATTAAAAAGGATTGGATTGCAAGAGTCATTTGCTCGTGAATTAGCCTAGTTTATGTTTCCATTGTAGGTTTTTGACTCCAGTAAGAGTCATTTGGTTGTGATCTGTGTAAACTGGCTGTTTTTACTGTATCGAAAACAAGTCTCATTCGTGAACAAATACCTCTGATGAGCTGATCCTTTTCTCAGATCAATAGACAATCATAAAATGATCAAATAAGATCATTAAACGGGCCAATCTTTGCCTATCCGTGTGTGACTCATGCTTTTGATTAACCAGAAAAAAGTATAATTAAAAAGTCTCTTTTTGACTACACTGGTCAAACTGTTTTTGCTCTCAAGGGAAACTCGATAGATAGTAATGTCTGGCTTTAATTTTGGTATAAATGCAGTATTTTATCTGTTTAAGCACACTCTGGCTGTAGTTTTTTTAGGAACAGCAAATTATTATTTACAAATCAAAATCCTTTTAAAATGAAATATCTTGAGTAAGGAGTAGATCAATATTCTTTCTCAGTCAGTTTATTTTTTTTTAAAAGCGAGACATTACAGAAAAAAACATTGATTCGATTTATTTATTTATTTATTTGCCCACTTCAATATCACTTAAACCAATGCTTTCTTTCAGTTTCTTTCTGATCTGTTTCCAGAGAGATTTGATGATGTATGTCTTGCCTCATTTATTTAATGTGGTTAACAAGATGATGTATTCATGACTGCTGACTATCATTATTTAAACGTTCATGATAGAAAGAGATCCATAAGAGATATATCCATATCCAAATAAATTTACAGATTTCTGTTCGGTAATTGTATGCAAATATGTGCATATTTCATCAGATAAGGCATTTGCATATATAAACAACATTTTGTCTTTGTGTTCTGTGGTTAATCAACTGGGGAAGCGTGGTTATATCTATTAGTTACCTCCCCATTCACCTGTGGTATCTTGCCTTGCAATGTCTTTCACTTGTTCAGAGATTGACTCGCTCACACATACCTGCAGTGCACAGCAAAACAATTCCCAGACCAACACCGAACTGTCAAATATCAGTTTATTCTTGAGTGTTTCATTACATTCAACTCATGTCTGCCTCCCTGATGTCTGCAGCAGGCGTTCTAGTTGTCTGCTTGGTTTGGCATTGTAACAGGACACAGTGAGTGATGTGGCTTTTGTGTCTGAAAGGTACACGCACACACTCGTGTCGATTCCCATTTATGACCTAATACCTCAGCTATGCAGAGTTCAGAATCCTCTCATCCGGCAAACCCTGAGATGGTCTGATACATTTTACCCATGGCACTATCACTGTGACCGAAGCGACAAAGATATCAGTGCTGCAGATAGAAACAGACAGATGTGGAGGCAGGAGTTGACGCTAGCATATTGTAGCAGTCTGGGGGGGTCATGCGGGCCATGCCCTCCGCAGCACTGTTTGATTGTGCCTGTCTGCATCTGCCCTCCACACCGCTGCTGCTGATGCTTAATTATGCAGTAAGCAAGGCCACACATACACACACAGCCTTGAATACTCCCACAAACATCCTCTCATGTTTGCCCTCCAGACGATCCACACACAAACACACACTTAATGAAGCAGATGAAGAGTGTTTGAGCTGAATAGAGAGCGAGAGGTAATGAGAGAGTTGCTGCAGTGATAAAACAAACGTCCTTCTCGGCTAATCTAAGAAGACTGGACAAGTGCCAGTGTTATGGTGGATATGTTTCTTAAATAGCCTTTTAGATCATAACTTATATGCAACCCACTTGGAACCCAAACTCCTGATTTAGGTTCGGTGTAGACAGTCTTATCGTTTCAAATTGAAAGAGAGATTAAAAAAAAAAAAGAGTTGAAATAGCATTACTGATTTCATATCTGTAAACATTCAGTTCTGCTCCTGCCAGTCAGTTTCTTTCAGAAGCAATTAGATTTGAGGTATAAACATAGATATATTGCTTAAAGTCGGGGCTAATGGAATTTTTTAATATCTACATATATATTAATCAGAATACATTTTCACCTGTGAGAAGCAAATATTTATATTTAGTTATTTTGTGCATTTTCCCCTTACATTTCCCCTTTCATCAGTGTGTCTGACTATGTTTCTCTTCATTCAGACAGGATTTAAATAAGGAACCATTGAAAATAAGAATCCTTAAATAAAAAATGAAAACTGACAAGGTCTTGAAGAATATGAATTTTGATGACACTGGAAACAGAGAGACGTGGGTTATTTCAGATTAGAAAATGCTGCCATCATGGGGTGACGTTTGGCATTACTGTTACATAACCACTCAAAACCACTTCATCCACACCTTCACCAGCATAAACAGATTGTGTAATGCCTGATACTATACTGGTATGTTTTCAATAGAAAAACATTTTCGCAGGGCATGCTTGATTATCTGACCAGTTATTTGTCTGACATATAACGTATTATGTTCAGAGTAAATGTTATAAATAATCGTACAAATGTTATATAATTATAAATAATATCACGCATAATTAGTAGATTATGCTTCGCTGTTCCCCAAATCCCTCTAATTAGTTCTGATTGCATTATTATTGAAGGTTGCCAGAAATGTCACTCTAAAGGAAATAATGATACTGTTAATGTTGTCACTTTTTTCCCCTTGATCTCTCACGCTTTTTATTGTTATCCTTTTTCCTCATTCTGTCATGTTGCTTTTAGCTTTCCCTGCCAACATGCGTCTAATTTCTGCCAAGAGGTAATAAATACACTACCAATGATTACAGTTTGCTTAAGATATGTTTTCTTGAATAGAAATAATGTTTATGCATTGTCATTGTATTAATACATGTGGGCGAATGGTAACGGCTGTTTAAGCACGTTATGGATTAACATTGTAAATATATGTCATTTCACACCCTCCATTCATTACACAACTT
>JAUYWG010000040.1:12017463-12045299 GCA_034779775.1 Enteromius afrohamiltoni
TAACGGCTGTTTAAGCACGTTATGGATTAACATTGTAAATATATGTCATTTCACACCCTCCATTCATTACACAACTTTACACACTCCTGAAACTGCCTTAAACACCCCACCCTGGATGAGCAAGTGGGGTCTGTCCCAGCTTTTTTTTTTTTTTTTTTGCGTAGATATAATGGGGCAGTCCCGTGTTTAAAATATACTATATATAATACACCTGCTCAAGTTCACACTTGATCTTGAGCTAAAAATTGTCAGAGAACCATGTTTAACCTGCAGAGAAAAGGGAAAATTGTATTTCCTAATTTGCTTACCTAATTCTTAAAGATTTGTATTTGCCTTTAAACTGATTTTCTATAGGCTACATACAGTGCACATTAACAAATGTTTGTTATCAGTAAGACAGTAAGATGTTTTTAAAAAGTGTTGAAAATGGCATAAAACAATATTGCGAAATTATATTATAATTCCTTTTGATATAACAATATCTAGCTATTTCAGTGTATTGTAAAATGTAATTTACTCCAAAACTGAATTTCAGCAGACAATCTTCAGTGTCACATGATCCTTCAGAAATGGTTCTCATATGCTGATTTGGTGCAGTAGAAACATTATTATCTGTTCAAAACTGATGTTTTTGTGTTAAACTCTTTCTGACCAAAGACTTTTGAATGGCAGGCTACATGGAAACCTATCAACAAATCAGTTGTGTTTTTGAAGTGAAACTCTGACCTCTGAAACAATGTGCTCATGAATAGCTCCTGTGAGCGTTCTCACCTAGCCGGTGTGTCGGGGTGTGTGTGTTTCAGGTGTGGGTTCAGCACTGTGTGTGTGTGTGTGTGTGTGTTTATCATAGAGGTTGATGTCTGTAGGTGTGATGAAAAGGGCAGGGCTAAGCGAGCCAGTCTCAGATCAGGTGGAGTGGAGTGCATTTGTCTCTCCGTACCTGCCGCTGTGTTGATGTATGTCTGTGTCAGGCACTGAGGGCCGTTCATCTGGGGAACATGTTCAGCCTTATCAAGCTTCAGCGTGTCTTCACTGTCCACCAAGTGCCCAAAGTAAGTTCATTCATTTAACAAACACAAAACCATCACAACAAACATACTAAACTAGCTGGACTAGTTTACGGTGTTCTTAGTATAGAAAAATGGATGGTAGGAAGTAAAGACTCCTTCATTTTTTCATTTACCCGCATAACTGAAACCTGATGTTTTATATCTGTTGCTGGCTTACCTGTGGAGAGAACTGTTTTGCTGTCTTTATTAAACAAGGTGTATTAAACTCTTCTCTCATGGTAGGCATTTCACGAGGACAGCATCATCACTGGATACCGACACCCCCACAGTTCGGCCACAGACTGTGTGTTTAGTCTCTTTCAGCTCACCAATGAGACCCTCAATGTCTGGACACACTTTTTACCAACCTGGTACAGTGAAATGAGTTCATTCACGCAATCTCTCAATCTTTATCTTTCATGCTTGCTTTCTCTCTGTTTCTCTCTATATGCATTTCTCCATGCCTTTGTCACTTTCTCAGTATGGCTTTTACAATAGATTTAGTTATATTGTAACCCACAGATAGTATACGAACTGACACAACTTTGGCCCTGGGTTTCATGGCAACAGTGTTTAGACTGACTGTTTGTGTGTGTGTGGTGTGCTGAGACTCACAGTACGTAGTTTGACTGGAGAATCTCCACAGTGGAGTGTTACATCCCTGAGTTCACCTCGCTGGAGGAAGGTCTGCCATCACCGTTAATGAGCTCCTATAGTGTGGTTCTCCAGATGTAAACATGCTGGAGAGTTACTCATGTCATCTTAGATTCTTTGACTTCTGTCAGTCCATTTGGTTTTCTTTTGATGTAGATGTTTTATCTATTCATTAATCATTTTTATGGTAAAGTGTTGCTGTAATGATCAGACCTACTTGCTGTCATTGCATCAGTTATTTTTCCAGACAGAACTGAGCTCATTTCAAACCTCATTGTCATTAATATGTTTTATTATGGTGAAATAAATAAGAAAAAAGAAGCCTGTACACAACAAACTTGCATATAAAGCTAAAAAGAGTTTATTTGCAAAACCAAAAATGTTCCATTTTAAATTCAAAATTATTAAAATATTTTTTGTGTGTTTATGTAATCATTAATTTAATTGTATATTATATATATATATAGGATATTATATATATCCTATATATATATACAGCTACAATTAACATAATAAAATATGATGTTGTATTAATATTATTTTATAACATTTTCACCATCTCTTACTGTTCTGCATGAATTGTATTCTACTCTAGCATAACTCAACAGTGCAGTATTGACTGCTGTTTGATATTTTAAATGATTAAATGTAAATGTACAGTTCATTGCAAAAACATTTTTTCCATTACTCGTCTATTCAAAGTACACCATATCTCAAAGCTAACACATCCTCTGATCCCACACAATGGCTAAATACACAGTCAACTGACAGTAAATCAATAGGACAAAACTTGGAATCTGTAACCTGACTTTGTGTTAATGTTTGGTTATATTAAACTCACTGATCCCTGTAAAGCAAGCAAAAGTAAATCAGACCTGTAAACATGCTTCATCGCTCAGAAATCTGAGATTTGAAGACTAGATTTAATAAGACAACTCTAAATGCCACATATTTTTGGGGCAAGGCTGATATTGCTGAAGATGCTCTTTGAAAGTAGTAGATGTTATATTCCAATGAAAATAGCAAACCCAGGGAATTTGTGTTTTTATAGTAATATAGCTAGTCTGCAGGGGCGGGAAACCTGAATGTAACCTCCTTTTAAAACCCTACCATCTGTATTAATTCTTATCTTTACTGTACAGCATAGAAACCAGCCTTAAAGGTGCTCTTTAGAGATTAAACTCGACACATAGAAAGACGTGCGATCTGTGTGTGTGTGTGTTTATGCACTTCTGTTTGATTCTATGTCCTTCTGTCATATACATCCCTGTAGTAACAAATTCTGTGTGCAAGTCTGGGCAGGATCAACATTTGAATACAATTTAGTTCTTTAGTAGTATCTTTTGTTTTGTTTCTGATCTCCACAGTAAAAACATGCTCACTTAGATCCATAACAATTATCCTTAGGCTTTCTGTGGAAATTAATGGAAACACTTCAAAGATTAAACATGTATTATATCGTGTAGTACAAAGTTGTTTCCAGAAACAGGACACTTCATGGAATTATTGTTTTGCTGTATAAATAGTTTGTTGTGAGTTGCAGCATTGCGTTGCTGTGTCAACATCATTGTGTGTCATCATCTTACCCCTCTCTGTTTCTCCATCAGGTATTTTCTCTGGAAGTTGATGACAGTTTTGTTGATGAAGGATGCATGGGATGATGCGTACACATGGCCTCTACTGGTCTTCTTGTTCTCCTGCTGTGTGTATCCATTGGCCTCCAGCTGCGCCCACACCTTCAGCACCATGTCTACACGTGCTCGCCATATCTGCTACTTCTTTGACTATGGAGCGCTCAGCCTGTACAGCCTCGGTAAGAGAGGAACACAGACTCATTCACTTCAACACTATCAGTTCCTTGGCTTCTTGGCTACAAAATATTGGTTAAGTTCAGGGTTCAAAGTTTTGTACGACAATATTTAACAGACACAATAGAATTCTTGCACAATTAATGCAAATATAGATATGACACAATGCACTTTATTATTTCTAGGGATGATAAGGCAATAGAATTCTGTCCAACACACATAAGCTGATTTTTACTTATTACTGGCCAATAACTAGTAGCTTTATAATTAAAACTTATTTCTTTGTGTGTAAATAAATCGAAAATAAAATACTAAAGTGAATCTAAAGATTAAATCTGCTTTAGATGAAGGCAAAGGTAATCTAAAAATACACTGTTATAGCCAAAAGTTTGTAACGTTTTTTAATGTCCTGTAAAAGCTGTAATATTACAGCATTATAAGCATTATTACATAAAAAATATAACATAACATTATAAAAAAACAGTTTTCTATTTGAATACCTTGATCCTTCACATGATCCTTCATTAACCATTCATAACCAGCCACAGTCATACCACCCTGCAGCTCAAGCCTGCTTGCCCACTGACACTAAGCCGATTTGAGCCTGGTCAGTACCTGGATGGGAGACCTCCTTGGAAAACTAGGTTGGAAGAGGTGTTAGAGAGACCAGCAGGGGGTGCTCATCCTGTGGTCTGTGTGGGTCCTAATGCCCCAGTATAGTGACGTGGACACTATACTGGGGCACTTTCAGATGAGACGTTAAACTGAGGTCCCGACACTCATCGTAAAGGGTAGGGGTGTAACCCTGGTGTCCTGGCCAAATTCCCACTGGACCTTGTCTATCATGGCCTCCCAATAATCCCCATCCATTAATTGGCTCTATCTCTCTCCTCTCCACCTGTATGATTTAAAGAAAGAAATAAAGAAAGAATGAAACATTGTTGACATTATACTAACATATATAATATATACAATAACCCAAAAAAATCATTTTAAATAAATGCTGTTCAATTAACTTTCTGTTCATCAAACAATCCCAGATAAATATATAAATAAAAATCATGCACAAAAATACAAACAATATTTTCATCTTTGATAATATTAAGAACCATTTTTAATAACTGAGCACCAATATTAACTTAGTAGCAAATCAGCATATTAGTATGATTTTTAAAGGATCATGTGACACTGAAGAGTACTGACTGCTGAAAACTCTAAATTGAATAAATTATATTTGAAATTAAAATAACCAGTATGTCACCGATATATTGTGCATCTCTTACTATTCCTTACAAATAATCTTAATTTAATTTAACTATGAATAAATTCAGACCTGCAATGTGTATATGTTTTAAAACAAGAAAACCTTACAGACTTTCTGCACGCCACAAATAGACATGCTTCCACACATCATTACCAAATCCTCCACACCGCATTAAGTTGTATACGTATGACTGATTGCATGTTGATGCAGGTTCAGCGATCAGCTACTCTGCATATGTTTTTCCTGACGCATGGGTGAACAGCACATTTCATGCATACTACATTCCTGCAGCTGTACTAAACACCATCCTCGCAACCAGCATGGCCTGCTACTCCAGGTGAGGCTACATTTCATTCTACAGTTGTCCTTGCTAACACAAATGCAGGTTGCAAATATGTTGGTTATATTGTTCTTTTGAGTATGGCGAACAAGATCAATTTAGATGAAAACATCAAATTTAAACTATACTAAATATACTAAAACACCATAATTTACATAACATCATTTACATTCATTAAAAAAAAGTATCTATATCACAGCGACTTGTTCGGAATCATTTTTATTCATCTGTTCATTTACATAATTTGTCCGATCACGCTAGCTACATTTGAAATTGCACTTCATTTGAATATGTACTTTCTTTAAAAAAAAGTAGGTTTTATATAGTATGAATTTTGTGTAGAATGTACATTTGTCAAGTAATCCACCAGCATCAGTTGCATCACCTCATTCTGCCATCTGCCATTTACATGTCCTCTCCAATGGCCAGACACACTTCAGAATCTCATAATAAATCAACGGGTATTTTTTATCTACAATAGCTGTGAATTCTGTACTCTTTTTTTACGCATACATATTAAAGAGAGTGGGCCGTTTGGAATAAACTGAATTATTAGAAGAAATCAGTCTGAGACAGATGACCATTTAGGCGAGGGTGTTTTACTACTCATTCTTATCAGATATTAGCAATTCTTAATTTGCTCCATCGCTGCTTATTGGATGGTTGTTACTGGAAAAAGTCAACTACTGTAAAAATAGCTTATGCTACTGAAAAATGTAGTATAGCATCCCCACTAACTCCTCAACACTGATGCATCAAGAAAGAAAATGCTGTATGCTACGTTTTAAAAAAAGACGTTATAAATTTAGTGTGTGCTGAAGTAGCTTGTTATATAAACATGACAAGGCAGTTTTATAGTTCAATATTATTTTCATTTTCCAATTTTTTGTCAAGGCTTGGCATACCATTCCTTCATTATAACCATCACATCGATGAAAGGTAACAGTTTAAACACAGTGTGTGTGTGTGTGTGTGTGATTCCTCTGGCACTCACTAACATGCTTTCCTTATCTGCCCTTTTAACCCATTAAACACTTCCACATCGTTTTGTTAATGAGGTGGGGATGTGTTTTTTGGGTTATGAACAATCGACCTCTCTTAACTGCTATCAACAATTACATAACCTCACCACGGCACTGAAACTGATGTTATCATTAATGAACAGAAAAATGTCTTTCTCTCTCTCCCTGTCAGATTCTCAGAGAGACAGAGCCCACGGCTGAGTAAAGTGTTGCGAATTCTTGCCTTTGCCTACCCTTACCTGTTTGACAACATTCCTGTCTTCTACAGGGTAAGTTTCAGCATACCGTACAAGACATTCAACACAAATACCCAAGCTGTTCAGTCAAAGATCAGTCCGGTTAAATGACCTAATATCCACTGATTCTGTGATTTGTATCGGAAATGACTGTTTTATCTATTTAGCATGTTGTAATTGTTTATCACCAGTGCCACATTTCTTAAAACACACTTTATTGCATTGTTCAAATGTGTGTCTAGAAATGAAAAGCTCAGATGCAAAAGCCTCTAAGTACGTCAAACGTTTTTCTTTGAAACGAGCGTTTCTTCCTGGCTACTTTGTATAGGTTTCTATGTGAGTACGGGTACTTTTTTTAATGGCTTGAGGCTGGCATTTAGCGCATTTGAAGTAAAAGTACTTGATGAACCAACACGATCTCATGGCCAATTCGTACACATTCGTACAAGGTGAAACATTTGTGCTAATTCGTACAAGTTTTGTATGTTTTCTCTAAACCCTAGTTAAAATATGTACGAATTGCCATGAGACTGGGCTGGATGAACATATACTATGTGTGGGAGCATTCACTCAGTATCGTTATCTCACTTGGTTTTTAGAGGCTTTTTCATCTGAACTATTCAAATGTTAATGCATGTTACTTGAGTATATGAACACAATACAGGGCGTGACCTGTCATTTTCTTCTGTTGTCTCTTTCTAGTTGTTTCTGTGTGTTGGTGAGGGTTGCACTAATAATGAAGCAAACTCCATTCATGTTTATCACACGCTGCTGGCATTTCTCACCAGCTTCCTGTTTGCAACACACTTGCCTGAAAGGCTGGCACCTGGACGCTTTGATTACATAGGTGATTATCAACTGCTCACATATATTAAATCATTATTATATAATTTTAGATTGTATATTCCTAGTGCTGCATTTTTGTATGTTTCACGATCTCTTCTGAGAATACTGAGAACTAGTTAGTAGTAGAACTAGTTTTCTTCAACAAATCTTGATTCGTGTGAATGACTCTCTTCTGACCCCTACAGGCCACAGCCATCAACTGTTTCACGTGTGTGCAATAATTGCGACACACTTCCAGATGAAGGCCATCGAAGCTGACATGGTGCTGAGGCAGTCACAGCTGCTGGTCACTGCTCCTCCTATCACATTTAATAACACAGTTGGATCAGCTCTGGTCTGTGTCTGCATCAGTCTGGTGATCATACTTATTTATAGTCTACCTCTGCTGCACGGCTCCTCAGAAACACACCCAACAAAGACTGATGGGAAGAAATGCAAGCACTAAAAGCTACTTGAGACAGGGGGTCTCTGAAAGATTAATTGCAGTCTTGCACAAGTTACCGAAGTTATTATGGAAATATATCTACGACGTTCTTACTGGATATTACGTTATTAAAAATCCCCAAGGGGGGTTATTTGTTTACTGAAGCTATGCAACCTGAAATAGCAAAGAGTAATGAATGCTTTACTGCATGAATTCTGCTTCTCAGGGAAGAGAGAAAAAAAAGGGGGTCACTACTGTAGATCTGGACAATGTAAGTCAGAGGGAAGTTGTGTCAAAGTGGTCATTATTATTACATTTACATAATTTACAAAACGTCACACTTCAATACATATGCTCAGTGCTCATATACTGGTGATTATTTCGTCAGTACAACACAATCCATTCAAATTTTCTGCGCCATATATTAGATCATGCATTTGGAATAAACTGATTCAGTTGAATGAATCAGATTTTTCTGCTACAAACGAGAGAGGGGCGAACCTATTCTCTCGAATGAAACAATCTGTCCTACACTATATTATTTGGAATGAACTGCTTCACTAGAATAAAGCACACTTTACACTACATACTGAATGAGAGGACCATTTAGGATTAGAACGTATCAGGGTTTCCTATAATAGCAATTTCAATTTTAGGACATTTGGTCATAATCTCAGGACATCATACTCAAAAATGATACTTAACTAAAAAATAAAAATTTGCATGTAAATTTCTTCCATCACTCGAGCGACAGAGGGAGAAACAAGCATATGCAACACAAAATTAATCCCGTAAACAAACTGGTGAACCGGTTATTTGAAACAAATTATAGAAACAAACCCATTTTGCCAGTTTGATCATTTTGGCAAGATGTCTTATATATATATATAAAAGAATGTCTGAAAACTGAATGAAAACACGCTCCACTATTTAACTCATATGTAGTCATATTTCATATATGTACAGACAAACACCTCAACAAATGAACTAGCACTGTTAAATAAATATATGCACAGTTACATGAGTGGACAGTCTGCCAAAGTCCACAGTGACAGCTGTTGTGTATTTTAGTTATTTCTTTTCTGTATAACTGCACCACTTTTTTCCTTTGGTGTCAACAGAGAGTGTGAGGTATTACATATTTTCATAACAGCAGGACACACCTTGTTTATGTAATCAAAAATGAAACTATTTATTGTTTCGTTGGATTCTGTATAATAAAGTATTTATTTCTAATCAACCTAGACCTGTTTTTTATTTTTTATCAGCATGATGACAAGAGAATGTTATATTGACATAAATATGGCATCAAGGTGGGACATCAGTTAAAGTGGGACAAATAAACTGCTAATAATGGCTGGTCTTGAAATTTTAAATAACAGTACTACAATACAATAATTAAAATATTAAAATTTGATTAGTCAATTGAAAATCATATGGCTGTGGAGGAAAGTGGAGGAACGTCTGAGAAAGTTCATGGTAAGGGCCATTTTTTAAAAAGAATCAAGTTCTTCTATTGTCCTAACATAGATAAATGAGTAGCATTCAACTAAAGTGGGACGCACTATAAATTAAAAGATAATACATTGCAAAAAAATTTTTAGTAACAAAAAATTCTGTACATTTTCAGATATATGAAAAAGTGTAAATATATGCTTCGGGTTAACATATTTTAAATTCTATAAATGTTAAGTGTTTATGAGTTTACAATCAAATACACAATCCACTACAAGATTTATTGTCCCATTATTGAGGGGGAAAGAAAAAGGGGTACTTAGCATTTTTTAATCTCAACAATCCATAATCCTTCAAAAACATAGTGCAAGATACTTTGTATCCTATTTAATACAGTTTACTGAATGTTTTGCTGACTTCACCATACACTGCCCTCTACAGCCTGCTGGTGAAGAAAAGTCTCACATTGACTCTGCAAAGAAAAGAATAACTTATAAATAATTACTTGTAACATTTCTAGTTTCTGTATACATGTGCTCAAACCAAACCTGGAATGCCATTGAATTTAAAACAACGTCTGACAGAAGGGTGGCAGCAAGTATTTGCATCGGAGTGACCATTTATCATGATTTGTTTATCACTAAGACGACATTAAACAAAGAACGAACCTACTTCCAGTTAGTGATGGGCGGCTTCAAATCACTGCTTCGCGAAATCTTTGTGATTTGTTTCAAAAAAGTGGTTCGGAGAACATTGACGAAGTCACGTTATTTCAGAAAAGGCTAAGTTTTGTTGCATGTACACAGTGTTGACCAGCAGGTGACACCAGCGTGTTGATTTTCGAGCTCTTCGCGAATTTATTCGAAGCTTCGAAAAGGCTCGTTTCTCCTATAACAACTTTCAATATACGTTACCGTTTTAAAATGGAATTACACAGTATAGCGTAACATTTGCCAAAGTTTTATCAGAAAACCTTTTTCGACCTAAAACGTGAAAATGTTAGTAACAGAGGACTGAAAGCATGCCGCAATTGTGAAATCCCAGTATTTATCTTTGCAAAATGTAAGAATTAAGCCGAATTCTACAGTATATAACTGAGCTGGCCATTTTGATTTATTCCAGTAACTCGAATTGTTTCATCCATTCAGTAATGTAGCCTATTTCTTTATGTTAGGCCTACCCACCAGTAGGTGACGTATTATTTGTGTGCACAATTTTGTAGTTGAATAAATAAACCCTAATCCTTCACAAATATCTCTTTTCTTAAATGCAGACCTGCTGCGATAGGTGTTGGTGTGTTTGTGAGCTTGTCTTCCCCCTTGCCCCCCACTTCCTCCCCAACCCTGTGTGTATTTTATTTGTTATTTTTTGTCACATGATTTACTGTGCACACATTCTGACTGATGCTGTTTGCTCAGCATTCTCTCTTTTGCTGGCAGAAGATGAAAAATGTCAAAGCAAATTGTCAATCGCAAACACACAGGCTGACAAAAGCACACACACACACACACACAACTGACAGTATATTTTAGAGCCCCGCTAAGAGAGCCTTGTTGGTGGAGATTTAACTGCTCTTATCACACTCACATTCAAAGAGAGACTCTTGAGATCTTTTCACAGCAGTATTTGTATCAGTTTGTTTTGTTCCAGCGCAAAACGGTGTGAAAATTGTTCGGTGGTAAAACTAGGAAATCCATCACAGTTGATTTCCATTTGAAAAGACATTACCGAACTTAAAGTGTGTGAAAACCTTTCTTTACAGCGAATATCGATAGTTCATAAACTGAATTCATGGGCTGTGTTATTAGGAATATCACCAGCAAGGGGCAGCATAGGACAATGCATGTTCTCTTGTTTTATATGCAGACAACAAAAATCATCAGTGAATTGAATTACTTTATCATTAATATGTTCTAACATTTTCTTAAATATTAATGTGCCACATCATTTATTTTTAATGTAGGAGAGTCAGCAATAGAAACATTAAATATAAATATAGTGTGTGTGTACTTTATTTTTTTATCCAGTTGTAGTAGGTGCTAAACATCCTAATTCATCTTCAAAGTCCTTCTTCATGACAGGTAGGAACTGACATCCTGTCATGTTTGATCAGGGAACAGGGAAACAGCTGTCAGTTCTTCCTCTGCTCCATAGTCCCACTGTTCCAAGACCTCCTTGTAATAATATTGACCTTCCCTGTACTGTTTACTCAGGCTGCCTTTAAACACAGCACCAGCAAATATCACACAGGGCTGCCGCTGTCTGCTGCACCATTTCACTCTCACACTCGCTAATTACTGCCTAAATACCCTCTTATCTCCCTGTGCTGCCTGTTTGTGTTAGCGCACAGCACACACATTTGGCCACTTAAACATCCACTGAAGCATTGTGATAAATATGACTGATTGACTCTTCTGTGTCTGCCAGCTGGATGTTTAATTTCTCATGTATTTGAGGGGTTTAGGAACTGAATTCAGAGGTGGCAGACGAATAATGTGGTGGAAGTTTCAAAACAACAGCGGTAATTAAACGGCTAATAATAGGCCTACAGCCCTGCCTCACCCACTGCAAAGTGCTAAAGATGAGTTGGCATATTTTATTGCTTACTCTGTGGATTAATTTTAGATGAGTTATTTCAAGTGACCATTGATCGGTGGCAATCAGGTCATTTGCATTCCAGTAGACTATATGCTGGATTGGCTCCAGCATGCCGCGCGGCTGGTCCTGACGCTTTTTGTTTGGGTACGTTGATAGATTCAGTTTGGCGGTGTTTGTTTAGCCCTTAGCTCACTACTCATAGGAAAGCCTACGACTCAGCAGCGATAGAAAATATATCCCCATCCCTTCCCTCCCCTCTTTCTGTTTCTCCCAATTACACAGAGTGTGTTTGTACAGCCGGCATGATGTTTTCAAAGTACACAAGCAGGTTTTGAAGCTTTTGTTGGCCTGACTGGTTTCCTGTCTCTTTATTCAGAGGCTGCTTTCACCTGTTAAATGGAACACGTCCCATGAGTGATTGGTGCAATGATTCACTCTCAGTCTCCGTCAGGATAACTGTCACAGCTGTAGGTCAGCAGGAGAAAGGGAACAGGTGTGTGTGGAACAACAGTTATGAAAATGACTGCAATGTAGCTTAGTGAAGCGCTGTGGTTCTCCACCTTTTGACTCCCATTGTTCACTACAATATTCAAATACAGGATGACTTCCAGTCATTCGTTATTTACTGGATAAGGATTAAGGACAAAAATAAAATAAAGCCAACCATTTTTTGTACCAAATTTGTCTCCAATAAAATATTTTAGTGCTTAAAATTTTTTTGTTTTGGTTTTGTTTTGTCATAAATTTTTCTACACACACACACACACACACACACACACACACATATATATATATATATATACATATTTCTTATATATACATTTCTGTGATGAAAAAAAAGGAATTTATTATTAATGTCTCTTTTTTTCTTATTTTAAATATTTTTGGAAGTGGCCCTCAAGAGGCCCTGAATGTACTTTTGAAGTTAACTGACTTTTCTGTGTAAACTTTGGAAATGTCACAATGAATATCAAATTTTCATACTATAAATAATAATGCCTTTAAAACCTAATAATTTTTATTAAAATGTTATAAATTTTATATATAATAGTATAGAATTACAATATCTGTTGTCTATTGGTTATCAGAAATAAAATTATCATATAATATAATATGTGAACCTGCACCACAAAACCAGTCATAAGTGTTTTTTTAAATTTTTTTTTTTTTTTAGATTTATACATTTGACAACTATTTGAAAATTTGGAATCTGAGGGTGCAAAAAAATAAAAATAAATAAATATGTATATATATCTTTAAAGCTGTCCAAATGAAGTTCCTAGCAATGCATATTGCTAAACAAAAATTAAGTTTTAATATATTTATGGTTTCATTTACAAAATATCTTCATGGAACATGATCTTAATTAACATCCTAATGATTTTTGGCATTTTTGGCAATAATTTTGACCCATACAATGTATTTTTTCTATTGCTACAAATATCCCAACAACTTGGTTTTGTGATCCAGGGGTACATATATGATCATTTTAATATCAGTGCATAC
Source organism: Enteromius afrohamiltoni (assembly GCA_034779775.1). NCBI lineage: Eukaryota > Metazoa > Chordata > Actinopteri > Cypriniformes > Cyprinidae > Enteromius > Enteromius afrohamiltoni. Next base: position 12,030,666 of record JAUYWG010000040.1, read on the forward strand.
TCATTTAAGGATTGTCCATTTGAAACATTTTGAATGACAAAAATGTGTGAGATATAGTGAAGAACAGTATGAACAAATTACTGTGGTAGTGCCAGAGGCTGCGTGTGTTTGTATTGAGGATATCACCTTGGCAATATTACCAAACAATATAAGGAATTTTATGCAAACCCAGAACTCTTTTTAATCTCTGGGCTGCAGATATCTCACTGGCTGCCTGTTCTGAACTCCATTGTGTATCTTTCCCCCAATCACAAGCAGCTGTGACTATTTAGCGGGCAGGAAAACACCGAAAGCAGATAATTCTCCATTTATAACTTCTGGTTCACTCTGTTTATTTTCTTGTTGAGTGAGCCAATGCTGGCTGTTCCATTAGCTGGCATGTGTTGACCAAAGGCCGTTGTGTGCTGTCCTCTGTGTTGATTGCTGGATATTGAATATCCTTGAGGTAATATCAGCCAGGCCTCGCTTTCTTTCCATCGTCATTTATCTAGTGAGGCAAACCACAAGTCTTATTTTAACCACCTCTGAAAGGGCTTGCTTTAAGTGGCTCGTAAAAAAGAGGAAAAAGGAAAAGCATGAAAACTTTGGGGTTTTCGAGGCTAACCATAATAGGGCAAACCACCAAGTATACCAATTAGCCAGCAATGCTACTGTCAAAGTGACATGGGGACAGAGCTTAGCGAGAGACTGACACAGAAACCAGACAAAGACCACACAGAGAAGCAAAGCGCTGTGGGACATTCACAGGAAAGCCCAAATTAGATGAAAAACATTAATCTGAAATATGTTTGAAACATAAGGCACATATCAGAGCTGCCTAGCCTTGACAGTTTAAGACAAATGAACGTGAGAGGTTAATATAGCACAGGAAACACAATATTGCATGACTGCACATACTTAATCACGGTGACACCTTAGAAATGTTTAGCAGTCACCTCAGTGACAGAAGAAGGGTTTTGTGGCCAAAACATTGAACAGAACACATGGTGTGTTTATGACGTTTTTAATGTGTAGTCACTGTAGTATTCTATTAATCGAAAAGACCCATTTGCAACGGTCTCTGAGCTTTTCTTCTCTGTGGAGAATATTAAAGAGATATTAAATGAATCTTTGATTAGCGGCGCATGCTATTGTGGAGGACAGATTTGCAGTGAATGGAGCTGTTAGGCTTTCGCTAAGCCGATTTATTAAGGTCACCTAGAATCTCAAAATAAACCTTACAAATTGTTTTCATTTTATGAAATGAAAGTGAACATTTATTTATACGACTCCCTTTTGTTTTGCTTTTTTATATCTTAAACAAACCAGCAAGAATATTCTCTGTCAGCGTAAACTATTAATGAAGTCTTAATCCATCCAGCAGTGAAAGCTAACCTAACCTTGCGGAAAGTAATTAACATATTTATTCAAAGTAATGAAACTTTTTGTCAGAATAGTACGATTTGCAACCCATGACATGAGTCATTGGAAATGAGGATATTAACAAAACTTTATTTTGTTCATTTCAGTTAAATTGCATTGGAAGACTATGTTTAACATTTTTCTAAACAAATAAAAACTAAGCAAAGTGAGGGTATTTTACAGCCTTTATTATTCTAGGTTAATGTTAAATTATACATGTTCATACAGTTTTATCATTGTTTATTCATGTTCATCCATAATACATTACTCTTAATGAATGCAACTTTGCATGTTAAGAATGTATTAGTATATAGCGTAGAGAAATTAATATAACTAGATTAATCAATTCTGTGTTGTATCTGTATTAGTATCGGCTACATAAGCAATAAATACAATATAGCTAAATCTGGATAATTTAGATCACCGTATATATATATATATATATATATACATATCATCCAACCCTAACACTGTTGTGTTAATTAAGAAGAAATTATGCATAATGGAAGGGGGCAACTGAATCGGGCTTCTGGACATGAATGTGGCCCGAGTCACGGCGTTGATCCTGCTGTGGTGGGAGCCCACAGTGACACAATCACTGGGGACAGAACTCACTGATCCAGAGCTGGAATTCAGCCTCATTTAGCCAAGAGTATGCCAACAGTATAAACATTTAATCCGGCGTGAGATTTCTAGGCCCCAATGGGTCAACAGTTTAGCTCTTTATTTCCCCCCCACCATCTTGTTATAAACAAAGTCGGCTTTCAGTTACTCCTGTGAAATTGTTTTAAAGAGTGCATGCATGATTGAATATTCATTATGTTAAACTAGGCACTTTCTTTGTATATAAATCCATATTAGATTTCTCTGTCAGGCTGCCTAAACCACATGAGATGGATTCTTTTTGTGAAAAAGCCTGAACTCCTTAGCAGCTCTTTTCTTCACGCATTATTTGTTTTTGTTCTGATGTAAATGACGACTTGTTGATATTTTCCTGCCCAACCTCTCGGCCTCCCCCTGTTTTCTTCCTCCTCTCTCTCTGTTTCTTGGCCTAGGAACACATGGATCCTTTCAGAGAGGGGAAATGTCGGAATTTGTGGTAGGCATGGGAAAAATAAACAATCGTGTCAGTCCGTTCGGCAGCAGAGGACCTGTGCTTCATGTATAGGGAGCCAACACATTTTTTCAACCAGGGACCAGCTTCCTTCAAAATATTTAGACATTATTTTTCCTTGTCGGCAAGCAGAATTTACCTTGGGATCGAGGAGCTCACCTCTAATACCGCAGGGAAAATAAACCCCCTCTGCCTGAGGTGCAGTTTATTTGATGAAAAACAGCCGTGTATTCAGACCTGTTTTCCCTCAAAAGACATATGTAAAAAGCGTGTTAAGAATCGTACAGATGCGTCCCAAAACACACATCGATTCCTAAAGCAGGTGGATATCACATCTTACATTCAAAACCACAACAACCTTCTTGTACTGCCAGGTTCAAATATTCAACATCTGTTTTCTATTCAAATAGGCTACAAGCACGTTCGGCAGGGTGCAGTTCCAGCACAGCATCCTAACATCTGTGTCTTGGCAGAACTGCAAGGTCAGACCCAACACACTGGATTTCTCTCTGGACAGAACGTATCAGAGAAGAAACACTTTGTTGGAATTGAGAGCAGTTCAGTACTCATTTCAAAGAAATGTTTTTGTGGTTTAATTGTGTGTGTGTGTGTGTGTACGTTTTATTTATCTGAAATTCTGCACAATAGTTATCAGATACCAAAAAATAAATTCTTAAAAAAACAACTGTAGGTCAGCTGAGTCTATTTTACAAGCTCTGAGTGAGGCTGTACTTCTCAAGCAGCTCCTAGAGGAGTCCCTCTCAGAATCACTGGTTTTGAGCTGGCAGTTAAAGCAGACCACACACTATGTGGGAGAGAGAGAGAACTATCACATGACTCGTGGACCAACCGCAGTTACCGAAACTTACAAACATGTGGATGCGAGGCAGAGAGAGAAAGAATGAAGGGAAAGCCAGGCATCAAAAAGTCCAAAAAAATTTCTATAGGGTTCTCTTCTCAGTTTCTTTGTAAAGCATAACATTCTTGGTGATTATTTTGCACATTTTTGCAGAAAACATTAATACTTTACCATTTGGCCACCTAGATTAAAACAAAAGAAAAGTGTCGTGTTTTCTTGTTTTAGTAACAGGACGGTATCAGTTTGACAGATTGTCAGTCAAAAAGAAATTGCAATCAGTTAGTGTGCTAAACATCCACTGATAACCTTCTATTTTTTGCGTGAGTTCTAAGACCTATGAAGACAGATTAATATAATGATCTTATCTATAAGGTCACTGTCTTAGAGGTGACCTTTAATAAAAGTTACAGGTTTTCTGAATTTAAGGAAGTGTAAGGAAGCACATTCACCCCTCAACTTCTGCTTAAAATGTCAGCGTTTAAATATATACTGTGACACACAACATGTCCCTCAGACTGGAAAATGACTAATGTTTGGATATTTCATTTAAACATCCTGCAAGTTTGAGCACTAATTTGATCTTTCTATCCCTTGTAACATTTTGGTTTTTAACCAATGGCCCAAGTAATAACGTCCATTGTTTCTTAATTGGATGTTTATCAAAAAGTCACCAAATGAAACACCTCCAAGCCTCTCTTTTTCAGTTGTCTGTTTTCTTGCCAACTAGATGAATGTTTACAGTTATTCCTCATGATCTCCATTTAATGTGTGGATGCATGCTGAACCCATGCATGCTGAAGTGTGCATGTGACTGCAGGTAAAATTCATTTGGCTCATTAAGTTTCCTTTCTCAAATCACCGAGCACAAATCTGAACAGGGTCACATGGCTGTCGGTTAAATACATTTATTTTGCTTCATGAATAAGCATATTTACCTAATGCGCTCACATAATAAAACTCCTGATCTAGCTGGTAATATCAATATCAGCAGTAACCTTTATATGGTCTTCAATTGAACAAGACCATATAATATTTATATATTATATATTTTGGTTTATTTAGTAGTATAGTTATAGCAGTAGGGGTCTAATGCTAACTAGTCTGACCCCTGGGGTGTGACACAATTTAGGTCCCTTAAATCAGATAAATGCAGACATTTTGACAATTTGAACAGTAAGCAATCATCACATAAGATAATTGCCTTCTGTGCAGCATAATTAGCCTTGGGAGCAAAAGCTATTCAAGCTTATTAAGTGATTAAATGAACTCAGGTAAAGCTCAACTTGTTTCCTCAGAACTAAATACATGAGCACATGTCTTTGAGTAGCAGACAAATTCCGGCAATTATTAGAGTTAAACCACGTTTCATTTGAAGCCATTAAATTACAGTGTGCGCAATACAATTAAACTCGCTGGCGAAACATCACCTTTCTGCTTGAATTCACAATGTTAATTAGCTAGTGCCTGGATTTTTAAAAATGAATTATTGCTCTGCTTTATCTAAGATGTGGATGAATGAGTATTATGGGACGGTTTGCACAATATGAGGGGACTGGATTTAGTTTGAGAAAACCTGACACTGTTTCTAATAAAATTGCAGAAGATATCCAACTGTTATACTGTACATGAAAATAAACTGGGAGTGAATTGACACAGGTTCAAGACGTCAACATCCTGTTGTTGTGAAGATTTAAAATTCTTACTAGAAGTAAAATTAAAAACAAGATGAAAAATGTCATTTTAATTTAATTTAACTTAACATGATGTACTAATACAGAAATAGAAATGTTTTAAAAATCTCTGTATATATCTACTTGGTCTCATGGCATAAACGGCATAAATAATGGCATTTGATTCTGAATGTAAAAAAAAAAGTAATTAACATATTGAACCTGTGTTTTAGCCCCACAAAGTGAACATTTCTCTTTGGAAACTGTGGTGAAACAGTGTTGCTGTTTTTACGAGACATGGCTGATGTATATATATATATATATATATATATATATATATATATATATATATTAAACATACAGTATAGGACAAAAGCATGGCATTTGTAGAGACCTGTGTGCAGAAGTGGTGCTGTATATCTGAGGTTCTGTGAGAGCATGTGGGTTCATGTGCATCAGGGAGGTTCACAGCAGGTCACCTGCTGTCAGGTCTGACCTTTTGAGCGGTCAGCTATCATCTATCGGGATCTTAACTTTCACCGTGGATTCAAACACTCACAGGAGAGCAGTCGCTGACATTAAAACTCAATTAGGGTCCCACGCACTAAATAATGCAGCAGGAAAGTGCATTACCCACACGCTCAATGCCCACAGTCTTACATCTCAATATGTCAAAAGCTCTACCAAAGCCAGTGTATTTGCATATGTGTGAGTGAGTATATGAGCGCATGTAAAGAAAAGACAGAGGATGTTGGTACTGAGACACCAGTGAGCTCTCTCAATTAGATGATTGTCATTTAGCGAAGTGTGAACACTCCCTCTCATCAGTCTCATGCTTTTGGCCTTGTGATCTTATATCATATGCATCATTACACTAACATTAACAAAGGTTTTAATCAATATTAGATTAGCATAAGCATGGGTTTGTGTACTATTTGCATACTTTACTTTTGATGGTTAGGTAACATTTCTTCTTAATTTTTGCCTTGCCAGGATTCTTTGAGGAATATCTATTTGTTCATGGACAACATTTATATAGAATGTATTTATTTAGAATGTATTTCCATTCTCTCACATTAAGGATAAACATCTTTCTCATGCTATTTGTAACTCTAAGAATGAAGAAACGTATTGGTTACATATGTAACCCTCATTGCCTGAAGGAGGGAACAGAGACGTTACGTCATACACTGACGCCATGGGGTCCCTATGGAAAATGCCATAACCCGGACTGCGTCACGTAGGAGGCCAAAATGCTGACAGGCTTCAGGGACAGTGTTTCAGACAAAGTGGAGATTCCATGCAACCTTTCCAGCACCCTATAAGGGAGAGTTTGTAAGGGGGCCCTCCAGGGATGTGAAAAGCAGAGGTTGGGGTGCGGAGCAAACAGATTTGTTTAAGCCGGTGCAAGAAGATCTTATTAGAGTAAGGGGAACATAGTGGAAGAACCATGAAGGAAGCCCTCCATCGGGCACAGATCAAGCTACTCTGCTTAGCTTGACCTGTGGGGCAGCTGAGGAGCCAGATGTAACCAGTTGGAAACACTGGAATATAGCACTCGGATCCAAAAGGAATGGCGCTGCAAGCCAACACCCGCACCGGACTCCCGGAATACGTGATGTTACCCAAAACAGGGGAGGACACGGGATCCACGAGAAGATTGTAGAATCAACCAACCCACAGCTCTGCAGATGTCTGAGACTTGTACTGACCTGTAGAACCCAAAATTCATCTCAGCAGGAGGGACCGGCTTGATCGTGTCCTTTGCCAGCAGGACAGAAATCTCTGCACGCAGGACCGAGGCATCGATCTCCAAACGAACGGAGGTGAAATGGACGCCTGTGAACCTGGGTGGACACCTGACGAACTGAATCACATAGCCAGGAGGAGAGTGGCGACCCAGGAGTGTCCGGGAGGCGAGACAGGCTGTTGAGCACACACCAGCTCTCCCCCTTCTCGAATTGACACCATGAATCTGATTGTAAAGAAGCATAGCGTCGCTCACAACTTGAACATGGCGATAAAGACCCAGAGATTTAGAAAATTGCTCTTTTTGTGAGTGGGTGGCAGCAGCAGAAGAGACAGCACTCGGCCCTCCTCTGAGACTGGGGGCGCAGATGTTGGAGTCCCCGAAGAACAATTTCCCTCTTCTTTCGGTAGCCTGTCTCAGGGCTACAGGCAGAAGGAGATGTGCTAGATTGCCTTCATCTGCTTCTGTTCTGCTGAGAACTGCTTGACAGTGTCGCCTAAGAGGCCGGTCTGGATGACAGTTGCGTCAAGAAAGCGCATTTTGTCGGCGTCACCCATTTGCGCCAGGTTCAGCAAGAAATGACGCTCTGTCGATCATTGAACGCAGTTCCTGCATCAACCTATCAAACATTGTGTAGATTTTAAGATCTTGCATGATCTAATTACATATAAAGCCCTGAATGGCTTAGCTCCTCAGTACTTGAGCAAGCTCTTATCACATTATAGTTCTCCATGTCTGCTGCACTCTCAAAATTCTATACATTTGAAAGCACACAGATTTGCTGACTCCTCATCCAGTTTAATCTGCCAATAGCCGTCCTTCTCATCCAGGATCGTAAACAACTTTTTGCCAGCTAACTTGCTCTGTATGTCCTCCAGGGTAGGAATGTTGTAGTGTTGACGGAGTAAGGCTCTAGGTCCCTGGGGTCTAAGCAGCAACTTTTCTTATGAGATCCAAGTGGACGCATGTCTGTCTCCCCAGCAGCGCTGTATTCGATACTGTGGTCACGAAGAACAACACGTCAGTTGTTTTGTTTCCAGCCTGCACATGTAGTTTAACAACACCTTCAGGTTTGATGCGGGTGCCACCATACGATACAAGCACTGTGTTTGTCTTTTGGATGTTTACAGGAATCTGAAGTCAATCAATGATTTTCTTTGGAATGACATTTGCCTCAGCACCCGTGTTCAGTTTGAAGTTAACAATCAGACCTGCCATACACAGATTTGCTGCCAGCTCGTGACAGCACAGTTTGACTGAATCACTGTACCGATAAACAGTGAGTCTACTTCTGACAGCTCGGTATCTATATCGAGCGAGTTCATTTTGGATTTTTATTTACACACATTTTTAAAAAATCTCATTAAAGGCAGGGCAATGTCTTGGAGGATGAATGCGCCTGCATTTGCCACAGTTTTGCTAGTCAAAAATTGCTAGTCCTCTCATAGACTTTGAGGTTTGTTTATTCACTGCACGTGTGCTTGATCTGTATGTAGGCTGCAACCTTTTTTTTGTAATGGCATGCAGAAATTGTGCTTCTGATGAGACTGCCATTGCTGTGACTTGTACTTTTTTGACTTCTTTAGCTTTGCATATGTCAATAGCTTTTGAAAGCGTTTTGAAAGCGGTGTGGACAGCAGTCATTTACAAATCCCAGAGTCAGTTATGCTGAATACTATTTTGTCTTGTATCATGAGATCTTCAGCTTCTCCGAATTCGAATGTGCATGCTCTGTTTCTTAACTCTGTGACGAATTTGTCTATGCCTGCTTTCTGTGTGGGCCCAGAACTGATGTCCTTCAAAGACAGTGTTCTTTTGCGGAGCACAGTATTTCCAAAAAGCTGCAAGGACCTATTTTTTTCCGTTGTGGATCCTAATATTCAATCATGAGTGAGTTGTAAATTAGTGATGTGACGTTCGCGCGCGAGCCGGCTCTAAAAGCCGATTCTTTGTAGCCAACGAGAAGAGCTGACTCCCATCAGGGAGAGCCGACTCTTCTGCCGTAAGGGGGGGGCGGGGCTTTATTTGGGAATACCATTCGGCTAATCACATGAGAGGACCCACTAGAATCGTAGCATTTTATTTATTTTTTATTGCAATAACAGTTAAAAAATTACAGAACACATAAAGAGAACAAGATGACGGATGTCAACAACAACAAAATAAGTATTCTGCAATAACACTTATTAAGTAAAAGATAATGTAAATAAGAGAGAGAGAGAGAGAGAGAGAGAGAGAGAAAAACACAGCAGGGCACATATATAATAGTGCAGTTATGTATTAAGGAGAAATCTTAAACATAGCACAAATTCTAGACGTTTTATAGCTTTTTTGTTAACAGAGGCAGATATTGTACTTAAATACAAATGCAATTCTTGTTTGAAGATGTTAAAGTGGGGTTTACATTTAGTATATTTACATTTATACAAAAACTTGCATTAAGCAGATTCTTATCTTTAACAAAAAAACAAACAGAATGTATTTATAATATAAAGAAAAGTTAAAAAACATATTCTAAACGATCAGGTCATTAACCTTTTTCCAGAAAGACTGTACATAAGAAAATTCCCAAAAGAAATGAGTCACTGTTTCAGAAGAAAATTGACAAAATGAACAAGATGCATCAAGGTCACTCTTGAATTTTTGCAAAGACTGCTTAACAGGATGAAACCTGTGTAATATTTTACAAGTTATTTCCTTAACTTTATTTAAAAAAATGAATCGTACCATTATATGAAAGAAGGAAAGGGAGCGCATGCTTTAAAGATAGCGAATGTGTAGTGGTACAGGCCAGGTACACAGAGCGACATAGAGAGTCTTCTCAAAAAACAGGATAAATAATTACAGAGAGGAGAAATCGCATCAGCCCATCCAAGCTGAGGCTCATATTTCTCAATGCCAACCTGCACTTAAGACATAAGTTTTTTGTTATATATGTTTATTACATATACTAAGACTTTTCCCTTTATTTAGGTTATTTGATTTGTTTGCTGTGGTTGTGTTCAATTGTTCAATTAAAGTTTTATTAAAATGTTAAATAAGAGTAACTGTGTATGACTGTTTTAAATGAACAATAAGAATTAAAAAGTTGCTTACCAATACACAAAACATTAACAATTGATAAATTGGGCTAAAATAGAAGGCTCTGAGTGATGCTAAATAAAGAGCCATTTGGGAGCCGGCTCTTTTCAGGGAGCCGAGCCAAAAGAGCCAAATCTTTAAAAAAAGAGCCGAAATGCCCATCACTATTGTAAATGTGTAGCTTGTCTCAACTCAGATTTATCCACTAATGCTGAGGCAATAAGGTACGAAATAAATCTTTGTTCCCTCTTACGCCATTTTTCGGCCAAATTCCCAATTAGACATTATGGCGGAGGCAGATGAAGCATTTCCATTGTGACCGGCGTGCCCATTATACAAACTCTATGGGGCGGCATAGGCTAAACCATTCACTGCGTATACTAGACACACACATACAGTATATCAACCTCAACCCACAAATCTTTCCATAAATTCAAAACCCAGTAAACATTTTCCTGTTGAATTTCACAACACTAAATAAAATGCTCTGCTGAATTTAATAACTCTCAGTGTATTTTGCTTTATGGTTTGTCAGAGCTCTGCCTCCATGATAACTTCTATTATTGTAACTTTCATTACAGATTATTGTAATAGAACACAGCCTAATTATTTAACATTGTTATACTAAATGTTCTGGTAAAATAAACAGCAACCAGTGAAACATCTAATAAATGGTAACTGTGCTGAGTAAAAGCTTTTGATGACTACCAGTTGCAAATTAAATGTCTTGTGTTTTTTTTGTTGTTGTATTTAATTGCATTATATTATCATAAAACATTTTATTATCAAACAGAAAATGAACATTGCAGTATACCAAGCTATTCTGTCTGTTAAGATGAGCAGTATCTATTGGCATACCTTTATATAAATTGAACTAAATCTTGTAAATTTAACTTCTCCTCAGGCTGTTGAATTGTTGTCATGTCTAATTATCCGCTCGAATAAACAAACTACTGTATAAAATCTTAAACACCCTGGCAACCTTTCCATTTGGAATAAAGAAGTAAACAAAACACTCAACCAGATATCATAGCCATTCCTGAATGGATTTAGTACTTTATGGAGGTAAAAGAATCTGAATTAAACTAACAATAAAATCGTAGATTGTTGTTTTTTTATATTGCCTCAGAGTTCAACATTTCCCAGTTTGGAGAAATCTCCATATTTCCCATGACATCTAGCAATCAAAAACAGCTTGCTTCAGAATTTCACATGAGGTCTGCATGCTGGCTAGTGTCTTATGATACAATATATGGCTTCAAGTTGTCTCACACACAAAAGTATATTCACATCACAAAAGTAAAGTTAAAACCTGAGATTCTTGCATTTTTCTATAAGAAGGTGTTCATGCACAAGTGTCATTTTGGATGAACAAAAAAACTCCAAAGCATCTAGAGGCAGTGTTTAAATGATGCTAAGTTGTTTGCATGCATGATTTGACTTTAACACTCTGGCTGGTTTAGCAGACTTCCACATTAGTGGTGTTACCTGTCTTTTGCCAGCATTAGATGTTTGGTGTGGTAGTCCTAGGAATCGCATTAACCTGTTTTCAGCGGCAGACAGAGCACGACAATTCTCAGCAAATAGATTAGAGCTGCTCTCCATCTTTCGCACAAAGCGCTGCCCATGTACAGCTTCAAAATGTGTTAATCTGTCTTTGTTTGCTAAGCTGTCCCGCCGTGCACCCCGCTCTATGCCAAAGAGTGTTCAGCTTACTTTAATACCCACACAGCCATGAAACAAACGATTGTGTTTTTTCTGGCATCAAGCTTTAGCTGATTTTAGTGGATAAACAATCCTATAGTTGAGGGCTTGTAGTAATTCCCTGCACTTCAGACAAATGACGTCAGACATTCTGACACAAAGAGTGATGTAACACCATTGTTGTAATGAATTGTGAAAGATAAAAGACATTTAGGCTGAATTTTTTTATGAGTTCCTTTTTGTTGATGATGGCAAAGCTGCCAAAAACAATACAAATGAAGGGTAGTTTTCACTGCATATTGTTGAAAGGATAATAATTACAGCTTCCTCTCTTTTTTCTCTTGCTTTCCCATCATGTAACACTGATTTCCCCCCTTTTTCTTTCCCTGTTTCCTTCCATATCTCCCACGCAATTAAATTACACACAGTAAAAGCGTAAAAAAAAAGTTCAGGAAGCACATGGACAAGTTTTCTGCTTGTTTTAAGCTGTAAGTCTACGAGAGGTTCTCAAAGGGATAGTTTTCCCAAAAAAGACAACTCTGCTGTCTTTTAAAAGTATTCTTCCATCACTGGTTTCATTTTCTCTGCACATAAACAAAACATCTTTTATGTTCCACAGGAGAGAGAAACACATGTTTAGAATGAAACAAGGGTATGTAAATGTTGGAAGAATGAACATTTTTGGGTGAACTTTCTCTTTTAACATGAGTGTTTGTTGCAGTTGTGGACTGCTAGGCTTTATTTAGTCAAATCCTGATATTGGCCCTTCTAGCATTTCACAACTAACTATTATTTCTAGCAGAACATTTGGGCAGTGTAACTCAAGTGGTCTTGGAGTATGTGGGGAATGTGTTTGGCTCAAGCACCTGCGGTGGGAGCTCACTGTGGAGCCTGTGCAGTGGATTAGAGCGTTCCTAGAAATCACCTGCTGACTGTGTTTGGAGCATGTTTGGACTTTAATAAATGAATAGGTGACTCATTTATCTGTGAAAAAAGCAAATCATCACAATTCCGTAGTTGCTGTGGTATGAAAGGAAGATAAAAAGCTTTTGCAAACAAAGACACTAAAGTCAGCTTAAAAATTACTCATTTTACAGCTGCTGTACAACTGGACTGATTGAGTGTGTAAGTGAGATAAAAATGTGTGTGTGACAGGGAAGAGAGAGTGAAACTAGCTAAACTTTCCTCTATAATCATACGTTTAATAGGCGATATAGAGCTTGTACAAGATGTGTTTATTGCTTGTCATATGATAAATGTTTATGGCTTATCCTGTGATTAAAAAAGCTATTTAGCACAAATATGTGTTCTTCTCATTACGTTACTTTATGTATAGAGGTTTGCAAAAACTGTAGGAAAAAAGCCCTGTTCAAGACAACACATTGGATGTTCTTGAAACAGATGTTTATGTTTATACTAAATAATATCAATAATAAACAGCATCCAAACCGGATGAAACCATTACAAACATTAAAGGATAACTAACAGAATTCAAACCTCATCACAAACATAATAAACTACCAAAACACACACACAAATACGGGACAATCTCAAGGGCCTCAAACTCACTTCAGAGAGATTTTCACAGTATGACAGTGTGGGAAATGCCATGTAATGAGCAATTTAAATGGTACGGATCACAAAACACACACACACACTTATGTTCAGTAACACTGCACTGATATGAGATCGGTGTGAGTGTTAACTGGTAGGATCGATGTATAAAATTAATCTATCACTGTAAAAATAAGGCTGTGTCATTTAAGCGAGTCAGACGTTCTCTGAACCCCGTCCCTGAATGGCAAGGGTTTGCTGTTTTATTCGTACAGTAACATTTCTGCGGCGTGTGATGGACTCGTATACAAACAGAGTCTGACAGCAGGTTTGAGTCATATTTTAATGCACCCGACAGATCCTTGCGCACGGTTTTTCGAATTCAGAACAGAACAGAGCATCCATTTACAACGCGCTGAAACACACCCCGATCGTGTCAAATACAGACATTAAAAATAAAAACGAAACAAGAGAAAGTTCAGAACCGCTCCCACCCCTTCCGGATATTACTAGTAGACTACAGGCACACTTATTATCAGTGAGGGGTTAAGATACACACACACACCAAAAAAAGGTTCAGTTAACTTACTATTTACTCAGCTGCTTTTTACTTCTTTTTTTTTGCCGTTGTATATGCATCCAAATATTTTTTGTTGTTGTTTTTTTTAATTTTGGTGTCCTGTAACTTTAACTTAAAATGAACAGATCTGTATAAACCTCACCTAGCGTGCCTTCTTGCTGCGTCTATGCTGAGTGGATTCAGTTCACCATCATAAAGCTTGCGGTCAATGTAAATGTTACTGGAAGAGAGAGATTTGTGCACTCGTAACTTTAAAACAGAATTGAACATGGTGCCACACAATATAGACGTTTTCCTTTCCCAAGCTCAAGGTCAATTTCATATTGCTTTCATTTGCAATTTTTTACTACCACATTCTGATTCGTGGTGACTTATTCTGGTAGTACATAAAAGCAGCATCAGTGAAAATTGGTAGCATTGGTAGCTTTCAAAAAATTAGTCTTACAGAGCCTGATTAGAGCTCTTTCTAATCAGACTCGGCAGCTGTGGTTGGCAGTATAAAACAATGAAAAATACGGTATCAAATTTTTTTTATGGTTTTACGGTTTTATTTTACATTTTTCCGATAAATACAATAAATTCTAATAAGAAACCATAATAATTGATACAATGGTAAATAAACATTCATTTAACAACATTACATATAACATTTAACCCATATAAACATAACTGATGCAAAAAAAACTAAAAAGAAACATTGTTATTTTAAAGAAAAAACATTAAATTCAAACAAAATGTAAAATGCAATGGTGGGAATTCTGGGAATGTCAGTTTACGGTGTTTCCCTGTAAATTTGACATGAATTTACCATTATCTATTTAACGGGTTTTTACCGTAGCATTTTCACTGTTACCCTTTCAGTCGAATCACTTCGACGTTACATATGGGAACTCGCCAGAGAGACCAAATGCCTTTGAGCTT
>JAUYWG010000040.1:12052739-12087258 GCA_034779775.1 Enteromius afrohamiltoni
TATATATATATATATATATATATATATGTGTGTGTGTGTGTACTCTTGAGGACACCAAAGGACACCTCGAATTGGTCAAACTTTGGAGCAAATTTCAGTTTTAATCCTTATAGCTAACTATATCACACACACACACACACACAGACCACATCTAGCTCTCCAGATCAACACCTCAGCGGTTGTATTCTTTGTTAAGTTTCAAGGTGAACCCGAGACAGCAATGTGGTGATCATGTGTTCCAGAGCAAACGATAAGAGCACACAAACACTGGAGTGATGATGTGTGTGTGTGTGTGCCTGAGGATATGTCTGTCAAGACAACTGAGCTGACACAACCTCAGAAGGTGGATAGTTTCACAGGGTAAGGGTGACAGTTTCTTGTTTCAGCCAAGTTAGATTGGTGTCACACTAAATTAAATCTGGCAAAGTCCACATGCCACTAAATCAGTACGTAGAATTCCTGAGTTGCCAAATGTCTTTCCAACACCTCTTAAATGACATAATGTGATAGGTGGCTCCTATATCTGCTTCTATGAATTTAGCTGCTAGGAGAAAAAATAGCAAAACATACATGTAATTTGTCACTGTGTTAGTTGCCGTTTACAAGATTGACAAAGGATAAAACTTGATATGCTTAAACAACCACTACCACGCTGCTCTTAAACCGTAACCTTATTGGATCAAGATGATTGTTCTCACTTTTCCAGCTTGTTCCTCTTCCTTTAGGACACAGTTTTGTTTGTTTTGCGTGGAGGTATGAGGTATTTTGATGTGCGATTACTGCCTCATCCCACACCTGTTCTTCTTTCTCGACCCCTAAATGACCTTTGTGCTTTCAACTGACTTCCTCACGGCCAGCGAGAGGCTCAAACGCTCCTTCTAGCTCTTTAGCAGGTCTGCAGCTGCTCCAAAAACAAACAGCAGTAGAGAAGCAGGAGCAGGTGTTGAAGGTTATGAGGGCTAAAACTCTGAGATGAGTGAGAGGAAGTCCAGCTTCAACAGAAACGCACCCTCACGATGGGAATAAACGGCAGGTTAACAGTCACACTGAAAGGTTCACAGGTCAATGACTACACGGTTCACAGCATGTGTGTGTGTGTGTGTTTTCTCAGAAGTTCTTTGTAAATCATACGTAAAATCTGTCAGCTCAGTGGTAACTGACAGGAGTTTTGATTTGAAGTGAACCATTTCAAGACTGTGTACATGGGGGTGTGAGACCTTCCAAAGCAGTCTGACCTTTATCATGAAAGACGAGATAACCATCTCCAACCCTTTCCTTCCCTTCAGAGTGTTTTGATTATGGTGGTTAAATTAGAGTGTCTTTTGTGTGGGTCGGACACGGCTTCTAAAACACTACAGCTTTATCTGAGCGCCAATCGGAAAGCAGGCCGGCTGGTGAAGGGGTATGGGGGTAGCCACATGTCCTGTACAACAAACATACCATGTTACAGAACGCACTTACTAGGAAGTGAATAATTTTCAAAGAACTGTGTTGACGAAAAACTCATTTCTGTGCAGATTTGGAATGTTGAGATTACACGGAATGCTTCGAGGAGTACAAACATGATTTAAAAGAAGGAGAAACATAAAAAAAAGTGGATTGCTCAGTTTGTTGGCAACGTTTGTGCTGTTCGCCCAGATCTAATCTTCTCTGATCAGAGAAACACTAGGGATGCTCTGTAAGCACAAAAATGTCTTGACTGCCAGTCTCATTTACCTCCTATTGACAAAGACTGTACGGGCAGCCCACACCAACCCTCACATTCCACAGACTGTGAGCTTGATTGTTTCTTTTCATCCGTGAGCTCTCTTAACCTTGCTTAGATAATGCACCTGCAGTGATGTTGCAAACACTTGAGTTGAGACAGATATGGTTGTCCATATCTGAGAAAGTGTAGCATCTGTTTGGATTCCAGGCAAAAGCAGAGAGAGAAAGAGAACAAGAAGAAGACTGATGAAATGAACTGTCAAACTATTGTTCTTTTAAAAAGGCTAAAGCTCTAGTTCTTGATACGAAGGCTTTCTCCATTTTTACATGAAATGCATTCAACCCGTTATTTAAAAAATAAAAACAAAGATGAATTGGAATCTGTAGGGAAACAAATTTTTTATAATCAATATTAAGGTGCAGATAAACAAGAATAATACATGCAAGAGCAATACTAATTTTTCTTAATAAGCTTTACTATAAGGTTCTTTAGTTAACATAAATTAATTATACATTTGTAATTATGAACTAATACTTTTACAGCATTTATTATTCGTAGTTCATGTTAATTTCAGTATTTACTAAAGCAATTATTAAAATCTAATTAACATTAGTTAATGCACTGTGTTACCAGAATAATAGTAACAAAAAAATACAAACAATACAAATTGATAAAATTACTATAATTAAATAAAATTTTATATATTTATAAATAAAATACTATATTTAATATAAATCAGTTTAATATAAAAACATTTAACATCCTCTTAAATTATAATACATTAAAAAGTAAACAATCTGAAGCTCATCTTTTAGTTGTTTATCATTACATTCATTAAGAGTATTGTTTCCCCTGACAGACAGAGATGTAAAGCATTTTCCTCATTTTTCAATTCCCGCTGGACAACTGAAAAACTCAAGTTCATAACCCGTTTCCTCCAGCCCTGGAGCAGTATGTGTGCGTGAGTAAAATCTGCAGCCTGTCTCTGTGGTGTAAGTGTGAATGTTGGGTGTGTGAGTATGAAACGGCCTGTATGTTTCTCATTAATATCTGTGTGGGTAGTGCTGACACTTGCTGATTGGAATGGAGAGGCTGTTATTTACAGCAAGCTGCCAAACTACCGTAATAAGAGTAGTAGATACTGAGACACACAGAGACACATTTACGTGCAGTGCACATGTACTGTGTTTCATTAAACATGTTACAGTCCTAATCAGATTCCTATAAAAAGTTGCTGTAAAATTCAATATTAAACCAAACAACCTTCCACTTTCTGGTCCTGAGCTTTAACAACAATGCGCACACACACAAATCATACATCATTTACCTGCTCATCACAGCCTTGTACACTTTGATGAAATTGTCATTGAAGTTTATCATAAACATCCACTCTCTGTGATCACATATCTAATGCTCTCCATCCTTTGAATCTTGAGTAGTTAAAGGACAGGCTGTGTTATTTAGCTGCTAATGCATTAGAGAAAGAACTGACAGAAAAGAGGATGAAATGCCTGTCAGTGTGGATGACTTAACAACACACTTCTGTATAAAGCAGTGACCATCGGCTGTCAAATCCCCAGCAAAAACAATGTAAGCACTTTCATCCTGCAGTCTTTTAGCTCTCCAGACACCTCTTCTGTGTTTGAATTGCTAATGTGCTCTCAGTCTTTTGAGCCAAGTCTCCCTCAGCATTACCTATTCCGTTGGAAGGGCTGCCAAGCTACATGCAAGCTAGCTTCCATCAAGACACATGGGCCGGTTCTTTAATACAGTCTGAAAAACATGCACGATACACACAAGATATACTCTAAAATTCCCATAGAAAAGACGAGGACTGTGATGTGCTTCATATATAGAAATCCATAAAGACAACAACATCACTATTGCACCATTATAGTAACTGCTGTATCAGAATGTGTCACCTCACAGTGGTTAAAATGAGCCCATAAATGCCATTATGGTAGTTTAGTACAGGGTACACATGATGTGACAAAGGTCTCTTTAACTTCAATAAATTGAAGGTGTGTAAATCCAACAGCCTGTCTTATTAAGTTATAAATATTCCAACAGGTGAGTATTGAAGTCAGAATTGCAGCGCTGACACTTCATCAAAGTGAAGTTCACTGTACAACAGCTGTTTATTACAATGGATAAAATAAGCATGCAACCTTTTGTCCTTGATTGCCTCGTTTGTTACATATGGTTTTTAAAGGCTTGATTTTGTTTCTGTGGGACACTAATATGTTTATGCTTCGTTTAAAAAAAAGAAACATTATTCTGCAAGTAGATTACCTTTATTGTACCTACAATACTGTTTCCATTCTATTTCTAAGTCAGGTAAGTTCCTGGTTCTATGTAGCTCCTCCCTTAGAAATACACAATGAAAAAAACAAGCATTTTCTAAAAACGTTTGTCAGAAATAGTTTGTGATCGACCGATCAATGTAATAAAAAAATACACAAGTGCACCTGGCACAAAAAGTACACATTTTCACCAAAAATGTAATGTTTTTGAGGCATAAGAGGAACAAACTTTAACAAAGACAAACAAACACGCAGCAGCAAACTCCAACCCACATTTCTCTATCATTACCGCTTGTCCTGTCTTCAAATCACTTCCACGGTCTGCTTGTCATCCATCGCAACAATGCTCACTAATGACACACCAGGCCGCTGACATGTCTTATCAGCTTTACTGGCATATGTTACAGGCCTCTGCATGTAATCAGGGACGTTTCTCTCTCTCCTTCATCAGACAGAGCGAGAGGCATGGCTGTCAACAAGACTGGGGAGCAAGAAAAGACACGGACCCTCATCACTGCTAAACTAGCATGAAACTGCCTTCCGTCACGGATTAGCCAGCCAACACTTTTCATTACCTGCCATTCAAAGAACGGTAGTTATGGCAGCAGGGGGTGCATGTGTGTAGGCTATGGATGCCTGTATTCATTTTATCTTGTTGGTTTCAGAAATCAAGAACACCTGTTTTACAGCCAGAATTAGGACAATGACGGAATACATTTAAAAGCACCAGCAAAGATGCATAGCAGAGAGCTCTTATGAAAATTAATGGTCACACTACTTTTTTAAGTAATTCCTGCTATTACTAGAACTTTTGTGTAGAATATGGTGCAGATGTGCTTTATAAGTAATAAACAATATATTAATATGCTAAGCAACTAGTTAATAGTAATAACTGGTCCCAACGAAAATGTTACCAAATTATTATGACAAAAAATAATAATTGTAGTGATTTACATGACTAGCAGATGAACAGATGACTCCAAACAACATGAAAAAAATGTACTCCCAAAAATACATTTCACTCAATAAACCATCTATTCTGACCATTGCTGCTAATAATTCTATTACTGACAACACTGCAGAATACTAAATAGAAATTTAGGCAGAAAATGAGTAATGAAAGTAATTTTTTATGTTTTGTTTCACCCACTCACACAGCATCTTTCAATTTTTCATTTCCACTTCTACTGGCTCTATCTCACATTGTCCTAAATACAGACATATACTGATGAGCATTTAGTTATTTCTATCTGTCCTTTTCCTCTCTCTGTTGATGTCTCTCTCTGATTACAAATTCATATATAGATATAAAGCTTCTCAGCAGAAAGTGATGTGCACAGTGTAGAAACAGGGTGACCAGACCGAGAGGAGAAGGCAGGAAATGTTTGGCCGTGAGAGGGAAATGAAGTGATGTTCACAGCAGTTGTCTTTCATATCCGACAGCAGCAGCTGCCTAGGTTTCTTAATGGTCTTTTCATGCTCTCGGACACTGAGTGTCTCTTTGTAGGCCACAAGCTGGGGCCCGGGTATAATATTCCTCCCCTGTCTACTGCATAATGGTACCGGGCATACTAGCTGAGTAGGTGGCACTCATAAAGCATTACTGAAGCCCAATGGTGCATGCTTGAATGCTGAGCTGCTTAAATCACTGGTGACTGTACTATGCTGGAACAAAAAGCTATTATAGTATGTATTAATGTTTTGAATGATTGTTTATTTCATATTTTTATTTTTTTTATTTAAATAATTTTGCTTTTCTTTTAAACATTTGATTAGCTTTTTATATATTTTTGTTTAGCTTTAATTTATTCACTTTTTTTCAAATTATTTAACTGCATTTTTATTTTAGCTTTAATTTTTGATATTGCTAGATTGTAAACTAAAAAAAAATGCTTTAGCTAGTTATCTCATTTTCACTTGACTCTTACTATTGTTGTTTTAAACTAAAAAAGTTCTGTCAAGGAGGGATCCAATACTTTGTTTCTTAGTGCTCTGAAGAGCAGAGATCTATCATTACACACACACAAACACAGTTGGCCCATCTGCCAGGTGACGCTTGGTCTCCTCAGCAATCATACCTCACCGTGGCCTGCCCAATCTGTCCCACCACAAGCAGAGTGGCAGCAAGCCACATACCTCTAGCTTATTAACAAACTCAGCTAGCAGTAAGTCGTCACAGCTCTCAACCGAATGTTAACATCCAATACTTCCAGCCAGTTTATATAAAAACACTTCACAATGATACTGTTGTTTTATATTAACAGAATGTATACAAAGATGAAATCTGCCAGTGTGACACAATTATAAAATGCGTGGAGATTAATCGCTGTAGTGGATTTTGCTTTATCATCTATTTTCTGATTTTTCTGTTAACAGTACCTGTCCAAGCAGGTGTGGCCGTCTCTATGTTGTGTCTATGTTGAGCTAAATCTGGTGACTCGGCAGGCATTAAAGAGTGCCAAGATACGCAAAAGGGAGGCCTTGGCAGTAGCATTGACACCCATCGTTAAAGAGTCAGAAGAGCGGCCTGTGCTTTTTTAGCCAATAAGAAAATGGGTAGCAGCAGTCAAAAAAAGCAAACCTTAAGACCTCCAGCTGTGTCTAGATGAGGTCAACTTGAGGATTTTGTTTGTAATAAGCACAATAAACAGTTTTTCATTTCAAAATGTAAACATCTATTTTAAAGTATAATCATTTTCTGCAGTATTATCTTGGTCAAATTAATTCAACCTTGACCAGCGTAACTGGTTCCTCCATACAGAGATTTTTATTGTGTTTGTTCAATTTTTTTCAATCAGTAATTGGTTTTCAAGAATTAGTTACTTATTTGCTTTAAAAAAAAAAAACCTTAATGTGTACAGTAGGTGTTTAAATGGGGATATTTCCATTTCCAAGAATCTCTCCACACTACATGCTTGTGGACACTATTTGCATTTTCATGACAATGCTATAAACAAGCAAAATATCAACCCAGAGACGAGCAGTGCTCGGTAACCACAGCGTTTAGAGTATTTCTGCAAATGCTGCTGGGGGGCTTCCAGAAGCAGCAGAAATGCTTTCGCTAAGCAAAGTTCGGATCTATTATCTAAAACCAAACAACAACACACCCTGGGATATAGACAGGAGAACATAAATATAGAGCTTTACTCTTTCCTGACGTTAAGACTGGGATTTTTTTTTCTACTGGGTGTTTTTTTTTCTGACAGCTCCTGGCAGGAATCCCCAAACCTCAGCGCCTAACCACATTTTAACATTCTATGTCACCCTCACGTCTCTTTTTCTTTTACTCTCTCACTTCACTCAATTGTTATGCATACTCTGAGCCAACTCATAGTCTGAGCCAAAAGAGCTTTATTCTGCAGAGTAAAACTGATAATACTGTAAATATTATAATAATTGCTGTTACACACGCACACACTGTCCCGCTATTATTAGTGGATGAGTACTGAAAACCAAAGTGTTCAATCAGTATGATTATTAAAATGGCCACCTGTAAAAAAAAACAAAGAAAACATTCTGAATATTTGCTCAGAACCTGAAAATACCAAAAGACTTGAAAAGCAAACTAGAGCACAGGGATGTAGTAAACTACATATTTGTGGTGCATGCTTGCTTTGAAAACCAAGCCACACTGGGATGACATCTCATGATTCACTGAGTGAGGAAAAACTGGTTTGTAATTACCATCATTTTGCTTTAAGAATGGTGTAAACATTTCACCACGTCTAATTAGGGGAGAAAACAGATGACTGTGGTAAGAGCTGCATGTCCGGAAACAGGTACGAGATGAGTGTGCTTTGAATCTCTCCTCCAGTCTGCTTTAGTTCATCACTTCACGTGAAATAATGAGCAATGCAATTTTAAACAAGATAGCAATTTTGACAACCAAATGAACACAAAACACTCTCATAAAGAGGGAATCATAAGAGGCTTGTGTCCTTTGTCAAGAGACCATGCTAACAGAAAAAGGGAGTTAATTACAGAATTAGCCCACCTGGAGCAGTCTGAGGTTACAAAACATTTAAAATGATGTACACAAATAAAACCTCTTCTAGATTACCATCCCTTTTTTTGTTTCTGGAAAAACATTCCAAACAGCCAATCGTTTTAATGTTCGGGTGCTTCCAGGAACAACAAAGGTTGTTGATCCACAAACATATTCTACTTGAGTGCATTAAAAACCTTCTTAAAGAGAAAAAAAACGAAATCTGTCGTAATAGATTGATGCTTTATAATAACTTAGATTATTACAAAATGTATAATATTTAAATATAATAAAATGAGAAAAAAGGCATAATAAGTTTTAGTTCCTAAAAGTAAGAAAATAGTGTCATGAAGCATTTATATTTTATCATTTATAATATTTAAATCTAAATATTTACTTCAGTTAATACCTCTAGAACTATAAAGTATTAATAATTGTTCTACCAAAATTCTTCAACAAAAGTGAACTCTACAGCGTAAATGTAAAGATAAAGTAAATAAATTATTAAAAAAGTTGTACTAGTTTTATTGATTTCATTTTTTCTTAGTGTGAATGGCCCTTAATGATTAAATGACAAACAAATGAAAACACCCCAGTGCCAGAGATCAAACATGGAACCCTTTACACAAACACCTTTAACCATTACACGAAAAAGCATCTGTTACTAAATGCTACATAGACATGATGGGAAATGAGCATTATTGAATAGCATCAGCTAAGATGGCCTTCTGTAGAGTTCATCTCCTGGACGAGAGAAGCGCATTAATGCATAAGTACCTGAGAGAGCAGCCAAAAGCAGCTCATTTAGCTCTTCCCCTCCCTTCATTAAACAGACAGGTGCTCGGGGCGACCGTAACACTAGCCCTGCAACCCAATCAGCTGCTAAGCTATTACCATGCCAGTGACTGTGACAAAGACACATCTGTTAATACCCTCTGAGTGTCATCAGAATGTCAGCTGACGTCACAGCTCGGCAGGCCCCGCGTGTTAGAATGCCCTTCTCTCCCAGAAAGTATTAAAGAGGAGGGGGTCAAATGTGCTGCTCACACCTTGCAGTGAGATCAGGCACTGCGGGTTTCCAATAACCATTTACTACATGCTAACGGGCCTCCCTTTAGTTTAAGAGTCACAAGCTTAAAAGTGCGTGGGATGCCAGGTCAGGGGCACCAGTCGCAGAATGACATGTACTTCAAGTATTCGTAACTATTTTGTGATATAGTAGTATATATAGTGTTGGAAAATCTCTCAAAGACATTTCTACTGGTCCAATAGGATTTGTGCATGTATAAATAAAATGGCTTTATTGCTTGAACTGATGAGTTGTAGTTTCTTACTGGTTGCATTAATTGAAATGCAAATTAAATTTATATATATATGTATATATTAAAGTCGCAATAAGGTGACGTAAATCATTGTTGATTGAATGGAGGCATATCAGCTAAATGTTTGCTTCCAGACAATTGTAAGAAAGAAGTGGGGTTTAAGAAGACTAAATAATTTGAGAAATACATAACCTGCATGTACTGTATATTCACTTTTTACCTGACATAAAATAGTGAATTCTATGGGTATAGCTTCCGGTCTCATCCACATCCAGCTATTTTTAGAAAATAAAACTAAATAGATTTAGTAAACTGTTTATTTTGCTGGTTAATGTGTCCAAGGGGAAAAAAAATCTGAAAAAAACAAAACAAAAACATGGGATTTCATTCATTCATTCTGATCCATATTCAACTTTCTGAAAAACTCCTGTTTAAAAAAAAACATGGATTTATAAATCAACTACAATTCAGGATTAATTAATGCTCTAAAGTATAGTTCTATTTCATGATACCATGAGCAACAGCTAATGTAAACGACGTGGCTTACTGCAGAAAGTTTTTTAACGCTGCACATTCGCTGCAAGACTACATGTGTGCGGCCCTGCAGTAGCACTGTATCATAGCGGGGGGCTGCCGATTCTGGCAGTCTGTGTTTCTTTCCTCACAGCTGTAGCGGTGTAATTAAGACCTCTCTAGAAGTGACAGCATGAACTGGAGACATAAAACTCTCTCTTGCTCAACCCCCCACCCCACCCTTTCTCTGAGCTCAGCTGTTTCCTCCCTTTGCTGTCACAAGCTGCTCTGTGTATGTGCGAGCATGAGAGGCAGAGTAAAGGAGGGTGGAGTGCAGGGAGGGCTGACAGGTGTATTTATAGCATGCCAACGCATTAAATTGATAGATGTCACCTTGCTGCTGTAGTCCTGAGGGCACTGCACCAACCCTCCTGCGCACTAACAAGCCACAAAGTACTTTCAGGGAACACCAAGCGAGAGAGTGAGAGAAAAAAACAAGAGATGGTAAGATAGATAAAGAGACAGAGGAGGGGAAAAAAACAAGCGCTGCCGGCAGTTAAATGAACAAACAGAAAGACGAGGAGAAAACGAGCACAGTTCTCAATTTCACCTGCCTGACTGCTCGTGCTGCTCACTAATTAAAACAAAACCGCAGCTCCCAGAGCTCCTCTGTTTCCAGGAATAGCATCACTTTAACGATCAGGCAATTAGCGGCGAGCCACTGAATGATGCGTCCTGTTTGGACCACTGGACTGTGGGGCTTGGCTGCTGTCTGTGTTTGTCAGTATGCTCAGAATCAAGTGTTTTGAACATTTTGTTGTTCTGAACAAACTGAAAAAATAGCACGAAAACATCCTTTCCCTCTAGAGATGTTCCTGCAGGCCACAATCACGATACATAGCCTACAGCATAAATCCGATTCATAAACAAATGTCCCCTTTGATCTAGGTTAAAAACATATTCCAATTGATGAAAAAAAGTGTTCTGGTAAAACAACATAAACAGACTAATGCAATAAGGTAATAATGATAGTAATAATATATTTTTTAGCATTTAGCATTAAGACTATTGAGAATGATTTCTGAAGAATTATATGACATTGAGGACTGGAGTAATGGCTGCTGAAATTTCAGCTTTGCATCATAGGTATAAAATATATTGAAAAAATATATTACAATAGAAAATAATATTTTAATAAATTACTTTTAATCATTGTTTTATTTGCAGCATTAGTCATAAAAAAAATTATATTACTGTAACAAAACCAAAATAATTGAAATATACCCAAAAAATAAATTGAATAAAGTGCTTGTGAATTTTCATACAATTCAACAAAAAAATTGAATTTATCTCACTAAATCTAAAAATCTGCATTCCTATCATTTACCATGATACCTCTAACTTGTCTACAACATTACATGACATTTTAAATGCCTATTTAATTGTTTTAGTCCAGCAGAAATAAATACTTTTGAAGTGCATGTGTGTTTTATAGCCGAGACAGAATTTAAGAGCGGAGGTCATCCCGTGTCATAACTCTCCACAGCATTACACAACACATTATCCCGTAAACACAGATAAAGTGTGTGTGTGTGTGTGTGTGTTGAGCTGCTGGTGTTGGAGCTGCTGAAATAAAAGGCTGTCAGAATGATTGTGTTGACATTGCTTTAAGTCAGCATGTCACCTGACCCCAGTCTCCCGAGGCCGGCTCGGTCCAGTCAGGGTATTGGGTGTCAGCGCCAACCAGCTCTCTCAAAATACACTTAGGCTAAATTGGAGAGTTGGTAAGGCCCAGCTGTATATGTCAAGACCCTGAACTGTCATTTCCACACTTCTAATGCTCACTTGGCTCAACTATATCTACAGGAGCCAGGAATACTCAGCCTAAATGAAACCCAGTAAGATCAGTACGTATTTAATGTCGCTGGTAAGCTATTAGCTTCAATAACACTCATAATGTCACATTACAGTTGCTTCTGTGGTTGTTGGTGTGTCTTTGCATACTAAACCTATGCTGTTAAAGGCAAGGTGTGCGTGTGTGTGTGTGTGTGTCCCTAGATGGCATAGCACCACTGTGCTTATTATCCACTGGGCGGGAGGTGGAGGAAGGAGAGAGAGGAGGAAAGCGGTGGGGGAAGAGGCAGACAGAGAGGATACACTATCTCTGTGCTGACATGTGTCACTGGCCTCAGCTGCTTCTGCTACTCTGCTGTCAGAGACTGAGGGAAAGAGCGATGGAAGCAGAGATAAGCAGACAGAAAGAGAAAGAAACAGTTGAGTGCGGTGAGATATGAGGATATACTGTACCACAGCAATACAAATAGCACCACCGACCTCAGATCCATCTGTTAGTCCATCTGTCTGTTTGTCCATAAGCTAACATCCACGTTCTCTACCCTATCCTTTTTTCGGCCTGTCCCCCACTGCCCTTTTCTCTGCTCCATGCTACCCAGAATGCCGTGCTATTCCTGCTGGTTCCACAGACATGAGCCATCCAATGTGTGTGCTATGTCCAAACAATATGCCACATTATCTGCTGCACTCGCATCCAAGTAACATTTATAGAAGGGCTAGTGCCACTCACTGAACATGAGCGAAATTATGCATAGAAAAGCTGCTTAAGAAAGAGCTGCTTATCTGGAGAATACTCACCTGAGATCTAATTGTTAAGAGATTTGATGATAGGTCACTGAAAGTGTTTCATAATGACAAACATGCATAATAGTGGCACAAACAGTGAAAAATCCCTGTGCTACTAGAGCACTTAGAACAGATCAGACTGGAAATAACACATGTATAATGCATTTATAACTATCCAGATGCATTTGTTTTTCATGGTTACAGACTGTAAACATGACACAAGTTTGATGATCTCATAACCCTAGCTTGTGTTTTTATTGGTAACCAAACCTGTTAGGAAATATTTTAGTTTATTAAAATAAAACTAAAATAAAAATAAAGCATAAATGTTAGGTAAAAAAAAGAACATGTAAAATGTTGCCCTGGCCACTAACTGAAATTTGAGTTCACAATAAGTACTTAAAATGAATTTAAAAAATTGTGCTGTCGAACTATTCATCAAATACTAAATAAAAGTTTGTATTTTACAGTTACACCGATTAGTTGCTTATGAGCAAGCACATTACTGTTATTAGCCATTTATTAGTGCTAATTAAGCACATATTAATGCCTTATTCTAACCCTAATCCTACCAAATACCTAAACGTAACTGCTACCTTACTAACTATTAATAAGCAACAAATTAAGAATTGATTGAAGGAAAAGTCGTAGTTAATAGTTACTTATTCCAATAGTTTTTGTTTACATACTATATGTATGTGTGATGTGTTTATTTATTAGGTAAATAAACACACACACACATACACACACATATATTTTTTTTTATTAATTAATTGTATTATAATTATTACACATATGTATTTTTAAAATATTTACATTATACATTTATATGATTATATTTGATATTATATATAAATATATTTAATTAAATTTCAAATATATAAATGTATGTGTTTATAATAAATAAATAAGCACACACACATATGTTATGTAAACAAAAACTTTAATTTTATTTTGGATTTTATTTATATTTATCTGCATAAATGTATTTAGTACATGCTTGTTGCTGCCATTATTTCAAGAGTTTGCGTTTTCTTTTCTTTTCTTTTTTTTTTCAGTCAGGAATTAAATTACAGTATGACCTTGGTGTTTGACCCCCCAAAAAACAACCTAACAATAAACAATAGGGAAAAATAAATAAACCCTGACAATTCCGTTTCTGACAGTAATTCTCTACATAAAACAATTACTGTCCAAATAAGAC
This sequence comes from Enteromius afrohamiltoni, assembly GCA_034779775.1. Classification (NCBI taxonomy): domain Eukaryota; kingdom Metazoa; phylum Chordata; class Actinopteri; order Cypriniformes; family Cyprinidae; genus Enteromius; species Enteromius afrohamiltoni. Next base: position 12,066,415 of record JAUYWG010000040.1, read on the forward strand.
TTTCTTGTGATTACATGACTATTATTAGATACATGATTAAATATGAAAATACTCAGATGAAGTGCTGAAAGCAATGACTTTCCATTAGACATACAAGTAAATTCATCTCATCATGTTGGAGCGTCTCCTCTGTAATAAAGTGTCACACCACTCATGTGAGCTCAGGATAGTGTTACTCTTTCGGGACAATGACCACATTACCATGAGAGCGAAGGAATGCTAATGTACTGTTAATTATGACCCTGTATAAATACCCTGCTTAAATGTTCTCTGTGTACCCCCACCACACACTTTCTCTCTACACACAAACACAGAGTCATAAGCAAACATAGTGCAAATCACACTCCTGGCCAGTATCCTGAGCGCGCAGTGTGTAACTGGTGTTGGAGAGCGTGTCCTTCCCCTCTCCATCAGAGCAGCCAGTAGCATGCTGGGACTCCGCCAGCGGCAATCATAGTTCCCAGAAATGTGCTTACGTTGTAGCCCCTCACGAAAAAGCATCTGGCATGCACACACACACACACACACACTCTCACACTGAGGGTCATGTTTGTCTCGGGTGTGAAAATAAGATCCCTTGCCTCGGTAAATGCCTTTTAGCAGCAGGGCAGTTTAAAGCTTTCCAGCTATGCCAGGACCTCTCAGCCTAAACCCCCTCATTAGCAACAGGGGACCTCATATTTGCAGCCCAGTTTAACACCAGCTAGATTTACACTTAGTAGGCTACCACCTCGCCAAATCCTAGCTGGGTTACCTCTTCAGACCACTTTGTTTGCTTCTTGTGTGTATTAAATGTAGACTAAGCTGTCTGCACTTTGCTTTTTTATTTCAGTATACATGCCTCGAGGCTATTACAGTTAACCAAAACCGATACTAAAATTAAAACTATAAAAACATTACTTGAAGTAAAGTAATTAACTGAAATAAAATACAATATAATAAATTCAGCTATTCAAAAAATAGCGGATCAAAGTGTGTGTGTGTGTGTGTGTGTGTGTGTGTAAGAGGAATAGAGATCTCAGAGTCACACAACTGATGAGAGAGTGTCAGACATGCTGTGATAGTCTGATCCGCTTAAAGCCACTCATTCAGTTTCATTCACTCAACCACTCATCAGCTCAGAAACCTAAACCCACACACAGACACACACACACACACACACACACAATCCACACAGAAATACGCATGAGATGCAGAGACATACATTTCAGTTATATAACGCCACTCCATCTAATGCATGTCCTCACTAGCATACATCACTGTACGAAGATCATATTTTAACTTTAGTTCTGAGCTGGCACTTAATGTCCTCTTATTATTTCACAGCTTGTGTTTGTGGTTCATTTTGCTAAATCAGACATGATTATAAAATTAAATCTGAAGAGTGGGACCTTAATTTCTGTTGTTCATACCTACACTGCTCTTCAAAAATTTGGGATCAGTAAGATTATACATTATACATTTATTTGATAAAATATGTCATGCCGTCACTCACACCCATAGAGGACAGTCACCTGATTATTGATTCTATGCACCTGCAGCCACTGACCACACTCACATATAAGGACTCCAGTTTATTCACTAAGCTGTTGAGCTCGAGGTTACAACCCTAACACTGGTTCTCTTCCTACCTGTCTGCCCAAAGTCTGCCTGCAGCTGCTCTACCCGCTGGAACATTAAAGAAGGACTCACTTGAGTATCACTGAAATTCCTTACTTGTCATTTTTTCACTTTATGTTGGAAATAAACTCATTGTTGAAGAACTGAACTTGTGTATGTCTCCCTGTGCCGAGCATAACAACATGAGACAAACAGCAATATTGTGAAATATTATTATAATTTAAATTAATTCTGTTTTAATATGTATTTTAAATAGAATTTATGTTTGTGATGCAAAGCAGAATTTTCACTATTTAGTGAAATACATTTTAAAATGTATTCATATAGAAAACGGCTATTAGAAAAATTCGCACACACATACACTAGGGGTTGGCAAGAGAGTCAGCCTTTTCTGATCGTCCTTCCTATTGCATCTTTTTTGCCGTATGGCAGGATGCTTTCAGACACAACAGGGGTGTGTTAGGGTTAAGGAGGAGGTCTGTCGACAGCGCAGATACACACTGATGTACAAAAGCATGCACACACAAACACACAATAATCCTCTGTCAGAGCAAAACAATGCCCTAGTGAGTGGCTTGGCCCGGGCACCCTGTCATTCTCTCTCCCGCATCCTCAGTTCCTGGCCTGATTGGTGCCAGCTCTCCTGATTCTGTCTGCCAAACACATAAAGAAAGAGAGAGAAGAGGGGCCCTGTGGAAGAGATTGAGAGCATCTTCAGATATCCCAGAGAAAACAATTCTTAATTATTATTAATTATTCATACAAAAGGTGGTGGAGACACTAAAGTATCGTTAGGGCTCTGAAATATTTAAAAAAGGGTCTGATTGGCTGACAAACACTCCTAACAAAGTTCAAACGCTAACACCAGCTCAATGACATAAATTAAGATGAAAATCAGAAAACTATAAATGCCTCAGAGGTTTAATACTTCTACCCTTTATCTCTCTCTCACTTTCTCTTCTCCTTTTGCTTGACTACTCCGGGCCCGAAGTGCTCATTTGTGATTAAATAAGTCATCGTCTAGCAATCATTTATTCTTAATGAATTTCAGGCTCTCTCCAGATCACTTCGTCCTCTCACATTTTGCTCTGTCCTGTGCTTTCTTTCCAATAAAAGAGAGAGAGAATTAAGAGGAGATAAACAAATAGTACACATGCAATAAAGCCACAGCAGAAAGCTAATGTTGAGATTTTTCTCTTTTTAAATTAGCAAAAGAAGTACTGGGAAAATGTATGCATTATATATGAAGACAGAAGAGAGAAAAGCATAAATATGTAGATTGGGGGAGAAAGAGAGAGAGAACAACTGTTACTACCGTTGTTTGTTGTAAAAGGCCTGTATCTTGTATATTATCTTGTCTGTTTTTAATGAATGCCTGATTGACCTCTCAGAAATCATCAGAAAGCCAGTACTGATCCCTTTGATTCTTCATTGCTGTTTCTTCTTAAACTTTCTTGGCTGCATTTCTGCTTTTTTCCTGCCAGCAAAACGTAGAAGGAAAAAAAAACACTGATTGTAAAAGTCTGCATCCATTCTATTTCTGTAAACATTTGCTCAAGGCTACAATAAATAATCATTTATTCTTCATGGAATCATTGCAAGATAGTATGATCAGTATAATCAGACATCATATTGGATGGCTAATTATTGTCATAATATCTATCAATATCCATGAGCACAGGGTTTGTGGGTCCAAATAATGATGATTTTATTTTTGTATGGTTTACATTTTGACCACTGTACTGTTTAAACAGGGTTTTTTTTTCCACCCCTGTCCAGTTACCAGACAATAACAATTGACAATGAATAATTATAATAATTAATAACAAAATTAATGACAAGTCACGCTGTAGTTTGAGGACTAATTCTCACTATAGTACTTAACTTTTTCCTTAAACTCCTAATTTGCTACTTATCAATAGTTAAGTGAGTCAGAAAATGCAGTATAATGTTTTAATGTGTGCTTTATAAACAGCCAATATGCTAGTAACATGCATTAATGGTTAAAAAAAAAAAGATAATAAATTGTTCCCGGATAACATTTTACACAAATTCACATTATTTACACAATATTAAACAGATCATTTTACATGAATAATATAGGAAAAGGGTCCCTCACAAGGGAATAGTTTCTGGGGCCTTCTGTACCATCAAAAAAGTGAAATTCTATCTGTTTGTCAGCAGATATTTATTAGCTAATAATCTCAGATAGCGTCCTTCAGCTGCTACTTCAGCAAATGTAAAGAGAGATCACAATTACAGACTTCTTAAGGGAGCAGATTTCACTTTTTGTAAAGGGGGTTATGGCAACCCCCCTAGCAAGCCCCCTAAATATGGTCCGGTAACATGTGTGTGTTGACAGCTGCTCTAGTAAAGCAGCACTGACTGTTCCATTGAAACATTTGTCACCTTCACTAACTGTAAGCACACTCCACTTCACATTAAAATAAAAACAAATGTCTGCTTAGATACATGACACATTCTTTACATGTCACACTTTGGAAACAGACATATTAATTCTGAAACAAGTTTGCACACACACACAATGCACACGTTTATGCAGGCTCACATGCACACCTGAGTAAGTCAATTCACAAATAATCACATTTCTGACCTGCTGGCCACTCTTTACCCCAGAACACGCCCTGACTGAGCATCAGCAGGAAGCACGAACAACCCTGCCACCCTGCATTAGTCCCCATTAGTTATGCTCACTGCATCATTAACACTCAACAACTACTCATTACGCAGGTGTGACACATCAATTATTGCTGATGATAAAAGAGAGGATGTGAGAGAATCGTCTGTCCCAGGAAAGACAAAGATGAGATCCCACATAACTCCACTCGAGGCTGCAGTAAATGTCAGCCAGTGTCAGGGTGTGTTTGTCTTCTTCTCTGCCGATCAAGATGCCCTAGAGTTGATCTCTGTCACGACTGCCCTTTCTATGTGTGTGTGTGTCTGAGCATTTATTTGCTCACACACACTTTCTCACTCCACACACACATGGGAACATTAAGAGTGGAGACAGCCAGGAAGGGGTTGTGTGTCTCTTCAGGAAAGGTGACAGAAAGTTGTATATTGCATGATTCTTTCTAACACTGTAGCCAAATGGAAAAAAAGGAAGCATAGATGGGGGCAGACGTGGCCTAATGGATAGGGAGTTGGACCTGTAACCCAAAGGTCATGGGTTTGAGTCCCAGGTCCAGCAGGGATTGTGGGTGGGGTTAGTGAATAATCAGCACTCTCTCCACCTTCAATACCACAACTGAGGTGAGACCCTTGAGCAAGGCACTGCTCCCCAGGTGCCGCAGCAATGGCTGCCCACTGCTCCAGGTGTGTGTTCACGGTGTGTGGTTGATCACTTCTCACTGCTGTGTGTGTGCACTTGGATGAGTTAAATGCAGAGCACCAATTCCTAGTATGGGAAACCATACCTGGCCACTTGTCACATTTGTCTTTTTAAATTTGTGATAAGGATTAAGAAAATTATTTACAAAATTTTACAAATTTATTATTTAAAAAATGTACTCACAGTTTCATCCCAGTAATTAGAACAATGTATATTCTTTATAAAAATGCACACAGTATTTTTTTTTTCTTTTCAATTATTAGTTTTTTTTTATCAGTGCATGACTTTTCATGGTCTAGAAATAAGAGCAACTCTTTCCAAGAGTGTGGGATTTGGGGGTGGTGATAGAAATGAATATTTTCATTTAGAGCTGATCAAACTGATCAAAAATGATGGTAAACACATGGTAAATAAATGCAGGGCTTTCTATTGATCAAACAAAAGGGAAAAGATTCTACTCTGCTATTTTCAACATAATAATAAAAAAATGTTTTTTGAGCAGCAAATCAGAATATTTCTTAAGGGTGGTGTGACTGGCGTAATTATGCTAAAAAATCAGCTTTGAAATCATGGGAATAAATTGCATTTTAAAATACATTAAAATAGAGAACAGCTAAAAAGTGTTTGCTGTTTTTGTTGTACTTTTGTTCAAATAAATGCAGGCTTGGTGAGAAGAAGAGACTTCTTTAAAAACATTAAACATCTTACTGTTCAAAAACTGGTAGTATATTTATATATGAAACTAGATTTGTATGAAAGTTTATTACTTAAGATTCACTTAAGAAATACAGAGGGGGATAAAAGCATTTGCCATTCTTTTGCAAACAATTACAATAAATAAAGACTGACAAGGGACCATAAATGCATCCTAAAAATATCAAACTCTAATCCGTTTGCACACTTTCTCCTTGTTTGATGAGCCTCTGTTAGAGGTAAACTATTCCTGCCATCCCCAGTCCAGCCACTTTGTTAGAAAAACATTCTGGAGTATCCGGCAGAGGGCACTCACTCTTACACACACAGTGTTTCTTTCTCTCCAGAACAGTCTCTTGGGGACAGCAGACTGATTTGACCTCCTATGCCCTTACGTCTGTTATTTCAGCAGTGATGACCTCACAGATGTCACTCAGTCTGCCGCTCGGGCCAACCTGCCGACAGGAGGTCACAACCAGCGCTGACCCCGTCACTATCACTTTGCGCACAAAGAGGACATGCACACAGACTCTCACAAGTCTTTTGTCACAGTGTGGTGTGTATAGTTGCGGTGTGTGTGACAGTGTGTACTCAATGCTTTTGTTGGTGGTTTGCTAGAGTGTGTTTATGTGTGCAAGCATCAGTGAACAGCCTATTTTTTACATTTCTACATGCAGAGCTGCTTTGATTGCCATCTCACTGCCAATGTGTAAAAACTGCTAATGAGAGAGAGAGAGAGAGAGAGAGAAGGTGGCAGAACATAAACTGTTTACTGTTGCCAGCCACCCACACATCAACCGTCTCCTCTCTCTTTACCTTTCTCACTATCTTTGTTCATCTCTGATATTTTACACATGCATTTAGCAATTATTTTTGAGTGAGGAGACACACAATGTAGTCTTAAAATATCCAGAAACAATGAATTTAAAAATCTTCTAAAAAAGTTAGCAAGCATGTCTCTATAATTGTATACTGTTGAACTAATTCATTAATTAGGGGATAGATGGAATTGCTCTGGGTACATTCAATAATGTATTATGTAGATAAATAGAGTAATTATAATAAGTCATTCTAATCATAGACAAACATTAGAAAACAGCAGTAACACACCATGCATCTGTGTCCAATTACATCTGGCTGCTACTGTCCTTCATTTTCAATGCTTGGGCACCCATGCTAGCCAGACCATAATCACAGCTAAACATGCATAAAAATGGGAAATACATGCGCACACAAACACACACAGCCACACATTAAATGACTGAATGATTTATGAATACATAAATGAGTAAATAACAGTGAATAAATGTACAAGCAGGCAAACAAATGACTGAAGGAAAGATTAAATAAGTTAATAGCTGAATGAAGAAATTATTAAATGAACATACACTGTAATATAAATTAATAACCAATCAATGAATGAACAACCAAATAAATGTTTGAATCAGTAAACAAGGCTATAACCAATCAATGAACAAAATAAAAAAAAATGAATGAATGAGTAAATATGTTTAAAAAATAATAATAATATTCAAAAACAATAAATGAATACAAAAATGTAGTAAATGTGACACCGAATTCATGAATAAATATATTCATAAAAAATAATAATTTAATAAGTAACTTTGCACAATGAAGGAATGAATTAATGCTTAAGTGGCGTGAATGATTGAATGAATGCATGAATAAATGAAAGTATTAATTAATTAATTACCAATTGAATCAAATAATTAACAATGTAAGAATGAAGGAGTACATAAGTCACAATGAATGAATGAAGAGGTGAATAAACAGCAAAACAACAAACATATGAATGAAAACAAGTCCATGAACTTTTGAATAAATAAAAACGAATGGATGAACAAAATTAATGAACATCCTCCATGCATATATTAACACAATAAAACAACAAAGACAACCATGAAAGAAGATGCAAAAAAACAATATATCTGCACGCTCTACATTTTTGTTGGTTGCTCAGTGAAGCTTGCAACTGCTTTTGTCATCACAGCTGAACCTGAATGATCCTGAAACAACTATATTCTCCACCGTTCTCTCTGCTCTCTCTTTCACTCTGTCTCAGTCCAGCTCTGTTTTAACCCTATGGGTCACATCTTTACAGAGCAGCCTGTAATGGTGTTTAATATTAGGCTATTTGCTCCCCCTCCATCAGCCCTCTATGATTTCTCTGATCCATTAGCCTTGGTTTTCAGGGCTCCTGCAGCTAAACACATTTTCTCCTCTCTCACCCTGGATCCCACATGAGGATTCATCCCTTTGCCCTGGAGCTAATGTATTTAATTCAATCACAGCAATCCATACCAGGGCCTTGTTCCTTTCAGCCTCTCTGGAGGGGGAAGAAAGAGATGAAGCGAGAGATGGAAAGAGAGAGAGAGAGAGAGAGAGATAGGTGAACTGGCAAATAAACAACCTGCCCACCCCACACACACACACACACACACACACAGGCACACACACACTCCCCACTGATCTTCAGGGGCAGGCCTGTCGAGTCTCGATAAGAATAACCATGCAACCACCCACTCGCCAGAGCAACACACACACATTCAATCACAGACTCTCAGACAGCCAGTAGTGACAAGTGTACGGAGCATAATCTGCGAACCAATGAAATGTCAGGCAGACTGTGAGAGAAAGCAAAAGGCAAAAGGAGAGAGTATAACTAGATGGAGCGAAAGAGAGAGAGAAAACAAGAGCAGCAGCAGTTGTGTTAGCTGTCCTTCCTCTGTCAGCCGGAGGGAAACTGCAGTAGCAGCTATAAAAGTTTCACAACACATCTGTGTCTGCGCCCTCTTCTTTTTTTCATGCCTCTTTTTTTGTTCAAGGCCATTTTGCCAGCTATGTCGAGAGGGGGAGGTGGGAACGATCCGCCGTGTGCCACGCTCCCCCCCTCATCACCCTCCACCCTCGACTCCTGTTTTTGCTGCTCGTGCTCATCAGACTCAGTCACTTGTGCAATGTGTTTTTATGAATTAATAAACGGCACTTTAGAGGCCCGGGGCGGGGGGAGTGCGGGGAGGCTGTGGAGGGAGCAGGCAGTCATTGGCAGCTTAATGAGCACCATGGGGACATCTCTCTCTCTCTCGCTCGCCCGCTCACTAACACACGCACACACAATGCTCTACATCACTGTCACCGGCATGCAGAGCTTGGCCACAGAGCGCCAGATGACTATCATTACCCAGATAAATACATCTGCCCTCAGCTATAACCCCTCTCACTAACACAGCCCTCTCCATCCATCTCTCTTTCCCCGTTCTCCCCCAACATTCCTATCTGTGCCCCTCTCAATCACACCCGTCCCAGCATAGCTCACTCTCGGTTTCGCTCCATCCGTCTCTCTGTGGCTTTGGCTCGGGCGTCCCTGAGGGCCGTCTCTTTCAAACAGGTTCATTGATTAACAGCCTGCCATGATCATTGATTGAGGCGGTTCAGGTCTCAGCTGTGTGCACAGCCATTCCGACTCTCTGTGTCGCTAATGACGCTTGTGATGTATGAAACATCACCAGCCTCCGCGACGACACCTCTGTGACAGAAAAAAACGTATTAACAATTTTCATACATATTGGCTTCTATTATGTGCTACTGTTGCCTACTGTTACGGTATCAGCCTGTTATTGCTAATAAGGTTCACTCTGGCTCATCATTGCAGTAGAAGTCTGCACAGCGTTATGACAGGTCGGCTGAAAAAATACATTTCATTTGCCAAATTAGGCCTGAAACAGCCCTCCGCCTCAACCGAGAGGGGATGGTAAATGGTCTCATTAGAGCAGTATGGGCTTTCTCCAGACCATAATCACTGCCATGACAACCGTTTCCTTAGAAACTGGACTGGTCGCCAGGCAGCAGCGCAGATTCCTTCTGTGGTGTCAACCTGGGTAAAAAGACCTAGAGCCAGAGGGAGTGAGAGAGAAATGACACTGTGACATCCTGCAACAGGAATGAAATCATTAGAAACATCTGTGTACTAGATAACGGTCAAGATATCTTTTTTTGTGTGTGTGTGTCTCAAAAAACATTTGAGATATATTTTTACATGTGTGTTTGAACCAGTATTACTATTAAAAATCTGGTCAATAATTATTGTCATGCTAGCTATTGCAGATAAACGTTGGTAACACTTTATAATAACTGCACACTATGAATGATTAGTTAAGGATTAGTAAGCATTTATTTCATTGTTTTATCAACCATTGTTCCAACATTATTATGCATTGGTAAACAGTTTACAAGTGCATCTATAAATGCCTTGTCCTTGAGCATATATATTGTTTAATAATTGTATTTTCATACTTCATTAATGATCAGTTGATCATTTTTAAAATTATTATGTTATTTACAAACCAGTTATTTAGGAGTTGTCCGTGTTTAATGAGATCATTTAGAAAGTCTAGGTAAATGATTAATACATTTACATAAATCTTATCATTTAGACACATGATAATAGTTGTTCTGTGTGTTAATAAGTGCTTTATTAACATATATTGCTGCTGTAATTCATGATTAAGTCAGGTAGTTATAAAGCATTTAGTAGTTGCCATACGTCTGTTTTTGTGAGCTCATGTGAGGACTATTTATACCTTGTAAAGCAGACAGAAAGGCTCATTTATCTTCCAAACAGAAAAGTTAAACAAACACAACACAGTGGGTTACAAAACACAGACATATGTTTGCAAGATTTAAAAAATGTGATTCTACAACTGTACACTTGATAAATGAAAAACAAGCCTTCAATTTCATAGAAAAAAATACTAAAGTGTACAGTTGTACAGTTTTATGTTTTTTTGCATCTTGAAATTAATAGTTCTGTATTGTTTATGTATTTATGATACCTGACCATTTAAATCTCCTTTGTACATTTAGATATTCTTATAAATCAAGAAAAAGGCATTTATAGCTGTATTTATAAACTGCGTACTAATGACTATTAATGTTGGAACAATGCATTATAAAAGATGAACTGACTATTTATTAATGCTTAACTAATGATTCATAGTAATATAAAGTGTTACCAATCAGGGTAAATGCATTTTCAGTGGATTTAGGCATTTTGAGATTTACTAAAGATAACATTTAACAGTGTTATTAAATTATTGTTTTTAAAGATGACCTGATGACTGAGCATTCTGTAATGCAGGTGATCTCAAAGTTAAAAAGGGAGAAATAAGCATGCACGATTAATATATATGTCACTATATCCAATACTGATCAAAACAATAAAATAAATAACAACACAAATCATCTCAAATATGAACTATTTTATTTACATTTAAATCAGTTAACTGCAGGTCTTAAACTAGATTTACAGACAAATGAGAGAAAACTATGTGAACTTACCTTTTTATTCAATTTTCTTTCTATCTTTGTCTCCTCTCTGCTTTATGCCTTTTTTCCTTCCTCTCCGTCGCTCTATCTCTGTCCTCTCAGACAATATGCAATTTCCAATTCTATATCTCACTCACTTGCAGTGCTTTTGAAAGACTACATCTCACTAGTCCTCTCTGTAGACACTCAAACTGAAGGATTACAATTTAGCGGTCTAATAAAGGATTGCCTCGATGGATGCCAGCATTCTAGACCTAATAAAGAACGAGGGCGAGAGTGAAAAAAATAAAATAAAATAAAAAATACAATCCTTCAGAATGATACATGTCTGAAAATCCAACAATGTTCTACTAGATAATGCAATTCACCTTCATTACACATCACCTAATATAGCAAGCACAATAGAAAAACACATTACCCACCATTTCATAAAGTGGCGCAGGGAGAGGTGGAGGGGGGGTGTGAATGAGGAGTTTATTTCGACTAGTGTGCGTTGAGAGTTGACCTAGCTGGCTCTGTAATGAGGGATGTGGGATTAAAATGTGCTAGCGTCTGCCTGAAGAGCTCCTGTGCTTATTCTAATGGAAGCTGTTGGCTGACAGCAGCACCACTTGACTGCTGCAATAGTCATTCTGTCATAATAAAACACTTAACATCAGACCTTGCCTACTCGCTCCCTCGAGTGCCACCACTCCGTATCTCTCCATCTCTCTCAGTGTCACTCTCATTCACTACTCCATTCTGATTCTCTCTCTCGCTCATTAGGGTTCTCGTCCTTCTTTACATATCATTTTCTGTGCTTGTCTCTTATTGTCCATTCACACCGCTGCTGTTCACTACCACTCCTAGATGAGCTGAATCAGTCACATGAATGAAATGTTATGAACCTAAATGTCTCTCTTTATCATATTGTTAATGTAAGTGTGGTTGATTTATGAATCAAACACACTATCCAAATGTTTGGGGTCTTACGAAAGTAACTTTTTTTATGTAGCAAGGATATACTGTATTGAAAAGTGACAGTAAAACATTTCTGATGCTAAAAAAGATGCTGTTTTGTTGAACATCCTATTCATCACAGAATAAAAAAAAAACATGCCTCTTGCTTTCCACAAAAATATTAGGAAGCATGGCTGTTTTTGAGAAGTACTGTAATAGCTACTGAAAATTCAGATTTGTCACCACAGGGATAAATTACATTTATTTATAAAATACATATAGACAATAGACAATAGACAAACATTGTAAAATGCAAGATTTTCATTAAATTTTAATTTAATTTAATCTATTTAGATTAAATTAATGTAGCCTTGGTGATCACACAGCAGGTTTTGGAGACAATAAAAAGATCACATTGACTCTCAAACTTTTGAATGTAATGTATATGCACTTATGTATGTGTACTTAAGTTTATGTCATAACTGAGACAGAAAAGTTTGTCATGCACCCTTTCTTTTTTTTTATTTATGCAGCAGCATCACTGTTTTTTTTTTGTTCTTTTTTGCTATACACAACACATTGTGAGCATTTATAGCTCCCACTTCCTCGTAGAACTTCTTAATTAGCACATCTTGTCACTGTGGGATGTGATAATTGTTTGTCATCTTGTCAGTCACCCACTAGGAGTAAACAGACTGCAGACTATTCTGTGTTGTCAAATCAAACCTACAGCTCAATGAGCATGTTGTGCATTCTTACATCATAATGCCATTCAGATTTCTCATCTGTCCATATCCAATAAGAACGCACAGATCACAGAACCTCTGATGGATGTGGCATCTGGCCCAGCGGGGTCAGGCCACGGGCACTTGGCCCATGTCATAAGCTCTTTAGAGGGATAACCACACTGATCAGGATTGGTTTGGTGTAAATATTACACTATTCAGCTACAGATTAACAACAGACAATAGAGATTACAGGTTAAGATGAGGTTAAATTATTCTAATAATGCCCAAACTTTTTTTTTCGTCCAGAATATTCCAGAAGTATCCTTGATTACAAGAGGAAATAATTTTGCGATTACTGAACAACATACTCTCCTTCTTTAAAACAGATTATATTATGTTGCTAAATATATTTAATCCATGTGATAAAGCACTAATGTCAGAGAAAGAAGAATAAATATTCTTTCTGGATTGTTTAACATTTTGAAGTGTAATGTTCTTCATGTATATCATTCAATTTGCAATACTGGGGTCAAAATTTTTTTGGCACTTAGGAACTTTTGCATCTAAACTCTTTAAATATTAAATTTGAAATGTTATTTGTAGTAATTTTTCACAATATTACAGTTTTTATAAATATGCAGTCTTGGTAAGCATAGTCAAAAACATCTTACAATACCAATGTTTTGGACAGTATATTGTACAAGTATTTTTCTGTGGTATCTGCTTGCTGGTTTATATCTGATAAACTCACACACTGATTGCAGGCTTTGTTCATTTCTGTCTGAGATAATATGAAAATTTGATAATGGGACAGACACTATCCAGCTTTCTGGTCTATTACCGCTTTTATTGTGCACGCTATTGTATTAAGGTGGTCGTCGTTGGAGTCTAATTGTTTTGGCCATCCCAGCGGTGCATTTAAAAATCCCCATACCTGGTGTATGTGTGTGTTTAGTGCAATGACTCTAAATATGGCTGTCTGACGGCAGCTGCTCCTGATTTAATAGCCTTGGCTGAGGTGGTAGGCCTGGGATTCAGAGACCCATAGTAATCAGTGTCTCTGAAACCCGAGCAGTTATTTAAAAATCAATGGCTCGTCATTAGACCTCAGCCCCCTCATTCCCCGCCTGCACATATATCGATCTGCTCGTACGCTTACTGGTTATCGATCAGACCGGTAATTTGCAGATAAGTGTACATGATGCATGGAGGGAGGGCCACTCGGGTAATAGCGCAGCACTATTAATAATAGCCCTTAGCCACTATGGTCAAAAATGGATAAAGGGGCACAAAGGGCAGAGGGAAGGAGGTTTCAGGTGATGTTCTATAATGATTTTGCCATTAACGAAAAATCATGAATTGGAAGTCATGGTTAGGTGTTTAACAAACAATAAGGCAGGATACCAACTGGAGTAAATTTGGTCCTTCTGTTTATAAGACGCAAAAGCAACAGATAATTAACGCCCAACTACTAGTAGTTGAAATCGTGAGAAATGTGTTATTACTGCATTTATTGTTATAATATCCATTATGAGATCTTTCTTGCTGCTTCACAGTGTCATTTCTAAAATAGTAAATGGCATCAAAATAACATTTTAGCAGAACAGTTTTATGAGAGTAGTTATTGATATGCAACTTTGCTAAGCAATTGATATGCAACTAACAAACATATAGGCCAAACAACAACAACGGTAATGAAGATGAAGTGTTACTTTTGAATAACTTATTACCCTAATTGGTCAAACAAGGTCAGACATGATCCATCACTCTCCTGATGATCAATAGAAAATGCTGGGGTGGAAAGGAGCAGGTGGAAGACAGAATGAACATCGGCCTATAATGTATCCATTTCACACAGCAGCACGATGGGAGTCTGAGTGTCAGACGCAAACACTCACAACTCTCAACAATACACCCTGCACTCACAAAAATTTCCATTGTTAGTGTTTGAACAATTAAAGCTTAAACTGCCTCTCCCTCCCCTGTTCCGCTGGAGGGTTTGTGTTTGAAGAGTGCCTCCTTTGTCCTCCACTGAAGCGTAGAAGGTTAAGTGCAGTATGCCACATCACTAGAAAAACAAGGGAAGAGGGCATTCACTACCAGAGCCATTCACTCTGAACTACTGCCCCAGTTATGGAGAATAAATTCAGTGGTGGGAGGGATGGATGGATGGCAAGAAGTGAGCAGAGAGACGGATAGACAGCTCTACATAAAGAGCTTTTAGATATAATTGTTCCGTTTTTGGTGTCTGTAAAAGCTTGTCAACATAAGAACACTTGTTATGCTAATAAACCATTTTAAATATAAGGCAGGGGGTAAAAAGGGAGACAAATTCAGACAAAAGAGAAATGCTACATGCTGTTATAACCAAACCACTCACAAAATAAACCTGTTCCCAGATCATCCCGCTTTTTCTAAAGCTTGCTTCAATCCCAAAGAAACACAGCAACACGGGTTCACATCAAAGTCTCAGTTAGCCTTTCTGAAAACACTACGGCCGGTATTAGCATAACTTAAGTTTGTGTACAGATGCTCTGCGGCATTGATGGATCAGCCGCGTCTAATGTCCGAGTTTGAACGCACCCCCTGAAACAACCATACCAAAATAGCCACTTCCGGGTGGTTTAAATGTGGTGTGTGCGCAGGGAGGTCAAGCTCCATTTCTAATGCAAATAAGGAAGGATCATGTATCTGACTATTGCTCAAAGAAATGTGTGTATCTCTACAGCTGTTAGGTGCTTAAAAGCGTCCAAATTCATGCGGGGATAAAGATCCCGTCCAGGTTTTTCCAGTAACTCCACGGCCTGCCCCTCCTACCCCCTGCCTCCTTTTCTGCTTTGCACTGATTCAGTACCCATCCCATCACACCCCCACTAATGACAGGGACCCTGCTGGGCTTTTGTGGCTGGATCCACAGACTTCGCTCCAAACTGCCACCCCAGCTACTCAGACCCCCACAGGCAGCCCACCTAAACCCTCCGCCCTGACGCCAAGCCTCCCGGGACCCATTCAGCTGAGGGAGGAGTCCCACGGTGACCCTTTCTTTGGGGCCATTATCGGGACTCGTAATGGCTGCTGGGCACTGCTACACGCTGCCTCAGAAATGCTATAGCTTTTTTCACCACGCTGCTGGCTGGACGTGGCGTTTTGAATGCGGTGGGTAATGATGGGGAGAGAATGAGAGAGGAGGGAGGGATGTGTGTGCGGCGAGAGTCAGTGTTTACACGCATAGTTACAGACGCGAGTACATGCGAGACCGAGAGGAAGAGAGACTAATGCCCTTTGGAGAGGACACATGCTTTTATTAACAAATGAGGGTGGGTTTGCAGGCCTAACTGCCTAACCGATGGTCAGATTAGGCATCGGGAAAGCTTGCTTGCCGATTGGTCGGCTTTCAACCGACGGAATGGAGTTCCGCTTTTCCACAATGACCATAAATCATCACTCATGGCTATTACGGCAAACCCACATGCATTACTACTCAAACACAGGTAAATGTGGGCAGGCAAATCAGTGCGCCAGCCCAGGATTTGCATTAGCGTGTAGTGCGGCGAAAGAGAGTTACACTCTAACACGCCGCACACGGCCATAATGTGCAAATGAGTCAGCCCCGGCACCTGCTGCAGATTTGCATGAATTCAGGGAAAGCACAGGCTGCAAATAGGGAACCTGATAATAGAATGGTGTTGACTTTATTATTTCAATATGTTCGGACAATAAGGCTTTATTGGATGAAAGGGCGGGGCTGTTATGAGGAACCATGGGAATTTCTTTACCATAAAAATGTATGCATAACGATAAAAACAACAACAATAAAAACACCTTGCACAATGTTTTATTTGGACTATTCAGATAGTGCTCTGATGTAATCTAGCCTCATGCAAAATACTACTAAGCACAATCAAACTAAAGTATTTTGCATATGTAAAATCAAATGCAAATACTTAAACATTGCAGCAGCAGGAAAAAAGCTCTATCAGTGATGTTTGACAAGAACACGTTAGAAAATAATATCAAATGCATCAGATACATTTAAGATAAGAACTGTCAGTGGAAAAGTAATGGCGCTGATAAGAAAAGGTTGTCTGTGTGGCTTATTTTTACTTAAACAAAAAAAAGCATGTAAAATAATATGAAGGTATTTCTCTGAGATCAATAACTAATGCATCTTCATAATTCAGCTGTTTTGATCACTTGTTCTTATCAAAAAGTTTCATAAAAGCATATCTGTACTGCAAGGCCATGTCTGCAGCATTTCCCTTAGTGGAAAGACTTCTGTTGCTGTATTGTACAGTTTATAACTGTAAGTCAGAAAAATTTGAAGCCTGTTTCTATCTCAAAGTAAAATAAAAAAATATATATAAAAAGTTAATTGTGAGAAAGTTTTTTTTTGTGAGAAATAAAGATGCTAAATGAAGTCACAGGGCAATATATATATATAATTGAGAGACAAAGTCACAATTAACTTCATCTTTTCTCAGAAACAATCTTCTATACTAAAGAACTTGTTCTGCTGAATTTAAAGCTAGTTCATACGACGCCACATCACATACACACCATGCACCAGGAGAGAAAGAGAAAGAAACAGAAGCCCACACACACACACACACAGACACACATTTCCTCTCACACACATATTACACACCATTGAAATTTGCAAAACACAACTCGGCAAAGCTAATACACAGAATGGGCTTGGGGGATAAGCAATTTCTGCTTTGCCCCGCAATGAGTTTGCATAATAAGTCATTAGTTAGAATAATACAGTGCATTCATAGAATAACACATTCTTTGTGTTGGGAGCTCTAAGAGAGTGCTAAAATATTTAAATAAGGGGAAAATGAATCTGTGAATATCCAGCCTCTAAAGCTGTGGGTGTTGAATGTTAATCTCTCGCTCTCTCTCCTGCAAGCAACAACGAGTTTAACCCATACCGATGTTTATTTCTCATAAAACTAGGCCACATTTTCCATGCAGGGGAATTTACATATTATTTACATTTGCTGTAACCTGTCTCACTCTCCTGATTCTCTCATGCTGTCTAACAGACCGTGAGAGGTCGTTTTCATGCATTGTGTAGTGTGGTATAATATAACTTGGCAGTGCATGTGGAAAGTGCAATAGATTTCCTCTGCATGCATGTGTAACAGAGACGGTAAAAAAAAAACAATTGTGTATATATTTTTTTCTATTATTTATGATTTCGCTTGCGTGCAGATGGTGTAAACATAACACTGTTTTCTTATATTGTGGGGCTAGTCAGCATGCTGCAGACGTATGGTTTTGACTGAGCCGCAAGTCGTAAATACGCAACATACACAAATATCTCTCTCTCTATCATCTATGTGTGTTTCGCTTGTCCTGTACACCATCAATCTTGGTTGGCTCATTTATGGATTAGGGCTACGTATCAGAGAGAAGGAATTTGTTTGTTTGTTTGTTTGTGCTGGAGGCAGAGAGAGGGTTTGAGATGAATAACTCTACAGGACTGCCATGCACTGATATGAGCCCAACACAACACTGCTGTAAAACCAAACACTGCACTCTCCAGAAAAAAAAAATAAAATATTGCCATGCTCATGCAGAATTACAGAGAAAATTGGACTAAAGTACTATTTTTACATTGTCTAACAAACAAAAAAAGGCATTCAGGCATCAAAAATGTCACAATGTACAGAAAGAAAGTAAATATTAATTTTGATTTAAATATTAGTGTTATTAAATTGTTCATATTTTTAAATATGTGAATGCTTAATATATTTGTAATCTATTTGCAGAAATGCCATAGATGAACTATTTTTGTTTCCTCAAAGAACATTTCAGTGACTTAAAGTCAGTTTCAGTTACTTAAAATAACCATTTAAAAAATCTAAAGAACCTTTTTCAACCAACCTTTTTCTTAATGGAACCATTAATGCCTATAAAGGACCTTTATTTTTAAGAGTGTACTTGCCAAAATGAAAGAAAAAAATATAAATTAGTAGACATTACAGTACTGATACACTAAGTATTCCAATAAATGTTCATAAAATGGTGCTACATATGATTACCATTCTCCAAATGACCTAAAAAAAAAAATCTTACAGCACCAAAGAACTACACAAACATGATACTTCTAAATGGAGCCGTCCACCCCAGAACTCAAATTCAGTATCACTCTGCTTCTCTTTTCCACTTAATTCCACAGTAAAAGACAAACAAAAATAAATAAATCAAGACACAGCTTTACTTCTGTTCTGATAGACTTGGTGCATTAAAACCCGAGATTCACCTGCCATTTAGCCATGCCATCAACAGGAAAACAGACACACAAAATTCTGCCAGTGCAGGAAGTGCCAGTTCTGGGCCCTGCACTGAGCCAGCGCTGGCTCCAGCATTTGGCTGAAGGTCCAATGCATGTGTCCTGTAGTCAGAGCTGTTCTGGCCCCAGATTTATGCTCGCATGCACAAATGTGATATTATCAATATGGATATAATTAGTTCCAAGACTATTTAGACATAGATTAAAAATTTGTATATATGTACACATTCATGCCTAAACTGCTAATTGCTGAGAGTTTTGCATCAACACTCCTTATCCCCTTTTCCTCCTTCCCTCTTTCGTTCTCACTCTCTGGCAAATGATTTATTTCTGCCCATCCTTACCCATTTAAACCCAACATTTAACAGTGAATGATTTAATACCAGGTATCAAACACGTCATCATCGTAAACACTGCTCTAATTAAGCTTAATTAAAGCAATCTAATGGATGCGTAATCACTCGATGGATACGAGCCCGAAGAAAGGAGATGAAGCATTCAGCTCGCACCCACACGCTCTAACAATCACTTGCTTTACGAGTGCACTCACTCCCATCAATCACAGTGCTTCCCAAAGCCATGCCAATTCTTCATTAAGCTGAGGAAGAGCCTTATAATTAAGATAATGCAATAATCTAATAGAGTCGTTGCCTCTGTCTCTCTCAGTTTAGCGCACCTGGGAGGCACCACTCAATCTCCATAAAATGCAGACGATGGACAAATCAGTTTCTTCTAGCTGAGGTAATGCTTTTTGAATATTCATAGTGTTTTCGGAATTTTAATCAAAGTCGGTGATGGACTGGAATATGAGCTGGGCTGAGCAGACACACGCATGCAAGCAAATGCATAATTCATATTGCTTAGCTCACGGTAGTTTGGCCACAGCTGGCTAAAGGAAATGTGTGAGTGTGAAATGTGTGTGTCCTGGCTTGAGGGTTTTGGCTGTGCCTGCTGGACACATGGCAGGTCCAGATGTTCTGGTTTCGTATGTGCATAGCTCATCAAAAACTCCATGCCTGTGCCACCCTTGGGCCCCTGCCAACCCAGACACCAAGCAGGACTCACTCTGCCATCTGCCATGAGTGTGTCCCAATGCATTATGGGCTTGCTACGTGTGTTTTGTGATGTCACAAATAAGCTGATACACAGGGCGATGAGCTGGTTACTTTCCAATATGGTTAAGACCTTTTGGCCTACACTACGTGAGCATCCAACATATTTCATACAGGTGTGTTTTGTTTTTGCTATTGCTCACACACACACAAAAAAAAAAAAGTTAGCAGATGCGCGACTGATCCCCCAGATTTAGTTTCAGCCCTGTCCAGTGCTCAGTCTGAAAAAACCCTAAGCTTACACACTAGATTTGAGTCATTGAACTGTGTGGCTGTCAATACCGTATTTACCAATATGCACATATGCACACACCCTTGAGGCACTAGGTGTCCAAACTGAAGGGACCAAACAGAAGCAAGTCTGGCACAGAGTGATGATGTGTCCCCAGTGACTGCCCGCCATTTTGTTTTGCTTCACTAAGCATGTCCCAAGTCTTCAGTCAGTCTCACTACATAGCACTGGTCTATGGCAGCCTGTCAGAGATGCTAATACTCTCCCTCCATCTCTTAGACTCTCTCTCGCTCAATCTTTTTAAGTTCAGTTTTTAATTCAGTTCAGTTCACTTGAAGTAGATGTAAAACTAAACACGATAAATCAAATGATTATATGGTACTTTGTTGTGCCTTGATGTTTTCCACAGCATTAGAGGTTGAATATATATATATTATATATATTATATTATATTATATATATATATATATATATATATTTTATTAAAAGAGGGGTATAGAACATATTTCAATGGTCACTAA
>JAUYWG010000040.1:12094153-12106467 GCA_034779775.1 Enteromius afrohamiltoni
TAAAAGTGACTTGACTTGACTTGACATGGGGCTGAGCAACAACTATAGAAGCTTTCTTTTGTGTTTTAAACCATTGTAACCAACAGACCAGGATATGCCATGAGAGCTAGTCATGTGTGGCATATTTCTTTAATAGAGAGCAGTATCAGAACTTTCGATTCTAAATTGGGGTGGACTGTAATTATCTGTCGTCTCACACCTCCACTCCCCTTGCACCTAGAGGGTGTGTTCAAATAAAGTGAGAAAGAAGAAAAAAGCAGACAGGTGTGTGGTATTGTCTGTCTTGAGTGTTTGAAACAGTGGCACCCAGGGAATTCCCGGTGCACACATTGGCAGAGACGCACACAACGCATACCCACAATGCATCTGGTCACCCAACACCCCACCCTAAAAAATAGCTTCACTATTAGATAAACACTCTTTTTTTCCCACCTGTGAATGTGGAGGAAGACAAAAGGGCACAAACAAAGAGAAGAGTAAGAGGAGGTGTCAGATAGGCATGCTATAGGTCATGGAGATTCTCAAAGGCATTACATCTGACTCACACCTGGGTCACACTCGCTGGCATTCTGGGACCGCGGGGAGCAGGTGTGTGCGTATGTGTGCTTTTATGCGTGTTTGTGCAACCACATCGAGCAGATGGCAAGAGCAATAACTGACAAACCCTGAGAGGGAACTGAAAGCACCTAATAATTATCCCTGTGTTTTCTGCCACAAACACGCCAATTAGAATCCCAGCAACACCTTGCCAACACACACGTTAGTACGTCTGACACTGAGACCATGTGTACAAGGATATACTAAAACACGCTATTCTGAACAAAGGGCCATTGTTTACGCTGCGAATGTCTCATAATAACATGTTCTTTCTTTCCTTTCTCCTCACTGTGTTTCGGTCTCTCAGTCTTGCGGGTCTCCAGGGGGTAAAAGCAGAGATGTAGCTGTGGATCCCAACAGATGGAACGCTTGTTAGAACAAGAAGTGCACTTACAGGACCCACGGGCTCCCTAGAGGACCTGCTTTTCAGACTCAAGATACATTCAGATTCGGCTAACAGCAAAGTTCACATTGCTTTGTCGACTTTTAAGCTGTCAGTATGTTTACATGCACACTTGAAATGTGTGCAGTCGAGTTGCATGTATACATAACACAATGCATAAACTGAATATTTGTATTCAATTCAGAGTTGTGTAGTTTGACCTAACATCAAGCACAATTTCAGTCATGCTAACGGTTAAGTACACAAGTGTCAAACTTTTAAAGTGCATTTAAATTTATTTAAAGGGAAAGTACACTCAAAAATGAAAATAGCTTCACGGTTACTCATTACTGTCCCTTTAAATGTTGGATTTATTTCATGCACTTAAACATGAAAGCTCTAAAATAAAAACATGAGACGATTTTTGACTACTTTTCACACTCATTTCCATTGAAATTAGAATGTTCCCTACTTTGTGTCAGCATTTTTGGTTTATGGTATTCAAAGTACAAAAAGTCCTGGCAATTACCACATGAGTCAGATCCCTTGACTTCATCCACTTAAGATTTGCATTCCAACAAGGCAAAAAGACACTTCATACCTCTCAGCAATGTCAACATGATAATATCAGAGACTGGAGTACTCTGGTAATCCAGGATTACAGGAAGAGCTTGGTTATTAATACAAACAGCAACTGTAAAACAGTTTTTAAAAAATCCATCTTCCTTTAGACTGATCTGGTAGACGTTTAAAAATAATGCAAGGATCAAAACAAGCAGACAGCACTTACTGACCTGGGATCAGTGTAGAGGCTGAGGAGGATAGGATCAACCGGATACCCCCTGAGGTTCATCCTTTCATAAAACCAGTGAGAGACACAAGAAATAATATCAGTTCCGCTCCTGTCGGGGATTGTTGATCTGTGTGGAAAATGCTAAATTTAGTCATTACATTTGCTCTAGCTTGTGTTTGTTAGACCTGAGTGGTGGCTGTCAGACCATTCAGTGGTTACCAACTGATCTGAAAAGCACATCCACACGTTTAAATGAATGTCTTAATATAGCAACCACAGCATAGAGAGTGACAGGCTAGCATTGCCATTCTGTACGCTTTCCTTTCCTATAGAAAAAAAGAAACCTAATGCATTGTACATTTTTTACATAAGCCATCATATGCTCTCTTTTTTGTCTCCACCCACTCTTCTTTCTCACAGCACTGAAAATTAATCCCCTGGAACAGTCTTAAGGTAAACAGTGAG
This sequence comes from Enteromius afrohamiltoni, assembly GCA_034779775.1. Lineage (NCBI taxonomy): Eukaryota > Metazoa > Chordata > Actinopteri > Cypriniformes > Cyprinidae > Enteromius > Enteromius afrohamiltoni. The sequence goes on from JAUYWG010000040.1 coordinate 12,096,391, forward strand.
TGTGAAATCAGGAAAAAGAGCTGCAGGTCTTTTGAGGATCCAGCTCAGCTTATGAAAAGTATTTGACTTTTACAGTGATAAATCACACAAGCACATTTAAAAACCTTCTTATAATGCACTACTTTCTTGGGATAATTTTATCAGAGATATTCTCAATTATGTAGCAACCGCTTGATCAATACTCTGTCAATTGAGACCTATGGCAGGAAAAAGGCTATGATAACAAGACCGGGAAGACAGGATTATAAAAAAAAAAGAAAAAAAAAGAAAACTAAATTATTTACAGACAAATATTTTGGTCACAGTGGTTAAGGATCTTGACTGGTGACCTGGAGAATAAAACGTAATGATACATGAACTGCAAAAATTAAAAGGAAAAAAAAACATAGTGATTAACAAATAATAGTAATAGCTTTTTTATTTAATAAAATAAGGCAGAAAAATAAAATTAAATATAACATTTAAAAATATATAAAAAAATAGACTGATTAAATATATATATTGTTTTATACTGTTTTTCTAAATTAAATTTACCTCTATATTTTATGGAGACACCCACAGGTTTCCCATGAATCATTACAACTGATCGTAGACGTTCAGACACCCACTTAACCAGACACAATCAAATTAAACAAGCTTTCGATATATTTGGTTGACTTCTGATCAAACTGAGACTTTTGAATTGTATAAATGCACAGTAAAGTAAAAAAAATAACATACTCAAAATCTAAAAAATACAAAAAATGTGGGAAATATTTCTTGAATTTAAAAAAAAGACCACTTAAAACAACAGAAAAGAGAAGAAAAAGAAAATCATCAGTGCCCTAAAACTCTCCATTCTCAGTGGATTTTACATGTACATGTCTTCTGAGAAGGATTGTTAGAGATTTAAGCTAGCATTAGACAAAATACTACTTGAGTCCGATCTGTAAGAATAGCTTCCCACCACCTAATCAACCCGAGGCCTGTGCTGTCTGTCCGCCTTTGTTGCACCCTGAATAGACGCTAAATATCCTCCCAATCTCCTTCCTGGCTCTGGCTGAGCTCTCAGGACCCAGTCCATTCACATGCTAATGTAGACAGGCTTGATTCCTTAATCACAATCCTGCTGAAATCCAGGAACAAGGAGATGTAATAGGGAGCCATTTCCTCATTGTTATTTCATTTTTTTCCTCTCTGTAATTCTCTTACCTTCTCAGTTTTGCCATGAATTGCAAAGCAGGCAGACAAGAGTGGAAAAAGTTGGAGTCTAAGATGAGCCGTTTTTTATTGTAGCACTGGATGGTTAGTGCTCCACATCAATTCAGTGGAGGATTTGATTTGTTTCTGTTGACGAGCTCTGTTAATTTCCTCTCCCGCCTCATTAAGCTCTAACTGCCAATTAATGTCTTTTGTTCTCGATAACGGCTGCCTCCCAAACAGAGTCGCACACACACGGACACAGGCTTACACAACAATAGAGGAAAAGTATCAGTAGTACACCCCTATAGACGGGATAAGAGAGCGAGAGAGGGAGTCGTTGATTAATTGGGAGCTCAGTGGAACAGCAGGCAGACAGGATCTCTCATTAGCTCCTCTCCAAACTTCACCAACACTCAGACACCACTCGTAGCCCCTCAGGACATGAGGTCACAATCTCCCATGGCAACAGTTGAATGGACTAACAACGCCCTAATTGCGAAACCTAAACAATGACACCATATCTTCACAAGTTTGCACACATAGCCACACAGACACACATACAAAAGGTTCGGAAACGTCAGTATTCCTTGACGGAGACCTCAAACAACCAAACAAATAGATGATTTTGGGTGGTGCAGTTTGTTTATCCCTGGAGAACGGTTGTGTGTCACAGCACTCATCTCTGCTCTGAGAAATACTCAACTACGGTCCCATTATTAACAAAGAGTGGCTTTTCTGAAACACGGGGCTCTTAGATTGTCGAGTGTCGGGGAGAACCACGCTTCACCCTGCGGTCCATTAAGAAAGAATGGCTGTTTTTGTTCCAGCCAGGCAATAGAGACAGATACTTTCTGCGAGCGTTCCTATAGGGGCTTTTACAGGAAAATATGATTATGCTCTGATTCAGTTTTCAAAGAGATCCATCTGAAAGGTATTTGAACCTTACATTTTCAAGATGACCTTAATGAACTTTGGTCAACCCAACTTCTGAAGTACTGAGAACAGTCATCAACTTTTCATTTGAGTCTGAGAGAGTGGAAGAGAAAGAGAGTAAGAGAGAGATCAAAAAAAGAGAGAAGGGGGAATACATATTTACAGCATTTTTTTGTGCAAGTAGCCTGCAGAAATATCATTGGTAACCTTCTCTCATCTAACATAGCATTAAAAAACCATGCTGTCATCACTGTTTGTAGTTTTTCTATTTGACTTCTATATTAGTAATATAGCTAGCACCAGCCAAAACATTTATATCTTGAAAATAAAGGTACCAAAAGAGGGTTTCACAATGATGCCATATATTTTTTACTATAAAGTGTAATAGGAAAATAAAATGTTTTGACCATCAATGTAACTATCAATGGCAATACAGAACCTTTATTTATAAATAATCTTAACCAGCTGTTTTGGATATTTTTCAACTTTTATGTTAACTTCTCTACTTTGTAGTCGGGAAGTGCTAACAGAGCAAATACATACTCCCAATTTGTTATATCATACTACAAACATTAATATTACATACAGTACATTTGCAGATTTCATCCCTCATAAAATGCAGTACAGTACCCACTCACTCAAAGACTGTGTGTGATTTCGGATGCACCCCATTCAAGCAGATACTGTACAAGTTTTACAGGCTAAGATTTTTTCCAAGATGGACATCAAGTGAATTGGCTCGAAGAGGCTTTGTACAGATAAGAGTGGCAAGCCTCACCTATTAATGCCTATTCTCATCAGCACATGCCAACAATGTATATCAACTGAACCATAAATCAACCACCTGCATCAAGTACAGTGTCACTGGTCAATCTCCTCACTGGTCTCATTTGATAGTAATGTAGACATTAACAAGGCAGAAGTGAGCGAAGCTTCAACTTCCTGTCACTATGCAGCTGTTGCTGTGTTTACATTTCACACTGCTGTATCATTAAACCCCTCCAAAGCACTCCACAGAGAGATTTAATGTGAAAGGGGAAGCTCTTTAAAACAGAAACTGAGCAAGTTTATGCCAGTACAGAAGCTTGCATTAGAAAAGAAATTCTGCTGCTTGAAAGAATGATAGAAAGTCCAACAGATCTGGGACAACATTAGGCTCAGTAAATGCTAATAATGCTTGTATTGGCAAACTACTCCCAATATATCCATGAATAAATGAACATACACTGCAAAACATTTAAACAATGAGTCATATTTTACTTTTTGTAAAAGTCTCAGGGAATCTTAGGCAGTATCCGAAAATAAAATGACACTAGCTGCTGAAAGCAAAACAAACCCCCAAAACTAAATCATCTCCAGATCCAGCACAAGCATTTTCACATCCAGACACCCTCCTCTCTCGTTCTCTATCCCCACCACTGATCAGTGGATTACACTGATCAAATGAGACAGACAATATGCCCAACATGGTGGCAAAGCAGCCATCCTGCTGTGCCAGGGACTGACTGAACCCACTCACTCGCCTCTGCCAACCCATAGAGGACATGCAGACAGGGGCTGGCACGGGTCCTGAGCCCTGACCACTGCAGCTTCACACTCATTATCTCTTCCTGGGATTTCCTGTTAGCACACATGCATGAAACAAAAAGCACACACTTACATGCTGCTAGCATTAGCAAGAAACAGTTTTGGCTTGCTAACAGAGTGACAGAAAAAAAAACCAGACAGAAATATCCATCCCTCACTTTTTTGGAGTGCACACATATAGCTAAATATAAAAAGGACAATTATTTATATTATACCATAAATGATTATTGTAGTATAATAATATTAAACTTGTAAAACTGTCAATGTTCAATTTGACATTTGGCTTGCTTTCCACTTCAACAAAATGATCAACAGTTCTTTTATTCTTCACACAATTCTGTTCATGGTGGTATTAACTACTGCCGTCAAACCTAAAATAAACTCTCTCCCATCTGTTTCCATTTCTCTTCTGATTCTACTTCTGTTTCTCATTATTCAGTTTGATAAAGCAATTAAACAATGCAATTAAAAATAAAAATATGTTGTTAATGAGTCGTTTTGTGGTCCATTAGAAATCGGTGCTCTTTCTCACCTCTTAAACTAGATAAAAGGTGCAACTTTGAATACATTTCTTTTGTGTGTGTGTGTGTGTCATAACTCCAGCCTGTGTTCCCTGGTTTTTGTCTTTTAGGACTCTTGTTGTGTAATGTGTTTCTATTCATGGCTGTCTTTTGTTTTGGTTAGTGTTAATTTCATCAATAAAACTCTCCACGTTTGGATCCCTGAGTCTCATCAAATACAGTGCGCAAGAATTAATTGGATATTCATTTTAATTTTAATAAGCATATGCACTTAAACTTGAATATTTAATATTTATAATAATATTTATAATATAATATTTAACTATAAGATATGTATTTATGTAGACATTTGTCTTAGCCTGTACTGACTGAACACATTCAAATATTACTATTAACATATGGTCACACTTATTATAAGGTCCAATTCCAGTTCTCCAAAGATCCAATGTTTGCTATAAACAAACAATTACCTATGGCATTTTCCTCAATAACCCCCTAATTTGTCACTTATTAACAGTTATGTAGGTAGCTGATAAGTTTAGGCATTGGATAGGATTAGGGATGTAGAATATAGGCATACAGAATGTGCTGTACGAGTACAAATAACAGCCAATATGTTATTAATAGGCATGCTGATAAACAGCGAGAATTGGTTCCCATACTGAAGTATCACTATACATGCTATATATGTTTGCATAAATCTGAAGTGCTTGATACACGAAAACAAGTTTCCATTGTAGCCAAATTTCAGATGTGAAACAGTAGTACTGAAATTAAGTAATTATCCAAGCATCAAGTCTCCATTTGCATCCTCTCCGCACAAATCAAAAGTTCAATGGCACATCCAGAACACAATCAACAATCTCCTTTTCTCCAGTCACTCAGAAAAGAAGAGCACTTATGCCAGCAAGTTTTCTGTGATCAAGATTTTTTTTTTCTTTCTTCCGTCTCCTCCCTTCCTTGATGGTAATGGAAAGATGTCATACTATGCAATGGCCACTTCAAGTCAAAGCAATGGAATATTATATGATTTGCTTTACTTGTCTTACTATATATTAGGTGTCAAAGGAGGAAGCTTTATAGGCTGCATTAAAGACACTGGCAAATATAATTTTAAACAATTTTCTCAACTTACTGTAAGGTGTATGTAAACTATGTCATGCTGGTTGTATACAGTGTTGTAGTGAAGCAGAACAATTCATTACTGACCAGCTTTGATTTATGTGCAAACAAAACAAAATGCATTCATCTGCATGCAAACCTGGGGAATTAAAAATAATACGCACTCGATTCATACGCAATTATGACAACTGACAATTATGGTGTCAAGAGGTATGAATTACAACCAACCCCATCTGTTCTCACTGCCTCAATGTCATTATCATCAACTCTCTAATTATTCTCATTATGACTGTTTATTTAGAGTCACAATAGTCATTCTCACATGGCAGCATCATTCACAAAGTACCTTGAGAACACGACCACTGGTCCCCTCTTCGGCACTGAGATACATCCATCAGCATTAGCACCTGACAAACAGGTCATGCTTTAGGTTCAGGTCTTCAAGAACACCACAGCAACTAAAAATAATAATAATAAAAAAAACCTATGAATATAAAAACATCAGCTTTTACGGATTTAATGACATTTGCGATGCAGCGAGTTGACAACCACCCTCAGTGCACCAGTAACCACAGGAAATCATTAGCAGTAAGAGCTCATTTCAGCCCTGCTCCGTCTGATTGAGGAGCTAAAGGAGAACTTCATAATCATGTTAAATTAAAGGTCCTTTAGATTTAATCTTACCCTTTCCAATCTCTTAATTACTTATTTGTCCCAATTATTTGCTTTACTGAGCCCATTAACGGCCCTTTTCACCTCAGAATTAACCAGTAGCAGCTGTAATCATGCCAGTGTGAAGCCCTCTTCATTAGAGCGCACACACACACACACACTGGGGAACATGTCAGAGGAAGCTCACACTCTTCTGATGAAAACCAGCATTAAAGTCACTTCAGGTGGCATTTCAGAGAAAGAATCCAACTGTGCTGAGATGATCTGTGGCTGTCACACTTTCCTACACAACTCACACACTCATCACAGAATATGAATCATCATCCAGTACTCATGCCCCACTCTTTGTGTGATGCATCACTGCATATGTAATGTAATTTATGTGCAAATAAAATATTTCCTCAAACAGTCACCTTCTCAGCATGGTGCAAATCTTTCATATCTGCTGTGAATCATCCTGAAGATGCCTGCTCCGCTCGCTCTACCAAAACAGGATATTAACAATTAAAGAAGCAGCGATATATCATCATTTCTCTACACCCTAAAATGTTGGTACATGACGGACATTTATCATTGTGAGAATGAAGATGTGAACTGCATGTGCTATAATAATAAATCATTTGAGAAATGTGTGATGATAGCGTAAGCTTTGCTGTGTTAAAACCCATGTAAAAAGCAGATTAATATCTCAAAAGGGCTTCAAAAACATTGTCCGAACAAAGATTAAGGTGAACTAACTTTATCGGCCCATCTGTGCGGAACAGCATGCACTTGACTCCTGTGGTTGTTACATCTGATTTTTGTCAGAGATGGGCCACAAAACTGTTCAGGGCAGGCCATTCAAGAAATGGACGGTTTGTTGGCACTGCTGCTATATGACCTTAGAAGAGAAATTAAGCGATTACACTTTTAATGACCACTGCAGGAAATGTTCACTTAATCCTGTCTGATTGCTAAAGTTATACATTTCCACTTCCAACAGGTTTAAAGTTAATGACCATTATGGACATACCTGATGATTAACTTCATAATCACATCCTGCTGCTGTTTCCTTTTCTGTCCAGTCTGTCAGAGCACCAAGGTGGATGTAACTATATGGTACAATAGCATTTGTACACCATCCAAACAATGAAATGGCCAGAAACAATACATATATACAGAAAAATGTAGAATCAATTATATTGTGATGTAATAAACTTTGCAATACCTTCATCATGTGCACATAATGCACATAATTGTTTAAAGGTTTGGGGTCAGTAAGATTTTGAGCCTCACCAAGTCAGAATCTATCTGAACAGAAATACAGTAAAAACAGCTATTTGAAAAAATAAATGAATTCATAAGAAAGCAAAGCTGAATTGTCAGTAGCCATTACTCCAGTGTTCAGTGTCAAATAATCCTTCAGAAATCTTTCTAATACGCAGATTTGCTCAAGAAACACTTCTAAAACACATTTCTCCACAAAATAATGTGCAGCACAATCAGCAATGCTGCTTGAAAGTTTGTGAACCCTTCAGAGTTCGAAAAGATCAGCTGATTTCTGAAGTCCTGGAAGTTGACAAAAGGGACCCAATTCCAATTTTACTTTAGAATATCCTGGTATAATTAAGAATTTGTTGTTCCATCAATGATGGCAAGCTGTACTGGCTAGGATACAGCAAAAGAGCCTCAAATCATGATGCCATTGCCATGTTTTACAGACGGGATAAGGTTCTTATGCTGGAATGCAGTCTTTTCCTTTCTCCAAACATACCGTTACTCATTTAAACCAAAAAGTTCTATTTTGGCCTGAAGTGTCCACAAAACATTTCTCCATTATCCCTCTGGCACGTCCACATGATCTTTAGCAAACTGCAGACAGGCAGCAATGTTCTTTTTGGAGAGCAGTGGCTCTCTCCTTACAAATCATGTGCACCATTGTTCAGTATTCTCTTGATGATGAACTCAAGGATATTAACATTAGCCAATGTGAGAAAGACCTTCAGTTTCTCAGAAGTTACCCTGGGGTCCTTTTGCAATCTCACAAACTATTACACATCTTGCTTTAGGAGCAATCCCCATCTACTCCTGGGGAGGGTAGCAATGATCTTAAATTTCCTTTATTTATACAGTCTGCGGATTTGTGGTGTCCTAACTTTTTAGGGATGTTTTCCAGCCTAATGAGCAACACAAACTCATTTTCTGAGGTTCTCAGAGCTCTCCTTTGTTCATGACATGATTCACTTCCACAAACAGACTTTGATAGATCTCTGTTCTTTAAAGGAGTCATACAAAGCCAATTTTCCACAAGCTAATATGATTCTTTAGGGTCTTAATGGAAAGTTTCTCTTTCCAAAAAAATCTTCACGAGCTCCACTGACCCCACCCCTCTTCCAAGGCACTCTCATAGGATCTTTTTTTAGCCATATTCATAGTGAAACTTGCTAATTAGCACATTATTAGGAAAGGTGATTTGCAAAGAGTTATTAAAAGACATTATACTCACTGCTTCTGTAGGTGAGGCTGGATCATGAATGATTCTCACGAACATAAACGCATTTCGGTTGATCAAGGGGGCGTTTCCTTCAGAACCAAACATAACATTAATCCTCTGCATCATCAGTCACTCAGATGTCGGGAGTAAATGACTACTGCTATGTTCAACTGCATACATTCAACAGTCTCTGCATCTCGGTCAGATGAAGGTTCACTCAGGGTGGGTCTGAGGTAAGACACCGGTTCAGTCTGTGTGACAGGCTGCTGTCAATCAACTATTGTGGGAGTGGCCTCATGCATTTGAGAATGTCTTGATTTCAGAAGGGGCAACTCATTTTTATTAAATTTAAAGAACTGGTGGACTACTTGTGGGTCTTTATCATTGTAGGGTGGTGGTGTACACACACTCCCAACACACATTTCAGTCCAAACAGCTTGTAAAAGTGCATGTGGCACCGGATGACACCTTTAAATAAAACAGGCACACAGTGATGACTATTAATTGAAAACAGCTCTGAACAGATGGACTTTTAACTTCACATTTAAATTAACTATGAATCCCAGAGATTGTTATGCTTTTGCCATTCACAGATATGTAATATAAAGCATTTTCCAGAATAAATGACAAAGCATAATCTACATTTTTGTCTAATACGTTTGACTGGGACTATCTTTAGGGTCATATTATGCAAAATTCTGATTTATGCAAAATCGTTTCTGAAGGATCATGTCACACTGAAGACTGGACTGAACGGCTTCTGAAAATTCAGCTTTGCCATCAATGAAGAGGTCATTTGCAAAAACGATAAATGCCACTTTCACAAAAGACTGAGCTGATTGCCTTATTCTCCACATATAACGCAATCTGAAACATGTTTTATCAAAAAATGTCGGTATTGTTTACTTTTAAAGGCAATCACGAGTTTTCGTTTTACTGCAGAAACCAACAAGCCCTTGTTTTTAACTGATTAAGTCCGATAACTCCATTTAGTATTAAGGTCAGGTGACAAGTCTATTCCACTTTGAAAAGACGTGCTAGCTAAAAGGAGTTCCATCAATGTTCCTTAGTCTTTCCTAGGACTGCCAATGTGCTCCACACATTGGAATTCATTTATGTGTCCTGTATATGACCTCCCTTGTCTCATTTCTGCTAACCACTGACTGATACAAGAGCAGGAGTGCCGATTACTTCAGAATGTTCACCGATACTCATCATCATCCAGTCACAGTCACCCGCACACATTATACGTTAAGCAAACCAGAAATTGTGACTGATCGATAAAAGCTGCGCAATCCTGCGCAAATGCCAGCTCATCCCTTCCTCCTCACAAGCCGCGCTCGCGCTAACGCCAATTCCACCAGTGTTTTGTCTTCAGCAACGTAAAATTAGGCTTGTTGATGAATACAAATAACATCCAGCCATGCAAGAGACGTGATCAGTACAAGGCAAGTCACTTTAAATATTCTTAAACATTTTCAATTTTCTTAAAACACACACAAAAAAGTGTCAATGATTCCATATAGGCTGGATTTGGTGTTTGGCACTTTTTTTAATGGGTCATTTTGTGTTTCAGGAAAAATAAAA
>JAUYWG010000040.1:12106567-12142206 GCA_034779775.1 Enteromius afrohamiltoni
AAAAATAAAAGTTTTTTCTCAGTTCAACAACATTAAAAGAGGATTTTCTGTACTGATCACGTCTCTTTGCTCTCCAACGCTTTCGACATAAAACAAACTTCTAATAGGTAAATAATAACCATACTTTAAATCAACTTTAATTTTGTAATTTGACGTAAAGCAGTTATCAGTTTGAAAATGTTCTATTTTAAAATGCATTTTTTTTTAATCAAATAAATGCAGACCCAGTAAGCATTTTCAAAAATATTTACTGACCCCAAAATGTTACTGTAATTAGTGGATTGTTTCTTTTATTTCAGACTATACAAATGTAACACTCAGCATAAAAAGGATGTAGCAAGACAGTCATGTTTGAGCCTTTATAACAATAAATTTACCTCAGCCTCCACCTCCAGATGTGGCAAGAAACTCATGAACCTCACATAGACACATCACACTGCCCTCTCAGTGTCGAATCAGACAGATGAAACTAATCTTCTCACACCGACCTCTCCTCTAGTTCAGTAGGAGTCCCCTTAAGAGCCACAGGAAAGATTCCTGAGCACGCTCGTCACGCAGGAGGAGAGAGACGGCAGCGGAGGATGAGTGAGGTTACTGTTTCATCTGGCTCAGTACGCCTGGACTAATTTGAGGCCTGAGTGGAGAGGGCACTTGTGTGCAGGCCTGATGAAAGCTCTTCAGATGAGAGAAAAGAGTGGAGGATTGTATCAAATCGCTGGTCGCTCTCATAGAGAAGCCCTTCACTATCTCCCTCTCTTGAACAGTGCCTCTTCTCTCTCTCTTTCTCCGGTGGTGCCACTCAACAGGATAGCCCTTTAATCTCCACCTATTCAGCTGCTCCCTTATTAAGAGTGAAACTAGGAAGAAACAAAAAGAAAGAGAAAATAAAAACACACCTCGTCTATTTACAGCTTTTTCCACATCAGAGCAAAAGAAATGAAAGAGATGAGAGTGAGCGAGAGCCAGCAGGAAAATCAGTATGTTGGGATTTGGAGTGCATCTCTCCTTCTCCTTCATCCTCGCAGCACTCTTTCTGAGGAGAACATCAAACTCAGGGCTGCCTGCTAAGGTAAGCTTCAGAGAAAACCAAAGGAGAAAACAGAAAGCAACCAAAAGGAGAGAAGAAAAGAACTGACTTCACAAATGCTAAAAGGCACTCCGTCAGTGGAGTTTAAACAGAATCCACAGGAACTGAATTAACTTTGGGTTCGAGATTTTAAAAGGGCTTCTGGACAGGAAGTATAATGTAGACACCTGACTGCCAGAGCAGAGAGAAAAGAGACATCATGTGAAAGAGACAATCAAAATCTGCAGGGATTAGTGAAAATCAGTAACTCTCATTTGATCTATCTACTGCAATAATGTACAGAGCCAGGGGCTCATTTAACAGGCTGGTACATCAATCAGTCATCAATCTGCCGCTAACTCTCCTTTGCTAACAGCAAGACAAAGTTCATCATCTGGCCTAGTGTATTTGGACAGGACTACCCACATTAGCTGTACAGACTGTGGATGCAAGATATTCATGACCGATATCTTACAATAAAGGCCTGTTCATACAGAAGGATGACACCTATAATTTATATATTCTAATACAAGAACCACATAAACCCCACATGGAAAGTACAAAAGCACTACACACTTCCAACAGAATTAGAACAATCTTTTGGATTTGACAGTTAATTTAATATATAATCTGCCTAATTTTGGATTTTAGTTTTCAGTTGGAAAAAGACGTATTACCATACCACAACAAAAACTTTGTGCTTTTTAGCCTCCAGTCCTTTTTCTCAGTCAAAATAAGCAAGTTGAAAACATTTCCTCTATTCTTCTACGGTGCAAGGAAGATACAAGACAAAAAGTAAAAAAAAAAAAAAAAATCAGTTCATCCTGAAGTTTTTCTTTTTTTTTTTAAACACTGGTTTCTACAGATTTGAGTATACACATGACGCAGACACCCAATGCTTTAAATAATACATTTACTAAAAGGCTATTGTGGGCAAAGAATAGCAGCAAAGTTCACAGTGCAGAGGAAGTGTGAGGTTTCATTTCTCTAAGTTAGTCATTTTACTTTTCGAGCATCAGAATGCAGGAGGTGAGAGACAGACATTTACGGAAATCACCTGTAATGAAACCTACTCCAACCACCAAAATAAATCAACTGGCACAAACACTTCTTGGCTGATAATCCACTTGAGGTGAGGAAATCAAAAGGGCGTGTTGCGTGTGTCACCAGCTGTGGGGGACCGCAGGGCATATTTGAGTCAGCTGGGTCTGTGGTTCCAACAGATAGCTGAGGCAGCAGAAACAGTCTCTTTTACGCACACACACAATCAACTTCATGTCTCAACTCTTCAGTCAGCCTTCCAGCAGCTTGACACCATGTGGGAACATCTAGACATCATATCCAGCATTCCCAGCCTCTGTCATTAGTCTTCAAACTTAAGACGTATGGGGTTAACATGACACACACCCAGCCTGTGATTCAAATCCCACAGTGTTTGTCTCAATTAAACCAACATTCATGACACATCTTACAAAAAAAAAAAAGTTTATTGAATTATTAACAACTGTACATGATCAGTGCTGACACAGTTTGCTACATACTTTGGTGTGAAGTTGAGAGGTGGTGAAAGGCAGGCGGGTCAAGGTTTTGTATTGTACTAAAGTGAAGCTGACTCCAGTTCCCACAGTTCAGACAGTCCACATTTACACAAAAATAGTTAGCCAGGATCAGGTTTAAAAGAGCCATTCTCTTCTCCCTCTCTCACACGCACAGCCTTTCACACCGAGCTTCCACCAAAGTCAGTGCAGGCAATGAATATATTCATTAGAAAACTGGCTCAACTTGTACAGAAATAAATCCCCGATTGACTCTGATCACTCACGTAGAAGGTGGTTTACATCAATCTGTGAGTGAAAACAAGACTGCAGGCTCATTTGGGTGGAGCTCTACAGCAAATGTAAGCTGTCAATCACTGGGGTGAGTCCCGTTTCAACAACGGCGAATTATAGTGGGGCCGCTTATGGGATCAGTTGGCAAGTTACTCATCTCAATGTGCGATCCATGCCGAGTCAGCATGTTCCAATCACACTTCATTATCTGAATTCCTCTTTCCAACAAGACGCCACACAATGCAAAGGGCACAGAAAAGTAGTACAGTTAGTCATTTTCCAAGTTTAATATCGCTGTCAATTTACAAACATCTCCTCACTCTCCTCTGGGCTGTCTCTGTCGTATTCTGACTTCAGCAGAATTCCAGTCTGTTCCCATTTCCATGAACAGCACATAGGCTCAAAAAGCAAAAAAAAAAAAAAAAAAAAAAAAATTAGATCAGGAAGGGGTTTTCCACGTGAGCCTTTTAGCAAATGGCCAGCCCAGAGAGTGTGCTTACAAAATCAAAATTAAAAAGTGTCCTAATCTACATTCATCAAGCATTAAGGACATGAGGACAAAGAAACCCATCACAAGTATATCAGGACATGGAAATATATATAATTATATATTTATAAAACGTCTTTATTACTCCATATATACACTTTTTAACAAATTGTCCAGGGAGCGGGAGGCTAGAACTGAAGCACTGCTTCATATTACGTCACAGATCGTTCACTTTTTGTTAAAAGGAAGGAAAGGGGGGGGGGGGAGAAAAATACTATGGAAGGAATAGGCACACAATCCCATGAGCAGACCGAAAGCAAAGGCAAGACAATATTTACTACATTAGTGCCGTCAGGAAGTCCTTGGGACAGTTTAACACATTTCCGCTCAGTTCTGTAGAGGACCGCTCCACCGCTGTAAGAATCCAGGTGCGTTAAAAATAAAAACATCTGGGAACCGATCCCCATGGAACGACCAGTTCCTAACCTGGGTTCCCACTATAAGAGGAGGAAAAGGTGGAGGAGTGATCCCTTGAATCCAGTAAATATCAGGCCCAATGAGAAACTCCATACATGGTTCTTTACGACTGACAAAGCAGTGAATTTAGTAGATCACTTCATACACAGTGGCCTTCTTGTCTCCAGATCCTGTCACAATGTACTTATCATCAGCAGAGATGTCACAGCTCAGGACAGAGGACGACTCCTTAGACTGTGGAGGGAGGAGAGCAGGAAAACGATTAGCTGACATGATCAAACAGACTGGGTGACATCATAAACCGCAGAGCAGCATGTCAACATCACTCCCTTCTAAATATTAACTGAAGCATTTAAGTCACTCTGAGAGGCAAGTAGGTGTAGAGAGTTGGCAATGTATGTGAGCAGTGCAGAGCTGTGTGATTTTTGCCTGAAGCAGGGAGACTTAAGTCGCCCAAACAATTTAACGGCCATCATCTAATCGAATGCGAGCAAGAATTCCCCTCGTGTTAAAAACAGTATTAATAGATTACCATGTCAGCAGTCAGCTTGAAAAAATTAAAATGAAGTGACAGATAGTGAATATAAGAGTGGGAAGGTGATTGCAAAGATGTTTGAAATTATTTAACTCGGGGAATATTGCCTGCATGTCAGAACAGGACACTACATGATCATTTTATATCGAACTGTAATGCTAATGTTCTAATGAACCATGAACCATTTCTCAAAAGAAAGAGGGGAAAAAAAAAAACAAGCACAAATATTGCTGAGCAAACACTCACCAGTAAACCAAGAGCAAACAATATGACAAACCTGGAGTGGAGTAGCAGTTGACCGAGTCAAATGGATTATTTATTTTAACATTTCCATTTAGCTTTATTTTTTATTTAAGCTTAATTTATTTTATTCCTGTTATTTAAATGTTAACATTTATTTATATTCACCCATTTAAAACTTTAACCATAAAAACAGATTGAGAACTGCTCCACTGACACTAAAGATTGTCTGGGCTTTTTTTTATTATGATGTCCATTATTTTGACAAGGCCATTCAGAATGGCTCTAAAATATCAGCCTCACTCAAACTAAGCAATAAGTCATTAAACCTGCAACGTGTTTGTCAACAAAGATGTTTTTTGCATGCTAATGGCCCATTTTCTGTAGAGCTGCATCTCCACAGCAAAAATAAAAGCCGTCACTCAAAGACCCTATTACAACAAATAAAAGTCCCAAAAGAAAGCATGAAAACTGAATTTTACACTACAAACCACACAAACATTCTCACTGTATTATGGTCTGTAGCAAGGGGAGTGAGTGAGGTATTGATTGACATACCTGGAAAATGCTGGCACCATAGGGAGTCCTCCAGGCATTCAAGAGATTGTCCTTCCCAGTGCTCACAAACCATTTACCTTTAGGAAATGGAACAAACACACATGCACTAATGGGTACAGAGTCAAGGTTGATCTAAATGACTTGATTCACTACAGCTCGACTTATTTGGAAGTAGAGTGGGCCATTAAAGGAAAAAAAAGAGAGAGAGTGCTGGGGGTGGTACAAAGTGCAACCTGGCCTCGCTAAAATGGAAAAACACCACTGAATGCTAAAGTAAGGCTGAAGTACTCTGTGCAATTGTTTTCTCATGTCTCAGATATATTTTAAAGGAAGTATAATATCCCCCCTCTCATTTATTCTCGGGTGCAAGATGCACTACATATGAGGTTGAGTAACAGTGTCTTACCACAGTAGGCAAATTTGAGGGAGAGGACACAGCTCTCGTGCAGGTGCAGCTGGTACTTGTCAGGCTTAGTGTGATGAAGCACCTCCACATTACTGCTCTCCATTCCCACAGCCAGCCACTCGCCCGTCGGACAGTAGCCCAGAGAGAAGATCTAGAGCACAAAAGCTCCATCACAACTGATCTAAAAGTGCATAGACTATTCATGCAAAAAAACGGATTTGGACTTCCAATACATTATCAGAAGTGGAAAAGTCACTGAAATTAGTCAAGAAAATAATATAAATGTAAAATAAATATAACATATTAATGTAGTGTTATAGTGCAATGTATAAGCACTCAAATTCATAAATAAACTGTCAGCATATTACAACGATTTTTAAAGGATCGTGTGGCAAACAAAAATTACATTTTCAAATTAAATTTAAATAAAAGTGCAATAATATTTCACATCAACAATTCTCACTGTATTTTTGATAAATGCAGTCTTTGCAAGCATACTAGAGTTTGGGGTTGGTAAGATTTTATTTGTGTATATGTTTACCTGTGAAGTAAAGTCATGCTGCTGAAGCTGTCGCCCCTCTCTCAGGTCCCAGGACCGTACCGTGTTGTCCAGTCCACCTGTCCAGAGTTTGGTGCCATCATGGGAAATATCTATACAACTTGCACCATCTGTGTGGCCCTGGAACTGCCTACATACATAGACAAGACATATACACATTGTTGTTTAATGCATCAGCACAACGTATACATCTCCTTTCTCAAAGAGACATTATTCATGCAACATCACCTGGCATGCATCCTACCTGACAAGGGTTTGGTTGTGAAGGTCCCAGACAGCAATATTTCCATCACTGCAGCAGGAGAAGCAGACCTTGGCATCAGGGCTGATCGCCAGCGCATAGCAGGCTGGGGCAGAAGAGGTGAGCTCAGCTTTGATACGGGGAGTCTGAGAGGCCAAATCCCATATGGTCAGAGTGCTGGCTTCCCCTCCAACGATCAAAGTGCGGCCATCCGGAAGCAGCTTACAGGAACGGATATAGTTATCCCTGTTCTGAGGAGAGAGAGAGAAGCAGGGAACACATGTTGAGAGAAAGACATTTTTGAAATAATACATTAAAAGAGGATTTTCAGAAGGTGTAAAAAAAGCATAAACAATTTTGCAAGAATACGTACAAATGTCCTTCTCCAGCCGCTCAATAATCAGGCTGAAGAGGTGAACCAATCTAAATGGCAGGCCTGAATAGCAACTGTTCAGCTCCCTGTTATTTGCTCTGGCTCTCTAAATCCTGTCTAACCTGTGTTTATGAAGGTTAATCGAGGAGGAGAGGCGGCAGATAAGAGGGCACAGAATGGTAAGTGGGTAGGGAAAAGCTTTTAAGGGTTTTTAGTTGCAGCACCAAGATGAAGCACATTTTCAAATTAGCAGGAGAATTGTAGACCTGTTCCTGAGGGAGATCAATAAGTCCAGGCTTTCAGACAAATTAAATCACTTTATAATGACCGAACAGCTCAAATACACCGCTTTCTGCACAACTGAGCATGCACAGAAAAGCAAGTTACACAGACTGAGGGGGATAAATGCAAAGCCATCGTGGTATTTTCCCCTGAAATAACTACACATAGCCCGAGGATTGGTTCTTTATTTAGAAGGGGGATTAAAGGGAGGATAAAAATAGCAATATTTTAAAAAATTAAGACGACTGAAACTAAGATAATTTTGGTAATTTGTGTGGACCGATTAGAAAACATGAATTATTACCAGACAGTCGAGTTGTGAGACAGGGCTCTTGCTTCCGGGCTGACTGATATCCCAGATCTTCACGCAGCCTTTACCGCCAGTATAGACGTGCCGCGTGGGGTTGCTGATGGTTACGGCACACACCACCTCACCGTGGCTGAGTGTGTTGATCTGTCGGGCATGACGGGGAATGCCTGGTCCAATCAGAGCATCTGGAGGAAAAGGTACTGGTTGCATCTGGCCATCTGCACTAACGTGGAAGGAGTAGGCCCTGTTTATCAAAAAAAAGAATTGGAATGATCAATAAATCAATAAGAAATTCTCATACATGTCACATGATCTGTCATATCCTTCTAATGTGTTGATTTGGTGCCCAAGAAACATCAAGTAATGTTGAAAACAGTTGTAATACTTTATATTTTTTCAATATTTGAGTCAATATTTGACCAATAGTTAAAAAGATTGAAATTCATCAAGTATGAATGCATACTTGAATGAAATAATGAAAGTATTAATTTCAGAAAAAAAAAAGAAAAGAAAAATTCTAACATTCACATGTGTTATACATAGTTTGAGCTCAACAACAGCACTTACGGTTTTCCTCCAGGTATAGAGGTCAGACTTGTTGGCAGACCGGGGGCACGCATGTGGGGATGAGGATCAAAGCCCGCCTACAACACACAGACATCTTAGCATAAAAAAGTCAAATATAAAAACACATCAGCTGCAAAACATACAGAAACTGGTTTTAAAGTCTAATTATTCCCATAATAGCTCTATTGTCACATTGTAATACATTGTTAATATTCTAGTTTAACTCTTGCTCATGCTTTATCTCTTCCCTTAAGCCTCCAGACAATTGTTACTTCCAATGCCATCAGCGCATTCATAGAGTTGCAGAACAAACGCAGTACAAATGTAAAAAGCAATATTTAACCGGAAACTATCCTAACAGTGTATGCATGTAAAGTTAGCCTTTGAGTTAAAGAGCCGCGTGTGGTGGAAAAAAAAATGGAAAAGAACAAGCTTCTGCAAACCTTTAGGAATGTGTCAGTAAACAAAGGAAATAAAGACAGGGAGTCTAACCATAGGTGAGCGGCCATAGGCAGCAGCAGCTGCGGCACTCATCTGAGGGGAGATGTGAAGACCAGGGTAAACACCCGGACTGGTCAATGAGCCGTTCATCTCTGGGTGGTGACCCATCATGGCAAACGGAGCCCCATATGGCGCTGCAATGGACAATGGTGTACGTAGAGCAGGTGCTGCTGGGAATATAAAGAAACGAAGCCAAAATTGAAAAGCTATACAAAGCATGCGTTCACTCACAGGTTTGACTTAAGCATAGCCCCATCATTTTTGTGGCTCCAGATTAGCCACATAGCATTATCAGCTCAGGTGGTTAGTTTCAAAAGGTTGGCCAATGCTCAAAAATATGGTCAAAAAAAGGTTTTCAATAAATGTGAACGCTTACTGAATGGATACGTTCAAAAGTGAGCTACTACTTACTCAGTGCTTCCATGCCTGGTGGTTTTCCGGGTATGGGCCTGAGTCCAGGGGTGTTGCTGGTTCCTGGGGTGGGAGCGTCATTGCGTGGGGTGGGGGTGTTGGACTTTAAACCTGGGGTGGAGGACTTGTCGTTCTGAAAGATGAAGGAACAGAGATGGAATTAACGGAGCTAAAGCTACATACCACAAATGCTCAAATCCAGAGAGCTCGCTCGCACTAATCCAGTCAAACACTGACAGCTCATTATAGCTGAGGAGGATAAAGCTAAACTTCAGACCGAACCCTTCCCCGAGACCTCATCCTCTCACTCATCTTTAATCACTCTCGCTTCTCTCTTTTCTCCTCTTCCCCTCTGAGGCTAGCTAAGCGCATTGAGATATTAGCCAAGGCTAGCGGCTAAGCCGCTGTTTGTCTGACAGTAGCTGATGTATTCATGTTACGCTTCAATTTGACATTTACGCTGCCGCTATAAAGCTGTGGAGAGGAAGAGGGTTTTGCAAATGTGCAGAGGCTTGACACCATAAATGTCCATCCTCTATTCCCTAACGCTTACGTGTGGGTGGTCCTTCACTTTTGAAGAGGGGGTGCTCCCAGAGGAGGCCACAGAAGCCGGGCTGTTGGGGGCATCTTTCTTCAGCGCTCTGGCCTTATCAAGTCCATTCTCTGGAGGAGAGTGAGATGGACTGACCCTTGGAGTGGCTGGATCCTACAGTGTGAAAGAGAAACATCAGTCACATTCGAAAGACTAGCAGTTCTCAAACCAAAAATGGGAAATACATATACTAGTTTTTACCTCGTTGGACACATCCACGACCAGATCGTCACTTTTGTCGCCATCACTGTCCTATAGTGTATAAACATTTTAAGAAGTACAAAAATAAATAAATAAACATTTCGCTAAAACAGCTGGCTGTAAACGTTGACAATGTTATAGACAAGTTACTATACACTACCATTCAAAAGTTTGGGGTCAGAAGTGATTTTAACATTTTTTAAGTCTCTTATGCTCAAAGACTGTGTTTATTTGATAAAACGGTAAAAGGTAGTGATATTGTCAAATGCTATTAACTTAACAGCTTTCTCACTTCAAAATGTAATAGGATAATTGGACAGACACAAAGCACAAAGGTTTTTTTTTTTATATAGAAATTGTTCAGCAAAATGTTAAAGTACACTCATTGATGATTAATTTGACAACCTTGGTAAAGCTTTTGAACAGTAGTATATGTTTTTAACAACAAAAAGAACAGGACTTAATTAGGGATGTACAATATATCAGCTTCATATTGTATCATCTGTAAATATTAGATATGCCACAGTGCTAAATCTCTATATAGATCACTTCTGCCCTCATTCGATGCTCATTTAGTCTTTAAAACACTAGTTAAACAGCTAAATGAAATCTGTAGTAAGTCATGATTTGAAAATCAATTTAAAACAACTGATTTCAATAATCGGGGCAATATTATACTGAATCTTACATATCGACTCATGTTATCCTTCTCCTCTACTCTGCGTTTCTTCGGGTCCAGGCTGTATTCAGACGAGCCTCTGTGTTTCTCACTGGCTCTCAGGCTGTCTGACGGAGATACTGAATTATTCTGCTTAAACAAAGAAATAAAAATTTGATCAGCACAAATAAAAGGTTACCACTTTTCACTTGGTGAATATACAAACTTTACTTTCCCCTGAAACAATGCTACATTCACAGAATTTGACAGAACCCATCAAATTTCATGTAGCATTCATATATTTACATTTGCATGTTTATTACATCTTAAACTCTCCATCTAACAGCGTCTCCCTTAAAAAAAAAAAAAAAAACATAACAGACACTTGAAGTTCAGCTCATTAGCTGCAGACATTCAGCTATGCTGAGGATGGCCCAGACTCTCAGCAGCACAAATACAAATAACACAGGCGACATGGGGCCACCGGTGGCTTTGAGCGAGCCATGTGTGTAAATTCCTTGCTCGTACAAGGTAAACACGGAGAAGCGAGGGGGGTTAAGCCCCAGGCCTGGTTAGATCACCCCGTACTCACTGGCATGGAGAAAAGGAGAGAGCGCGGGGCTTGCCAAGCAAGCAAGTCCAGGCCCCATGAAGCAAAGCAGGCAGGACAGCTGAGCAAACTATCCCTGAAGAGGGAGGCCTCTAAACCAGCCTGACCACACCACACTTCAAACATTCTGGGCTAACCTCGCAGCCCTGGGCAACCTGCAGCGAGCATTACACAGCGCCAATGCACCAAACTGGACAGCAGGGTCAAGCGAAAACTGATCCCTGCGGCACGGAGGGGGCAGAGAGAGAGAATAACAGTGAAACGCAAACACCAGACCAGAATAAACGGCCCCTCACCCTGAGAGTTAACCAGCCATACGACAGCTTGTTTTCCTACCCTCCTGTACATGCCTGCCCCGACTAAAACACAGCAAACAGCCACCCTTTCACCACAACGACTGGTCCTTAAAAGAGGGAGCGGGTCCAAGTATGCCACTTTTATACTTCGGTCCTCTGCCAAGACCACTTGTAGAGCCACATTATTAATCGAAAAAAAAGTGAAATAGCAATATGTGCTTAGAGCGATTATCAAATTACAAATGCTGAGACTGATTAAAAATAAATATATGCACAGTGTGTTTCGGAGCAAAGTGTTCTGTATGCAAGCAGCAGCCTCTCAAAATAGCTTCGTCACAGTAAATACTGAACCTCACAAACAACATCTATAAGCTACAAATTTGTGTCGCTAATGTCCATTTAAAAACTCAACACATACCAACCCAACATAACCATCTTCCCTAAATTATGATGAAGAGCTGCCAAAAAAAAAAAAAAAATGGATTTGGGGAAATCCTGTGGTTTTCGGTCTAAAAAGCTTGATCGTTTACTATGATTTGCATACTTGAAACATAATAAAAGACGACAGACAATTATTATTTTTGCCTGTAAAATAACATATTTAATAACATGTTATTTTACAGCGAGTTTCAAAAACTACAAAAAGTACTTTTAAACCTTGTGTAGGTACCCTAGGAGAAAGTCACAGCAGAAAAGACAGGAAAAAAGGAAGTAAGAGCAGCTGAAGCTACACAGGCCAGAACGCACCGAGAGTGGCAGCGGCTGAGTGGCGCTCCCTCTGTGAGCACGGCTGGGCAGGCGGGCACCATCTCTGGGCCAGAGAGTGTGGCACTGCCAGTGCATGATCTCAGTGCCAAGCCCACACTCTCGGTCTGACTGACAAACCTCTATTCATGCAGAGAGAGAAGGGGAGACAGATGAAAAGGAGGATGTGGCTGGGCCAAAGGAAGTGATCTCCAGGCAGAAGGAACTCCATGCTCTCCTGGAGGCGACACAAAGGAATCCCGGCGGCTTAAAGCCCACTCACAAACACTCTACAACAATCTCAGTGTTGCTTTTGTCAGCACTAAGCAGGCCGTTTCTCTCCCCACCCCCTTCTTCTGCTAATCCAAAAGTAATAAACAGACCTAGACTGCTCTCTCAGCCTGACAGGGGAGCTGCGGGTTTAATAGGCTGACCTTTTAAGACAGGCTTAACGTGACTCAATAAGCAAAGTCAGAGCGGTGCTATCAGATGACCCGTGACAACAGGAAGTTCTGGCGGGCAGAGAGCAGGATGGCCGCTGCTGCACTAAGCGCTAATCAGCAGCAGAGTCTGATTTCTGCAGGCATGACTGCACCCATTCACACTGCTACCCATTCAACACACACACACAAAATCTATTGCCAAGTCAAACCTTTCTGCATATCCAATTTAAGAGGCAAAATGGGGCAATCCAGCATTTGGGAGATAGGGAGCCTAAGTGGTTATAAGAAAACTGCAAATAAACATGACAAGAGATATCCACAGAGGGACAGAAGAGAGCTGTGGAGACCCAACGAACGAGCGAAAGAGCAGTTAGCAAAACTGAAGAAAAGAGGCACAAGAAGAAACAAAAGGAGGCGGCAATGAGATGTGGTTGAAAGAGTCAGGTTTATCTGAGCTAGGAGCTGCAGACATGAAGAGTGGGTGAGGACAAATCCTTTAAGATAGAGAGACAAAGTCTTTTTTAATTGTGATGAAATTATAGCGCTGCTAATCCCTGGCCTGTGCTTTTGCGCATTTTTTACCTGGATTAAAAGTAGGATTATACAGCAGGCCCCCCTCTCTTTTTCATTTATTTTTTTTTTTTAAAAGGCTTAGTGTGCTGTAATGCTGCCTGCTCTGCTCTCCTCTCCTCATGCTGTTAACGTGCCGCTATCTCCACTCTTCATCACACATCAGGACTTAAAAGTAATAGCTCGACAAGAAGTGTAAATTCTGCCACAATTTGCTTCATATTGCTCCAAAACTGTTGGAATGGCAGAACAATAAATTGTGATGACATTGAGGAAACTGGCATGTAGAGCCTTCTCTTTAAAGTTTGAGATCAGTGTAATTTATATAAAACAAAGAGACGATCATGGTGATCCACTTTGGCACATGGCAGTGCAGCATCTAACACCATTGTGGTGTCGGTACTTAAAGTACACAAAGAACAACAATGCAAACACTTGCTTAAAAAAAAAAAAAAAAGCAGAAACGCATTGAAACTCAGAAAGTGACAGAACTCACCGTGCTAGACTCCCGCTCTTTATCCATGGGATAATGAAGAAGTTGTTAAAAGAAACAGATAAAGAGAAACAAGTCAGCATTTACATTTATTTCCTTACCAAAGCATACCACATCAGGACATTTGTTTTTGTTTGTCTCTTCAGTGCATAAGTGCGTTACCTCTGTGCTCCAGGTCATGATGGTTCTTCTCGTCTTTGACTGGAAGGTGTGCCTGGCTGCCCAGAGCTCCCAGCGCCAGCAGACCTGACCCCGTGACTGGAGGGATGCCTGGGGGCTGCAGCCCCGAGGGGTGAGGGGGCAGCTGGACCGGGGGTCCGTGGGCAGCATGAGAAAGGTGTTGAGCCTGGAGCTGCTGCTGCTGTCAACACACAGACGTACATCAAGTGGGTCGGAGGGAAGAGGCATATGGATAGCACACACTGAATAAAGGTGACTGGTTAAGCCCCTCTCTCACAGGATGCACAGAGAGGAACTTTGGCACCCTAACGCCTCCATTAGTGGCTGGATCAAAGCGGGACACCCTTCACAAGGACATGTCCTCCTTGAGCTCAGCAGAAACAGCTCACCCTGACACAAACTACAGATTTCTAAACATGCAATGCTCTTAAACTACACTCCTTTACATGCATCTTTTTTTGCAACAAACCAGAAATACATAAAACTTGTTGACTCGTTACATAAGCTAAATTTACACATACTCCTAACCAATACAATAACTAAACAATATTACAATAAGGGTGCATGACTTTCTGGTATTTGCTTTCTGAGTCAATATATATACACACACACACACACACACACACACACACACACGCAGTCAGTTAGTGAGTTAAGCAAAATATATGTAAACATCAAATGAACGCCATCCACTACAGTCAACTCACAGCCAATAATATTTCAGAGTTTATACAGGTCTGTGGTTATCATCTCTTAGGCTATGCCACTCCTCCTTGCCTCCTTAGCAACAGCCAATCAGACAAGCCATTCTATGTTTGTGTTAATTGAATAGCCTGTAACACTTGGCGATCACACTGAAAAGTGTTAGGGTCTAAAGAATACTGGGGTCTCAACTTCACTTCAAAAACCCAAATATAACACACAGGGGCTGTCTTTAGCACTGACCATCAGAGCAGGGTAGACAGCATGAGGCTGCTGCTGATGAGAGAAAAGAGACGAGCCTGTCATTACATGCTCACAACGCTCACTCATGAATAACACATCCCCACTTCTTAAATCCACCCAGGCACATGAATGCTGACCAACACCATTTCAGCAATGAAGCAATGTGCTTTTGTATTTAAATGTATGCGTTTCTAATCTAACCACAGTGCCAAACACCCTAAGCATCCTAGAAAGACCGTGATCACTACGAGTCTTCCACTAATAGCATAGCAGTGACATATACAACTGGCCAAACATTCGCTTTTATTACAAGTCACGTTTTGAGTCAAACTGAGGCCATTTATGCTGCTAGTGTGAAATGCAAATGAACAGACAAAATATGCAGAATGAATCTGGTGTTCTGTTTCTAAACAGAGCAAACCTCTGCCACTGAGGTTTTACATAAAAAAAAAAAAAATTAAAAATAAAATAAAATTCACAACTTTTTCGGAAATTAAGGTCTTGTTTGGCTTAACCATCACATTTGCATTAATGTGCATTATACTTGTTTATATCTAGTCCTTTCATATAAATAATAAAAGGGCTTTGAATTTTTTTTAACAGTCATCAAATCACCTTAATTTTAGGAATAAACAGATGAAAGGCTTCTCATAACTGGGACTTTCAGTGTGAATTTACCTCTGCCATTATAAGTCTGTCCTTATATTTGGGCTCCACAATTGAAGACGGACAACAATTAAATTTATAGAATAAAAATAATAAAAGTTATATTACTTTTAGTAATTTTACTTAGTGATTTGATCACTCACAGCCCTGGCATGCATACATGAATATGCAAAAACTGCTATATATGCGCACAATTGCATGTGTTACTCATACTGTTGCTTTTTTTGGCACGGTTGCAGAATCATTAACATAAAAACCTTGTCGCCTGTAACTTATTAGCAAAGCCGTAGACATGCACAGCACTGTCACTTTAACAGGTCATTGGTACCACAGACTAAAGCTTTCACGGGCGTCTCATCTCTTGCTAACCCACTTATTTGCCTCTACCCCTCCCTGTGGAGATCACTCCCTCACTCAAAGTCTCTCTCTCCTTTCACAATCCTTCTCTCTTTCTCTGTCGTTCGCTCTCTGTGTGCCAAACGCTGCTGGCTCCTGATTAACAGTGAATCTTTAATGACCCACCCCCTCCCCCTCCCCCGTCAGGGCACACAGATTGATCTCCTGCCATCTCACCAGCCAACAAATAAAAGCTTGTTTCTTTCCAAGCCTGTGAGGATGTGTGTGAGAGTGTGTGTTAATTCCCGCAACAGTGCGGCAAGTGTCTGCCTGACTACATCTATTTATCCACCATCATGATGACCATGTGACTGCTAAGTGTGTGTATGTGTGAGCAGAAGCAACAAGCCCTGCCCCCATGCCTCCCCCACCTCTCGCCAAGCTGCTCTGCTGAATGGCTAGCTGTTAAATGATGGAGCCCCATCGACAGTTGCATTCAGGCAGATTCGAGGAAGCAATTACCTTGAAAACAGGGGTCAGAGTCTTGGCTCATTTGCCTTTATTGAATTCCAATATCTGGCTCTGGCTGTCCTGACCTAGCTCAGGACCTCCTACCCACCAGCCCAGCCCAGCCAAATCAAAGTTGGATAGCCACGCTCGCCACAGGAGAAACACTAAGTTTACTTCCGATACAAGTTTGATTTTAGCTACTTAGTAGATTTTACTACGAGGCATGCAATTGGTTGTCTGTTGCTAAGCATCTAGCCACAACATTTTAACGCCACATCTTTTCACACTCCACAAGATCAGCACCACAATTTAATATGCTACCGCAGCTCTGAAGCAATGTTTCATACTTCAGGGAAAAACAGTTGCTAGCCCGCTTCTAAAACACAAGTGTGAAACATACCTTTGCTCGGAGTTTAAAGCTGGGTTTACAGTGACAATAACCAGGGGTTAGGCAAAGGGTAATTAGGCAACACAAACCTACTTGAATTTATTTAAACAGTTTCTGTATTAGGCTAAGTCAATAGGATGCTTCTCAATGCTCCTTACCACAAGCTCTTTAAAGTATTTAACATGGCTAATCGCAGACAACCCTGACAGAATTAGACTTCTCCCTTTGTGTGATCAAAACAAGAGCTTAACTACACAAGCCTAAACATGTTTCTCTCCACATGCCTCTCAAACCCTGTGACAAACAGACACACGGAGAGAGAAGCACTACACGCACAAATGAAGTCAAATGATCCAAGCGGAACACACTGACGAGACAAAAACAACAATGGCATAAAAAAGCAAACATCGTGGTGTAAACATATGACATTTTAAATTAAAACAAAGTAAAATCAGACCATGAAGGGCAGGGGCAAATCTGCAGCAAAAGACCGATGGGACTAAGACACACCAACAATCCTGATCTCCGCCTAGAACACAGGTATAAATGTCTCTGGCAATCACGGATTTGCCTTTGGACTGTTTAAGAGCTGTTGAGGTGATAGGTGTTGGATTGAAGGTTTTACAGTGGAGGATTACAGCTGATGAATCACCTTTGACCCAAACCCCGCCTGTGGGAGTAGATTAGTGTGCCTTCTTAAGCAGCCAATTTGATCTTTATTGCTACATACTATAAATCCAATTGTGATTTAGGAGCCAGGCATGAATGCATTAGTACTCTGAGCTGCTTGTGTGCAGGTTTGTCCCTCGCCCTGGTCAAATGAAGGAGAAAGAGGGGTATACACACGGTGAGAGGCAGATTGGGAAGTCCACGTACCCCGATGATGGCATTCAACTCGGTCATTGTCACTTGCTTAGCACGTTCAACAGCCTGAGCAACCTGCTGTTGGTGCTGGAGGAGAGAGAAAAGACAAATCAATAAACTGAAAATTAGCATGGGCTAATAGAAGTAATGGCACAGTGATGGCTTATTTCACAAACAGAAATGGAGAATATTTACCTCTTGTGACAAAAAAGGCATGATTTGAGCAAGAATCGCATTTAGCCGTTTGGCAATCTCAGTCTGAAATAGAAAAACAGAGACATACAAACAGCACGGTTATTAAATGTTGTCAGCTCTTCTCTAATCACTCAAATGTACTTAATTCACGACAGCGTGCGCTCCAGCACTCTCACGTTACTTTCACATTGCTGAATGCTCTAATCAAGCCTCTGCGCATCTAAACGAGGCATGATGGGATACCTCCAGAACTCCTGATTAATGAAGTAAAAACTTCAGAAACGTCTGTCTTCGCTGATGTTGCCATGTGTCTGATTCGCCGCATAATGAACACGAGGCTCTTCAAGAACTGATATGGTGTGTGTGTGAGGCCCGCAATGCCAAACGGCGATCCAGCACACTGCTACTGAAACAGATTTGGCCAAATCCACAGCTCTGCCAGGCCAAGATGGGCAGAAGGCCTGCGGTGCCCATCTGGCCAAGAGATGGAGAGAGGGAAGGAGGGATAAAGGGGGAGGGGGAGGGGGTCGTCTGGCCTCAACCACCCCCCCTCATTACCCAGACAGATTATTTCATTAAGATGCTGAAATATGCTAATGCTGATTTGGTGCTGGGAGATTAACGATGGCAATACTGAGCAATTACCATTTTTCCCCATGCTCCCATTCCAGCAGCGCAGGAGGCGAGGAACCAGAGCCCTACAGCAATATTCAAAATGACTTTTATTGATATGGAGAGACGGACAGGGTAATCAGCCAACATGCTCTGCTTCTCCTGCATTACTCACGGCTACCTGAAGCCCCCAACAGCTATATTTCATCATGAGCTATGCTAACGCTTCAGGATGAAAAGGAGAAAAGGGGAAGGGAGGAGGGAGAGGAAGTATGGGGCGGTGAACAAATTGATTATAGGTTGGAGCAGATGGCCCAGCAGGTGAGGGAGGAGAGAAATTTCTCTTTCTTTCACTGCAAGCCACATTCCGTTCATTTTTTGGCAGCGTGACCTCTGTGCCTTTGGGAGGGTGCTGACCCTGGCACTCTGATGGATTCGCCCTCTCTTTAGAGCGGACGAGAGTGGATGAGTTGTGACCTGTGATGAACTGTCTCTAGGGCCGTGAACAAAGGATCTAAGCCCTCTCCACACCCCTTCAGAATCATTGAGCTATTAATGCTTTTTCAGCTCGGCTTCACTGCATAAACACACACTCCTTCGCAAAACAAACATGTATAACAACAATAATCTGTTGGTGTCTTTCCAAAGCAAGGAAATATTCGTACATGAAAACGCTGCCTGCTCTCATACGCCAGGCGCACACCAAGCTTCTTTTTCCATCGTTTCACCCCCCCTCCTCCCATTGGCTTCCATTCCTGTATGCCACTCTGAGGTTGCCACAGCAACCGGTCCGCCCCTATCTCTCCCTCAGATCATTATGTAAATTGAAGCTCTGCTTGACCATAACAGGCAGTAAAATCATATTACGCGCACAGGGGCAGGTCATTAAATTGAATTTTCGGCCTGTCGATCAGATCAACTCAGCAAATTAATGTGGGATGAAAGGGGGCAGATGGGGGAGGGGGGGTAACGGCTTCTCTTTCATTGGTGGGGTGCGTGTGTGTTAAGAGAGAGAAGACAGGGAAACATTACCCTTCTGCCTGAGCCAAAAAAAAAAAAAAAAAACCTTGGTGACTTTCCAAAGGAGAAGATATTCTACAGCAATTATCAGAAATGACTTTCCCACTGATACACGGCATATGACTTGTTAGTACACAGCACACCATGTACCACAAGATCTAAATACAGAGAGCACTGAGCACCTGATTTACCAAAACAGCTTCCTGTTGTGATGCCGACTTAATGCGGCTTGTGGTAAAACAAAAATATCTACATTTACATTCATAAAAACTAAACACTTTAGGCAAGATATTATACAAGGCCGAGTATCATCAAATCAAATGTTTATGCATCCTGATCCTACAAATATGCATTAAGATTTTTTGTTTCGTGATACTGACTCACATGTCATCTCACATAGTGTGTGTGTGTGTATGCATTATTATATATGACAGTAACGTTAACTAAGATTAGTACCCAAGTATAAGATGAAGTATTGTTCACTCTTAGCTCATGCTTACTGATGTTGTTAAATAACGTTAACTAATTAACCTAATTATAAAGTGTGTGTGTAAATTAAAAATCTTTAATTTAGTGAAATTTAGATTTCTATTTCTTTATTAGAGACTTGGACTTATTCTCAGAGGTAAAAAAGCCAAAAGGGCCTGAATCTGAATCACTTTACACAAACTACATCTCAGATTAAACCCCAGAACCATGGGATAAGAATAGGAAGTGCAGTATTGCCGAGTTCCAGAGGTGCGCCTTAAAGCTATTAGAATGGCTCCCACACAGGCTGATACAAAAATAAATAAATAAAAAAATAGGGCACAGGGAGTGAAAACAAGGCCCTTCAGCAGAGAGAGGCTTTCTGCTCAGCTTCACAATCCCAGGTGCTCAGTGCTGTCAAGCAGCATGTGAAGAGCTCTCACACACAGCCCTGTCAATGGCACGCCAGAAGCCATTTACCTGTTGCTGTGGGTACGAGCTGAGAGCAGGGAGACACTGATGAGGATTAAATATGCTGCAAAACAACTGCACACTGAAGGAGAGCCACTCACTGACAAATGAACACGCATAGACCACTGCACTCTCTCTCCGTGACTCAATGAACAATTACACACAAGAGGGAACGAAAGTAGGGAGCGGGTTTGTGCAGTTGAACTTACATTTACATGCTTACTCAAACATAGCCTCATCTGTCATCAGAATGTATCTACACGGATAAGGCACGTTAACAAATAAACCAAAGCACTCGGTGGCATTAACACACTCAAGCTCATTCCTTCCCGCCTGACACAGGCTCCTCTAACCCTCGGCTTCCCTCAGGCTGAAAGGCTGCATTGAGCAGCAGCCGTCTTTACAGGGTGTCTCTGTCTTGCCCTCGCTGCATATGCAGCACAAATCCTGCTGGAACTGTTTAGTAATGTTTGTGTCTCTCTGTGCATTCATCTGCTGAAGCTGGACACAAAGGATACAGACACGACCACCTGGTTCAGTGCACAGAACTGAGAGACAGATGTGACCTGAACTATATACACAAACACACACAAAACAAGCAGCTTAAAACGTCTTGCATTTGATTACATATTGCAGTCCAATGAAACACTTCTTTCAATGCAGCTTTTTCGAGGGAGGGGAAAAAATAATTAACCATTTAATATTGGAGTCTAAATTATTATTGGTATACATTTAAAAAAATAATTCCGAAACAATTATATTAAAACAAAAGCAATTTTTAGCTAAATAAAAATAATAATTAAATTTAGCATATTACAAAATTATGGTGTGACGCCAATTTTTTTTTAAAAACATTGATTTCATGCTTTATTTTTATCTAGACACAAAATGTTTTAATATCAGGCATTATGTAAATAAAAATTGATTATTGGTACGAGTAAATGTAACATAAAATAAATAAAAATACAAACAAATGAACCCTGATAAGCTCAAACAAATAGTGGGTTTTGAACTAGACATAAACTGTCAGAATAAATTATTATAATATTACCCTGTCTGCATTCTGTTAGGAATTCACTGGCCTGCCATGATAATGCGGGCACATTTTGTCACCACTAGACATCTCACTCACATGTACACAAACACTTCTGAAGAGACTGCAGTGTGCTCCGAGTCAGTTTGCTTTGGCTCAGAATCAAATCGACCATCATCACCTTGGCAAACAATTCCTGGAATCCTGAATAAATTATTCATCTGAACAAGTTCCCTCCCCGCTGCCAGTCTCAACCCCCCTCCTCGCTCTCTCACCCTCTAAGGCCACAGACTGAGCTTCACTTAATGAATCTGGCTTAGTGTGTGCACACACAAAGAACTGACCAAATACGGCCACACCAATGATAACACACACACACACACAAGTTCTGCATTCATTCAGCAGCGAGCACTTCAGGACAAAATGAGGAAGAAAATGAAGACAGAGGGAACTGTGTTAAACACTGAGGGACAGCAGATCAGGGGCCTCTGAGGCTGAGTAATTAAAGGGCTACATTGACAAGCACAGCTATCCACTTCCTGCCCCCACATGGCCAGCCCTCCCCCTCATGACCGTAAAACTCACCATCCTGCCCCGAGGCTCTAACGTTCTGCAAGATTAGCGCTGACCCTCGCACCATTACAAACTCTCGAGCATGTTTACATAAACGGTTATTTAACACCAATCCGAATCTGGTGGATCCTGAAAGCACATGAAAAATCTGGCACCTAGATGCATTTTCCTCACTTTCCTTTCTTTTCCAAAAGCATTACATGAAGGGCAGACTATGTGTTATCAGACTGCTGTCATCACTAACTCCAGAGAGAGCAGGGAGTCCATGCTCCGATGAATAATTCATGCGTTTGAGTCCACTCAGTCAGAGCCCTATTGATAAACAAAAGAGAGGCTCTGGAAAAAAAAAAAGCCAGTCGATTAACCTGTTTGCGCAAAGCCCCTGCACCTTCCCTTCCCTCCCTTTTCATTTTCTCTCCGTCTCTCACACAGCTGGAGATAAGTGCCTGACAGAACCTTTCAGAAAATGCAGTGTCTGTGAGAGAGAGACATGTGGCCCAGACACACACACACACACACACTCGGAGTAGCTGATGGATTGTGCGTGCTGTTCCAATTCACCACCCTTACACTGATACCATTAACCTTGTGAGGCCTCAGGGTGAGAACCATAAAGGGCCTCTTCAAACTGAGCCCTCCTCATATGACTATACATCATATCACTACTAATGACTTTGAGAGATAGAGAAATAGAGGAAATGGGGGTGTTACTAGGTATCCCTTTTAAAATGCATCAATTTCATAACCTCACTTTGTTACAAAACCCCAATTGATCAGTTGCAGAATAAAAAAAACAACATACAGGCTGACAACAATTAGGACTTCCTGTGATCCCAACCAGTCAAATCAATTACTAAAAGAGGATAAACAACATTTCCTGCTGGACACAGCTGACCTAATGACCATTATCTGGTCAGGCCTTCTTTTTTCTCTTGCTTATCCTTTTAGTTCTGTTGCATGGAGACACCACTTTCTAGCACTTTTATTTATAAAGAGGCAGAACAGGAAACAAAGAGAAGAAAGGGGAACAGAATTGGGAAATAGATTCAGACTTGCACAAGCCAGAATCAAACATGCACTAATAACTGTGCCTCTAACTATGGTAACAATATTCATCACTACTTAAACTATACGCTTGCACGTTTTTGTGCATGCACCCTGTCTGTATCAACCCTTCCATGCCATCATCTTTCTGACCAGAAGAATGTGATGTACAATAAAAACAAAAAAAAAATTAAATATATGAAATCCAAGCCATGTACAACGCATAATGTACGGGGTCAGAGAAGATCACATACCTGTTTATGCATTTCAATGTTCAGCCCATAGGACATCTCATAATACTGCAAGAAAAAGAAAAGAGAAATGCGTTAAGCACACACAATAGTATAATTCTACTGACTGCAGTAGTGCATCACCTATATCATGACAATTTATATCCTAGTTTGACACGCATGAAAAACGGACTAATTGTCTGATTAAAGGAGTAGAGAGCAATGTTTAGGAATCTCTATGGCGACATTTGTTCAGTGGCATTTACTCACTACTAGAATTCATGAAAGCCCACTTCTCATACCAGTTACTAAAAATGGGTTTAAAATAAAAATTAACTATTCAAAGATTGACAAATAAGCACCATTGTTTACTCTCCCTCTTCCATCACCAAGAAATATTTATTTTCATTGAGAATTTTATTTCAGTTCAATCATCAATCAAATCAGCAAAGTGGTTCTCTATACTCAAAATAGCCGTTCAGACTAGGTTCATCTGAACAACTACAGCAAACATTTTTTTTCTCAGTGCATTTCATTTCGTTTATCTGGTAGCGGCCTTTTTACCACTCGGCATTCCTCCGAAAAATAATATTTAACAAAGGTGCCGGCATGTTGAGTCAATATCTACTGAATGTTCAAATAAGATAAGAGAGTAGAGATGGGTTAACACCGTTCAACCTGTGCACTATTACATCACATCCTGATGGAATTCAGTTTCCACTCACTGGACTTCTAATAAGAGGCGTTCAGACACACTAATATTAGTGTAATTCCTGAACTGCACACAAGGGTCAATATTGAGTGAGACTGCAATCATCCTGAAGGTTGATAACGTTTTCATCTGGGTCAGGTCTCTATGTAATTTAAGACAAAAACAACTATACACACCGCCACTGAATAAATGCATGCAAATCATTTGATTTATAATTTGTTAACTGACAAGATCTTTGTTGTTTACATTCACTGCACATTATCATTAAATTACTATTTTATCTGGACAAATTATTCACAACGCACTGGTCTCTTAAATGCTGTTTGTTCCAAAAATCCACAGCTGACTAAATTGAGCAAGTCCGTCCTTCTTTCTCTCACACGAATCAAGAGACACTCAGCACCTCGGGTCAGAGTGGATGGAACAAGCAGTAACTCCCTGCCCAAAACAGCCTACAGGAATTTCACAACAAATAAAAACACCCACACTCTTATAATCTCAACACTGATCCTTCAGTGCAATCAATGCAAACACCATCACACAATAAATAGGGGTAGTGGACACTAAACACCAGCTCAGATAGCTGGCTGGTGCCCCTATTGACGTTTTCCGAGGAACAAGAGAGCAACAGATAAAAGACCTCAGATTAAAAACAAACCACATCTTGCTCTTACCATGACATAATGCCGCTGCATTTCTGTCTTCTCATTGGCCAGTTTGTCATACTCCACTTTAAGACTGTAAAGAGAGAGAAAGGCCATTATAATGAGTACCTAGCGTTACTGGGTGGCAAAGCCACTTTAAGATCTCTATGCGGTCACATACACATGCAACTTACTGAGACATTCACTTATGCAATTTTAATACGAAATTACAAACACGAAACTATAAACAGTTACTACACACAGATATTATGCACAATACTGTAATGGTTACTATTCGACAACTGCAAAGTTTAAGGTTGCAGTGATGTCATCAGAGCCGCCTCAGAGTCTAGTAACAGGTGTGATATGACTCACAGCAATATTTACCTGTGGTACTGAGCTTGAAGGAACTGGAATTCATCTTTGATCCTATCACAAGACTCTGCTACAGTGAATTTGAAGCCTGGCTGACCAGGCTGGTGAGGTGCCTGGAAAACAAAAATCAATCATTTATGAGAACTGTTTAAAAGGATAAACTTCACGTTACCAATATAATCCAGTCTAGTCACTGATGCAGTATGCTATTACACCATCAGCGGTGTTTTAGAATGTCATTGTACCTTTGACTTCCTACCACCATAACCAAAACAACCTACGACCTTCTCTATTACTCCTTTTACGGCAGTCCATAGGTCTCAGGTTTTACTTTCACTGTGTTTTTGAGCAAGTCATGGGTATAACCACGGGTGTCAATAACACATTTCATGCTTCCCGATTTTCAGGGAAATGATATTTCATCGGAGCTGAGCTGCGGTTTGTCAGAAGTGCCCTGGCGCTCCCTCGTGCTCGGCCTGTCAGTGGTTTTGAGCCTCCAACACTCAGCAGCGGTCGGCGTGACACAGACGGGTCACTGCGTCTAAACAGCCCCTGAGAAAAACGAGCAGCTGATTCTCCTCCTCCCGATTTTTTTTTCTAAACGTTTTTCCACTTTAAGTAAAACGAAAAATCGCTACTGTTCACAAGCAAGTTAACGGACGTCCAGAGGAGTGCATCCTTGTTTAGTCCGAGCAGAAATAAAGGACCGAAGCGAGGGAGACGTCACGCGTCACATTAGCGCTCAACGGTGGAGAAGGTAAATGCGCTCTTGCGCGGAGCTGCCCGAACACAATGCATCAATATAATTAATGTTACTCACCGGATGCCGGCCCTGCGGATACATCTTGAATGTATCCTTTCTGAGGTGAAGATCCAGGGATGTGGCGCTCTTCAGTAATCCGAGTAGATGAGCGAGAGCCCGTCGGTCACCCCTCCCTGCACTCGCGGACACACAAAGCCCAGTCCGTCCACCGCTTCTCCCGCTCCTAACACCCGATTTACCCCAGTTATCCTTCACACACAGCCGAGGAGCAAGACAAAAAACACAGCGCGTTGGCTCATTATCTCCAATAAAAGTCAAGCATTCAGCTGCGCGCGTGCTGTAAACACAGAATAGTTGTGTAGAGCGAGTCAAACACACATTTGCTGCTTGTCATCTGCGCTGCGAGCTGCGACTAACAAGCTGCTTATGAGTCTTCTCGCAATAACAAGATTACCTGACTGCTGTTTGCTTGAATGTAACCCAACAAGATCACAGAACAAATGTAAAACACGCTAGATAAGGCATACAATAACAGAATCCCAATCAACTTAAGAGCTATTCCTCGATAAATAGGTCAAAAAAAATCATACACTTGTTCCGTTTAGCACAATGTCGAGTCTCTTAGTAAATACGGCAACAGAAGCTTTGCAAATTACAAAACAGGAACGGAGAAAATAAAGCACGAAGAGTGCTGAAATAGCTAAATAAACAGTCTAGATTGCAAGTGGATTCTTTTGAAAGTTATCTTCCGCGTTACCTTTAGTCTCCATAAAATCCTTTTCCGCGAATGTAAATACAGCAATAATTCCTTGCACCGAAGAAACGTCGAAGTCCTCCACTCGTGACCTTATACGATCAGTATTAGGCGCTGGTTGGGAATCAATCCCAACCCTAGAAAAGCAGCGCCTACAATCGCTTCGAGAATGTTTTTCCTCAGTTAAGACCCGGTTCTCGCTTGAACACAATTCGCAGTATTCCCGCTGTTGGTGTATTCTCCCAATCCCTATTTGCTTGGTTGTTTAAAAATGCCTGATTGTTAAAAGTTCGCTTCGTACGTGCCAGCCGCTTGCAATCGCTTTGCCTAGTTTCTCCAACACTCGCAGTACCACACACAGACTGCCCACTGACACGCGGGCTCAACTACCGCGAGAACAAGCAAACGCGACCAATCAGAACTCGCAGAGCACTTCGCCGCGCCGTCCAATCAAACGCGGGATCCCCACGTGGGGCACATCTACTCCGCTAGTGCCTATTGGCCAATAAAAATCTGACCTCATGTTCGCCATTTTGGCTCTAAATAGGTTGCTTTCCCCGTAGACAAACAACTTACATGAGCGACGATTGTTCGAAGTCTAGCCACCAACTGAATTCTCAAGAGATAGACTGTAGCCTAAGAAATACATATTACAAGTGAAATTGTCTGTTGTGCTTCTATTCACCGATTTATCAGCATGACTGCTGCCGTTTCATCGAAAAGCTGTGAAAAGTTGCATTACATCTGGCTATACTTGCTTTGGCGATTAGTAAATAATGTTTTAATGTCATGTGTTCAATGCACTTCGAATCGGTCACTGGTGTAAAATAATATGTGAGCAGCTGATCGACTGATTTAAGCCAAAACATCCATCAAATGTCCCGTTTCATCCTTTCCAAGGACATCTAGCACAGCGAACCGAGAGAGCACCCTCATTGCCAACGTATAGTTATGCTACCGATTTTGAATGTAACTCAAATTAACAGCATAATCTGTGAAATCAGCCCTCATTACTTGATTCACGCTGTCTGCTCAGCAACACCCTCCATGCCCACGTCTGCGCCCGAAAAAACCCAACCTATCATGTGTTGCTCAGACCCACGTGGGGCACAGCTCCTTGTTCTGCACCCGCTGACCAATCAGAGCACTGGCGTGTATCTGATTGGCTAGGAGCGACACGGGTTGTCAGTTCGAGACCTAAGTTGTCAATCAAGCCCACGAGGGGTAGAGCGCTGACAAATGCCTGTGCCTCTCAGCCTCCCGCCTGCGAATAGTGCTTGGAATGGCTGCTTAATTAGCTTCGAATGGCTTTTCCTTCCAGCTCAAACAATCTGTCACTACCATGTGGTAAAAAGAGCCCTGCGTAAAACAAAAGAGGGAAAAGCTAGTAGGGGCTAAATATCAGTTTGATTTTTTTTTATGTATGCAAGTCGCATTACCACAAAACAAAACATTTATTCCACTCAAAGGCTGGTTCATCGCAGCCAACTGTTTGTGGCTTTATTTGTTTTCTCCAAATAGGGGTGTAATCTGATATGCTTAATAATCCTCTGTGCTTATTTGTTTATTTATTTATTTTTTTATCATTAAAAAATAAATAAAAACCAAAATCAACATTTGCCGTATTAAACAGTAAGCCTTAACATGGAAAGGTGCAATGTACTTTTAAACAGACTAATTGGACACATTTAAGATGTTTGCACTCAGGGACTTCAGGGTCATTTCAATACAAAGATCTGGGAAAAAGCCAACCATTGTTCGATTAAACTGTAAACTTTTGTCCATCCCAATTGGGAGGGTTATTGGCTGGAACAAATGCCAGGAGTGGAACCGAGGACGGAGCATGGAGTCCTAATGAGAGCCATTATTGACACACCAATGCTCTAACATTTCTCTAACAAGAATGTTCAAAATGCTAAACTGGGTTAATGGCAGACACACTTCTGTAAGCTCTCTGCAAGCTACTTGTGTACCGTTGGTGTGTGCAGAGATAATGGAGATTTCCTGCTTGCTCAGTGACCCCTTACAAAAACGTTCTGTATAATACAACAAAAGTGTGAATCAATGAGTTTTTAAGCTACAGACAAGGGCTACCATAGTCGTGTCAAGTCTATTTTGACGGCCGTAGTAACAGCTGAAGATGACAGACTGCACTCCATCCCTCTTTTCAAATTACTGCCTGGGCCATAAAACCAAGTATTTGCCGTATACCTGCAAGAGTTTCATTTCAACACAGATTTATGTGCTGCTATATAACCATTGCTAGAGGATGGAACTGATTTAGCTGTAATTATGAAGCGGAAATGCACAACAGTTTCATATCCAAGTGCCTGTTCATTCGCACCTTTGTTCCGACAAACACGCTTTGTATTTTCATGCTAATGCAGCTCCAAATGGTAGCTGGCAGGATTATCCTAAGTATGTGAGAAATGCTTCTTTCTCAGTCTCTGCCTGCCTGTTTTTGTTGTTGTTGTTGTTGTTTTTTCATGCACGCAACCTTCCGCTACCTAGCTCTCTCTTCTTTGCTTGATTTCCCTGGTAGTGGAGCAGAAAACTAGGTCCGACTCAGCATGGCGTGCATGTATTGTGGGGCGCCTCTGTCTCTAGATTATTGACGTGCTTTCATACGTAGGATTGGGGCCTGAAAAGAGACATTCCTGCTTACAATAGCTTCAGTGTGCAGCGCTAGGCTGAATGGGCCATGGTGTATCAGAGCGACTTGTCAGGCTGTAATCAATGCAAACAGGATGAAAAGCCTTATCAAAAGAGACAAACGCAGACATGAGCACTGTCGCCAAATGAAAACAAGAGTAAGAAAGATGGAGGCTTTGGCAGTCGGCCCTGGCCTGTTGTATGTGGAGTATGTGTGTGTCAGAATGAGGGAGAGAAATCGAGCCAATGAGCACTTAGAAATTCTCATTCTGTTCCAGTAAAAGTAATATCTTCAGTACAGGAGACGCATCAGAACCGTGCTGATTCACACGGCGCTCACAGAAACAGCATATATTAGATGCTAATTTGCAGGTAATGGATGATATATATCCATATTAATGGGTGCTTGTGGATCTGTTAATCCAACACTTTGATTTTGGAGCTGCCAGAGATGATGGATAAAGAAAAGCTTCTCTTTAGGGATTCTCCTCCCAATCCAATCTGCATCTGTACTGATGGATTCACTATAATCTCACCATAAAGAAGAAAGGGATTCCACACGGGAACCTGTGGCACATAAGCCTGTTGAGAACTCAGCTGGCTGTCACAGTGTGTGTGTGTGTGTGTGTATAAGCCTGTTTTGAGCACAGCCGAGTGTGTGTGTGTGTGTGTGTGTTTGGAGAGAGTGTTATATGTTCATAAGCCTGTTTGGGACACAGCTGCCTATCACAGCTATTTGAAAAGCTCCGGGGGTAAGCCATAGGGGCATGAGAGCTCTCTTGAAAAAAAAAAATTGCCAGCCATATACTTTACTGAGTTTTTCTCCATGTTGTCTAAGGAATCAATATCTGTGTCCACTCTTAGGTTCAGACACAGGTTAAGTACACATTTCGAGAGAATCTGGATTATTTTCCAAGGGCAAAAACATTTATGGGGCCTCTTTTGTGTATGTTAGACTCTCAGTAAAAATAAAGTAATGGAGAAAATATTAGCATCCATGAGAGTCTGACATTTCATTGGTTTTCCTCTCGAAATGTTCACATGAACTCTACATTAGCAACAGCCACTGTGGCATTAGCAGTATTACCCAAACAACACTAATGCTTTTATACAACAGCTCAATACAGCTAACATGTTGTATCACTGAGGTACTTAAAAATGACATTACATTAAATGTTAGTTTTGTTTTTTTAAATATCTATAGTTTAATAATAACAAATTTGATAACAAAACTACTACTAATAAACTTTTTTATATTTTATTTAGTTTAACTTTATTTTAAGTACCAGGGTTTTTATGGGTTTAGGCATTAAACTAGCCCTGATATAGAATTTTTTTTAAAGTTATTTTTTAGACATAGTATCATCAATGTTCACATTTCTAAGCAATATACAGTAGTTGCATTATTGAATAACATTTTCATTCATTTATTTAATGACTCATTTTATTCCTGAAAGAGTGACAAGAAAGGACCATTGTTGCTGGAATATTACTTGTGGAACACTGCTCAGTGATATTATATTATCATTGATAGTTTGTTAATATCTATGTTTAATATTTTTTACATTTAATACAAAATAGTAAATGCAATAGCTGTTTCTTCGGTGCACGAGAAGCAGCAATGGAGAGACACCAAATGAAGCAGGCGAGTCTGGAGTTCTTCAGAGGGGTGCAGTTATTTTTGGTGATTGAGACACAAGTGGATAGGGCTGTAAAAGCAGGTCAACAAAGTGGCCAGGTGCTGCAGGCGGAGTGTGAAAGCTTGGGGGGACGAAAAGTCAAGCACCTCCTCAACACCGCCAGTATCTGTACTGCCAACCAAGCTATCATCTGACAGAGAGAATAGAGGATGAGAGGAAATATAGCTGACTCTACACCTACACACACAAACACCCACAGATACACTTGTTCACTATAGCTATGGAGAGGCTCTACTGAACACTCTCTCGTATGGTACCTCTCATCAAAAAATACCTTTTTACAACTGTTTAATGAGAAACTCATCATTTGTTCTAATATAAAAAAAAGACAATTCCATCCATATCTGACAAGGCTGTAAATGGGAGGGTTTTGTATGATGGAAAGAACGATCTGTCTCTTTTGTTCTCATCCTCTTTCAGACGCTATGTGAGCAACTCAACAAATCACAAGCGCTCATAATCTTCCTGCGGGAGATACTGCTCCCTAAGGAAGACTTCATATAACTATTATCCAGTCACACACATACACTAAACTAGACACCTGTCTAAAATGCAGTGTAGTAGAAGGCCCAGTGTAAAACAAAGGTTATCACCTCAGATCAGGTCTTATGGGAAACACACAACAAAGAGCAGTAGTCCAGCCCAGCCCTGAGGGTCTCATTAGCATGACACAGCTGCGATCAGGTTAGCACACCCAATCTGTTCATGCTATCAGCCCCCAAGCACAACAAACATGCATTAAAGATGCTATTGTTTTCTTTTTAAATGTTAATTAAAAATGATGCTTTTTACAGTTACAGTTAAATAAGATCACTCGCAAGGTATGGGATACCTCTTGTGACACAAAGGACAAACGCAAAGCACTTCCTCAGAATAATAATGATTGTTATTATTAGTAGTAGAATAGCACACAAATTATTCAACATAACTCACTTAAGATCAAATCACAATAGTTTCAGACAACAAAATGTTTTTTTAGTTCTTTACCTAGAGGTCTGTACCGAAGACCAAAAACTAAACTGTAGATTATTCTAAAATCATCAGAAGTAATTGTAATGTTGAAAGGGGCTTCATCTACTTCTCCCAGCTGCCATTCGTGAAGAGGCTTCAGATTTTTGTCCTTGTCCTTTACTCAGAATTTTCTATCATTCAGCAGCTGTCTTCTTTCATTCTATCATTCTTATTGCTCATTATCTTGTGCCTTTATGTTGATCGAAAATAAATCCCCAATAAACAAGGCAAACACAGCCGCGTGTGTTTATTCAACTCTATGGACTTGAACTGAAATACAAATGAACCACACAAAACCAGAGACCTGTTGTGTGTACACAGACGTACACACGACGGACACTATCAAAAACATCACACAAACAGGTTTTCCTCGTGCGGACTTATCATGTACTGTACAACATCTCTTTCTCCCATTTACACAAACACAAGCGGAAGATATTCTTGTCACATCCTTAATCTGAAACTCCAGTGGACCTCTATCAGGCTTTTAACATCTTCAATCCCCCGCTCTCTCTTTCTGTTGACTTCACAGAGTGCTGCTACCTTGTTATCAGCGTCTCCCTGTAGTCCACTTAGCGAAAGGCTAGGGAGCTGCCCAAGGTCCATCTAACACACGAGAGAGTGCTGACTATTCTGCGGCTGCAATTCTCTCTCTTTCTTTATCTGTCTCTTATATAGTAACACATTTCAGAAACTCTTGGACAAACTCCATCGGTGTGTAGCCAATCATATTGTGAAACTCAGAT
Organism: Enteromius afrohamiltoni; assembly: GCA_034779775.1. NCBI lineage: Eukaryota > Metazoa > Chordata > Actinopteri > Cypriniformes > Cyprinidae > Enteromius > Enteromius afrohamiltoni. The sequence goes on from JAUYWG010000040.1 coordinate 12,138,909, forward strand.
AAGGTTAAGTAGTCTTTGATGATATTATAGAGTGAGTTTGACAGTGGTGCAGAAGGACAGAGCTTACTGTCACGGCTCACAACCCACTGTCAGGCCCACGTTTCTGCAGGCATTTTTCATAATGATATTCATAACCTCAGAAGGACTCGGCGGATGGGTGAATAAATGAAAAATGGATCGATATCTCTTGTTGTTGGTGCTATTTTGTTTACTGTACATTCAAAGGAGGTGTTTTTGGCATTAGATAATGCTCTGCTAGTGCTCTAAAATGAGTAAAACCAAAATCAGCGATATATTCAAATCATAATTTACTAAATATCTATTTACGCAATCCATTCTAGTTCGTATTGTAGCTTAAACTTTAACGGAGATGAAGTAAACATATTTGGCTTTCTGTCCATGATAAAGGACTCAAACACAAAACTTGCCTCAAGCCTCTGGATACACCACTGCTCAACTAATTAATTAATGTTTATACATTTTTTACTACATAATAAAACAGGAGCTGGGTTGGTGGAGGGGTGCCTGAAGACTTGAGGTAAGTGTTTACCCAAAATACCAGATTAATCAACTTTGTGGTTTTTAAAGCAATTTCAAATATTTAGTCTTGGTTTGCATGCTGACACCAATAAAAGCTACTTTCATTGGTTATTTACATCTCTTCAGTATAAATAGCTCTATAATAAAGATTTCCCATTTAAAATGATAGCATTTGTTTTTCATTAATCAGTAATACAACATAATGTTGAATGCTTATTTTAAATAAACAATATTCAAAGTAAAAATATGATTCCACTTTCACACCATTTTTTACCTTAGACATGTTTGTAAGTCATGTCCTCTGTGATATTACTCACTGAGTCCTGCTGCTGTTTCCTGGGATCTGTTATTATAACAAGAGATTTTCCTCGGGGATCAATGAAGTTCTACCGTATCCTGTTCTAATTATGCTACAGAGAATAAACACAACCTCTTTCCTGTGAGAAACATGATTACATGATTTCCCATTCAATCTCGATGTTCCTTTATTTCTTGCGGTACCATCAAACTCTTCATAAACGACCATGAACTCGTGCTTTGAGAAAGCCCAAGCCACCGTCTTGACCTAATGAACGCTGATTGGAATAAAACAGCGGCCCTGTATCTAATGCTCAGGTTTTAAGTGGTTTGTCCCCTTCTGTAAGGTGATGGTGTTTCTGGGAATACAAAACACTGTCTCTATCCTTCGTTACCAATGCTACTGCTTTATTCAACTCACGTAAAGCGATGCATTTTCCTTCTTCTTCCCTTCTCTCACAGCAGCAAGCTTTTATGTCTGTGTACAGTTTGCCACCGGCACTGAAAAGTGATGAGTGTGCCATTACCTGTTGCTTTAAGTGATTACCTTCCATTTGCATTATTTATACAGTAAAATCCTTTCGGTTGCTTTTTAAGCATTATGTTAACAAGAGGAAAGAGTCAGAGGAGCCACAGCTCACTAGCACAATAAAGAATTGATCTGAGCAGGATAGGCTGCTTTTAACCTTCCTTTTTAAAGGCTCCATTAATGCACTCACAGAGAAGAGTGGCACTCCCAGCATGCACTAGTGTTAATGGCGCTGTGACAGAGGCCTGGGCGGACAGTCTGGAATGTGCGTCACTGACAGCCTACAACCTACAGGGTGTGAAATTTCTCTCTCTGCTCTCTCTCAAACACACACGTACACAAAACCCACTACACACACTCACACACCCACAACACAAAAAATAACTTGACAGCATGAGGTGGAGTGACTGGTTGCCATCATAAGCAGAGAGAGTAGGAAATGATTTTAAAGGTGAATTCAGGCAACCAGATCCTGTCAAACAACAGTCAAAACAAGTGAAGGTAAACAGCACAGGCGTTTTGTGTAAACCACAGTTGATGGATTTGAATTGTACACTTCCTTTCATTATAATGAAGGGCGATGAATTTCACATTAGGGCGTAGCCAGTGTCATTACACAACGGTTATTTGTCAGCCGCAAATATCTGAGGGCATACGAACAAAGAACAAGATCAGAGGCATACAATGAGATTTGCATTTACACTGCTGATGTAAGCAGACTGTGCAGACTGACGTGTGAGGAAAATGTTTGTATAGATTTGAGTAATATCTAAAAGGTCTATGACTCTGAACTGCAATATTCTCGGGGTTATACGTCAATTAAAAGGTGTCAAATTACAGTTTAATTGAGGTGGCAAATATTATGCATAGTAATAATCTGAATTGAAATTAAAAATGAAATAAAAGTTACAATTTAAACTAATTGTAATTTTTTCTTACATACTTTTTTAATATTGCCTGGTTTATTTTTTTGGACAGACAGAAACCTCACAGACATGTTCTTTATCCAGACATTCCAATTCTTTTGAGACAATTTTACGATTTTTTTAATTCATTTGAATTTGTAATAAGCTTACAGACATAAAAAAACAGTAGAAAGACAGAATGATGAAAATAAACGAATAAATAAATAAAATAGACCAGCAGGCAGACTGACAGAGAGATAAACACACAGACACAGACAGACAGATAGATAATACAGGACAAGATAAAATGATATTTGAACACAAAAGTACTTATATGCTTAGCACATCTTCCTTCGAGGCAGAGGGTGTAGAGCTTATGCAGAGAGGCGCAGAGCAATCAGACAGCCTGTGTCTGCGAATGCGAAAACTAGAGTATCCGTAGGGATAGAGGATAACAATTAAAGAGCGTCTGTCAGAGTCAAGCACCCCCTCTCAGCCTTTTTTCCCATTAATTGGGATGTAGGGAGGCTGAGGGCGGGCAGGTTCAAGAGGCTCCATGTGAATGACAGACCCACTCAGGGGCCTCTTCAGAAACCATCCAGAGCAGATGAGTTTCTGACAAAACGTGATCAACAGCATACGGTAACAGCTGAGAGGTCCCACCTCCCTCCACCAACCCCCATGCCCATACAAAATACACTTTCTCATTCAGGGGTACAGCAGTCTGTTCATTTGGAGAGTGATGAGAATGTAGTTTGGAAAATAATATAACTTCTCAAAGTAAAACAATATTGCTCAGGTTGCTTCATATAAGTTTCAGCTGGTTCATATAAGTATTGTTTTGTCTGAAATAATGCCCGATGGATGGGTGAGGAGATGAGATGTGAATAGTAAGAATTTGATGTGAAATAAAAACTAAAGCTCTGTTTTGCTATTTATTATGCCCATAAAACATTTAAAATAATGAACTGTCATGCTTACTAAACCTCATGTCGTGACTTTCTATCTTCTGTGGAAAAAAAAGGTA
>JAUYWG010000040.1:12142216-12157234 GCA_034779775.1 Enteromius afrohamiltoni
AATATATATATATATATATATATATATATATATATATATAAATGCCTTCATTTTGTTAATACAGTGAAAGTTATTAAGAGTCCACTGACTTTCATTGTAAGGAAAAAATAAGTTTAAATGGTCTTTAAAATAACTTTCGTTCTACAGAAGAAAGAAAGCCATATGAGTTTTGAACGACAAGGCGAAATGAATTTATTCTCCTACAAACCATACTGTATGTATGTCACTATAGACAGAAACGTTTGAAGCCTAGCATTTCATATGGAATATGTGAACTGCTCGTTCATGCGGAGAAAGCAAAACAAACACTTAAGTTTCTTTGTAACTCTGCTATAAACAATGAGCAGAGCAGAGGGTGAGAAAGGAAGTTAAGAGCACTTGTAAAGAGGCCAAGAGTGTCAGCAGCGGGGATGTGACTTATCAGTTTGGTGCTAAATGGGTTCAGTGTCCCTCTCTCAGTATCACCTCTTAAGACCTTGGACCAAATGCTTGAGGCTAAAAAAGCTGAAGACTGCAGTCTATTAAAGTCCGGAAAACAAAAAATGTTTTATTCAACATAAAATGACATGTTCAATGAATCAATGTGATTTAGACGTGTAAATCCCGCCTGATCCCTTTTGACACATAAACAGACAGTTCTGGTCACTATGTACTTCACACACATTTTCTGGAAGGATTGGCGAGGAGACGGGAGCAGGCGGGCATGCCGTGACAATACACACCACTGTGTTTTCCTGTCGAACACAAAGGCTATCTGTCACTGCAGGCCCCTTCTGACTCACTCCTCCTAGATGCTAATTTCATGACCTTCCCAGAAAAAAAAAAAAAAAAAAAACTTCCCCTCTGGTCCTCTCTGCAACTTAAATCCCCCCTTCAGGCGAAATTGACTTCACACAAGTACTGCCATGCTCGCTGAATGACACAGTCTCTCTAAAAATATCCCCTTCACTGGCAATGGATTGCTGTTGAGCTCTATTTCCTGTCAGAACACACTCGACTAGACGATGAGATGGAGAGAAGAAGAGAGATGAAGGGAGAGAGCGAGAGTGAAGGCAGAGAACCGCTTCAAACATGGAGTTATCAAAAAGCACCGAGCAGGGGTTGCCATACACATCAAATGCGCCTCAGGCTTCCTCTTTTCATGCATGCATTAACACACACAGTTCTTCTTACGCGTCCCTAATAACGCAAACACACACCTCACAAACGCACCGTGTTGGTTTAACAATCATGAAAGGCCTAACACACACACACTTACAAAGAGGTGTGTGCTAGCTCAGAGCAGTCAGTTACTCTGATTAGCACTGATTAACCTCCTCACGGATCATGAAGTCTGCCGGGGCCTGATACAAGATTCATCGATCGTAACGCTCAGCTGTTTCTTCCGGACCGAAAACGTCTCCAAACCAAAAACCTCATAATCATCTTTCTATGATCGTACACACAAGAGAGAAAGAGATTAGCCAAATCAACAGAGATTAATGTGCTAACCGTCTATGTGTGTAAAATCCATTAGTCTTCTTCTCCAAAGAAGATTAAAAATGGACTTTCTTTTAATTCTCTAATTATCAGACTGCTCTGTGTTAATGTATCTCCAACAGGCTCTCAAGCAATTATTATGAGCATGGCTGATGGCAAGCGAAAAACAAATAGCATATTTAACTGGTGCTAATGGCTTAAATTACTGTACAATTTGGTGCCAGTGAACTTATTTCGTATTTATCCACTTCAAACTAAAACAATCAGTGAAAGCATTTCACAGCAGCCTTCAAGGTCAGTCCTGTTAAACTGCAACCCTTTGAAAGGATTGTATCTATTACACCTGTGTGTCCAAGTTCACATTTCTCTCAAGTGGATAGCCAGGAAACAGTGGGGTGTGTTTTTTCATTTAAGACATTTTTGCCAAGTGGCTCTGTGAGTCACACACCATAACGTCAGGAGGCCTGAACGTCGCCGTGTGAGTTTCTTTCCTGATGGTGTGAATCCGGACCTATGTGTGAATTAGAGCAAAACTCCCCAGGAAAAACTGTATGGACTAAATGACTAACATGTGGTGTTACCCTACCTCTTTCAATACTGTCTTCAACCATCTGTCCTTCTCACCCAATAAGCGATCCTTGTCCATTATATGCAGTCAGGCAGTTGGAGTTCAGGCCAGACAGGATTTCTGGTACCACAGTCATGGATGCATTTGGACTGGTGTTTGTTGCCATTGTAACAGAATGCCACAGTGATCATGAGAATATAGCCCCAGGCTGCAAAAAATGGAAAAATACACAATGAAATTTAATGTTAGTGATCTATATAATGACTTGCAAAAAAGTATTTTTATTTAAGAATCCACAAGTCATTTTTAAACACCATCAATGAAGTAAGCAAATTCAAATACCACAAGCAAGGTGCCATTGTAATCAGCTAAAACCTTTGTTCATCTGAACACAAATTAAAATGTTTTTAAGAGCTTTTTTGACCCACCAGACAGAAATGCAACTACCACAATTAAAGCCAACACTCTCAGAAATAAAGGTACAAAAGCTGTCACTGGGGCGGTACCTTTTCAAAAGATACATGTTTGTAACTAAAGGGTCCATTTTGGTACCTAAAAGGTACATATTATTACTTAAAGTGTACATATTTGAACCTAACAGGTACAAAAGTGTACCTTTTGAAAAGGTACCGTCCCAGTCACAGCTTTTGTACCTTATTTTTCTGAGAATGCAGAAAGGTAGTAAAGACATGGGTAAAATAGTCCATGTGACGTCAGTAATTTAACTGTGTTTTTAAAGCTGTGTTATGAAGCTACGAGAATACTTTATGTGTGCAAGAAAACAAAAACAATGACTTTATTTAACACATTTCTTCTCTTCTGAGTCAGTCTGCCACCATTATTGAGAGCGACATGAAGGTGAATAATTAATGCCAGAATTTTCCATTTTGCGTAAACTACCCATTAATATTATATATAGCTAGTAAGATTGATCAATGCAGTGTCGCTTATAGGGTAAAATGGCGATGCAGCAAGGTTGGAGGTTCTGTTGTATAGAGACCTTGAGGATGGATACATCATATACCCCCCTAACCCCCCATTATACTGGAACAAATCTCTGCAATCCGACAACACAGCTGGGAAGGAAAAGAAGAGTTTTATGTTGTTATTTTATTTGCACAGATTAATGGGTTCTGGAAAAAGAGTAGGGAAAAATCAATCTGTACATTCTCTGTTTTACATGATAGATATTTTTCCTCACTCACTCCGAGGCCAAGACTGCAGTCATTACACACTGGACTTCCTAATAGTCTCAGAGCAGGAGTTGCCCTGGTAACATAAAGGTAAGTGTCTAGAGTCTTGCGCTTGTGCCACATGAGACAGAAAGCAGTTCTGCACTCACATGACGACTGGTAGTGTAAACAAATGTCTAAAGACAGTTGAGACATCGTCTGCACAAAGTAAACTGAAAAGAGATACAGGACAGGATACTGACAACTGTAAATATAGTGAATACAATATGGGCGTTTACTATGGAAGCATGTGTGTCAGAATAAACATTGGAATGCCCATCAATGGAGAAAGATGTTTTTCCCCCTCTAACTGTAAAGTTGCAACACCTACTGACAGGGCTAACTGTCCATATTAACTAGCCAAACACTGATCCTATGATAAGCACCAGGGGTCGCCAATTTTGGTCCTGGAGGGTTTAGCTCAAACCTGAAGTAGCTAATCAAGGTCTTAATAGGTATACATGAAACTTCCAGGCAGGTGTGTTGAGGCAAGTTGGAGCAAATACCTACAGGACGGCCCTCCAGGATCAAGTTTGATGACCCCTGATATATACACAAAGAGTCCTGTTTAACTGGAAGGCTGCATTTTAGTGAGCCTGTGTCCTTCCTAGTCCTTCTGAAGCCTTGAGGCTAGACTCTTTCTTAACATAAAATGCTAAAATGAGATGATCTAGAATTGCTGCTGGCCTTGCTACCCTGCAGACACGGTGCAAAAATATTATTAAAATATTTATTTTAATGAATATTAAAAATGTTTGTATTCTCCTAGTAATTTAATAAGGTTTGGCATTATGTGACAAATTTTCAACACAACAGAAGACTTTTTGTGTGGTTTTTTTTTTTGTATTTCATTTTGATCTTAAGCAAGACTTCCAAGGATCTTTAAAATTTAGAAGGCCTTTGACACTACTTGATGATGTGGTAGCCGAGATATACAGCCTTACCAGGATACAGCCTACTGAAAAATAACAATAGAGAATAAGGATTTAACCAGAGTCAAATACACTGCACATGAAACACAGTTAACATTACTTTGATTTCAATGCGTATGATGAAGCAGTTCAGTCCAAAATGAATCCTGTCAGTCTGAGGGCTTAATCTGACACTATGTGTGGGTTTCAGATCTCCACATCATTCCCACAAGTCCTAAGAACATGGCTTTTGACATAAGAACGAACACACAGGCACACACACACTCTGTACACTAAGATCCACCATCATACAGACACATGAAATCTCTTTCTTGTGCTTCACTCTCTTATTCTGTCTCCCCCAGGACAGCAAGTCCAACCAAGATCTGAAAACACATTTTCGGCTCTACTGAACAATCGACTGTGAGGGTGCAGAGATGCTTGTCATTGCTGCTCTCTTTCGCCGCCGCCTCTCCACCTTGTGTTCGGGCAGTCCAATAAATCTATATTTCTCTGGCAGAGCCGCTTACACCTCAAGCTTGCTTTTTAGACGTTTTTTAGTGCAGACTCCCCCCTCCCCCTCCAATGCCAGCTTCCTGTGGATTACTACAGACAGATTGCATGCTCAGCAAAGGACACTGAGTCCACAGCGCGCTAGCACTAATGAGCTTTCTGGCCTACTGATGGGGCAACCGCACATACCCAAGTCAAAGTCGCTCAGTGACCCTCACTAATTGGGTGCTGGCAGAAAACAGCTCCATTTGCCCAAGAGGCGTGTAGAGAAGCACACTACCTGAACATGCAATGAGCAGAATAAGTATGCACCACATTTATCATATAAACGTCACATAAAACGCTTCCTGCTGCATGCTGTTTATTGAAGCATAAATGTGATCAAATTTGAACTAAAAATAAAGTCATATTGTGAGATACAGTGTCACATGGATTGAAATTTATAGATAAAGTTTTGTTTGTATATATATTTTATTACAGGCAGAAATGTGATTTTTAAAAATATCGCAGGAAGCAGAGCAATAACTAAACTGGGTTTTAGCAGATACATTATATAAAGCTCTAATATTTAAAGTAGGTCTATCTGTTATTCTTCTTACTCTTCGGTACCCACATGTTCCACTCACCCTCAAAACCACAGAAAAGACGCTCATCTTAGGCAGGAAGTGGCTGCTGAGGCCAAGACTTTTCAGTGGCAGTAGATGGCAGAACAAAGGAAGTGCGTCACAGATCAGACAGGCTGAACTGTGTCTTGGAACACCGCAGACTGACCACATTCTAGAGCGTCTATCTCTGAGAGCACATCTGTACTTCACACAGGAACATAAACAGGTCATGCATCCTTGCACCCAACGCTCACAAACCCTGCAAATATCACATGTTGAAAATGCTGTTCAAAAAGAGAAGAATCCGCATCAGGGTAAAGACTTGCAATGAGTCGTATCACATGTGAAATGTATCACAGTTTCCATTATTATATTAGAATTATATCAGAATAATTTCTGAAGGATCATGTAGAGACTTTTTGAAATATACACTGAGGAATTAACTTATCTATGCACTTTTTTATGCTTTTTTTTTTCAGTTCATGTGCCCTCATAATCTTTAATCAAAAACATAAACCTCCCCTCCCCCTCAAAATGATTCATCTTCTTTTCTGGTCATGAGCAATGGTGCAAGGGCATAACTATCGTTGTCTGTCTCCCTGTCTCTATAGAAACCTATAACTGAGAAACACCCATCTTCCAATGATCCAATCAAGCTCCGCCATAAATTTGTTCCGATATCTGTTTCACTTGGATGTGTGTCACACTAAGGAAAAAAGGACAATCTCAACTTCTGTTTCATTAAAGTCTTTTCAACATAATTTGGTTGTTTGGGAGCAGTACCTGATAAATCCACCAGTGAGGGTTGAATCTGAAGCCTCATTAACAAGTGTCTGTGAGCCATGATGACAGCGAATGGAAACTCACACCAATTCCGGGGTAAAAAGAGGAAGAGAAAGAGACAAACATAAACACATAGAAAGGGAAAAGCGGTGTAAGCTGTAATTAATGTCACACTCGTTAGCACGCTAAGCAAGCTGAGAACCAGACATAAGTTAGAACACTGACTCTTGGTAACACATTTTTACACACCCACGCATCACACAAGCATCTCACACAGTTTGTTTACAAGCATTAAGTGCAGACTTACTTTCAAAAGTTACATTTATCTACTATTATAATTGTTTTTATTCAGTTATTTTTAATAGTCTTTAGCTTAGTGTTTTCCAGGTTTTAGGCGATCTTAGTATAATCACATTATAATACAATAAGTCAGATAAACAAAGCTGAAATATGATAAACTACTAGATAAATGCTACTCTAGTCTTCATCTGCCTGTCTAAGTAAACAACATAATGCGTAATCAAATATATCAAGGATTAAATAAACATTACCATGACTTCCTGAGAAATGGCACAGCAGCATGGCCAAATGTAGTCCTAATAAGAAATAGGCATGCTGGAGGAAACTCAGCTACAACTGCATTGTCAAGGTTGGTTAGTTTAAAAACCGGACTGTTATAGTGCCTGCAAAGACATTAGTGTTCTTGCACATTCCAATCTCCCTCTTTGTAGTGCTAATTTTATATCTGCTACTACACAGACATGTGTCAAGAGGAGCTGGCAGGAACCTGCAAATCTGCATGAGCAAATCTACAGGGCCGCAATGAAGACACTTCAGTAATGATCCACCATCTTTATGAGCTTCATTAGCCACACACGCAGTACAGAGGAGCACCTGTGGCAAGGCTGAGCTCCCAGGCCTGGCACTCATGGCCCACCCAAGTGTGTGTATGTGCATGTGTGTGCAGGTTCAGGGCCTACAGCAGTGTTGCGCATCAGGGCCTATGAAACGAGAGCCCATGATGAGTGGAGCGCTTTACTGTGTGTGAGAGAGAGAGCAGACTAAACCACAGCTCTACAGCAGGCTGTAATTCACCCGCCACTGAAACCACCGACATTGCTGCTGCCACCATCTGCATTGCTCTCGCTCTTATATCCATGCATGCACACACACAAACATGAGATTTCCTTGTTTGTTTACGTAATGTCAAGAATCGGTCACATGCAAAAATGCAGCTTCTGACAGAAAGCAGAATTGTGATCCAGGGCGCTTGTCATGTTCGAGGGCTGCGATCATGCCTCTAAGATGAGGTTTCATTTCTCCCACTGACCTCTCAGGATAAACTAGAAAAGCCACTTAACTCTGGGGCTCAGCTGCCAAACCTCAAGAGAGTTAGTCAGAGAGGGAAGGAGAGAGAGACAGACAGGGAGTGCCAAAAAACTGACACAGAAAAATAGAAAGAAGAAGTGATTACTTGACTACAGTACAAGCAGTGTGGTTGTGTGTGGTGCTACACAGTTGTTACATTTCATTTGTTTCATCATGCTTTTTGCATGCAGGATCTTGTAGCTATAAGGTTTAAAGAGTTAAAAGTGCCATTAAGTCAACATTTGGCTTTTGAGTTTATATGTCTGCTGGGATCCATCTTTACACTATATGTATATGCTGTGTGGGTAAGGACACTTAAAATTGGACAAAAATTGTTCAATCAAATTTTCTCCAGAATAAGAATCCCATGATATCAACCAGCAACTAACTAGAGGGTTCAGGACTGTATGCAGCTAAAAAATCAAATTTTCTCCAGAATAAGAATCCCATGATATCAACCAGCAACTAACTAGAGGGTTCAGCTTTTTTAGAATTTCTTTTTTAAGAAAGAAAGTCCAATTGAAAGAGAAATGAACTGTGACATAATTCGTGCTCTGCATTTAACCCATTCAAAGTGCACACACACAGCAGTGAACACATACCCGAAGCAGTGGACAGCTAATGCTGCGGCACCCAGGGAGCAGTTGGGGGTTTGATGTTTTACTCAAAAGTTCCATCTCAGTTGTGGTATTGAAGGTAGAGAGAGTGTTAGTTGTTCACTCCACCCACCTACAATCCCTGCCAGATGTGGGCCTCAAACCTGAAACCTTTGGGTTACAGGCCCAACCCTCTATCCACTAGGCCACAACTGCCCATCGACACTTTACAATAAGGTCCAAAAAAGTTAATTGCTTTCAAACCAAGGAACTTTCTATTGGTCGATATGACACATCTCAGCGACCGACTTGAATCTGTGGAAAAATTGGAAAATTTCCCAATAATGCAGATTCTAACCGAAATGACTTGACTTTGTCTATGAAAATTGGTACATATTTGTTTACATTAAAAATGTTTATAAAATTAACATTCATCAAGATTATTAAATGCTGAAAGAAATGATATATATTTAATTATAGCTCCTGAATTAACAGGTAAATTTGGGGGGGTTCATTATATTCCACCCAAACTCCATGTGGAAACAAACCAGTGCATTTCATGTTTGATAATATTTTAAAAGGAGATAAGGCACACAAATAATTCAATGAACACTTGCATTAAAACTGAGCTAGCTCACCCTACGTGTGTATATTTAACAAGAAGAAAGAAAATGGCTTAACTAATACCCCCTGGTGGGAAATACCCCCTTTGCTTCCTTTTTAACAATCTGTAGTAATTTGTGAGCGTAAGAGCAAACATCTGGATGGTCCCATTACAGCTGTGTTTCAGAGCGGTCACAGAGCAGTGAGTGGGAGAGAGAGAGAGACAATGTCCAAGCACATCGACTGAAATCCCCAAACACATTCTGAAGCCATAGAGCACAACCTCATCCAAATCCACATCTACCCTGTGACCTCAACACCCTTCAGCGCTCTAAACTGCTACTCCAGCCTTGCACTCCAGTCTCACAGACTGGAAGAGACAAGAGTCACTAAAGCTAAAATCACTATTACTAATGCTAATAGCTAAAGTTAGGGATTTGAACAAACCTCTGACCCCAAGTATTTCATCCCGTAGCTCAAATTGTGTGGCATATGAGGCCAATGCAAAAACCTGATGTCAGCAGCTGCTCTGTCTTCATCATGCGTGATTTATGAGCTCATCTTATTCCATCTCCTTCTACATTGGTTTCTTTTTTTGTATTACAAATGGACACCCCCCATCTTTCATCCATCTCACTCGCTCTCATTCTCCCCCAGGGGCTTTAATTGCTTGACGAGTGTAGGCCGAGTGGGCAGCAATGCGCTAGAGCTTTGTGACCTGCTAACAAACAAAAACATATGCAAACAGTCTGCTTTCACCTCCACAAGCCTTATCCATCCATCTCTATGAGCAGGGATTGACTAGACACAGATTGCGCTTCTCAGCTGCTCATTGCTTGCGGCTAAGAACGAGCACACATTGTTTTCTACGTCTACACAATAAAGACACGCATTTAATAAATAAAGAATTGCTAAAAATGGATTCAAGCATACTTTTTTTTTTCAACTAATTATTGCCCAATTTACTGTCCATTGTTCATCCCACAGTGAAAATTAAGTACATGAACAATTGTACAATTTCCGTTTCCATCCAAACGGACTCCAAATCAACATGCATAAAACATGTGTTCGTTCTTTAAACCGATTTCTCACTGAATCAGCTGAAGCCAGAATGGCTACTGACTTTGTCAACATCAGCGAATACAAAGAGAGATAAACAGAGCAGGGAGAGAGGAGGAAATTGCTACTGAGGCCAAGTGCATTGCGCCGCAAGCCAGTAAATCACCAGATTATAGCTTTTATGAGCACCGCTCGCGTGAAAATAATTGCTAATGTTCGGAGAGAAACCAATGGAAATCGAGGTAATGGAGCAGTTTATAAATTCTGATTGCTATACATGGAAGACTTCCAGCCCATCTACTTTGTTATTTACAGCCTATAATAAAAAAAAAAAACTTAGAACTGCACAATGAGTTCATGACTGTTACGATCAATAACAAAAATCTGCCGTAGCTTAGTTTCTGTTCTGTTATTTTTAGCAAGGCTGCAGGAGAATCTGCCTCTAAGCCCTAAATTAAAGGTCAGTGTGAATGAACACACATACACACACACACAAAAATGCCCTTTATTTCAGTGGGAGAATAAATGATGAAAGAAAGAAAGCATGTATTTACATCACTGTAATTAGGAAATCATTTAAAGAGAAGGAAGACCGAAGAGGGGTTAAACTAATAATTGCCTGCAGGATGCATGAGCAACTTGTATGTGTGTGTGAAACAAACGGATGTGAATATACATGCAGAAGCACACAAACACCACAAAACAGTTGTTTTCAATAGAACTCCTGCTTCCTACTGCCCTAGTTGGAGTGCGTTGGTCTTGCACAGTAGCTGTTGCACAATTTCTCACACTCATCTCAGAGATTATGGTGTTCATAACAAGCTTTTCTCGGTCTCAAAGTGTGTCATAGCCCACACAGATAACATGCTGCTTTTCACTCGGAGGTGAAAACACCTCCTCAGTATTTAAATCATCTGTGGTTTACAAAGAGAGAAGCACAACAGTGTCAGGGTGAGGTGGAGGACGTGTTTATGCGTGTGAGACGGTAAGAGAAAGAGAGAAACAGAGAAAGGGAAGTGGGATTATTAGACCTGTGTGGAAGGTTGATGTGCATGTGTGTATAAAGTGAAGAGAGAGACCAACAGAGGAGGAAACGTGCAAAAAGATGATGTGTAAAAAAGCCAGCATGCGGCTAAAACCAACTATGGGGACTGATGGTTGATGAATGTTTCATTTGAGGCTCATACGTTCCACTCTTATTTTTCAGTCCTTCATTGGTTCACACACACACACACACACACACATAAGGATCATATGATATTGAGAATGGAGTAATGAAGCTGACAATTTTACCATTACAAGAATTATTTACATTTCAAAATATTTTAAACTAAAACAATATTTGGCAATATTACTGTATTATATATAACTGCATTTTCCATATATTTGCATGAACTTTGCATGCATTGTGTGTTCCTCTTTTACTCATGCAGCATCATAGTATTAATCTGAACTATTTTCTACCACACAGGAAAACAAATGCTAAAAACGTGTTAAAGTGGGCAAAAATAGGGCACACCCACATAATGTCATGCAGAAGAAAAAAAAAACAATGCTTTTATGGCAACCATTACCTCATTTTGAAGTTAAAAGAGAAGATTTCGGTTTGAATCAGTATTTTTCCTTTGAGGGAGGGTGAAGTACATCAGTAGGTGACAGAGCTTTAACTATACTAAATACTTAGGAAAGGTTTAAACAGAGACAAAGTCACTATTGTGGGTTGATTTCAGAAGTGTACACAAGTCATTCTCGCACCACAGTGTTGCCTTTACCTTCCTGTAGAGTAGACTAACACTCCACACAAACATACACACTCTGATCCACTTCTCTTTTTCTCACCAGACAAACAGTGTGCCTGCTAATGTGCGGTTGCGACCTATCTTCCACCCTTTTCCTTTTTTTTTTTCTTTTCTCTGCGTTGTTCTCCATTTTTTGTTTTGTTGCTTAGTACATCGCGTGTGAACTTTACTCATGCTGTTGTGGGTTTAACTGCCCCTGAGATGATATGCGTGAGAGAGCGTGTTCACCAAACCTCAGATGATGATAAGACGTGTAAAAGCGTGAGAGATGGTGTTTACATGTGGTGCATGCATGTGTGGCATCCTACATCTCATGGACTAGTCTGAGCAGAACAGAACTAACAAATAAACAGAGAATGCAAGAGGTGCCATGTAGGGCACGGAATGTGTATTTTTAGCTTCCACACTCTTCTGACAGCCCTCGATACATTCACACGCATCAAAAGCAATGACAGTGGTGGCAATATGTGCAAAATCCAATTTGTCACCTACACCTACACAGAGAGAGGTGCACAGATCCTGGAACCATAAACCTCTGCTTATCACCCACACTGTAATACTGAAAGAGAAAGACAAAGCATTTAACGCTCAACAGAAAAATTAGACTGAAGACTGAACGTGGAAATACAATCTGATAACAAACTGATAATGTGCAATGAGAGAAAATGCATTGTGTATATGCCCTCAGTTGCCATGACAACGCAGAGCAGCAGATCATTTTGTGTGGACAAGTCAAAGGCAACAAAGACAGCGGGGAAAGACATTAAAAGGGAAAAGAGAACTCATAACAATTTTAACAACACATGCAGACAGCAGCTCGTAAGAAAGTACATCAATAATTCAAGCAGCTGGTGTTATAGAGTGAAAAGAAAACCAACTGCATAATCACATCACACCAGCACAGTTTACACATCAAGCTGTTAACACGTTTATGATTGTTGCACCCCAAAATCAGCCACTGACAGCGTTTATGTGTGTGGTGAGCTCAGAGTGATGGGAGTTATGGGAGATTCGGTCTGAATTAGTGCTAGCCAACAATTAATTGCTTAATTGGTATTTGATCATATATACTGTAAATTTAATGTATAAACACAACCTATTTTTCTGAAATATATACATGCACGTGTGTGTTTATATATGATAAAATATAAATACACAGCACACATGCAGCAACCTAGGCTCGTTGGAAATGCGTGCCTCTTCATACATTTCTGCAAAACTGAGAAAAACTAACCTATACATAGGAATCGCTGCAGTTTCCAGTTGAAATGAACACTAGAGGCAGTAAAACTCACTGGGTATTTGAATTCAGCCACAAAATGTACCTCGAGCAGAATTATAAAAACAATGCAATGCATACCTGTACCAACCTAATACAAACGCGCCACGGTTACACATTAAACGTGTGTTTTAGCACCACTCTCTGGGCATTTCACTTTGAAACTGGACCGAAACATGCAGTAAGGTACGTAATTACGGGGTTGCAAAAATGTATGTTTAGGCACATATTTCCACGTATTTTGGGTTGCAATTATGTTAACAAAAACTTTTATTTTGCATGTAATTAATTGCAATTAATCGTTTGACAGTACTACTCTGAATGTTGCAAGAGCACACAACAGAGAGAGAGAAAGAAAAGAAAAAAAGTTTGCAGAGGAGACAGCATGTGGTTTCTGGTCTGTGAGGTTTCACAAGAGCAAACGTCTCTCTTGCTCACTCAGCACTTATAGATCATTGCACCAAACCGCAGCTGAACCTGTGAGATAACCTTCACACAAACACATACTGGAAAAGAAAAACAACCTTAAAAATAAACTTGTGGCTGTACCGTGGCACATGACAAGATGATAATTTGTGAGAAAGAAAGGGGAAAAAAGATGAGACGAGCGAGTGTGAACTTGTGTTTTTGTTACTTTTTGACCAAGATAGGTGTTTGAGACGAGTGTGTGCGCGTTTGTGGTGAAAGTAAGACGCTTTTGCAAGAGGAACTGGTTTTGGTAGCCTCATTATTTCTGCCGACATGATGATTCTCACAACCACATCTTCTTTTTTATACAGCAACAACTAAGGCCAGAAAATAAAAAGCACAACAGTACAGAGTTTTGTAGTTGTTGTGATGACGCAGAGTCTGTTATTCTGAGTTACAAACAAACAAAAAAAAAAAAGGACAGATTGTGATTCTCTTTTCGATGCTAATCTGAAGATAGTACAATTGGGGGATGTGTTTACATTAACATTGTCACATGGTTTGGCACAATGTCAGAATGAGTCAGACGGTGCTAAAAATATCATCAAAAGTAAAAAGGTTATATATGCTCAAGAAGAATTTGGTAACACTGAGTGTATTGCAATTAAATCTGTCATCTGAAGAGGTTTTTATAGAGCTGTTCAGTCAGGATGTCAATTTGTAGGCCAGCTTGGAAGGCTAATAGGTTCTCTTGAGAATTTCCTTGGGGATTTTAGAAAGCCAGCTTTGTATTTTTAAGTAAAATAAAGTCTGTTGTTAACATTAATTTAACGTTTTGTTTTACAACTTCAATTATGCCCAGTCAAACCTCAAACATGAAGCAATTGTGTGTTTTTTTATGTTAACTACTATTTATAGACAGCAGCAGTTATCAGATTATGAAGCGTGCAAATTCATAAACTTGGGGTAGTGTCACACACCATCTTATGTCATGCTCTTTCTTATCAGCAATAAAACCTTGCCCTTATGATAACGACCTAGCAATCACATTGCACCAAATTTAAGGCCATAAAAATTTTGAAATGCCTTAAATGGTATAAGAACAGTCAATTATGTCAAAAAGTTCATTTGGGGATGGAAAGACTAGAATAACGATATAGCTCAATTAAATTGTAACAGGTTTTAAATTCACTGAATGTATGGCATATAAGTGCTGCAGGTTTTAAAGTCAAAACATGGCGCAGGTGTTTTATATGTGTCTTTGAAGGGAACCGACAGTGTAGTTTTAATGACATTTTCTTTTCATCTTTTCTATAATGCCTGATAAAGTAGCATTTATGAGCGTAGTGCTGCGTTGTGTACAGCCGATACCACGGAAAATAAATATAATAATTTACATGTTTAACATATCCAAAACCAGCCACCATGTCAACTCTACCTAAAATAAATATTTGCTACTCCTACCCAAAATATTAATGAAAACTATATAGCATGGTGTGATGATTAATATACTGCAATATACTTGATGAAGTGATCAGTGGCCATTGTGCTGTGTTTAGATTAGGGATGCTCATTTTAACCGTTTAACCGTTAACCGACCGGTGTTCTGTCGATGTAGCATACTTTGTCAGAATAGCATACTGGAAGTTGAGTTTTATAGCAGGGTCTATCAATTTAGCCTACTTTGGCAAAACAGCATACCAGTGTTTGTGAAGGGTATGCTGTTTTGATAGCCCGTTTTAATAAAAAAATACAGTTTATAAAGGGGTATGCTGTTTTGATAGTGATTGTATATAATATGCAATATATTACACC
>JAUYWG010000040.1:12176413-12240188 GCA_034779775.1 Enteromius afrohamiltoni
TTTTAGTTTGAGTTCAACAAGCATAAAATGTATAATTTTCATTAAAACTATATTTGATCAAATTGAGTTGACCCAACTCAATTAAATTTCATCGCATTCATTTATTTTTTTATTAGTTGGGGCTACACATATTTATTAGATGTAAATCCTGCCTTTAATTAAATTGAGTTCATCCAATGAATGATTTTTTTGAGTGTTAACAGACCTATATACAATAACAATATACAACAGCATCTCTGTCCTCCATACTGTGAGAGGGCAGGTGCTGAAGGTGCTGAAAGCACTGTGAGCATCACGTGTGTTGTAGTGTAGTGAACAAAACCACATTGTTTCTTTGAAACTAAGAACATTAGCAAGACTTGCTGCTAGTTGACTGACTGGTAAGTTTATTTCCACCATATCGAGTAAGTGTTGTTACCATTGATATCAACTAATCATGATAATGTTAATCACCTAACACTATCATACAAGATGTATACAAAGAGCTTCTCATGATGACACAGGAGAATCTTACTAATGCAGCAACTTTACTACAAAAGAGAAGTGACATTTTAGTTGAAATTGACACTAAAAATAAGGTTTCAGCAATCATTTTTTTAATAACTATTCAGGGTGTCATTCTCTCCAGTGATAAATTACAGCAGTAATAGTGAATTTGTTTAGCAACAAGCTAGCTCTCGATATTTCAGTCTAATCTAAATCTTGCATTATTTTAGTCATTACACTGCTAACATGTTTACCTGTCGTGGCTTGTCCATGAAATAAATGCTTAAACAGTCTAAATTCTTTACTAGAGAACCACTAATTACATGTCCCTATTTCAGACAAAGAGTTCAGTCATAAAAGGCTAATTTTTTATTAATTTTTATTGTTTGCCATTTCATCCAAATATTTCTGGTTTCAGAAAGGTTCATGCACCACTAGTGGATCCAATGGATTCAGTTTAAGCAAGAACATCAAAAGCAGTTTATCCAGCTCAAAAGCTTTACATTTCACAAATATCTTTGTTATCAAAACCAAATGGTAGGTGAACTTTCATATAGTGATATTAAAAGGAAATGTGAAATCATATGTCCTGTCTGTCGGTAAGATGCAACACAGGTGTTTTTGATTGTGCTTTTACATTAAAAGAATGAAAAACATAACGAGACTTTAATCTGTGCTGATCACTGCAGAAACAATAACTCTGAGAGTCAGAAAGGAAATGAATGTCCAAAGAGGATGACTTGACATCCCCAAAGGAGTTTGTTTAGGCATGTAACTAAAATTATTCAAAAAGAGGAGAGGGTAACATATTTTGGTAGCACTTTATTTTACTGTCCTGATCCTCATGTACATATGGTGAACTTATTGAAGTAATAACAATAATTAGGTAATAACTACCTAGTTACCTTATATTGCCAGTACTTTCTTGGGTAAGGACACTGTAACTACATTGTAAGTACTTGCAAGAACACATATTACAAAATAAAGTGCAACCCATATTTTATATTTCTAAAATATGCGACACAACAGTCAGCTTCTATTTAGAATTTGAAAGCTGTGATCCAGGAGAGAAATAGTTTCTTAGCAAATCCATCCTTTGACATCAAACGCATTGCCATTGGTTTTGATTTTATTATATGTCTGTGTCCCATTTAAAACAACGAAAACAGGCCTTCCTGCGCCGATGCTCATCTTACAGCTACATGTTTGTCTCTGTACGGTTTTAAGCTACAGCCCTTTGTTCATCTCTTCTCAAAGCTATGGGAACAGAAGAGGGGAATGTAAAAGCAATATGTTGCAAGAATGGGAAATGAGGGACTTGATCCTTCCTGTTTTTTTTCTTCTCTCTTTTGCAGTTTTCCCCCCTTTTTGCAGGATATTGCGGTGAGGGGATTGTGATGAGAGGGAAAAAAGGGACGTTAAATAAATCTCCCCCATGAACTCTCAAGGTCTTTCAGCAATGATATATTCCACACATTTGTCCATTATTCCATCTCTTATATGCTGATATATATATATATATATATATCTGTCATATATATATATATATATATGAACAATTTACATACAGTACACAAACACTCACGCACTGCACTTTCCCTCAGGAAATCATGTTGAGATGGGGGGCCAGTCTAATTGTCTCCCCTGCCTGGGCTGGCCGCCCAGAGGCCTCCTACACAAACCATTACATTAAATCTGTTATCCAACCAGCCGCAGTGCGCCGTGGGGGCATCTTTAAACACATCCTCCATTTCCGCATGCACACAGACCTACTGCTGCTTCTTACAAACCACAAAACAGTCAGGCTGACTGACCCAAACCAGTGAGTACAACCAGACCAAACGCACTTCTGAAAATTAATACAACAACATTGATTTCCAGGGACGTTAATGGCCAATAGGGTATGAGGTTCTGTCCGCAAAACATCTCTGGCTTGGACAGCAAGTGTTTTGTTAAATGCTGTGTCACAAGACTAGTAGAGGTTGGTGTGGTTTGGTAAAGAGGAAATGGTGCTTTTGCTTTGAGGGTGGTTACTGTGGTCAGCACTCTCGGGTCTGACCACGGGCCAGTGAAAAAAGAACTTGAGGCACATAGAGCAGAGATGAAGTCATGGGTGAGAGTGTAATAGTGGAAGCAAAAGAGGAATGGGTAGAGGAATAGAAGAGAACAGCAAGCTACCAGCTGACGCAGAGAAGCAGGAAAGGCCCTAGAAAACAAATGTCTGCGGTCTGCCTAAAGTTCAGGGTGGGGCAGAGTTTGAGTTTTTGGCCAATGCGAACAAAACACTCACACGTTTCTCAAGTTATATGAAAATGAGATGGCTGAATACAAAGAGCAAACACTCTTTTTGCTACTAATTGCTACATAGTATTTGCATATTAATGTTCACGGAAAGATATTTCTTACGCAGAATTATTCAAAGGTTCATTCACACAGTTGTACTTCTTACCTTTTTTTATGTTAATGGATACTGATTCCACAGCTAGTTATTCGCATAAAATGCACCCAAATGATATCCATTTAAAGGAGTCATACAAAGCCAATTTTCCACAAGCTAATATGATTCTTTAGGGTCTTAATGGAAAGTTTGTAATATAGTTTGTTTAAAAATATCTCAAGGATAGTGTAAAAAAACGCTAATTTTACCGTCAAAAAATCACTGTTCTGTGTACTTCCCCTTTAAATCTTCATGTGCTCCGCTGACCCCGCCCTTCTTTTCCGAGGCACTCTCCGTATTCATAGTGAAACTTGCTAATTAGCACATTATTGGGAAAGGAGATTAGCAAAGATTCATATAGAGACATTATACTCACTGCTTCTGTAGGTGAGGCTGGATCATGAATGATTCTTGCGAACATAAACGCATTTCGGTTGATCAAGGGGGCGTTTCTCATCAGAACCAAACATAACATTAATCCTCTGTGTCTTCAGTCACTCAGATGTCGGGGGTAAATAACGTTATTGTAGGAGTGGCCTCTGTCTGCCACACCGACATGCATTTGAAAATAGCTTGATTTCAGGAGGGGCAACTTATATTTATTAAATTAAAATAAAACTTCTAGGTGGATCTTTATCATTGTAGGGAGGTTGTGTACAGGCAAGGAAGGCAGACAGACACAAGATAAGATTTTAATAATAAAACAAGAAAACGAGACCGCAGACAGATAAGTGAAACATTCAACATGCAAACAAACAACGACTTGCAAACTAAACTGAAAAGGACACAGATAAAATACACAAGGAAACCTGTGAGACACGGCTGGGAACAAATCAACTAATAATCACATAGACAGGAAACTCCAAATAACAGCAAAACATGTGAGAAATCAACAGACGGACATTAGTAAATGTCATCGTTTGTATATGTGTCAAGCTCCTTTTTTTGCAACAAATCTTTATAAAACAGATGGAATGAAACTAAAATTTAATTATAGATGCAAATGTTAACAGTTAAGCGAAAGGGTGTAGGATATATGTGCACAACATATGGTTAGCTATGCATACACTAACTTGTGTAAGGAGTCGTGAAGTTATACAGGCCAAATACTTCCAATGATCACTAAGTGACTTTAGTTAATGAATTTAGTTTATTTACAACAATCAGCTTTTGACCTTTTGCTCATTTAATAGGCAGTTGTCCTCAAGAGAAATGGCAGACTTCTGCATTACAGCTATAATTTTTTGAAAATTGTAAGTTGGTAATAAACACATTTAAAACATTCTTATACCGAGTGTTGAAAGAAAGGCTTGAGTCAATTAAAGCAATATTCTTTATACTTATGCCAACCCTGACATATAAGCCAAACACTCACTCTTGACCGGAACAATCTGATACTGTTTTGTTATTGAAGACATCCGTTAGAACCAAATGTCTGCATTGAACTGTCTCCAAACATGCATTAAAATCTAGTTGAAACATTCCTCGGGTTTGAGGAGCTGTCAACACTGATTTTATACAAATTTTGTAACCATGCATTTTTGTGTGCGAGTCCTTTCACAATAATTTTGATGTCCTCAATCTAAACACTTTATTAAACCAAGCAAATTAAATGTATTAAACAACATCTCTTATTAAACATGTCAAAATATTTAATCTGGAAGACCCACTTTTACAGATTGTGAAATCAAACCATAGAACATTGTACTTTTTGTTCTTGTAAATCGTATTAAAGTTGATTATTGTCATCGAGTATCATCCTTCACTACTGAATAACGGAATCAAATCATAATTGACAATAGGTTCTCTCTTTTTTTTTTGTCTTTGAGGACATGTCTGTGTCCAAGGTAAAACTTGTGTACAAAACAAAAAGTAAAAAAAAAAAAAAAACAGCAAATCAGTAGTTTTTAGATGTGTTTTTTGCCACCATTTATTCTCTCTCTACATAATCCACATGTACAACGGCTTCCAGCTGGATGTTAAACTGGACACTCACTTGCCTTTTAAGGACACTCCACTAGTCACAGTCATAAATACTTCATACCTATACACAAAACTCTTCTTGGTTGAATAATTCTACATGCAGGCCCCAAGAGCACTGTTCTCCATCCATGTAGTCTGAAATATTGCAGAATTAAGTATCATCTGGATGGACCTGCCCTTCTTCACACCTGCCTGATGGCTTGATCCGAGGACAGAGAACAGAATAAAATAAATGTAGTTCAATAGTGTAGCCACTGTCAGAAAATATACAAATGGCACATAGAGAGCCAAGACTGACAAGAGATGGAAGCACACTAGATTAAAATCTGTTTTCTACAGAATTTTCCTTCTGTTAGAAAAAGACTGGCAACAGTATCATACGTGTATGCCAGTGCTTAAACTCACATTTGAATAATCATTGTCATTCCCTGAGGCTGACGAGATGTTGGAGTGGTTGCATAAGCATCCTAATTTACTACAGGATGCCGCTTCAGTCAACAACAAATGTTCTCAAATAAATTTTATACGATATGCAATACAGCAACTCTGCACTGTATCAGCATTAAACTCCTTTACAATGAAGAGAGAGTGGTACTGACAAAATTTCAAGTGAATTATGAAATGAATAAAACCTCTTTCTCATCACATTGTCAAAAGAGCCAAAAATATGAACTGAATGACTGTCTATTTGATACAATTGGAATAGAAAGAAAATCTAATCTGCCATGCAGGGCTCAGTTGACTAAAAACTTAGCAACCAATGCAAGCTGCTAATGGCTCTGTAAGCTAGGCAAAAAGAAAAGATGATAGTAGGGAACATTGTCTTGATCAGCAGCAAAGCGTAACATAACATTTCCAAGTAATAACAATACGTTATTATGACAATTATTAGGACAATAACTCTCCGCCTGTTTAAAAAAAAAATAAAATAAAAATAAAAGTACCTCTGTGCACTTTGTGTGTAAAACACAGGCGCGTGTATTGGAATGTATTGCTGTGTTTTTATTATGTTGCTTCAGATATGCATTGCAGGGGTTCAGAATTGAAGTGTCTGTGGACTGTCGCTAAAAGTTAATGCTAATGTTGGAAATATGCGCTATACCAAATAAAAACACATTTGTTGATGCAGCCGCGTCATTTCAGCTTACTTTTATGCAGATTTGAACTGTTTTGTTGAACTGTAGTTACACAGGATTCGAACCAGAGCTCGTTGCCTCTTAATTACAGTACATCTCTGTACTCCGTGAGCTACCGAACAAACCTAGTCTATGAAAACCCATAGATATGGAGTTGGAAGTGTGCAATGCTACCGTTCAAAACCATCAGTTTTCAAATTTTCTAGCATAATAACCCATAAGGACCCGGACCTATTTTTCCTTTCAGCTAAATTAATTGAGCAACTCATAATTATTTATCTTAATGTGACAAATACGTCACATCAAAACACTGCCTACTATTTTAATGTTAACAGCCCGATGTGACATATGTCATAACAATATCTTCATAACTTGTTTTAAATCATTTTGTTCAAGAAAGGCATTAAACACAGGTTAAGCGTAATCTAGGATATGTTATTAAAACATTCGAATTGTTGCATGGGTTGAAACATACCTTTAGTAACAAAAAATAACATTTTAAAAAATTGCTGAATCTGCAACATATGCTATCCAGACAGACCACCATTTGGCAACAAAAAAAATGCAAATATTGTCACATGACTGAACCTGAGTGTTGATTATATGTCACTTAGGGACTTCCAGAGTTGAAAGTGAGGGATAATGCTTTAAAAAGACAATTCCAGCTAATCAGTAGTGTGTGTGACACCTGCATCACCGGAAATCCACTGGAAAAGCACATTTTCAACTGTGCACCCCTAGGAGAGAATAACGTTAAATGCAGCTATTGAACTACTCCATCATGTTAAAGAATGTGAGCTATGACATTTTACCAAAAATAGGAAATTGGACCATTCCTGAACAAAGCAGAAATGTAAGCTTTGGTATGCAGCAACATCAAAGAGAGACTAAATGAACAATGAAATTCCAAACACTTGAGGAAGGTTGACCCAGGTTCTTCCCTTCTGAGAAGAAAAATATCAGGTGGGGTCGGGATCTAACAACCACCTGGGATCCATTAGGGTCTCCATTATATCTGGGCTTCTCTTTCCTTCCCAGTTCGCAAAACCTCTGAAGTGCGAGCTAGCGCAGAGATCGCACGGCTGCCAAGGTTGTTAACCTGCAGGCATTTGTAATGTCGAGCAGGAGTTGCTTTATTAGCGGAGTGAAATAATCTCTACCAAAGTGGTTGAGATGATGACAGACCCAGATTTATGACCTCTGTAAAAGGCCCAGCATCACGGCTGCTCCAGCATGCATCATGAAAACTAATAAGTAGTGAGACTCACTGCCAATGGCATAAATTCATGCAGATTTTGATCTCCAAACATCTGCAAGGCTAGAATAATTTATGTCCAACTCTCCACGAAGAGGCTTACAAGTCCTCTGATAACTTGTTTTGGTCTGTTTTGTGAGGAGGCCTCAGGTAATCCTTCGCCTCAGGGACAATACCTGTCAGAACTGCATCCAAAACCACAGAAAGCGTGCATCAAAAGCCACAAATTCAGAAGCAGAGTCTCTCTGGTCTCTCCGCAGCATCTGAAACGCTTGCATTTATCTACCGTTTGTGATGCGATTGGTGTAGCAGAAAGAATTTAATCATGTATTCTCCTAATTTGACTTGGATGAAAAAGAGAGAAAAAAAAACACTTAGGCAAATGAGAGACTGATAAGGAGTACTTATATAGGCTACAGACACATTTCACATACACTCAAATGCATCTGCATTGCTCTTTTTCTGTGCACACATAATGGGGTTTTGACATCTAACTGCTTATAAAACAGCCCAATTACTCCTTAGTACACAAACACACTTCTCTGCATGTGGCATCTAGTTTTAGTGCAATCTGGTTGATTGGGAATCTCTGCAGGCAAAGGGAATAGTTTAGGATTGGCACACAAGTCTAAAGGCA
Source organism: Enteromius afrohamiltoni (assembly GCA_034779775.1). Lineage (NCBI taxonomy): Eukaryota > Metazoa > Chordata > Actinopteri > Cypriniformes > Cyprinidae > Enteromius > Enteromius afrohamiltoni. The sequence goes on from JAUYWG010000040.1 coordinate 12,184,348, forward strand.
GCCAAAAGCCAATTTCGGGTAATTTAAACATTGTTGTTGCTGTCATTCGATCATAAGAGTTACCATTTACACCAACTGCCTTTATAATCCTTTTTTTGGCTAGGTTCAGGAAAGAAAAAAAGAAAAACAAACCGGCAGCACTGTATGCTCAGATGCTTGCATCCCCACCTCACATCTCTGCGGACTCTTTACAATCATTTTAGCAGATGTGGCAGCAGGTGAGCCTGGGTAAATATTCACAGAGGCATTATGATGCAAGTTGGCATTCTATTGCCCATCTAGTATGGGAATGAGTAGCCATAAAACACCAGCAAATTCAGTAGATCACCTGCCAACACCTCAGCCAATGAAAATCAAGTATTAAATCACACAAATATTTGATGATAGACCATTTCACCTGTGTAAACAGAGATACAGGGCCAACATATTCACTGCAGAGGAAGCATGAGCTCAAGCTGTACATCTGCAAGGACAGAGATTTATATCCGAATCTTTCCAGGGTACTCCTTAAAAGCCAAAAGTTTTCCAGTCTCCAGATGAACAGGGCAGGGACAGAATAGATGGATTAAGAGGAACATTGGTAAATCCAAAAACAAGAGAGAGAGAGAAAAAAAAATTGTGTAAGTCTTTAACTGAAATTCATTAGCACGATGAAGCAAAAAAAAGAGGGTAAGTTAGAAAGAGAGAGACCGACATTCGATACAACAAATGTTCACAATGAATATTTCTTCTAAGACCATCAGTAATCATTCTGCTCTGTCATGAATCAATGCCAAATCTTAAAACGTAATGTAGGTCTGCCCTCTGGAGGATGGGAGTGGAACTACACCATACTTCTGTCTCACTATAAAAGGCAACAGCTCCTTAAGGGAAAGTCTTAAATATCAGATATGAAAACTGGGAACCCATTCTAAACCCAGATTCATTGTTACGACCCCAGGCAGTGATTCAGAGAGGACAGTGCTTACTACCAATAAAATGTGCGTCTCTTGACCATTTAGCCTGTGGAAGCTAATGAGGCATTAGCTGGAGAATATTTAATGGACTCTGCTGGTGTAGTACTTAAGGGCAAATGACAGAATTGGAGAGCGGCACAATGGGGCCTGCGCTGTTATAACCACTTAAAATGATGGAGTCTGTTAGGCACAATATCTTAAGTCTAAAAATCGGAAAATTGTTTTTTATTTCTCCTCCCAAGCAAGCTACTGGAACAATACTAGGCCAGTAAGAGCAAAACAAGTAAGGGGATACACCATTTCTTTACATAAACAAATTATATTAATTTTGTAGATCTTACAAAAACACCACATTCAGATTGCACCTTTAGACATCTTTGTACTCTGTAAAATAATAGTATCCAGAGGAAACATTTTAATACTCATACATTCTAACATGAACGGACCATTCCTTGCAGCGCGCTCATTCACTGCACCTAACTTGATTTGCCAGACTGTTGACTCTCTCTGTGGGCCGTGACACTCAGGATTCAGACGTTTGTTGTGTAGATAGATCATAAATATTTCCTTTTGCTTGTGAAAGGTAGAAACTGGCTCTCCCAAAGCCAGAGGCATGAAAGGCTGGATGCAGCAGCCACTGTTCCTCACAGGATCCTACCATCTAACACCTGCAAGCATCCGGAAATAGTTATTCATGGGATTTGCATTCAGGGCAAACTGCGATCATTAAGGTGCAATCAAAGGCAGACGATGCAAGCAAATCACAGCAACACAAACCTGCAACCGCTGCAGATGAAAGGAGGAAGATTAGAGAGATTTAGAGGACATTTAAAGCCATTAATCCAATACCTTGCCTTATAAGAAGAGCGGAAAAAGCAATTTAATTAACATCTGAAGGCATGTTATACTTACACACTCAACACATCAAAAGAGCCTGTCCTTAATTAGAGACGGTTTAGATAATGAATTTCTGGTATATAAAAGCAGGGAAGAGTTTAACATTTCAAGGTAAATTTGGTAAAAACTACATACAAAATTGATTTGACCATTATTGCTTGTTCAAATCTACCAAACTCCCACTTTACAAAGATGTAGGCAAGATTGTGCTTTTAACTTAACACTACAATAAACCCCTGTGCAGCTCTCAAAACACATGGTATTAATTTAGTTTTCCTTTTTTCTTCCAAAGTGTTCAACAAGGGTTTTACCAAATGTGGCCGAATTTCAAGGAAAGAAGCAAATGCAGATGTAATTTTCCACTTTACAGCCTGTTTATGTATTGTGAATTCCTTCCTAGGAGACGGGGGCTTTCATGTCTTAATTGGATTGTGTGACTGTGGCTTTGTCTAACAAATGCACATTTTCAACGCTAATGATCGACAGTCACAACCCTGAATCTGCCTAAAGCACTTTGACTGTGAGCCTAATGAGTAATGAATAAACTAACACCTTATGTTCTGCTAGCAGGAAACTCTTCAGGAACATTAAACATTTCAAACACCTCCAGAGCCGCACCTTCACCCCACTGCTGGCCTCCTGCTGTAGGTACGAAATCAAGGAAGTGAACGCTGAAAGCTGGGTGCAAGAAGAATAGGCAAGCTAAAACAAATCACTTGAAGATCAGCAGGAATGGTTCTTTAGTTCAGCAGTAATTGTCAGTCTATGATTATCATAAAAATAATACACTGCACAATATATTGAGACTATGTTGACTATCACATGATATGTGTGTATGTGTGTATATATATCATCCTTAACTAATCTCAAACTGAATATCCAGTCTTTGTCTACATTAAAATGCTGATTCGCTGAATTCAGTTGTATATCTTACTATTTATTTTATCAAATTAAACGGTACATTTACATTTGAATTCTCTGTCATTAATTGGTTATCTTCCATAAATAATTATCAGATTGTTATTATTAGTACATTCCTGAAATAAAGACTTACAAACTAGTTCCTATAAGTTCTTAGGTCTACCTGAGTAAAATAAACCAGTATTTTCTCCAGTGACCTCAGAACAAAAAGGCATAACAAAGATGGCCAAAAAAAGAAAACGTTATGCTCTCCTCACCTTTCCCCTCAATTTACCTCTTAACAAGCCTTTAAAGAACCACAAGCCCACACCGCAAAGCAAGAAAAGCAGTCAAAACCAAACCCTTCATAAAATCAAGAAAGTACATTAGTTGCAGCATTATTTCCAAGCAGCCAACCATCAATTCCGCAGGCTTATTCTGTTAAACCACGGACACAGCCCCATGTGTCAGCTCTTAGCAGACATGTGAAATGCAGTCGATTTTCCATTGAAGCCTGGGGATTATTAAGAGCTTGAGCTTGGAAGAGAGGACAACCACATGTTTCTTGTTGAGCCCTGACCGGAAAAAGGGGGAGAAAGTAAAAATGAGTTGATACACAAGGCATTAGTGGTTAACCAAGAGCTAATGAGGGAAAAAGAACAACAATGAGCTCAGATGTAACCGTTTAAATGTGCAGTTTAAAATTTCAACTTCAGAGTACAACACCCCCTCCTCCAAAATTACTTCGTGGTTTAGGAGTCTCTTTGAAACGTGCTCAACAGTATCAAATTTTTATACCTGTGTGATGTAAAATCAACCTTCCGCCGCTTATGTGCCGTCCCACTCAAACAAGGATGTTTATTTTTAACTCAAACACTTTAATGGAGCTAAAACAGCAAAGGTACAGAACACAACCCTTTGGTCTTCCATAAGGGTGCATTAAAAACCCATCCGTGGAGAGATGGAGCCATGGCCTGGCGGTGGTAGCGGGACTCTCCTGCGGCCAGCCAATAAATCCAACAAAATAAAAGAGTCTCTTTTATTTTTTTTCAACCATTTTTCCCCTCATCCCAGGTGTTATATGATGGATGATGAGGTCAGGGAGGTATGGATCACATGGCAAGGATCAGAGAGGAGCTGGGCAGGGGACATGTTGAATCAATCTAGTCCAAATCAGCCCCATGTGTCCTCCAGAGCCCCGTTATCCTATAAATGAACTTTATTGAGGCAACAAAGTGCAGGGACCTCTGCAAAAACATTAAAGGGGTTAGCAGAGGTGATCGATCCAGGGTGGCTAATGAGAAAAGATGGGTTTTCCACGACATTCTTTTTAAAAAGGTACTAAACATGGCCAGCACGACGTATAGGAGACCCGGAGATAAGAGGGTGAAACTGATCGGAACGGTACGTGTCGCACATCTGCATTTGTTATTAAACTATTAAAAGGAAAGGTAAGAAAACTTCAAATGCATACAAAACCATAACAGACAGGGAATGGGAAAAAAAAAAAAAAAAAAAAAAAACACGTAAAAAGGGACCAAATTATTCACATGACACGTGGAGGGCTCTGTGGTCAAAGTGAGCGTGAATCACGACACAAAGACTACTGACTGAGTAACTAACCACATTAAAGCAACACGAACAGGGTTGATCCCCCAGCTCCAAGTCTGCCCACCTACCAGGGGGCCAGCTAAACGACAGGGTTCCACTGTGATCCTTACGGACATGATTAATGGTAGAGAGAAAGGGAAAAAGAGGGGAGTGGTGGGAGGATGTCTGGTTCTGCTTATGGTCCTGGAAATGAGATTAAAGGGAAAGCTCCAAACAGATTGAATTGTATTTGCCATAATTGCTGAGAACAGCTTATGCAGGGCAGGCCACAAATAACAGACTCATAAAAACAAGAGACTGCAAGAGAAGAGGGAGAGAGGGAGTCAGAGGCAAGCTGAGAGCTGTTGTTTGAGCAATTACATATACAAAAATGTGAAATCAATCAGCTGTTAATCAATTTAGAGCTTAGAAGATGACCTCCAGCATCTTCACTGGAAATACGGTGCTTGGTATAGAAGAAAAGTGTCTGATCAAAGCATATTGCAGAAACTAAGATAGGAAAACAACACTGATTCAGTTGAAGTATTACATTTTTACTTACCTTAAAAATAGTATTAACTATGACCTTTAAGGGGAGAAAAATATTGTCTTTTCTTTGTTTTTATGAATCTCATTTTGTTTTAAAGGTAAGTTAAATGCTAAGGTACAGATCAATGCAAACCACATGAGGAAAATAAAAGAGCCCTCAATTGGATTTAAAGTAACAACATGTGTGTTCACTTCAAGGAGAGTGAGAGGGGCTGGAATGGTCTGCCAAAGGCAAGGTTCATTTCATGACACTCTGAGACTGCTGGGCTTAAACTTATTCATTTGCACAGAGTCAGTTTAGTCTAAAAGAGGCACTTTTATTGATGTTAGTTTATTGACTCAAAAATTGCAAAACAAAAAGAAAAGAAAATGTCCATGAAGGAAAAACACAGACTAACTGATCATCATAAGAGCACAGTTAGAATGTAATACTAATAAATAATGAAACCGTTACAATTAGTCATTTCCAAAAGAGAAAACCAATAGGTTAATACCAATCAAACCAAATGGCACAACTCTGGTGGTATTTTGAAAAATTATAATCAATCCTGGAAAGCCATGGTTGGGTGCTCAATTTAAAAAATGTGATTGGAAACTTAAATGATAATTTGACAGTTTAGATGAAGAAAGAAAAAAAAAAAAAACAGATCAACAAAATATAAAGCATGTCAGTCTACAGTCATGTTCTGAAACCTGAACAGATTATTGTGCCTTTCCATTCCAGTCCTGCTGAATTCTGTAATAGTTCCCACAAACATGGTGTTGTTCATTAATCAAAAGTATTACAAAGCCATGTAAAAGGTGATGAATCAGATTTGGGAAGCATCAAAAAGGAGAATACCTAAATGCATCACATTCTCCTACACAAAACCACACATCAAACTTGGCCAGCCAAGTCACACCACTAGATGGCGATATCAGCCAGGATACAGGACCATGAGGGATAGAGTGTTATGACAGTCCTCAGTGTTAAAAGCTTCACTCATGAGACGCAGTATGCTGCCGTCACTGCTGAAGCAAAGCAATTTTACATAAACACTTCAGTAAAACAACCACTCCACCATAAATCACCCAACCCAACAGACACCCACTGACTCAAATACATCACACGTATTTGGAACGAACGATCCAGTGTATGAACAAGGGCAAAACTGCAAAATATAAGTGTTTCAAGAAGCTGCAGTGGTGTGCTCTGGTCTTTTATGACGACTTTGGACCATAACAAAACTGGGACCCTCCAAAAAGACTTTTACTGTGCATTTATGCTCTTTCTGTGTAATGTACTTATATGTAGTATTACTATTGTCTGCTTACAATGTGCCTCTGCCCACCACTCCACTAAAGCCTGGAAGCTAGTGTTGAAAAATCCACTTCCTCCAACCATAATATTACTGTAACCACTGCAGAGGATACAATAATGCTGCACTAAGAACAGAACATTAAAATCTCTCGTCCCTCATTAATACACTGTACATGTAGCTCAGATCAAGGCTATAAGAGTGGAGGGAGGGAATGTTCTTCTTTAAACTGTAGTTAGGTTATTTCAACATGAAATAAGGAGGTACATGAGACTCAGTCACTGAATGTGCAGTTTTCATCTTTACGGCAATCCACACTTTCCATCACCCTTATAGCATATAGCAATAGCGTACCTAGTTTAGCTAGTATGCTTATGTGACTAAATCATTATCCATTGAGTTTTGCTTTTGGATAAGTAGAACTATCCTTACTGCTATATCTAGTACTGTCACTGAGCAAATCTAGGTTATAGATACACAATGTTAGTGCTTAAACGCTCAACCTAATCAGGACATGTCAAATGCTGAAATCAGACTTTCTGAGCAAAGTATTCCAGAGCAGTATCAAACCGCACAGAGTTGAATGGGAGGTTACTGTGTGAATGATGAATTGGAGTCAGTGTAGTCTCAGTGTGCCGAGTTCAACACACAAAACCTTGTCTCATTCGAATGATCTGCAATAAGGCAGCCTGGACATCTTCATCCATGTGACCCTGAAAGAAAAGAAGTGACCGGTATTTAGTGAGGACATATCCATCTTTAGAACTGCTTCAAGAAACTTCTATGCAACTACAGGCTATGACCTGTATACTATTACAGTTTCTCAATATAACAGCACTGTTGATCTCTGCACGTCATCTCTTAGGTATGTTATAGTGTATGTTTTTCTTTGTACCATAGGTTTCAATAAATGACCTTGACAGCAGAACTGCTACTGCAGAAAAGGAAAAAGGAAAAAAACCCAACTCGCATTCACACACAATTACCTGTGCTGCACTGAGAAGATGAGTTCGATAAATTGAAACCACTTCTCTATGTTGCCTCTCAGCATCCTGTTTGGATAAAAAAAAAAAAAAAAAAAAAAAAAAAAAAAAGATAAGATAAGATATAAGATATATTGCACAGCGTTTTACAAGTTCCACATAATAAGGTCTTGCAAGGTTATTTGGGTTTGTCCATGAAATCACAATTATATTTTCAAATGTATTAAAATAGTTAAATTTGAGCACATTTCTTTAACTTTTAACATAGTTTTAGTTTAGTAAATTAAACACACATTATTGCACAAAAAAAGTAATCATATACTATAGAACTTAAGTAAAACAGACCATTTAATTCAGAATAACACCAAATCTTGGAAGCATTTTATTAGTCCCCATTTCTTGCTTGAACTTTTTTAAATTATTGGGCAGAAAGCTCTAGATTCCATCATGAATTCAGTTCAGTCAGTAAGTGAGTGTATTATTTAGTCCAAGGTTACGGCATGTCATATTTGTGGGCAATTACTAACAAATCCACAGAGCTACTCACAGCCAGCTGCTGCTGGAGGCTCTTGACCTGGGCTTGGAGTTTGTCAATGTGTTGAGTCTGTATCTTGTTGGGCGTGTTGCCAGCATAAGCCAGCTGGGATAAACCATTCAGAGCCTGTTTCAGCCTTTCAACATCTGCCAACAGTTCTGTGATCTGAAACGAAGAACACCTTGCTTATAACCAGACAAAATATCAGGCACTTACCGAAAAGGCTCTTCCAAATAACAAATTGGTATACAACCATCTCACCCTTTTGTCTTTAAGCTCAGTCTGCTCTGTGGATGCCTGAATTCTCTTCTGCAGTTCTCCAATGGTGCTCATTGATTCCTCGTATCTCTCCTTCAGATCTCGGATCTCCTTCTCAATAGAGGCACTCTTTACCTGCAAGGCCTCGGTTTCTGCTCTCGCCCTCTTTTCACCCTCCCTAGCCAGAGTTGTTTCCCTGTATAGGTCCTCATATTGTTCATCCAGTCCTGAGAGCCGATCACCAAGCTCACGCACCTCCTCCTCCAACTTCTGCTTTTCGGCTCTGAGCTCAGTCACCTGCTCTTCATGGCTACGGAGGTCATCCAGAGCATGCGTGGCTCTGAGAAGCTCATTCTGCAGAGTAGCTACGTCCTCAGCCCTCTGCGCACTGGTTTCTTCCTCCTCCCGCAGTGCCAAGCGAAGCTCACTGACCTCACGTTCCAGAGCCTCTCTAACCTGGCTAAACTGGGCCTCATCAGAGCTCTGACTCTGAAGCCGTTTCTCTAGCTCATGGACACGCTGGACTTCCAGTCTATGAGCTTCACGTACGCACTTGCACTCCTTTTGCGCCTCCTGCAGGCTGCCACTCAAAGAGCTCTGCATGGCCTCAAACTGCTCCAGATGGATATACTCACTGTTCAGTTTCTTTTGGAGACTCTGGATCTCAGAGTTGCACATTGCATTTTTCTCCTCTAGTTCGGCTCGCTGGATTGTAACCTCTTTATATTGCTGCTCCAGCTCCACTAACTTCAGACTCAGCTCCTCCACCTGGCCCTTGCAGCGATCTTCTACTTCTTTGTACTTCTCACTGGACACAGTCCCTGTCTGAAGTTTTTGCTGCAGAGATCCCATCTCATCTTTCAATTTTTCATTCTCCTGCCTTTGGCATTCCACTTTGGTCTTTTCGCCATCGTACTTCTCCTGCATTTTGGCAAGATTTTCTGCCAAATCCCTCAAAGCTGTGTTAAAATGCAGCTCTTTTTCCTCCAAAGCAGTCAATGGAACAAACTTCAACTGCAATGCCTCTTGAATAGTATCCAGTTCTTTCTTCTGTGCTTCAATTTCCTCGTGGAGCTTTAATGCGCTCTCTTGAGCACACTGGTGCTTGGAGTAGGCATCTTGAGCTCTTTCCTCCGCTTCTGACAGTGCTTTGCTCATTGTGCTTTTCAGTTTCTCATGTTCCACAAGGCTAATATAGTCATTTTCTAACTTGGCCTGCACATTCTCAAACTCCTTCCTCAACATAGCATTTCCTTCATTCACCTTCTGTAACTCCTCGTCGCGAACTCTATAACCATCCTGCAACTTTGCAATTTCAGTCTTCGCTTTCTCCAAAGCCTCATTTAACTCCACCTGCACTCTCTCATGCTCATTCTTTGTGACAAATTCAATGTCAAAGCTCTGCTTCAACGATGATTTTTCAGCAGCCAAAATCTCAAGCTCACTGACTTTCACTTGGTATTGATTTTGAAGGCTATTAAGATCTCTTTCCAGTTCTGTGTTGCGTTCCGTGAGTGCAGCCATCTCGCTCTCGTAACGTTCACAAGGGATGTACATGCTCCTCAGATTGGCAATGTTCTCACAAAGAGAGGTCTTCTCTTCCTGCAGCCTTTGTAGCTGCTCTTCAGCCTGTTTTCTCTTTTCCGTCTCCTCGGCTAACCTAACCCTCAACTCCTCCACCGCGAGTCCCATAGACCTCTTCACTTCCTCATGGTTTTCCAGGGTAACAAACTTGGTCTTCATATTGTTGCTGAGCTCCTGCAGCTCCTCTCTGAGCAGTTCTCTCTCATCCTCACCTTCTTCTACTTCACATATCAATGACTGACATTTTGCAGTGACATCTGCAAGTTTCTTCTTCATGGTTAAGCCTTGCTCCTCCAGAGCAGACCGGACTCGCTCGTGCTCTTGTAAGGGGACCGTTTGTCGGTCATCCATTGCACGGTGGAGCTCTGCCACCTCCTCCAGCACGCGGTCATAATCTTCTCTTAACTCAGCCAGCTGTAGCTCCTTCTCGTCAACAGCATTGGTAAGGAGGTTCTTCATGTTGTCAAACCTCTCTCCTGGAACCATTGAGGTTAACCTGGCATCCGTAGTCTTCACTTGACCCTCCATGTTTAAGAGAGTCTCCTCCATGTTTTTATGATCCTCCTGCATTGCACTCAGCTCTGCATTGAGCCTCTCAACCTCCACAGCCAGAAGCCCTTCACTTTTCTTATACTCCTCCAAAGCTTTCTCACTCTGTTTTAAATGGTTCCTGACCCTTCCAACCTCAGCAGAAGCACCTTCATACTTTGCCTTCACCTCATTCAGCTGTGCTTTGAGGTCATCAATAACTTGGCTACTGAGATGCTCCTTTACAGCCACAACATGAGTCTGAAGCTGTTTCACCTTTGCCTCAGAGTCCATCATTCGCTTCTGCACATCTCCCATGGCTTCCTCCAGCTTGTTTACCTGCTGATCCGATTCGCGTTTGGTGGTCTCACACTTTCTAGTGAGCTCCTCACACTCCTGAGACTTGCATGCTAGAGCCTTTTGGAGACGGCCCACCTCCTCTTGTGCAACCTCTTGCTGTCTGCGGACACATTCGAGCTCTTGATGAAGTGTCTCAAGATCCCCAGCCACCGGCAGAGACAGCTCCAAAGGTCGAGCCACAGATCGAGAGGGTCCTGTAGGCTGCAAGATCTGAATTCAAACAGAAGTAGGCATTTATTATTAAAATCACACAAAATATTCTAACAAATTATCCTGGCATCTGTGTTTTAAGTGGATACTGCGCCACAGTGGAAAAGCCTGGAAATATTTTTTGTTCTTCACAGCTTTCCTTTTCCTCTTGACTATTAGAACAAGAAATTAGCGGAAAAAAAATCATTTTTTTTCCCCAAATAAATTATAAAAAAAAAAAAAAAAAATCAATATCAACAGCCAGCATTAAAAAAGATGAGAAGATGAAATGGTTGCATACTTTTTCGCATATGGGGTCACACTAGGGCTTAAAACTTTCAAAAGAAAAAACTTTAACTAGGCCACATCCCAAGTCAGACATGTGATTCTACTTTAGTAGGTGCATTTTTTTCATCTTTTTAAAGTGTGCGGTGACCTCTAACACAGGTGAGAGTAAAGATGTCTCTGCTGCTAATGTGACAACAAAATTGCATCCACCACATCTGCCCAAAAGCTGATCCCAATTGGGCTAATAAATCATAAACCCTTCTGACACTGCAGGCTATGAAGGTTCTAAAGTGATATGAGAGAGAGCAACTTATCTGACTGCCACTGCCTAAGCTTAACACAGCTGACACAGCCAGTCTGCTCACTACTGAACATTAAAAAAAATAAATAAATAAATAAAAAACCTAAAATACCAAACCTTGGGCGAAATGACTGTATGTAAAGCTTGTGCACGCTCAGCAAACCTTTAGTATCAATTGTTGGCTTTACATATAAGCTTTGCACTTGAAGTCTGCTGTTGTTGAACTGCACAAGGAAAATAAGATATCTATACATGTACACTGAATGTACTGGCTTCTGTGTATTTACACGTGCATGCAGAGTAATAATAAACAACTTAGTGAATGTCACAGATTCTTATTTTATTGCTTTTGTTTTATTACTAAATTACTTGACACCCACAATCCACATATTGGCAATAAAAAAAAAGTATTTGCCTGAAAATGAGCTTTTTGATCTGAAATCCTTGGCATTAAATGTTAAGAAGATTTTAAATTCACCTGAGCAGAATCCAGACTGTGTGACTGTCGCACTAGTACATTGTCTTTTCCTGCAGAGAAAAAAGGACCCAAAATGAAAACGCACAAAAACAACTTTACTTATAGAAAATGTCTGATACCCCTACACTCGACATTATTCCAACATCAGCACACTGTTTATACCGAGGTCTCTAATATCAGAAGAGCCATAATTAATCAGTCTAAAGATCCAAACTTTAAAAGACAAAATCACCTTTGATCACTGACTGGCCAGGGTAATCTCCCTGTAAAATAAAAACATGCAGATTTATTCATCATTTCCTCAAACTTTGATCATCAACTGCTGGATTTGGAGTTAACGAGCAGCAGTCCTTGATTAGCATGTTGCAAATATTTTTACTGACCAAATGGCTCCGCTGCTGAACTCTTACAGTCTCCATGGCTCTGGCTCCTTCCTCCTTCTCTTTGGCAGAAAGCAAGCGCTTCAGCTGTTCTCTCTGGTGTACAAAACAGATACATATGAATATTCAAAAGCAACTAACAACCAAACTAACTAATCAAAGGTAAACAACCTTCCATCAATACTGTGGCAGAAATGAAATGAAGAGATGAAAGTGAGAATAGACAAATGTCACTGGGACAGAAGAAAAGCACTTCCAGGACGCACAAATTACCTCCTTGTGAATGTCCTCCACTGTTGACTTTTCCTAAAAAAGGATCAAGTAGAAAGAGAGAGAGAAACATATTTTACAAATATATCTATAGAACTACTGCAACAGAAATGCACAACTGCCTGCTCTGAACAATTCAGATAAAATTGTAAACTTGCAAATAAATTGGCCAATTACAAAAAGCGGTAAGAAATACCTGACTGAGTTGCTGCTGAAGCATTTTAACTTTATCGAGCAGCGTTCTCTGTTCCTGATGGAACTTCTTTAGTGTGTCCTGTTGGCTCTCATTCTTTTTCTCCAGGTCCTAGAAAACACAAACATACACACGTTTACGAACAGAGCCATTGATTGCATGATTAATGTTTTATAATCCTTATAATTAATAACCAATTAACTCTACAGAATACATGAGGTCTAATACTGATGAACAGTAACAAACAAACTATTAATAAAGAACAAGAACATTTTACTGGAGACTTGACTGGCCCTCACCTGTATGATTTTATCACGGTTAGGGGTTTCAGAGACCATGTCCACAGATTGCAACTGACACAGAAAACAAAAATATAAAAATGATAAGCCACACGAAAAATCATCATGAGGATCTAATTACAGGGTCAAAAGCTAACTTGCAACACATAAAAAATAGTGTTATCATTTTAGGCTAATATTGTTCATGTAAATTAGAAATATTGTGTTCAGATGAACAAATTTGCTGGTCCTGGCTGTGGAAAAGAAATAGCTGCTCTACATATCCTTCTGATAAATCCACAGGTTAGAAATGATTGGCTGCAGTTTTCCAGCATGGTCACTGATTATTACACTGACCTTACACGCATACTGCCTTTAAAGCAGTTTTAAAATGAGAAAATTGTGACTTACTAAGATAAGTGAACTTCATGAGGATAAAAGGGAGCTTAAATGATAAAAAATGCTGTATGCTTTTTTTTGTGTGTACTATTTTTATTAAACACTGGGTGGCAGTAGTGCGTAAAAATTCAAAGCACTGCAGTCGCTAGTGCGGATAGTCAGATTAGAACATCAAAAACACAAAACATTTCAAAAATAAATATATAAATCAATGCAGTAGATTAAAATAATTTATTTTCCTTTTAATATGATTGACGAAAAGTACCGAAAACAACTATATTGCACATCAATCAAATTCATTTGTAGGATTCATGACTCACTGCTCTAGATGGCTTTAGTGAAGTTACAATGAGAATAACTGCAGCCCTTTTCTGAGAGGCACGTTGTAAGAAAATATATTGGTATTTTTTGGAGTAAGTAATTACTAAGGGGGGGGGGTTATATTATTATAATCTGCAGAGTATGTTTGTTTTAAATCTCCTCTGCAGGGAGTAGCTCAGAAGGAAGTGAAGGTGAAAATGCTTTGTATACCTGTCTCTTTTTTTGTTCCATCTTGGACGCCTCTTTTGCTGTGAATACAAATGAGTAATGATTAATTAGCAATTCATGAAACAACCAAAATAAATAATTAAATACAGAAGGAGAATTGAGATGGTGTTTTTTTACATCCCTCAGGCGTTATGGTATGCATAATCTCTTATATTTTTACTCTGAAGTATGAAGCTGAAAAGACACTGTTCTACACTCTTCTTAGGAAGCGTGTGCATAAGCTCTGGGGCTTTGATCTCTATAACCTTACCACCTGATAAAGGCCTATTCACACCAAAAGTGATGCAACAAAGTAATGTGAACTGCAGGGGGGAAAAAAAGGATTAAAAATCTGACGAAAAGTTGCATTCCACTGATTTACATCAAGAATGGCAGACATTTTCATCAGCCTCTTTGTGAAAAGTTTCAATACGTGAAACAAACTTAAATGATAAATAATGATTAAAAAACACCTAAATGCAACGGACAATGGAAGTAATGAGTGATAAAGAAATATCTTGTTCCAGTGAAAATAGTGGTGTGTGCCACTTGTTCTGGACACATCTACCAAAAGCTTGGACTGTAACCTGCTTGATTTCACCCTCCTCTTTTGTTTTCAATTTAAAATGTAAGATTCCTCTCCTAAACTGTCCTCTTGTACCCTCCTTCTCATTTATGTCGCTGAATGTCGAGTATATTAGATTACAGACTTCTGTTCTGGTGTGACAAACAACAACTGATGCAAATAATAAAATGCAACAAACCATAAAATTGCGTGTACAATAAAACTAAATCTCTGGATACATTTAACAGGCATTTGCTGCTCATGCATTTACAAAACATGCCAGTTTAGATTACGTTATGTCAAGAATGTTATATAATGTAGTTCCAATGCAGTTTAAGAGAGAGATCATAAAAACAGGAAGCAACAAAACCTTTTGTGGCACCGTCCAGATAACTCTTGACCAGAGAGACAAGCTCCTGGTTTTTGCTGAGCCGTGCATAGTGATAACTATCATGGCCGAAACCATCCACAGCAGTGACATCAGCGCCATGTTTCAACAAAACGTCCACAGCATCCTTACACGCATACTCGCAGCCCAGAATCAATGCTGTTCTGAGTGAACAAACAAGTACACAAACACATTTTCAATACGGCTGTCCGACATCAACATTACGTTTAAAAAAATACTTCTGTGAACTAATAGGACAAGAATAGGACAAGGGTAACACAAATACATTTGTTATAGCCTTCTATTTCTTATATAATAGTAAGCAAGCTATTTTTCATGAAATTGTGAGATTTCAGATTCATCAGCTAGACGAATAACAGTGTAGCCTTAAATTGCTCATGCTACATATCATTGTGTTAATGATAAGGGATGATAAATTAAGGTGTTATGCTTACAATAGTGCCAATTTGTATTATAAAGCCACTAAAATAACTGAAAGCACCTGATACTTTAAGTAAAAAATGGCAGCTACAGCTCTTAAATTAAAAATAAGGTGGATAAAATCTATGTATAAATCTAAATGTATAAATAAATTCACTATAGCTGAATAAAAACGGAGTAAGAAAAGCAAGAAAAACTAATTACTGAGAAATATGAATGTGATATTTACTTGTTCTGTTTGTCTCTGACTGTGATGTCACTTCCTCGCTCTAACAGCAGCTGACAGATGTGTGGATGACACATTTGAGTGGCAAGCACCAATGGAGTCCGACCATCCTATAAACATATATAAAATGCACATTTACATTAACTCAAAAAAATAAATACAAATCTGAGAGAGCATTTGAAGATCAAGTCTGAGGGGAAACAAAAAAATACAGAACATTTCTCCAGGTAAAAAGAATGAGAGGACATCAGGATATGAAATATCCCAGAAGTCACATATTAACTCACAAAATCGCTGGCATTAACTGATGCCCCGCTGTCAGAGAGCAGCTTCACACTGGAGGAGCAGCCGGCCATAACTGAAAAGACAAACAATAACAATATTCCATAACATTTCCCCCCCAAGCATGTAAATTAGATTCATTGGATAAAAAAAAGAAGAAATCTAAAACCTCCACTGGGCACTGAGTAAGAGCAAGAGCTCTAAATCTTACATGAAAGCCTTCTGAGGGAAGGAAAATAAGCCCGTGAACTACAACTTATTGATTACGACTACTGCCGCCTCAAAGAATCACATTCACTGTTCATCCACTACCCTCTCCATCTCTGCTTCAACACTTCATGTAGGAGGAAGGAAAAAGGGATGAAAAAACGAATGAAAGGGATTAAAAAAAAAAAAAAAATGGAGGGAGCAGGGAAAAAAAAATCCAAGTTAGGTGGAATGGAGTACTGCAGAGTTCAATTCAGTAACACTTTAGAATAGGTAACGCTTGTTAACTTTTAAAGGGATAGTTCACCCAAAAATGAAAATTTGTTTAAATCACCCTGGACATCCAAGATGTAGCTAACTTTATTTCTTCACTAGAACACAAAGCGTTGCAGTCTGTCAGTGATATAAAGGAAGTCAACGGGTCCTAAAGGTTCCAAAGCACCGAGAGTTCAAAATAAATAAACAAACAAAATATATTAAAAAACACACACAGACTAAACCAAATTAAACCCTAGGGCTTGTGATGATACATTGAGGTGTTAAGACACGAAATGCCAGAGCATGTTGACGCGCCTCATGCCGGATGTTGTGAATGAGCTCAGACAGATTGTTTCGTGTCTTAACACCTCAATGCATCTCCATGAGCTGCAGGGTATTTCTTTTGGTTTCGTTGGTGTATGGGTTTTTTTTGGCTCTCAAAGCTTTGGAACCTTTAGTGACCAGCGACTTCCATTATATGACTGACAGACCGAGTAGCGGTCTGAATTAAAAATACTGAAGAAACAAAGTCACCTACATAAACATCAAATTTTCATGTTTGGGTGAACTATCCCTTTAACTATGACTCAAATTCTTACTTTGCTGCTTATTAATATTCAGTTAGGTAGTGGTTATTTTTAGGTAATTGGGTAGGATTAGGGATGTAGAATTAGGCATTCGTATGTGATTAATAAGCACAGATAAATGTCTAATATTCTATTAATATGCATACTAATAAGCAACTAATAGGTGTAAACATAAAAATAAAAGTGTAACCTTCAATTCCAACAAAACCTCAAAATGTACAAAGCTTTTTGCTTACCAGCATCATGCAAGGCAGTTCTTCCCTGCAGGTCCACGTTTCCCACTGGGCAATTGTGCTGAAACACAAAACACTCGTCACACTCACAGTCACAGTCACACCATTCACAAACACTCCATGACCATTAAGCTTTGAAAGGTCAGAGGATGAGTCTAAACTTTTGAAAACATCCATGGTCACTGGCTGCTCCTAAACAGATGAAAAAAAAAGAAAAGAAGAAAGAACCAGACGGACATGGATGTGTGAGATTCTAGTTTGAATCTTTAAAATGATTCTGAACCCGAGAAGTGAAACCAGGTCAAGCAAAGGAGTGTTGCTAAGATACTGGCCTCAGTGGTCTTCAGTCCCACCACCCCCTGTGCCCTCATTTCTACAATCTCTTTTACTCTCTCCGTATTCCTCTGTCTGTCCTACTTTCTCAAACCCAATACTTTCTCCATCTCTTTTTTGCCATCTCAGACAAAACAACTCCTCTGATTTCAGTCACTATAAAAACCTTTTATGCTCTAGCAACAGCCTCCAAAACCAGTAGCAAGGTCACATGGTCTTACTGGCTAACTGTGTCCTGGGTAACTCTATCTGATGGGCTCTAGGAGCCAGTTTCAGATTGCACATGATGATGGCATAGAAATATAGACTGTAGGTTACAGTACGGGCAGCCTGTCAACACTGCAGACACCCGGGAAAATACTCTCATCCAGTGAGTCAATGTTGTTTAAATAACAGGACACAGTCATGACACCTAAGGTGGATTACACTTCATATCAGCTGTCAGTGATTTCAAAGGCAAGCATCAGACAAACTTCCAGATACGAAAACTCATTTTCACATAATTAGCAGAGTCAGATGTTTCTAATTTTGCTCCCTGCGGTGCAAAGTAATTAACACAAACAAGTCACTGTAACAAAGACGCTGTTGTTGGAGTCATCAAGCAAGTGATAGGAATCATTTCCTGTCTTAATTATCTCAAGCACCATCCCTCACAACGGCACAGAGACAGAGTTTTACCCTCTTACGAAATGTATTCTTGGATTAATTAATTGAAATTAAGCGGCGTATCTGTAAACAAGATCTGCTCAATTTGCCTTCAAACAGCATCCTTTTCTCATAACCAGGATGTCAGGTTCATGCAACAGAGTTCAGGTCATTGCTTTATTTGTTACACTTGGTTTGTGAGCCTGTGGGCTAAAGTAAGATGACGATGAAGCAGAACTGGGTATGATATAATACACACAAAAAAACACCCTTATCAATACTTGAATTCAAAGAAATTTACAAATTAAAGACATTTACCATTTCAGATAAAAGCTTATTTTAAATTTTATATTCAAGAATTCTTTGCCATGACTGTAAATAATTATTTTTCTTTTTTTTCCCAATTTGATATAAAAAAAATAAGTAAACAATATTTTACATAGTACTATATTTTGGTGCGTTTTGGTTAATTTGTTTTACTGTTCAACACATTGCTATAAAAAACATAACTGGATTGTACAGATAAATAGTGATGTATCGGCACAATACAAGGAGAAAACCTGGGCACATTGATACAAGATTGAAGCGGCACATTACAACGATGAAAAACCTCTTATCTACTCTTCAAAAATAGGATTCAGCACCTGTCCTTCACATCAAACGGAGGATACAATAGAGCAGAAATTGACTGGCTTTAAAAGAAAAGAGTACAAAAACACATTGAGTTTCTATCCATTCCTTACGATTACTGATTGCAGAAAGCAGCTTTACCTGGAGTAGTTTCTGCACACATAGTGACTGGGCATTTCTGGCTGCCAGGTGTAAGGCATTTTTTCCTGCAGGAACAAAACAGCAAATCGATAAGAGCCATTAGCTAACAAAAGTGCTTTAGATGAACCAGCTTGTAGAGACCAAAGACAGATGTCAACAGCACGAGTTATTCCGAGCTCATAAGATATTTCTAAAATATGTCAGGTTTACGGTTCTCAAAAGCACATTTAAGATTATTTATGGGATATATTGGAACATTAGATGTGTTCCCTGGTATCCAAACTCAGCGGAGAGTAAAATCCTCACCTGTGGCATCCGTGGCTGTGACATCCACACCATGATTAAGAATGAGGCTCAGGCAGTCGAGATGTCCTCTGGAGGCAGCAAGATGGAACCTGAAGAGAAATGGAGAAAGGAACAGAAACAGGAGAAAGGGTTAAACTTGTGGCAAGTGCATGCTGAAAACTGATGCCTGCCTCTTACCACCATCATCATCAGCATTCATCAAGAGAAACTCAACTCTCTCAAATGTATTTGCATGCAAAACTCCTCACTTTACATTAAATAACCACACTTTTTAATCTTGCATCTCTCATATAAACATACTTATGAATAAAGAAGTTAAATTAAATATCTGTATTTTGATATGCAAGATGCAGAATTGATCAAAATCAGCACTTTGAGCTCAATTTAAAATGGCAAAAATGCGAGACATGTTGCAAAGAGGGACGTGCAGATTTTCACCTGTGTGTTATTTTAGAGAGTGTTGATGGTGAGAGGCTAAACATGCAAACAGGTCTTTGACCTGAAGACTCCACACACTGACATGCATCCATCACTCCATGGGTGGTGGTTTGGGACAATTTGTTACTGTTACAATGTGTCTTATGTGTTGATCACAAACCTTAGTGTGCATCACTTTTTGAAACTTTCTTTTTACAAACATTCATACAACATTAGTTGCGTTATGATCATTTTTGCAAGTCATCAAAACAACATTGTTCCACTACTATATGATGTTTTTAAATTGAATCCAAATTGAAGTTAATGCAATTTCCAGTGAAGCCAAAAAGGAGACACAGCTCACTGCGTCGCAGGTTCCTTTAAATATCATTTCATAACTAAATAATGACTCAACGCAATAACATTTTATTAGGTATATGGACTGTTATAATGGTAAGTGACGATCATTAGAGGAGACTGAAGGGCTCAGATGGTCATGAAGACCCAGACATGTCATTCTAGCTTGGCTCCAACTCCTTGACTGACTCGCATATCTGCGGCTTCAAGATACATTATGTATTTTTAGAGGTGCTAGAGAGGTGGGATGGAGGGGTCAGTTTGAATTCAAAACAAGACTTTTGCATGCTGTACTAGTCGGTCACCGATGTCTCTGCAGTTCAGCAAAAGCTATTTCAATGCATCAGAGTATCTGATAAGTGTGGAATGCATTCGGAATTTTAATACTTTACTGAATGTGAGGTTTATTATTAATATTTTGCTGCTGCCGGAGGCCTTTAAGAAACTCGAAAAGAATGTTTTGAACTTCTAAAGAAACTGTTTGCGTGTGTTCAGGCTCTAAAAAGAACTTATAAATATTTCTTACCTGTTATCTTACTAGTCATCTTCCAAAAAAAGAAAAAAAAAAAAAGAGAGAGATGTAGGAACACTCCCATAATACATGATATAAAGAGCTTCTAGGGACCTTCGTTTGCCTCATTTTTTCATATTTTTTGTATACACATATTATAGTTTTTGTTCATATTTTGTCATTACAGTTCTAAGTTTCATTAATATTCATATTATTGTCATTTATTAAATAGTTTTATGTGGGTTTATTTATATTTTCACTTTGTATTTTTTAAGCTTAAAGTTTAAATGTAATATTTATAATTTATTTTAACTTTATTTGAGTAACACACACAGTATATAGCCATTTCTTTTTAATCTTTGAAAAAAAGGGACAGGTTATAGCGTCACTGATAAAAATGATTAAAACGTGAGAGTTAGTGATAAATTGACACTTTATTGACATCAGTGAGGGTCAGATTTTCAGTCTTGCAATTTGATTTAAACCATATATGATCTTTCAATTCCTACCAATTACTTGCCAACTTACTTACTAAACAGGTCTACTCTAATTGAGCTTTTGCAAAGGATTAATTACAAAGTGTGCATACATCTATTTTCAAAACTGGCAGTAACTGTTGTTTCTTTAACACACCCACAGCAGGAAGGCTTGATCTGCGTTTCCTGTGAGCTAAGCATTTATTAGCTACATCAAGCAGGGGTATTTCACTCCATAGTCTTTATTAAAGATAGAAACACACAGAAATCTACTAATTTCCATCTTCCCACACGGCAAAAAAATGCTGTCCTAATGCAGGTTACCAATTTACCCACCAGAACTACTGGATTACACCCTACAGTGGTCTGCCCTCCCTGTGAGCTATTCTGACCGGTAAGGCAAATAACAGGCTGGAAATGCAGTCTGCATGTGAGGTCCTGCTATATATGAACAGAGGATTTCCACAAATCTAAAAACTGACCTGCATATTCCACTTGACTACGCACAAAAAGGTTGCATATCCCCATTTGCAGGTCATTTGGCAGCCATTACGGCACACTGACGTCCAACAAGCATGTTTCATATAACAGGCTGGTGTTTATTAATTGAGCTCTGTTACACTATAACACCAACCCGGCGACTGCGACGGCGACCGACGCTCTTGACTTAGTCCTGAGAAATTCTAGCACCTTATTACAAGTCAAGCTCTTCTCCACCCGACAGGGCAAGAAGAATCTCACACTATGACAAAAAACCCAAAGGGGAACCTAGTGGCTTTAAATGAGAGAATGAAACAAAGCTGTGGTTAAATCAAGCTGAAATGTGTCCGTCTATGCCCTACATTGACCCTGTCATGGCAGTAAAAACATCAGGGATTGATGGGAGGCCATCTAAAAGGCTTTCTAAAACAGGAAAAGACAGAGTTGATCCACAAGTGTTGGAGTCTACTGTGTGGCCATGTAATAATGTGGAACATCACTGAGTGTGATATTGAATAACGGGGTTCAACGATTCACCTCTGACCCACAAATACATTTCCTGCATTTCTCCCAAAATAAAAAAAAAGCATCATCTAAAGCTCTCTCCGGACTTGGAACTTTCTGAAGAAGATTAAGTAAGCAGTTAACATGACAGAAAAAAACGTCTAGATCCTAAATTTAGTCAGTGTACACAAGCATAGATTTATTCCATGAAGACCTACTTCCTGCCCAGGCTGTTCTGGACTCTTCTGGTCTGCATCGGGTCAAGCATCTCCAACCACAACATGTTTTCCAATTTTTACTCAAATTCTTGGTCAGGCACAAAATGCTACAGTCCAGATCAGACAAAAACATAGGGTCTATCATAGCAAAGTTTTAACAAAAGCAAAAAAACAAGCATGCATAAATTAACACAACTAAATAAACGTAATTTTAAAAAGGGTTAATGAAGTAATCATAAGCTGAGTTTAAGCAAGGAATCCCACTACATTCAAGAAAATAAATAATTTCTTCCTATAATTAACAATTTTAAATACTGTTAAAATACTGTTGTGTCTATATTATTACATAAATATGCAGATGTTAAGAGTATTCAAGTATTTCAAATTATTAATTTTTACAGTTTGTGTGTTTCAGGCAGGTATGTGCAAAACTACATATTTTCAAAACAGACTAATAGGTATGCTGCCTAGTCAATTCATTGGTCTTAAGGATGCCCTGTATAATTAGACTGGTTTGGGGTTAATCCCATCAAGAGAGGCCACGTTTCTTAGGAACGTGTTCTTAAATTATACAATTAGATCACGTGGTCTGAGACCACAGGATTTGGAAACAAGGTTTGAGATGAAGAACTGTTTAACTTTACATGTTTTCTTAAACAAATCTAGAGAAAAACACATATAGATGAACTCGTTGCCCTTTCTAATAGCCTAATCGGTTGCTGGATGACAAGTCAACCATGGTGACCAATCCTTAATGACCGGGATACTTACGCAGAGCGGCCCTCTACGTCAAGTTTGGTAGGGATGATGCCCTTCTTGCCAAGTACTGCTGCGACCTTGTCCACCTCCCTCCTCTCCACTGCCTTCATCAGCCTGTCATCATACTTGTTCCAGTCTGTGTTCTAAAGGATAGAGAGAAACAGAGAGACACATCAGAACACTCATAACATCAGCATGTACACAAAGACAGCAGTGTCATGTTCAATAAAGCTGCTGAGGTGACAGCTATTGTTCATGACTCCCCTAATGATCAGGGTGGTGATCACAGGTGCAGTTAGCTGAATGAAGGAATGTTCACAACTCCAGTGCACCCTGTATTCAAATATTCAAAAGCACAAATGGAATGAAACACTTGAAGTCTTACCAAAATAATAGTTTTTCTTACATAAATTGGAAAAAAAATTAAATACTTTTCCCTTTTCTAACTACTTGATAGAAATGGAAATGTTTACATGATGCTGAATGTAAAAATGTAATTGAAATAACAGTAATAAAGGCTTGGAGTCACCCAGGACACTTAAAAACCAAAGTAACACCTGAGGAAATAAATATTTTAGAGTAGTCTTGCTAAACATTACTCAAAAAAAAAAAAAAAAAAAAAAAAGCTTTTGCTTAAAGAAAGATGCTTTAAGCCTGACATGGTCATACAAGTTCACACAAGCTTCTCGAAAGACAAAGCTCCAAAGATGTCAGGCAACAGTTCCAGGATTCCGCAATTCTTTGAATTTATACAGAAAGCTTCTCTACAGCAGTTTAAAACACACACATACACTTAATTAAATATCAGCCTCTTTCCTTCCAGCTTTTGCATGCATAAAGATAACGAATTGAAAGCTCAACAAAGTTCAAGGAAAAAGTACCACTGGAGAATCTTGATACCTACAAAGTACATGGAGGTGCATTTGAGCCATCGACTCATCTTGGTGGTCCTTTTGCCGTGGTCTGGAGAAGTACAAAAATAAGAAAAAGTTCTGTCTGAAAAAGAAAATGAACACTCAGCCAGCGAGTGTTTGTGGTCTTCAAATGAATCCCCCTCTCCAGCAGGCAGCCTGCGCCTCGCAGGGGGACCAGAAACCTCCGCAGAGTCCTCGAACGCTTCTCCAGTCCACAGGCTCTCCACGAGACTTCATCACGGCACGAGAAACAGCGCAAGCAAACAGAGAGTGAGCCGCTGTAGCACAGGGACCAGCCCCGGGACAGCAGCTCCTCCTCTGGGGCTGAGTATCTGTCTCTTCCCCTCTCTGTCAGACCGCCCTCCTATCCGTACAGCTTCTATCTTGCTTTGCGATCTCTTCTCTTTCTGTCGGTGTCTGCTTTGCTCCTCTATGCCAAATGGCAAGGACGTTCAACCTCTGGCGGTAAATATGTGAGCTCTTCCAGGTCTAAAATATCCCTGTAAACAACACGCAGACAAGCTCAGGGTGGTTACCTCTTTATTTTTGCCCCTCAGACCTTCCTCCAATGACTGATTGGGGTAGAACCGCTAATAATAAACCATCCTAGCACATCTAGTCCATGAGTAATCGTTACGGTGACACTCGTGAGCAACAAGGCCAGCCAAATGAGAGGAACCTCAGCGCTGCAGGCACACTCTGACAGTATCCCCCTCCACAGCCACGGCCGCACATAAAGCTACAACCATTAATCTCTAGGAGATTAAAGTCTCTGGTCCAGACCAGGTCATCATCTGGCGGTCTGAGGAGACGCTTCCAGCCTCGCTCGCACCAGGGGGGTCTGAGCTGACAGATGAAGCACACGGTAGCAGGATTAGGTGTCTGCTTTTTACAATCAGCTGCCTGGCATATGGAGCCGGAAACCCTGTTTACAATCGCCCCATGCCGTCTCTGTATCTGCAAGACAAACACTACGTAAACGATCTATTTCTAAAAGCAAGACGTCAGCTTTTAATTTGGTAGGTGAGAGACTTGAAAGTGGATCAAAAGGCAGCAGAGACGCATTAGATTTTCACACCAGCGCCAGTGGGGGAGTTCGGTTACCCCTTAATACGCCCCTCTACCCCCATCGATACAGCAAAATACATGCGAGAATACCCACACGTATAGCATGTTATATATGGGGGGGCACTGGGAAGGGTATCGACTCGCAAAACCTGCTCAGTCCCATAGAAACAATGACACTGAAATGGATGCATATAGGGTCTAGCACCTTAAATAAGCACAACAGTGAGAGTGTGGATGTGTGGACTATTTCTGTTTTGTTTTGTCTTTTGCCGAGGACACTGGCTGAATAGGCTAAATACCTCACAACTGCAATTCAGTGCCATATTAAAGAGCAAGACCAAAGAAAATATACACTGTGTGTCTGTTTAGGCAAACACGACTGATGCTGTATAAAGATGAATATTCATTGCAGACAAAGATTTATTAGTAAAACAGAGGCAGGGTTTTACCCAAAAAGTGATGGAAGAGCCAAAAGAAGGTGGCCAATAAATATGAGAACCTCTTTGATACAGTTTTTAAAGCCATCCCAGGATGCAGCACATGAAAATTCAGTTTGCAGAGCTGTAATCTATGCAAAAAGTGACACTTATAGTTCAAGTATATAGTTCAACTGTCACTTCATAATTATTATACGCCAACGTGTGTCATTTTTTATTTTATATGAACTTCCTTTTTTTAAAAAAAAAAGAAAAAAAAAAAAAAAAAGTAAATTATAAAGAATGAATAGGTGTGGCCAATATTTTGACTGGTGTGTTAACACTATTATACACACCGACAAACAGACGGTTGCAAGTATGTGGACAACCCTTTTAAATGAATGTGTTTCCTCTGCTGAGAGTTTGTAGCTCAGATACGTAGCTTTGTATTTCTGTCGATCACTCCCTGTTGTTTAAAAGTGATAATATATAACTTAACTCCCTCAATATTTCCTATAGTATATATATCAAACCTATTTGATTGTTGATCATTTGCTTTTAATCTAAAAACTGCAAGTGCAGCTCATTGGCATTAAAGTGCCTTGTCTGCACTTTAGATACAGTTGCTCCTTTGTGCTTAAGAAAGGTAAAAGAAAACAGTTTGACTCTGTGGTATAATGAGCTATCATCTGATCGTAGTTGTATCTCATTATTAGTGCTACTGGATCTCAGCACTGCTTTCGTCACTATTGAAAACAATATTCTCTTAAAAAGACTAGAAAACTCTATTGGCATTAGTGGAAGTGCCTTACCATGGTCCAATCATACTTATCTGACTGCTATCAGTTTGTAGCAGTGAATGAGGACGTTTCGTATCAATCACAAGTGCAATATGGAGTACCTCGAGGCTCAGTACTAGGGCTGTTACTTTTTACGCTTTACATGTTACCCTTGGGAGATATTATCAGGAGACACTGTGTTAGCTTTAACTGATGATATCTCTCAGCTCTATATCTCTTCTCAGCCAGGTGAAACACACCAAATTGAGAAACTAAGCAGAAATGTTTATGACCTAGGTTAGATTATTGTAATGCTTTATTAGGTGGTTGTTCTGCACGCTTGATAAATAGACTACAGCTGGTTCAAAATGCAGCAGCTAGAGTCCTTACTAGAACCAGGAAGTATGAGCATATTAGCCCGGTTCTGTCAACACTAGGGCTGTGCGATTAATTGAAATCGATTAATTTCAATTAATGAAATCTCCACCCAAATTTAAAAGCTGTTGTTGGTTAATGAAGATTTGAAGAACTAAATTGGACTCGTCATGTCAAAACTTTCATCTTTGATATTATGTCAGTCACGGTTGTTATGAATACTGGTAAGGAATACGGGCTTGACTCCCGTTGCGCGTTCATACAAAATTCTAAACTGAAAAAAAATTGAAAGCTGCTGTGTGAACGAGACATTTCAAGACTTGCATGGTAAAGAAAATATGCTTGTCAATCCTGTATTCTGCTGCTATGTGAACTCAGCTATTTTGTTACATGCACGCACACACACAGTACACACAGTAAGGTCGGTTCTAGAGACATTTTGTTACACCTTTACTAGGTGATTGTATTCTTTTTTTGTCTTGTGTCTGTTTTAGAGACATGTTACAGGTCTTTGATAAAGAGCTAATTGTTTTGCTTTGGAAAAATGATTCACACTGTAACATGTCTGTGTGTCAAAATCGTGATTAAAATTGAAATCGCAAAGATAAGAGCGAGCTCTTATAACAATATAGTCCTCCACATCCACTGCGTTCTCAAAACTCTGGCCATTTGGTAATGCCTACAATATCAAAAACTACTGCGGATGGCAGATCTTTTTCCTATTTAGCACCCAAACTCTGGAACAATTTACCTAATACTGATTGGGAGGCAGGCGCACTCTGTCAGTTTAAATCTAGATTAAAGACACATCTCTTTACTCTGGCTTACACATAACACACATTTATTAATCAAAACTGCGTTAATTAGAACACTCCACTTAACACACAATGTACTCGTTACATCGTAAAAAGAATGGCATCTACACTAATATCACTCGCTTTCTTATTCTGTTTCTTAGTCCGTATCCAGATCAGATGGTGTCTCAGCACAAAGAGATGATCTTCATCGGAGACCAGAACTAGATGAGCTCTGTGGACAGATCACCGGAACCAAATGCACACAAACACACACACACTATAAGTCCATTGCACAATCTGACATGCGCTTAAAATTGAACTGGAAATTAGGTGTTGGGAGTCCGGCCAGAGGAGAACTGGCCCCAACTAATTTCTCTCATGGATGGGGTTTTGGTTCCTTGCTTAGTTGGGGACACCTGATTTCTAGTGATTATCCTCATTTTGATTACAGAGACAGTCTCTGCATTTACTAAATAAATAGTTTATACATTATACATTACCATCAATCTACAATCAGTATTGTTAAAAGCGCTATATAAATAAAAAGTGACTGATTGATTGATTCCAGTAACTCAAGAGAATTGCGCACTTTAAACTATGTTGAAACATTTAGAGGTGAGCCTTAACAAAAGTGAAAGTACTGTTGAAATTGCCTTCTGCTGTTTCTCACACATCACTGCAGTTCTAATGTCAACTATTTTGAAAATGATGAAAGGACAGTTCACCCCAATTCTGTCATTATTACTCACCCTCATGTCATTCTACAACTGTGCAACTTTATCTAAGATAATATTGTGAAAAATTTTTATTTTTATTATATCAACAAAAACAATATATATATATATATATATATATATACACATTTTTTTTTTTTTTTTTTAAATATATTTATTTATTTATTAAGCAAACATCAAGCACTAAGTATTGTAGTACTTTACACATCTTTAGTGTTCACAACAAAATTATTGTGAATATATTAATGGATTCAAAATTAAAACTCATTAACAGTCTTAACATCTGGGTACAGCTAACAAATCATGAGTGTGTGTGCGCATGTGTGTGTTTATGTCATGCATGAGCAAAATGCATTTGCATACAAGGGGCAAGTGCAAACAGGTTGGTTTGTTGATAAAGTTGAGTAATAGGGTGTGTCATTTTTCTAGTGCAGATTTTAACGTACCCATGAAATCCACACAAAAACACATACTCTTACTTGTGTTTTCAACAAAAAGAGATAGATTAGACCAACAAATGTATGAAGTGATAAGCTCTCTGGTTGGACAATGTATCTAGGTTGAATCTTGGCTGCCGGGCAGTCTGGGTGACTCTATGTGTTATAATTCATGTCAACACCTTGTAAAAATGAAACCCTATTCCCCATCCCAAAATCACACACACATACACACCCCCAGTCTTGCCTGGCAACAGCAAACGTACGTGGCCATAAATCAAGACACATAGAAGAAAGCTATAGATACTTGCGTCCAGATATATGCAGATAACACACAGAGAGTATAAGAGATTGAAAAATACAAAGGCCGTTATTATGAGGGTGCTAAAAAATAAAACGAGTAACCGAGTCAGTCCTTTACCTACTAACTACTAACCTACACTAGCCCAGGGCCATATGTTGACAGCTACGAATTATTAATGGCATAAGATGAAGTCTGCACAACAGCTCACAGAATCATCTTTACTGCTCCCTGTAAGGACACCTGAGGCTAAAAATCAGGCCATGGCATACATCTGTTTTGGTCATATTTCCACTGTTCTTGCACAGAAAATCTCTCGTCCCTTCAGACCAGTGACATGCCATCCACACATCAACAGGTCTGATTTAGTGCTGCACTAACCACAATCAGCCCCACCAAAGTGGAGCTGAGAGCGGTCACGCTGAATTTAGAAAGTTCTGGAGGCAGACGTAACCCTCTCAAGTGACTGTAAAGGGTGGGATTGCTGAAGGTGGAAAGAGAGGGAAAGAACGGGATCCTTGGAATTCAGTCTACCCCATCACTAATTCCACATCAAAAACATCTCACAGCCGGATATCACAAGCCTGAAGCTGAGAATAATAGTGCAATATCCTATTTTTGTGAGGAAAAAAAAAGCAACTAAAGTAGTATGCAAAAAGAAACTCATCTCAGGTCACTTTTTTTTTTTTTTAAAGTGATCCAAATTTTTTGTGCTGAGTATGGCAAACTGGTTTGACCTCATTTCAGATACAATTTCCCACATCAGTGTTGTTACTGTTAACTATAAAAATAAAGCTTAACTCAAATGCTGAATAGAAAAACGTTATATTATATATATATATATATATATATATATATATACACACATATACATATACATATACATATACATATAGTGCAAAACTTTTGAAAAAAATAAAATATATAAAAAGCGCAAATTCAACCTATAAATCAATACTGTATCAATACTGTAACCCATCCCTTTCACACTTAAAATAAAATGAATAAATCATATTCTTAAATCATTTATTTCACAGCAGCTCTCTCCTGTGTGTTCATCTCTCAATAAAGTCCCCTTGTTCATTAACACATTTAGATTACACGTAAATCACTTGTTTTGTGAACCATTTCTCTAGACTAAGTCTCTAGTGGCGTTTGAGTTGTATTATGAGAGTTGAGGTTCTAACCCGTCATTACGGTTCACACTGGAGTTAACTGGAGACTATTTGAAAGTCTACTGCTATGCTAAAGTCCAGTGTCTGTTGTTGAGAAAACAGATACTTTAATTAGGGCCGCTACCCCCCCCCAAAGGCATCTTGATGATCTCAGCAAAGTGTGTTGGTATGCTAAAGAAAAGCAGAGAGGAACTATTGGAAAATGTTGTGTTTATATGTACACTATAGCTAAACGAAAATAGCTATTGGCTGATGGCAGTCCCGGCCCGCTGACATGCCGAATATTAATGACTGAAAAGGTGTAACGCTGCCATAGCAACACCGAAATGGCGTTGACAGTCATAGGGCGTATCCATTTCAGACACATGAGCTAATCTTCGGTTGTAACTAAGGTAGTCGGCTCTAAGCCCACCAATTAACATCAGTTATCTCCTATGGTGTCATTACAGCAGGAGAAAGAATGCTAGACTAGCGAGTATAGATGTAAAACACAGAACAGTAACAACACAATAAAATCACAAGACTTGCCATATTCTCTTCCTGGATTAAATGTCTTGGAAAGGTATTAAATGTAAACAACAGTTTCACAATAGCTTAAGCCAGGACTATAAGACATTGTTAAATTGACAATTAAGCAACTTGTAAAAATGTCTTAGTTGAAAACCTTACATGTGGTCATCTTGACCAAGAACAATGGCACAATATATTTTAAGATACCTAAGAGAAAGATATTTTCAGTCGAGACGGCTCAAACATACATTTTAGTCTGGGACTAGTTTAAGTCTTCTCTGTTAAACCGGGAGGATATGATTTAAACTGAATGTAAACAAGCAGAACAAAAAGAAATTAAGAGATATCATATATATATATATATATATATATATAAATAAAAATACACACACGTGTGCGCAATAAATACAAGATTAACAAAGTTGAATATTCAAATTCAGCTCAAAATATCAGGTCAGAAACTGAAAGGAATACAGATTTTTCAAAAACAAGACAGGGTCAGACAGAAACACACAGTTGGGTCTCGTCCAGCTGTTTGATGAAAACCTTCTGATCTGACCTTTGACCCAGTGGTCAGAACACTTCCCTGCTATTTTCCTCTACTTCCGACAGCTGGGTAAAGCCCAAGATCAGATTTCTGCTGACCTGTACAGCGTCATCCTCATATTTCATTCTTCTTCAAACCCCAACTGCATAACTCTTAGCGCATCTCAAAACCATGGGACAATCTAGCGATATCATTGACACCATTAAGCAACTTAATACTTGTGTGTTATGCAAGTCTCTTATAAATATTCAAGTCCTTGAGCATTTGTCAAAAAGCTTCTCAATTAAAATGAAAAGCGAGTCGTGTTTGAGAGCAGAGTGCTCATTATTCCACAAACACTCTGAGAATATCAACAGATAAGAGAGGAATGAAAAATTAACATCTCATCAGCATGCCCATGTCTGTGTTTGGGAAACGTGCAAGCACTTGGCAAGAGTTCAAGGCAAATACGTCGGAGGGAAAGATGATTTTATTAATTAAAAGCAAGCTCACTAGTAATCATCGCTGTATATTGTAACACGTAACAAAATAAGTGGATTTGAAGAGAAGATTTTGTTTATGGTTGAAAAAGGCTGCATGCATTTAAATAAAAAAAAAAAAAAATACAGCAACACATAATACTGCTGTACATTAACATTATTACCATTTTAAATAATTGTTTCCTATTTGAATATAGGCTATTTTTTTTATTATAATTTATCCCTGTGATGATCAAAGGAGAATTTTCAGCAGTCATCAATACAGCCATTATTCAGAGTCACTTGATTCTGAGAAATCAATTTTAATACACTGATTAAACATTTATCATTATTTTCAAAGTTGAAAGCAGCTGTGCTGCTTAATAATGAATAGAAAGTTCACACGGTATTTGGTATCGAAATAAATTGGTATCGAAAAGGTACTGAAATCTACATTTTTTTGTAATGATAAACAGCCTTACATTATAAACATCTTTACTCTCTTTTGACAAATTCTTGCGTTTTGAATTTTGCTCTTGCTAAATGAGAAAAAAAAAGGGTAGTCTGACAAATGCAGGTGGTCATTGTGCTCAGAATGAGTGAAAAGCACAAGATAAACTTTAAACCAGACTGAATGCAATCAGATCTGATACATTATTCATCATTTAGTCAGGAAGGACAGATAGAGACTGTGGGTGGCACAGCATATCTGAGTGGATTCTAGACAGGGGAGTCATGACTTCTTCAGAGTTCATCCTCTGTTGGCCGGCGCCAGTCCGTCCAACATCTCTATCAAAGCAGAGGCATCTTATTCCACCAGAGCAGAGTCCAATCACCGCTCTGATGAATGAGGACGAATTCCAGACTAAATAACTCCCACTATAACTCTCTTACACAGTCACCCCTTTTTCAATTGTTATTTCAAACAAAATGAAATGGGATTCCTTCCCATGTCAGGGGCCAAAATAAACAGCCTCAGCAACTTACGTTTATTTAAAAGTTTTATGGAGCTTTGGAGAGAGCCTCTCTAAAAATCTCATCAGATTTTTCTACCGATTTGTTTGTGTACTTGCTAATACTAAAAAAATTCCTAAATATTGTGAAAACATGGAATGGCTAGATAAAAGAGACTATCAAAACTCTTTAACTCATTTGACTAAAAGTGTATAAACCTGGGAGAAATAGAGGAGTGGAATATCTCAGAATAAATTGCAAATGCCACAATTAGGCTACATAATCGTTCAAAGCATCATTTAAAATCCACTTATGTTGATATGTGTGCTTATGTGCTCATTTCTTTCCACATATCTTATTTTGCATTGTTTTAATTTTAGTATAGCATTAGAATACTATGCATATTTTTACTTTTTTTTTTTTTTATTTAAAGAAGTTTAAAGCAACTATATAAACATCATTCAATGTAAATTGTGATAATAAATGAAAAAAAAAATGTATGTGTCATAATCGTGCAGCCCTGCTCCAAAGTTGAAAAGAAAAGAGAAAAGGAAAATGTCTCTTTATTAATAACAGTCATGGTGGGGAATGCTTTGGATTTTTGGCATTACATTATAGTGACCTCGCCTGCTCCCATTTCTGTGGATTCTGCTCTGTGGTGGAAAATATGAGCGTGACAGCACTTTCTAACACATGTCAATTTCTCCCTGCTATAACACTGGAGCCCCCTAATGGACTGCCTTAACCACGGAGATGGACGACTGTTCCTGCAAGCATTTCATTCATCCATAAACCCATGTACAAGTAGCATGCACTTACCAAAACCTTCGATAATACTTACAACCTACTTCGACAAGTCATAATAAAAGAATGAAATCAAAACTTGAATTGTGGCTTTTATTTTATCATTATATTATTGTCTTTAACTCTGAAGCCATCCAAAACTTCTCACTCACTGACTAGCAAGTATCAAAGCAACATGATGTAACTCTAGCTATAGTCAATTCCACGATGATCTCTTCAATATGTCTAACCCTCGCAAACTTCCAACAACACACCAAGGGCTCGCAGCATTTCAGATACTCAAACTAGGGATGCTCAGTTCGGTTATTTCTCGTAACCGACGCTCGTTAACCGACTATTAACCGGTTAACTAACAACATTATTTTAAATGAGAATTGAATTCAATTAAAAAGGATACGCACCTGTGAGCCGTTAAAATAGTGATATTTGTTTTCTGCGGATTCATTGTACATGCGCAAAAACTAGCAAACAACAGAAGACGATAAAAAAACGAAATAAAAAAGTTAGCAACAGTGACCCAATTAATATCAACGATGGCAACGTCCACAAAACTAAGTCTTACCACTGTCTGACATGACAGGAGTCCTTTCATCAAACCTTCATTAACTGACAGCAGATTTGCGCGGGAAGCGGAGCATATGAGTCGCGCACAGAACACAAAACTGACGAGATCTAATAAAACTTTCAGATGACACGCAGCTCATTTCTCCATCACTAGAAGTTACCCAAAACACACATAAAAACACCCGGTAGATGCGCGTTTGTGCTTCAGAGCGGCTCTCTTCAGCAGTGAATGACGTGTCCAGTTCCGTTCGCACAGCGCGCGTGCTCCGACAACGCGGTTGTGAGTCCTGAACGTTTCCTGGTGAGTTCCGTTACAAAACGCGATTGTCTCTCCCTGTATTACGACTCAACAACTGTGTTCTGCTGCTGTGTGAATGTGACCAATAAAATGTGGTTTTATATGAGTAGGTAAAATACTAAAATAAATAAAATGACCCTTTAAACCGATTAACTGATTGTATTAATCGGTCAAAATTCAAATAGGTCAGTTAACGGTTAACCGGTTAAAATGAGCATCCCTAATTCAAAGGTCCACATACTTCATTAAAACAATATTTGCCTGACCTTAGTTAACTCATCTAGGTCTAAGCAAAATCCCACTAGAAAAACAAAAGAATACATTTTTCTGGCCCAATATTGCATTGGCCTGAGGGAAACACCTGAAAAAACAAAGCCAACACAACTGAAAGTACACTCTGATGAAAATGAGAAGATCTGATGAGTGTTGAGAGGAAGAAAAAGAAAAGCACATATTACAAAGATGAGTGTGTGTCTGCCTGTTTGTTTGTTTGCACGTGTGAATGTTAGTGTGAAAGAGAAGAAGAAAGGACATCACACCGCTAAAGCCTAGCAACCATCCCACTCAGCAACCAATGTTGAGACTGGCAGGTTAAGACTTGTCTCACTACACCCTTTAGAAACTCCTTACACCCCCCTCCTCTTCCTACATACCACACACACACACACACACACACGTTATGCCTACTAAACTCTTCCCTGCTTCGAAGGGAAAAAGGCATTCTTTGCATTAGCAGTTTTATCTAGGATTGTAGATATCCTTAAGGCACTGCCAATAAATTAAGAAATATACAAACGCCTGTGTTACTGATTACATAAAGACATACTACTTCAGTAAAACTGAAAACGCTGTTATCATTTAGATCACCCTCATGTCATTCCAATGCTGTATGAAGATAAAATTATAAAAAAAAAAAAAAAAAAAAACATGTCATCAGGGGGTCAAGGCTTTACTTGTTTGACCAAAAAATAAGCACATTCTTCAGAATATATCCGGTACAGAAAAACATGGAGGTGAGCAGAATTTTTTTTGATGGAATCTTTAAAGTAAAAACACATTTATCATAGAACACAAGTGAACATTTACCAAGGTGGTATAAATAGCAGAAGAGGGTGACAGCTGGTTTAACAGCAGGAGCAGAGTAGAAACTCAAGTCAAACCTGAAGGAGTTATGCGGACAAAACAATGGGCCAAGAATTCATTTCCTCATGGGGTGGGATTAGTAGACAATTAACCTACTGGTAAGAAAAGTGAGCATGAAACAGAGCACATTTTTCTATGTGAGAGGAATGCATTAAGACCAATGCCAAATCTCTCCTCTAGGAGGCAGTCCAAACACCTTACATGATCATACTATGGCTGTTTATTTGAACAAATCAGCAACTTTGATGGCAAGTAAAATCTGCTTCTATGCTCCTATAAAGTAGGATTTTAAATGATTTAGTGGAGCTGACTCTGAGAAACACCTTTCCTCAGGTTTCTTTACTGCTGATCACGGTGAATCAACACAAGCGCAGTTAAAGTTTTTGTTGCTGTGGTTCAGCACCGAGCTTGTGTGCGCTCACGCTGAGGTCAGCAGCATCAGAGCCACACAAACTCATAAGCTATCAGACAGTGTTTGGAGACCCAGTTTCATAGTATGTCGCTCTTCAAAAACAGCCTATACACCTCTACCCATAAAACGAATGAAAAGAGTCAAATGTTTCATAAAGGACCTAAAATACAATTGGTTTTCATTTTTTCATTGTATTCTAAAATGAGCGTTTGACCACTGTAATTAACAGACCCGGTTTTTGGGATCCCAGTGCAATTTGGGGTGGTGTACTCTATGGATACCTGGTCAAATAGCCCATAATTAATGAGTAATCTGAGAGTAATCTCTCTTAGGTATTCGTCAACATAATGAATAGTGTCTCTTCATGAAGGACTGCAGCCTCTTGTTTGAGAAGTACGTTCCACACAATCAATATGCAGCAACACATTTCATTCATTATCCATCTCTCCAGCTCCTGAGCTTGCACTAAAGTGTTATCTGTTGCATATTATACAAAAACAAGATATTATCCCATTTTTTGAAAGCTACAATGACTGCTTTGTGTTAAAACATTAAGTGTATGGGAATCAATAGACACATCAATGATGTGCTGCTTTTTTTTTTATTTATTTTTTTTTATTAAAAATACATTAAATGAATGTATGATTCTAATGGGTGACTCAAACGCTTGTGAATGAATATAATAAACACTAACACAAATATAGATCTTAACTGACGGAACACCAGTGCAGTTGCCTGAATCTTATCCATTAACATTTCTTGTTTGTCATGTTAGGCCTTAATGAGAGTTTGGGGAGGGGGTTCATTAACTTTTTACCCAAATGAAATTGAATATGCAAAAGGACAAATACCAGGAATACCTTAAATTCTCAAAATGATGTCATGTGATATGGATATTCAAGGTTTCTATGGTGTTTCTGGGAAAAGAGCCAGGTAGAAAAGGGGAGAAGCATGGACAATGGGATGAGTGTTTAGTAAATACAAAAAAAAAAGGCACAAAGTGTTCTCTATAGCATCATGGCTAGAAATTAATGTAGTCTACTGCTATTTGAGAACACTCTAGAGAGTTTAAGAAAGACAAAGGAGGGCCCCTGCCTTACTAAGGGCACCAACTCATACATCAAAGCCACGGACGCATGTTGTTTGTACACGTTTTGAACATACTTACAGTAAAAGACAAGTGTGGGCAAGCATGGGAAATGGCTCAACAGAAAAAGCTCACTGCTTACCAAGCACGTCTTTTAAAGCTCTTAAAAAGCAACAGATCTGAGTGACAAAAACATAGATTTAGAATAGAAACGAAATGCACACATAATTGTTTGTCAGAAATTCAAGACAAACTGGTTCATTAATGACCATGTTAGCCTTCTTAGTGAAAACACACCATCTAAGACTTTCCCTCTCCTTTTCAAATGCATAAATATTGAAACAATTCTCCTATCTTTGAAAAAGTGGCTGTTTTGGTTGTGTAAGGTGATCTCAGAAAGGGTGAGGCAAGAAACGCTTAAGGTCCTTTCAGACTTTTCCCAAGAGAGTGAGAATGGGACAGAGAAGAAGAAGATACAGTTTCCAATTGAGTATAAGGTAGGAGTGAAAATCTGTTAAAATAGTGGGTGATAAGAAAATGTGCCAGATGTTATGCTGTTTACACCAATCATACAACTGGGTAACATCTGGTACACATATCAGCACATTCCTCTCTCACTCTCTCTCTCTTTCCAGCCATCCTCTAGATGACTTCAGCAAAAACAGAATGTGGGATGAGGAAGAGCCACAAAAATCCAGCATACAACTAAAAACTTGCTGATAAGCCCTGCGCTTTCAGATCAGTGATCAAATGGCATTAAACATTGGCCTCAAATGGCTTCTTATATTTTCAAATGAGTAAATGAGAAGAACAAACTTGCTAAAATCTCAAAGCTTCTCAAAATTCACAAGAAAAAGTTGTACCATGCATCCAAAAAGCCGTTAGCTCTCTGAAACCGACAAAATAACAGACGTAAAGCCATTGTAGTCTTTGAATCTAAATCAAATTACTACATCAGTCACAAACAAACAAATAATCAGAAGAAATGGCAAATAATCATCACAGTAATAAAACATTTGTCAAATAAAAAGCTAAAAGGCCAGGGAAAAACTAAAGTGTCATAGGTGCCATAGAAACGGGATGTCCATTAACCGAACGTGCACTGCATTAGCTGGTTCCTGTGCAGACAGCTTTGTTCACAATAATGGGAGCAACCTTGTTTTTGGGGTCGATTTTTTTTTCTAAGTCAGTCCTGAAATACTGTTGTTTTGAATACTTGGTGAAAAGATTATCCTGACCCTCCACCCACAGACCTCTGGCGACAGCAATTCCTGGTTCAAGACCAGCAGGTTTTAGCGACAAGCACGGAGCCAAATGTTCCGGCCCAGAACCATGCTTAAACCTAAGCTGCATTGAAAGCGCACATTCATTAATCAGTCTCCCAAGTTCTCTGTAGTGGATCAGCTTAATTGTTTCAGTCACAAAATAATGACATGCGTGTTATCAAAAACTCTTGAAGACACAACTGGCCCAATACATCCTCTTTCTCTATACCTGCCATTCTGAATGAATGACATCAGATCAGATGAAAGAGCACACAGATTTTCAAACAGCCTTGAATCTGTGCAAAAGGAAAACACCCTTAAATCATTTATAAAGTGATGACCATCAGACTTAGGCTAATGTTTCTTTCATACACATGCCTTAGATAAGAGACTCATAACTCAAACCATGTGCAAATTACATACTTGTACACTAACCTGCTTACCAGGAAATTTGCTTCTCCACTTTTACTAAACTAAAACCTCCTTTTACTCAATTCACCCTCTCTGTAAATATGCTCAATACTTTGAAATCAAAGCTTAAATGTATTCTCTTTGAGGAATGAGCAGAGAACCGGACTCTGCAACTCCATGTTAGTCAACGGGTTCGGTGAAACTCGTTTTATTGCAGTACCGTCAGCTCTGCTGTGTACTGATGACAGGGTTCCGGGTTCCAGCCTTTTGAGCTGTGCATATAAGCCTGAGGGCTTTCAACTACAACAAATTCCCATTGCCTGTAATCCCCAGCCATTTATTCATCCTAGGATAACCTTCAATCCTCACTGTCAGTTTCCCACTACACTGGGGGCCTGAGCTTAACACAGCAAAGCTTTCAGAGAGGCTCAGTGGGCACTGGAGACACGGACACAGCAAAGCTTTCAGACAGACACAGCAGGCACAAACACTGATACACCATGTTTAGACACTCCTGTACTTTCACCAATCAATTCAGGAAATAAATAAATAAATAAAAAAAGCACGATATTGCTGCCTGGAGGACTGGATGATTAATTTGTTTCAAAACATTTTACAGATGGTGAAAATAAAACTCTGGTTCTTCTTGACAGAACTGGGGACTGAATAACACAGCCAATGGAATTATTAAACTAAAGCCAATTACTTTGATCAAAGGCAAGCAGCAGGGCTGGGTGAAATTATATATTTTAACAATTATTTGCTACAATCTAAAGGTTTCAATATAGTGCTCCAGGCATGATATCAGAATCCACAAGACTAGGCTAATTTACTGCTAGTTCCTTCTTACTGCTAGACTTTCCAATTGTTTTTTTTTTTCCCAATTTACGAGTAAAATGTGCTTTGGATAAAAGTGTCTGCTAAATGTAAATGTAAATGTAATATAATATAATGCCTGTGGTAAGCATAACCGGACGCTACTTTAAAGTTTGTTCTACAACATAAACTGCACACACCCAGTGGCTTAGCTACAGCGCAAGCAGTACAGCCGCATTGGGGGTCTGTGCATATGGACATCGCAAACAGGCCCATGGCAACAAAGCGACTACTTAAAATGATCAAAATAAGAATAATTAGTGACCAATTAGACCAATAATTTTCTTATCTAATAGAACTGTTTTTTTTCTTTTAGGTATATTCGTGCATTCCACGTGATTTTGCTAAAAGTGGAGGGGTCGTGTGGACACATCTCGCAAATTATCGCAGAGAGATTCAAGAAAAGAGAACTGTGCAATTTAATATTAGAAACTGGTAAGATACTGGTTTTAGTTGGTCCAAATGAAGTAGATTTAGGCATAAATTTGCTTACATGGGTTACCTTCTATACATGAGCTATGTTACATCACTGCG
Organism: Enteromius afrohamiltoni; assembly: GCA_034779775.1. Taxonomy (NCBI): domain Eukaryota; kingdom Metazoa; phylum Chordata; class Actinopteri; order Cypriniformes; family Cyprinidae; genus Enteromius; species Enteromius afrohamiltoni. The sequence continues at coordinate 12,223,913 of JAUYWG010000040.1, forward strand.
TTCACCAATTAAACAATTTTTGAAATTTTGAAGCAGTTTTTTTATTTGAAAACGCATTTTGTTTCTAATGAGTAGTTAAATAAGACGTCCATGTCTGCAGTTTATGTTGTAGCATCGACAAGCTATGGTATATTGTAAAAAAAATAAAAAAATAATAAATAAAGGTGAAATTCTTATTTCATGCCAGCTTTAAAAGCTGATTTAGCAACTCGGGACTAATCAATTAATTTAAGATCATGATTGATTAGCTGAAGGTTTCTGCAGGCATGGTCTTACAAAGTTTTGCAGTGTTCTGAATCCGCCCCTTTAGTCGACTCACAAATTACATGCGTCATAATTTACCTAGCCTCATATTTGATTCAAACCTGTCTGACTGTTGGTACACAAAATATGTTTTGGCGAACACTGGGAACCAAAAGGTTTATTGGAGCTTATTGACTTAATGCAAGGAATTGAAAACATTACATAAAATATCTTCTTTTGCACTTCACAGAAGTAGTCATATAGATTTGGCACAAAGTGCTGTACAGCAAATGACAACAATTTTCATTTTTGGGTGAATTATCCCTTTAAGGAGAGCACAGTTGGCCTGGTATGCTTTTTGGTGCCAGTGTACCCTTTAGAGCTAGAGAACAAAGAAGCCCTTAAAATGGTTATTTGTAATGCAAACCGCTTCAGTGATTCAGCAAAGTAGTCTTATCATGATATCTTTCCTTTAACACCAAACAACATCCAATCCTGAAGACAATCTATGACAGGCATTTACAATACAACCGGCAAAGAAGGTACTACAGAAAACTACTGTTGATAGATGGTGAAAGGCAGTAGATGCTCTACAATTAAACAGTGAGATCACACTTTAGACGTCATCAAAACTAAATTAAGGTAGAAAGGTTTGGGTTGCATCTATGGGTTAATAGCTTTAGGTAGTTTGTTCATTGAAATTAATACTGAAAACAGAAACTGCGTGTGAGATGCAGTACTGGGAAAATGTGCATTCATTTAATTCAGGCCTCAGGCATGCCTCGAGGGCTCCAAAGAGTCAGAAACACCACTGCTTGCAGACTATGATACTTTTAAAGACAGTGTTGAATAGATCGTAAACATGGCTGCGCACTGCAGTCACTAAACATCATCAGTTCACCCCAAATTAAAATCTATGTCATCATTTACTCACCAGCATGCTGTTCCAAACCTGTTTGATTATTTATTTTTGATAACATAAATGGATTTTGGATTAATATTGTGTCATGTTTTCTGAAAAATAAAGGGGAATGGTGAATGAGAATGCTATTCTGCTTTTATTGCCATATAATTGTCAAACGCAGACAGAATCTTTGAAATGCAGCCTTAAAAAAAATATATATATATTATACTATTAAAATCACAACGTAATCAGATTCTTCACTAAGGAAAATTCTTTAATACATCAAAAATGTTTGGTTTAACTTATTTATACAATTCATATTTTAATAGCCAAAATGTTATTGGTGCATTATTGTTAATTTATGTTTTGCTATTCTCTTATAAATACCAGAGATTGGGATTGCAAACTCATCATGGGTGGAAAAGGTGACAAAGACATTTATTTAGTAAATTACAATGATTCGTTGAAAGAAAAATCCATAGCAGAAAATGTCAAGAAGCGAGATATCTGATATAAATGAATATTAAATTACAGGGTATATTCTGAATAAGGTGCTTACACTGAGACCATAGATTCCAACTGTCCAGTTTTACATGGTTCTAACATACCAGTATAACACAATCATTCTGATTAAGACTGAAATGTGTGTGAGAGAGTGTATGAATGATTGCTGAAACTGAGAGAACTCTTCCAGCCACTGAAAGAATCTACAGACACGTCACATGGTCCTTTGTGTTCAGTTAAATCGAAGGGCAACGAGTGACAATAGTCCAGCTCTGAAAGCATGTGGAAATGCTTATCCCATGTGTCAAAGAGGAATCAAAACTGAGCTCACAGTTTAAGAAAGCACATATGATCTTCAAATGCTGAGAGAACATGACATCAGTTTCTCTGAATCGTGGTCACCACACAGTGAGATCCCTTCATTTTAAAGGCAAAACAAAACCCTTGAAAAGCTCTTCAGTAACGAACCCCCATGCAGCCTCCCACACTGCTCTGGGTGCCAGGCTCTTTGACATGGAAATTAAAAAGAGGGGAGGGTGAAGATCTCAAGGATCAGCTGCTTCTGAATTAAGGCTGTTTGTGTTTTTGGATTCCATGTTCTACTCCAGGAAAAGAAAACTATTAACTAGTTTTCAGGAGCTCAATATAACATCCTAATATTAAGGCATCCCTGGTTTCGTTTTTTATAAGTAAGCAAAATATTTTACAACTACAGTAAGAGGCAAATTTAAAGTTTCCCAAAGTTCAGCAAATTCATATTAATTCATGCAGCGTAAAGACCAGTGCCCATGTCCCGGCCTGTTAGAGGATGTGACACATGATTAAGTGTCAAAAGATTTGCCCTAATGCTGGATGATCTCAGCAAACCCTCTTGAGAACAAAACAACTACACGAAGTAGATAAAATATCACCCCGAAAATAAATGAAGCTAACCGACTGCGTCAAGAAACAAAACTCGCGCACTTTCGATTCTGGAGTTTTGATCAAAACAAAACAAGCACATCTGTTTTAAACTCGAAACTTACTGTGATGGTCACTTCATGCTTTTTCAGTCGATACTTCAAACTCTTCATGTTTTCTCTTTGGTTGTATAAATAAACAGCAGCTTGTCGGTTAGTATTTGAATAAATTACAACAACAGTTACGTTTCACGGTTTAGTTTGATTACGCAAAAACAACTTTTAACGTCTGACAACACACTGCGAGTTTCACCTGACGCGAAACACCAGCGGGCTTATCTGGACGCGTTTGCTTACTGACAACGCCGTAGCCCAATGGTAGCGAGGGACCACAGAATAAATTACGTTCCAGCCAATCAAACGTTAGGGGGAGGCGGGACTTCCTCGTGGTCCCAGCAGCGTTTGAAATTATAGCAGGGAACAACAGGAGATGCTGTTGTGCGTCTGACGTCATTCTTACCTGGAAAAGGCTGGACTTTGTCTTGGATAGAGTATTGAGAGAGTGTGAAGAATACCTGAATTGTTTTGGGTGGAGCCATACAGTCAAGGAAAGAAAATTGTTTGGTACAAAACAGGTAGCCATAATGAATTTAATGATTTTGATTACAGCGCCAATATGTATGGCGCTAAGGATATTTCATTTATAACTTGTTTGAAAGGTCAATCGCTGGTTTTAAAAAAAAAATCATAAATGACATTCTGCGATCCAGTTTATGATATAAAAATGTTTTTATACCTTTTATTTTTTAAAGCTATGCTAGTACCTGTATTCGCATGTATATCATTTGTTATATTTGTACCATTTAAGAGATGTGTTGCCCCCTTCTGGCCTTGAAAAAAACAAAAGAAACGACAACAGTCCCTTGATGAAACTAGTGGCGAAGAAATGACTTGAACAAATGTATCTTTTGCTAAAAACAAACAAACAAAACAAATAAATTAATAAATTAATTGGATATTAATTCATTAAAAAAATGGTTTGTGCTACAATATTACATATCTCTATATTTATATTTGAAAACATAGTACATTCATTGTCATTGTTGAATCTATTTTTCAGTGCTTGGTTACAGATTTTGTTCAGGAAGTGAAATTGAAAGATTTAGAAGAAGAGGCCTGATTGTCCTTATATAAGCCCTCAGGTCAAGCTCATAGAGTTATACAGCAGGAAATTCGACTTTCCCACTGCCAAGGTTTGGTTCCTGGACAAAATACTGTCAGAACAATATTAAGAGAACAATTTGGTTAACGACTTCATATGTTAGTAATCTGCCTCTGAAAGATTTTTAACACCCATGTCTTTCACACAAGTACTTTATGTGAAAATCACCTTTTAATCACTTGAGTCAGGACACAGAATTAGGGCTAGGGGTCAAAAAAATATGTAACTTCGGCTTCATTTTAGACCATAAACCAACAGGACATTCATTTTTACAAATGAGGGCTTGTCATTAAGGATGACACTAATGTTTCCACACTCCTGTAGGCAACATCTGTTTGACCTTCAGCTTGTAGTGAGAAATTTGGCGGGGGTGTTTTTTAGCTGGAAGGAAGAATAATTCACTCTTGTCAAGTTTAAGCTGTCATGCAGGCTTTTTGAAATCACATATGCAGGAACAGAAGGGGAGAATGAGATGTAAAGTCATTTCACAGTTTAGTCAAGAAAGGGGGGAAATGATTCAGTGATTTCAATCTTATCTACCTCCATGTTTAATTCACTGTTACTTGCTGATTCAGTTTTTTCAGTTTGCTACAGTTCCACGACTAAATGATGTGTTGACATCAGAAGCAAGATCAATACCAGAGATCTCTCAGTGGAGAAAGGACAGGGATGAGATCAAGAGGGCACGTTTACAAGGTTGAGTAAAGCACTAAAGACTTTTCTTGTCTCAGACAATCTAATAAACAAGCATAATGTATAAACGCTGGTCATAGTTACTGTAGCTCAACTGCCTGAGCCTGGTACTAGTATCACCAAGGTCATGGGTTAAAAATACAGAGAATACACAGACATTGATAAAATACCCTGAATGAAGTCCTTATCGCTGTGGACAGTAAGAGTGGATCCATTGTGTGTTCATTCGAAAACATCAAACACATCTTTTATTTGCCTATGCTAACAAAGCCCAAGCTTAATTAGTCTCCTAATCATTTGAAAAAAAATCTTAATAGATGTTATTTCCATAGACCACAATAGATGTTGTTATCACACGGAAAACTTGTCTGAATTTTGAAAGTCTGTTCAAACTATTCTCCGAACTCATATTGTCAGATAAAATAAAACAGACGTGATTAAATAGATTCCACTTTTCATTTGAAAAGCTTAAACAATTAGGATGAATTATAAAGATAATAAAAATAAATTGAATAACTGCTTGCCAATACAAGCAACTCAATTATAAAACATGCAATGCACTACATTCACTTCTAGGTTTTGGTTTATATTGTTACTGAATACATCCAGGGGCGAAGAGCAATATACTGAAACACTGTGGGTAGAACACTCAAATCCAAATGGACAAATTGCATTCCTGTGTGATGATATTCTTATCTAGATCATAATGGGAATACGCTGATTTGATAATGTGCATTAGGAAGTGACTAGTATAACATAACTCCAAACCCACTCAGTAATAGGAAACCATGTCTCCACGGGAAATCCTGTTAACAATGGGGGATCTGATTATATTAGCACACTCAGCGGGAGACCAAAGTGAGTTTTGTAATATTGACAAACATTCATAGGCAAACCGGTGAATTTGCATCCAGCACTCAGTCGTTTAACATTCATACCTCCACATATGTGACCACAAGAAAAAAAGCAAAAGTACATGGCCGAAGCAAATACACTCTCAGAAATAAAGGTACAAAAGCTGTCACTGGGGCGGTACCTTTTCAAAAGGGACATGTTTATATCTAAAGGGGCAATTTTGGTACCTTAAATATACAGATTAGTACTTTAAGTGTACATATTTGAACCTAATAGTTACAAAAGTGTGCCTTTTAAAAAGGTGCCGCCCCAGTCACAGCTTTTGTACCTTTATTTTTGAGAGTGTAGGTTGCTTTTGTACACAAACAGGACAAATGCAGAATTTATTTTTGTTGTGATTCAGTTTCTTGGTATGTAGACAAACCTAATCAAAGTGCACACATAAAATGAGAGGAACAGAATTATAGGAGCCATAGTTGTGACTACTGTTTTTTTTTTTAAAGAATACTTTTGGTTTGGTCTTCAGTGGGAAAATATTTGCATCCAAAAAAAGAGCAACTGCTGGCCAGACTGTTCCTCACAGTTCGCTGACCTCTACAGACTAAACACAGGAGTGTGACGTACCAACAGAACAGAACATCATCAAACGCATCATTTCTGTGCCGAGTGTCCATTAAAAGGCTTCTGTGTGAGCGTGACGGTAAACAGCGGCAGATGTACTGTCTTTTCAAATCTTCCAAATTGCCTTCAAATGACCATCATTAGCTTACTATGTAAGTGATTTAAAGCAACCACAATTTAACAAGACGTTAAACATTCTCATCAGTTATGAACCTGATTGCCCCTTTCTGGGTAATTACCTGCATGCCGCAGAGCTGTCATTTCTACTGGATTGAAGAACATGTTTGGATGTGTGCAAAGAGACTGATATGGCCTTGCCCAACTAAATGAAACATATTTCTGCTTTGCTTTGCTTGACGTATTCCCGAATGCTTTGTTTCTCAAAGCTCTGATCAGGGTGGATGGTGGTATATTGGCTGGGAGCTTGTGGGAGTGACTGTCAGTAATGCTAATTGAGAATGAGACAAGACTGACAGGGATGTGCTGTGAGAGGGAAATTCAGATAGCGTGTTGCCAATCAGTGAGTGTGAGAGAAAAGGAGGATCAGCAAACTGGACGGAAACCGGTGGCTCGGTTATCCATCCTTATAAGGCTGTGTAAGGTGTAAAAATATCAATTTAACTGATATTGCTGAGAAAGATTTTTTTTTAATAGTTGTAAACGGCTTATTATTATGTAGCTACAAAGAGTAGACTATAGGGTTAGTGTCACTTTCTTTCTACAAGGTAGGTTTATTTTATAATGTCAAATCTTGTATAGGATTTTTAATTCAGAACAGATACTGAATCTAACTTTTATTGTCCAGACAGATAAGTAAATAATGGTCATTGGACAAATTGACTGTTCACTGATCAATAGCATGTGTATTTAAGTTTGACATTAACAACTTCAGCTCAATTTAAACTGTATAACTATGAAACACAAAATTTAGAAAACAGCAAAAACATCAAAGGTATTACTCTACAATATCAAACCAAAGGTTTTGCCAACACCACATATTCTAACTTCCCCTCTCCTCACTTTTATGCAAAATACCCCTTTCCTGAAAACACAGTTCAGCCTTTAGGTTTAAATCTAGCAGAATCAGTGTGATTTTAATACGCCCACTTGTTACCCAATGGCCATAGCAAAATGATGATACTGGAATTTAATTTCGGATGCTGAAATTCACAAAGATTTAAGAGGGTTTTAAACAATGTGTTTGAACACAAAATCCCTGCTAGCAAAAAATGGACATTTGACCTAAAGCCTTATTCTTTTCTTATTTTTTTATAATTATATTTGCGCAGACATAATCCTCAAAAAAAACATGCATGGTCTCTTATATATTCTCTCTTTATTAAAGTCAGATTTTAATTTAATTCAAATAGATTTTAATTTAACACTCAGAAACAAGATATACACAATTGCCCCTAGAACTGAGATACAAAGTGCACAATTATTATTATTTTATTAACATTTCATGGAAGTGGAGCATTTAAAGTACAGTACACTGAATGGTGTTTTGCCTTTACCTGCATTTTTGTTGTTGCTTTTTTAAGCGCAAAATTAGGGTAACCTTTTTTATATCGACAGTCAGACTATTTTAAAACAATGTTACACAAGAACAAAGACCTTCACGCAACACAACTGTACACCATGCTTATACTGTTATGGGTACTGGCAGTTCATTCAAAAATGCCAAGTCTATTATTATTTACTCACCCTCATGTTGTCCCACACCTGTGAACTGACATCCCTTTTGAGCTTTTGAAATTAAAGTCATACAGACGTAGAAAAACATGAGGCTAAGTAAATAATGACTGATGGTTACATTTGGGGTAAAATAACCCCTTCAGCAAGGAACACCGTTTGTTTCCCAGGACTGTCGCGCGGGATGCACGCACACTTGTTTCTCTCAGACTCGGAGAAATAGGTCCTTTAGTTTTTTCCTGAACTCTTTACGCATAAGACAGTAAATAAGTGGGTTCAAACAGCTGTTCGCGTGCGCCAGGCACACGGTCACCGGAAACACATAGGTATGAACGATATAGTACGACTTATCCCAATACACAGCATTGAATTTAACCAGCACGCCCCAAAACGTGATGGCATGATTGGGCATCCAGCAGAGGAAGAACGACAAGACCACGATGGTTACGGACTTTGTGACTTGCGTTCTTCGTTTTGAGTTGTTCTTCATGCTCCGCTGTCGGATGAGCCTCAAGAGCAGCAGATAACTGATGGACACTATTCCCATGGGCAAAATAAAAGCGATCAGTATTTTCTGGAGATGATAGACCGCCAACCAATACTGCCCGTCGGGAAAGCGCAATAAACAAAGTTTTTCGCCGGCCACGTTGGTGACTGTGGAGAAGATGGATGTTGGCGCAGTGGCCACGGTGGCCAGAGACCACAGGACGACACTGACCCACCTGATGGAGCAGCTGGTCTGTCTGCTGCGGTCCTTCAGAGCTGAAGCGACTGACCAGTACCGCGTGATGCTCATCGCGGTCAGAAAGAAGACGCTCGCGTACATGTTCATCACGGTCACCGACAGGATGATCTTACACATGGCGTCTCCAAACGGCCAGCTGAAGTCCAGCGCCGTGTCCACAGCCCAGAAGGGCAAAGTCAACACAAACTGAAAATCCGTTACGGCCAAATTGAGGATGAAGAAGTTTATTTTGGACGTGCGTCTCTCTTGCCTCACGCGAATAAAGAAGAACACCAACAGGTTCCCGATCAGACCAACGACGCAAACCACCGAGTAGGTGATGGAGATCAAGCATCTCAACACCGGACTCCCATCGGCGGTCACATCAATGTCTTCCAGGCTTTTAAAGCGCTCTCGATCACTGATTGATCTGTTGATCACACCGCTCTGATTAATGTCTCCCATATCCAGCGGTTTCCCTACTTCGGCGTTGCCCATAACCACAAATAATGTAGCATATACACTTATAGATTCATATGTACTTATCTTTAACAGACGTGTTGTTTAATCAGATTTATTATATAGGCTACGTTTAGGCTTTTTAACTGATAACTGGCAAAGCATCACTCATCCTTCATCGCCACGCGCACAAGATCAAGGTTCTGAAACTATTGAGCACAATGCGGCGCGCGCCACAATTTATGTCGGGCGCTTTTTAAATGTCCCCGCCCACCGAGAGCAGTGATCCAGAGTTATAACATTTCACTTACATACTTATACCCATTTTATACCCTTATAAATCTACAGGCATTAAATTATAACTTCAAAAGAAGAATCATGACTAAATAGTTGTCAGTACACAGTCAATAGTTAGATATGTGCTAAATTCAATATGTTGAGAAAGTGAACCCATCTTGGTGAATCCACTGCCATCTGCTGTTCACATGTAAATATGCACCAGGTTTTCTCAAGGCTTTAGGTAAATTGCTCAAGTTGACTGTCACATTAGTACATTAACGCAGCCTGATACTGAAGGTTTCTAATATGACACTTGGAGGACTCGCAGAACCCTATGCACTTATTTTAGGATCTATTTTAACAGTAGATGCAAAATGACTGGTGGGTTACTGAACAAAACTGAGAGAAAGCAAAACTAGTTGCTTGTACTCTCTGTCTGTGGGTTTTATCATTAATGAATGACTAATGGAGAGAGGTGCTTTAAGATAAAGCAATGAAGACATGTATATACAGGGGTTGGACAATGAAACCGAAACACTGGCCAGTATAGTGTTGGAGGATCCGTGTGTTGGTGGCCAAACTTTACTGATTGCACTTTTACCAGTACAAGCAGAGTGTGAATGTTGAATTAGCAGAGCAATAGCACAGCTGTGTGTAAAATATTGCAATGAACAAAATATAATGTGAGACAATTGCTGATGCTTTTCTCTCTGGCGCTTCGGTGACCAGGACAGCAAGTCTTTGTTGGGTATTGAGAGCCACAGTATCCAGGGTAATATCAGCATACCACCAAGAGAGACCTATTGGAGTAACAAAAGGAAAGTGTTTGAAAGGGATGTCCAGGTGTTAACCCAGATTGTAACCAAAAAAACACAAAATCACAGGTTCCTCAACTCTCTGCAGAATTACATGTACATAGCCAGACTGCTATAGCCAAACCTCTGGTCACTCGGGCCAATGCCAAAAGTCAGTTTCATGGGTGCTGGCGGACAGTGTTGGGGGTAACGCATCACAAGTAACGCAAGTTACATAATAATATTACTTTTACTAACTAGAACGATAATGCATAACTTTTTCATTTTAGTTACTTATTCAAAAAAAGTACGCCAGTTACTTTGTTTTCTTATTTGTTGTCTGACAAGTCTCCTGGCCCTATGTTGGGAGAAATCAGAAATACAGAGGCATTGTGTGCGGTGTGTGAACACAGCCTTGTTCTAGCCTAAATGTGAATGTGCATGAAATCATCTCACTCTCAAAAAACTAATTTAGTATTCATCAAAATGAATTCAACTCAGAATATGACCCAAACCTGCAGTAATTAAATGACACAAATGCATTTAATCTCATTTTATTAATCAATGTCTTTGCTGCTGCTACTTTTGACGATCCGGTTCAACCATACTTCCAAGTAAAAATGACTGTGCTTAATTCTTTTTACATGTTATTGCTGGAGAGTATTGAACTTTCTTTTGAATTCTACTTTACAGATGTGAATTTACTTTTTCTTCAGCCTGAGGTTTGTTCATGACACTTTTTGCTGCTTGGTTACAGTTGTTATAGGTAAATAGAACTTCTTGAGCATACACTCATCAAGCTCTGCCCAGAAGTATCCCAAAAGTAAGGTATCACATTAATTTCCATAGAAAGTAACGTTACATAATTAATTACTGGTTTTGGGGGGTAACGCAATACTGTAATGCATTACTTTTAAAAGTAACTTTCCCCAACACTGCTAGCGGAGGAAATCTTGGGCTGTGTGCTCCCTCATCCGGGAGAGTTACAGTATGGAGAATCCCAAAAAAAGCTTACCACCTAGACTGTTCATCATCATCTCATCAGTTGTGTGAACTAAAAATGGGTTCAAGCTTGTTGCCCCAGATAAAGGGCTGTGATTATTTCTGAAATATGAACAGGCACCTGGCTAGTTCTCAATTTAGAATCCTCACCTTTCCACAGAATTAAGGCTTGTCTGACCTTTATCACTGAGAAGCATGCCATTCAACTCAAATAGGTTACGTCCATCTTACACTGTAAGTTACAGCAAGGTAAAATTCCTGAGTTACTCAGCACAAATGTAAAGGAGCGCAATGTCCAAATTCTTAAATATACTATAAGAAAGAGTGTATACACATCAGCTTGTTTTGTAATCAAGACAAAAGCCAAGGTTAACTCAATGCATTTTATTACATCTAAATGTCTCTACATAAACATGTAACATTCAATAGGTAAACAATTTCTTTCAATGCATGTAATAAATATTTTTTTTCACTTAGTACTTTATACAAACTGACATTGGTCTACTGTACAATATGTCTTCCACATCTTAAAAATCTTTTTTTTTTTCCTCTTTTCATAAAACATGCCACATAGACACAGAGTGGATGAAATTTAAGGCAGTGAGCATAGATGTCAGCTTACTGAAATGAAAAAGAAAAAACTTGGACTTTGACACTAAGTTCTGCATCTAAAATATATAAATTAGTCTGTCGTGAAGTTGCGGATCCAACTTTAACACGTAAATGCACATTACTGGAACATCCAAGTTTGCACAACGTTTGCCTTACGTCAACAAAATCATGCACGCGCTTTCATACGTACATTCACACACACACACACACACACAACGTATCCCTTTATTAACAAATGAAATGAACACTTCAGGTGTGTTTGTCTTTGAACATTGCCTGTGTATCCCTGGTAAGAAAATCTTGTCAATCAAACAATGTCATGAGACAGACACACTGAATCAACAGACAAGAACGGTTCTGATTTACTTGTTAAAATAAAAAGTCAATCATTAACACTGCTAGAGATCTAACAAGTACTCAATTTGGTATTAAGGATTTTGCAATAACATTATTGTATTTTTTGTCTCTGTCATTTTTATCTCATTAATTACTTTATTTATAAACCAATCCTAGAGCCAAGAAATAAATCAAGTGATAAACATCTAATACTTTCATAAGAAATTTAGGTTAAAAAGAGGTTTAGAGGTCGAAGGACACAACAAAATGCAATAGCTAGATTCTGTCACACGCAATTACCCAGTCCCAGGCTTTGAAAGGAGCTCTGGTCAACACCCTGAGCTACAAACACACACACACACACACACACACACACACACTTAGATAGCCTGTTTCATTTAATCATACTGTATTAAGTTAAAAAGAAAAAAGATTTTAACAATTTCTTTTTCAACACACAATTTTTTTTCCCCCCAATCTTCTTTTCTTAAATTTTGTTCATATAAAAAGAAAAAAGTTTCGCAATAAACTCCCTGTGTTAATCCCAATCAACACTTGAAAGGACATCCAAATGTGATTACCCAATAGGATTATTTGCTTAGAAACACCAAGTCTGTAGATAAGAGCTCCATATCTGACAGTCGACATGAAGAACGGATTAATACAGGCTAAATGAAGTCCATAATAACAGGTCCAGTCTTTCACACGCAAAACACACTCACACAAGGCACACACGACAAAACCAAAGAAATGTGAGTGGCTTTAGTTTTCCTGTACAGTACCAAACACAGATGACCTAACAGACAACAACTGAGCAGAGACCTCAGTCACTGCATGAGCCTGAAACAAACATCTATGAGCAATTACACGCCAACACCAAAGACATCGCAACCTACGCCACTGCAGAACCTCCAAACAAATCATTCCTTCTGAAAAATTCAAGAAGAGAGGGATGGAAGGAGAGGGGAAAGAAAACAATCAATGAACAATCAAGTGTGGTAGCCACAAAAAAAAGAAGAGAGAAAATCATTACTTTCCACTCGAAGTGTACATTTAAGTTCACTGAACTCACAAGCTCTCACTCTAGAAACTTCAACACTAAACAGTGTTCTTTTGGCATTGAGCAAGAAAATATGGATGCAAAATTGTTAGAGAATTACATTGTTTCAAAAACAGTCATGAATTACATTTCACATAAGTATCATGAGGTCAGATATCTGTAACAATGCTATTACTTCCAGTTGTTAACCTGAACGTAAAGGAATGCTTCTTAACGGCCCATCAAAATAAAGGAAGTGTTCATCAAAAGAATGATTTAGTCATCATTTACTCTCATGTTGTTCTAAACCTTTATGATTTCTTCTGTGCGACACAAAAGAATGTTTTAACGGGGTCAAAAATAACACTGGACCCCAACGACCTTCATTACATGAGGGGGGAACAAATATCTTCTTTTGTATTCTGCAGTGGAAAATACAACATGAGGGGTGTGTAAATGATGACACTTGCCCTAAAAACGTACTATATAAAATAATCCTGCATGTTTAGGGGAAATGTCATGGACAATTTTGCTGAGAAGAGAAAAGAACCAAGAGTCTAGCAGACGATAGACGAGTCCGATTGCAGCCATTGTGCCCTGTGGAATCAGACAAAATATAGGCGATTACAGAATATGCCGCGTAAAGGGTATAAAAAGTGTTTATATTATGTTATGTTAAGAGGTTGAGACCAAGCCGAAAATGAAAAAGAACATCAGTTTCCCAAGAGATAAAACCCAAAGCAAATTTAGCAAGTCAGAGGGGGAAAAAAACTCTTTCAAGTTTACGTATACATTAGATAGCTAGATAGATAGGTATATACAAAAGTAAAACTAAAAATATATTTGTTCTCTGTACACGGCAACGATTATCATCGTTTACAAAAACACCCTTCAGTCATCCTGTATGTCCTGTTTTCTTCCCAATGTTTGGAAGTCTGTTCAGTCAGTTCCGGTCCTGTGTCAGTCTAACGAGATGACATCTGGGATGGGGCCGTAGATGGCAGACGTGGGGGCCGATTCGGAGGTGGGGCGTGGGGCGGGTGGATGTCCGAGGCTTTCCCGCAGGCTGCTGCCTGTGTTGCTGCCGTTTACGTTAATGGGAGGGAGGTTGTTGCTTACAGGGGTAGAGGGAGGGTCCAGGAAGAGCTGTGATGAGCCGTAAGGGAGAAAACGACTCAGGAGGAGGTCGTGATCTTCAGATGCTGATGCGGCTGCTGCCATCACCATGTTGTAGTGCTGGAGAGACAGCAAAAAAATTAAAAAAGAGTAAGAGTAAGGCAAACAGAAGACGGATGCTAGATTAGGTATATCAAGTACCCTCAGGCTAAGAAAATTTTGATTGCTACCTGATGATTCTCTCCTTGTAAAAAAGGAAAAAAGTTGAGATCTGTAAAGGTAGAGGTAACAGATAAATCAGTACACATGTTTAAGCTTAAAAAAAACAATTTTCCACATTAAACAGACTGTTTAAGAATGATGTTTGGGTGCTGTACCTGACAGGTCAGTGGGTGTGGAGTAGTAGTGGCGGTAGTCCTGAATGAGGGGAGGTGGTGGGGGAATGTAATTGGTGTCCACCTGAGGTATGCTGGGAGTTCGACTCACAGGAGATGCTTGTCTGTGGAGATTTAGCACCCTGTGAACACAGCAACAAATAAGCTACCCCGAGTAAAACCTTTAGCAAACCCACAAATGGAACGTTACAGTTGTGCAAATTTATAAAGACAAAAAAATTGTTTGGTTTACTAAAACGTACCCATTATCCATCTGAGGAGAGATGCTAGATAGTGAGGGGCAGCTTTTCTTCTGAGGGGGTTCTTCATCTTCCTCTTCTTCAGATGAGCTGTCAAGAGTCAAATCAATCACCTCCACTTTTTTGCTGTTGCTTCCACTGTTGCCGTTTGTTTGAGAGTTCTGCTCCAACACTGTCGTACGACATCCACCTGATTATAGACACACACACACAGCAGACTGTAAACAAAATAATTTCAGGGTGTATGTGCAAGGCAGGGTGGGATGACATTTCTCAGGGGAAGGTTAATGAAACATTCATTGTTTTCTACTATCAACTAAACCAAGAAGCACTTTCTTCATCATACGCTGATCAACAGAAAGTTCAAAAGAACAGCATTTATTTCATATAGTAAAAAAAGTTTATTGATTTTTTTTGTAACAATGTAACAGTACTGTCTTTTTGATATGTTTATTGCACTCTCGTGAAATAAAAGTATTTCTGTCAACTGTTTTTTTTAATTTTCTTATTTAAAGCTGCTGTCTCAATATGTTAGATTTTTTTGTGAGTGAACCATGAATCCATTTTCCAAACTTTGTTTTTAGCTTGTTCTGAATTACTATGTTACACCTATAATAAGTGTTTATATTCGGACTATTTTAGATCGGTTTGGGTAGGTATCATAGGCATAAACAGAGAGAAGAAGCTGTGGCTACAATATTCTTCTGCAAGACGCACACAGTTCTGTTTATTAACCGCTAGAGAACGGACTGCAGTTTTAAAATACAATGCTGTGTACTTTACTGTATTAGGGTCTTAGACCAATTCCAAGTTTTTAAGCATGCGCCCAAACCCCATCCAACAATATGAAGAGATGATCAGCAGTAAGTGGGACTGACCATCAATGCCATTGTATGAAGCCGACACCTCCTGCACTTCCTTTTTCGACCTCATGGGGGCCCAGCTGCCATCTTCTTTGAACTGGATTTCATCACAATCTAAACAGCTGTTCAAAATCTCCATAAACAACCTAAGGATGGACAGAAAAACAGACAGGAAAAAGAAAAGGAGAGATTAGAGAAGAGAGAATGTACATTTCAGGGTCATCCACTCTCTGGAAAACCTCATGCAAAATCAAAATTATATTAGAAAAACATGAATGTGCAAGTTTCTATTGTTACATAAATATTTTGGCCACTATATGCAAGTAAATTATATGTGACGCTGGAGCACATAACCAGTCATAAGAATGAGATTTACACATCAGCTAAAAGCTGAATAAATAAGCTTTTCATTTATGTATGGTTTGTTAGAACAAGACCATATTTGGAAATCTGGAATCTGAGGGTACCAAAAATCACCTTTAAATTTGTCCAAATTAAGTTCTTAGCAATGCATATTAGTAAATAGATTAAGTTTTTATATTTTTACAGCAGGAAAAGTACAAAAAGGCCTCCACAGAACATGATCTTTTCTTAATATCTTAATCATTTTGGCATAAAAAAATGTAAACTTTGACCCATACAATGTGTTGTTGGCTATTGCTACAAACATGCCCATGCTATTATGACTGAATTTTTGCTTCAGGATCACATATACATAGTAATATATATATATATATATATATATATATATATATATATATATACAGTAGTCAACATTTGAAGTG
>JAUYWG010000040.1:12240288-12264111 GCA_034779775.1 Enteromius afrohamiltoni
CATATACATAGTAATATATATATATATATATATATATATATATATATATATATATACAGTAGTCAACATTTGAAGTGGACATTTCAAATGATCATTTGAACGTTTGAACCAAAAACATTAATCAGAGTTGTCCTAATACAAAACCAAATGTGCTCTTGTCTTTGGGCAGCTTTGATATTTTTCTTTGACACACTTCACATGTTGACTGTTTATGTAAAAATCACATAGGGGTAGGATTGTAAAAACAGCTTATTGAAATACATTTTTTGTGCTGTTATTTTCTGTTATTGTTCTGCATACCCGTCAATGATGAGATGTTCATAGGGGGCTTTTTTATCGCATACAGGACACACCCATGTGGGCTTCTTTTCATTCATCTGGATGTAGAGTGTAGCATCAAAACACTGCAGGTGTGAACACGTCAACGCCCGGCACGGAATCATCAGCCGCATCTTTCCCAGCTGTGTAACACAAACAAAAGCACAGACAATCATGAAGGAATTAACACACAGACACACCACATGGAAAAAATCCAGGCAAACTCAAACACACATGCACAGATGTAGGTTTGGAGACAGACCAAAGAATAAAAAGAGAAACATGAATAAAACTTCCATAATCATGGCAACATACAACCGACATTAAACAGCCTGATTGTTTTAGACAGATTTATGAGTCATAATATATAAAACGCTCTGAATATGATTTCATTTTGAATTTAAAATAAAAAACATCAATCTTTGCTTGTGTGATCTATACTTTGAAACAAGAGAAGCTTAAACAATAATATGTTATAAAGCTCTGGTTCTCATAAGGACTTTGTAAGGTGAAAAAAAAAAAAAGTAGTGATAATTAGTTTGGAATTGTAAAGAAGAATTTTCTTAGCTTAAGAGGTTTGCTGCAGCTGGTCCTTGGGCTTAAACTAACATAAAGACCAAAACATTGCTTTACAAATATGCATTATTGTGTGTGCGCGTGTACGTTTGCATGTTTGACCGAGTGATCGGACAAACAATATGCTTACCGGACATAATAATGAAACTCTTAGGCTGGTGGTTGCTATTTCACTGTCAGGGTCTGCCGTTAATTTTTCCTTTACTGCAGGACACATTAAACAATTAGCACACATTAGCAACTGAAAACACACAGAGATCGTTACAACTGCATTGCTATTTATAAATGACTTTGAGTTACAGGAGGAATAAAACAACAATATGGTCACGTATAACCTGACAATAATAAAGGACTGAACACTTCACCATTAAGAAGGTTGGGATTAATAAAACTGGAGTAATTAATTACTTTTTAATTTACATTAAAATAGTAAAAGAAACGTATTATTGTTGTTGTTTTGTTGTTGTTATTAGGCCATTATTCTTATTTCAACTTTCACGAAATGACGGTTTTCTTTCAATTGTGAAAAAATGCAGCCTTGATGCTGTATAAAAAATCTTTTGTATTTAATAAATGGGTTATCAATGTACAAATATGATATTCACAGTCATAATCGTCACAATTGCACTTGAAAATATTTCTAAAACACTTGTTTGTATTTCTCAAATCATGTGAATAAATATTAGTGCTTCAGAATGTGTTTGAGCTGCCTCAGGCTGCTGTGCTGTGGCTTGTTTACACAAGGGCGCTCTTTCAGAATTAACAATATTCAGACAGTTTATAGGTTACTACATAAAATTCTAAAGTATCCTGGAAAGTTTGAAGGGCAGACAAGAACAAAGTCCACAGCCGCCATATTTGCTATGCCTCCGGCAGCTCAAACAAATAAATGGAGGGAATCCCGAAATCTTCAAAACGGCTGTAGTGATTTCTGTCAGTGATTAGATCAATGCTGAGATGAGATGAGCTCACACCATATAGAATGAAAGGTTCTGGTACTCTTGATAGGTTTAAGGTTTTAAATTGGATAAAATAACACACCAAATAATGATTAGTTCAGAATATATTCCACGTGGAAGGAACAAGAGACAGAGAATATTTCTGACTGAATTAAACTAGCAATGAAAAAACAACACCTTCATTGTCATCTTTAGATTACATATAAAGAAAAAGAAAATATTAAGTGGTTTAGTCACTGAAGTCCTCTTTTTCAAACTTC
Source organism: Enteromius afrohamiltoni (assembly GCA_034779775.1). Taxonomy (NCBI): domain Eukaryota; kingdom Metazoa; phylum Chordata; class Actinopteri; order Cypriniformes; family Cyprinidae; genus Enteromius; species Enteromius afrohamiltoni. The sequence goes on from JAUYWG010000040.1 coordinate 12,242,402, forward strand.
ACATCTGAGGCAATTATTACAATTTTAAATAACTGGTTAAATCTATTTTTGAAATCCTGTTTTTCAAGATTTGAAATACAAATCTTTGGCAAAAAAGTCTTTACTTGACTTTTCATTTAATGCATCCCTGCTAAGTAAAACAACAGTAGTATAAATCAAAAGTGTAAATCTGCTATTCTAAAAACCCAATGGAAATTCCTGTGGAAACCCATAGCTCAAAAATGACAATTTTCTCCAGGTTTTAGACCAACACACAGAACAGCTTTATTTCTCTTGGGAATGTGCATGCTTACTGAGCGCTCTGGAGTGATCTGGATTTCTGATGCCTTTAGCCCGTAGCCTCTGCAACAGCATTGTAGATGACAGTTGTTTGACCAGGTACACCGCCATAGAGTAACTCTGAGAAAACAATCCAACAATAGATGTTACTAGAGACATACAGGCATCCCACACACTTCAATCCAAGCAACATTTCATTAAATACTAACATCTTCATAAAAGAGTGTGCAGCCTTATATTTTAATGCAAGTTAACATGTGAAATATGTAATAATTTATGGAATAACTTATTAACCATAACATCACAGTGAGACAATGCAATACTAATGCTAGGATAAAAACCTACTGCAGAGAAGAAGCTTCTTCTTTGCATATTTTTTTTATATTTTCCGGTCAGATCTTACATCACCGTTTTATCAGTGCCATATGAACAGGTTCTATAATAAAGAGCCCCTAAGATTCAGTAAGAAGGTACAGCTCATATAATTTTCACGACTCCCGAGCATCAGTGAAAAATTTAAGGAATCTACCGCAGAGTGTGCCAGGATTGCTAACTGCTTGCCGAGGCAAGTTATATGATAAGGAATGACATCATTCATGAAGCTGAATATTATATGTAGGTGCAGTGATGTATTATGCGCAAGAAGACGAATATATTAGCTTATAAGGTATAGGGATCTGTGGATTAAATAATGAACTCCTTTCTGCCTACACTACTCTCAAAGTAAAACAGTGACTGCCTTTCTATTTTTATAAATACGTGTTAACTGCTAATGGATAAAAGCATTCATCCGTCACAAATGCATTTCCAGAACATATCAAAGGTAAATGAGCATTCACAAAGGTCACAAATTATTTCAGATAACGTATAAAACTGCAGGGTAATATTTACGATTAGTACAGACCACAACACAGACAATAGGAATAACGCATTTAAATTGCTAATATGCAAGTTAATTAATTTCTGTTTGATGTCGTATCCATCAATGCTCTACAAAAAGTCTTTTGTTTTCTGAAAGAAATGACTGAAATAAGGACATCTGCAAGAGTGTTAATGGGATATTCTTTTTTTAATCTGTGCCTCAAAATGCCACTCAGAGAAAATACTAAAATACTACATACATGCTGACCTTTTCACACAAACTCTATAATTGGCTAGAATCATGTGACTGCAAATGGCCGCAAGACACATATGGGGAGCTAAAAATAAATGTTGATTTCAACAAGAGTTCCTATAATAGGCTTGCTTGCTTTGTCTTATTAGACCACAAATTACTTTTTTTCTTGTCCCATAAAAGGTGAAAAAAACATTTTAAAACAGTATGTACAGTATGTGTATTCACAAACCAGGAGAGGGAGGGAGGGATTATTAACTTACCCGTCCAATTTCTGAGGTCCAGGACACTACGATGGTGTTGGGGACAGTTGTGGACAGTCTGACCAATGAGGTAATGTTAATGGGTCTGCTGGGCCTCTTTGGTTCTACGCCATTTTTGGTAGGAGGCAGATATCCCTGGTAAAGAAAAGGGAACACAACAAATGATTAACTTGTGAATATTATTCAAATAAAAATATTTAAAGTGCCCCTATTATGCCATTTTAAAGGTTGCTAATATTGCTTTATGAGTCTCTTAAAACAGGTTTACATGTATGCAAGGTCAAAAAACACTTTAGTTTTCTCCAAAAATAGGTTTCATTTTAGCCCATTTCTAAATGATTCGCAAATGACTCGTGTGCAGCAGTTCGAAGAATCAGTCTGTCTAAAAACCCCTCCCTCCCGTGAGCCCTCACTGCTGTGATTGGTCAGATGGCCAGTCCTTTATGATTGGTGTGTGTTGGAAAACGAACCCCCCATTGCCATAACTGAATGAAAGCACAGCGTCTTCTTCACATGATGTAATCCACGTGGAAATTGTACTGTTTGTGGGCGGGCAAGTTGTTTGCGACGTAGAACGTGGCAGGGCACTATGCAAATATATTACTTAGTTACTTTGTTACTTACTTTGAAAAGGCATAACAGGGGCACATAAAAAACCCCACAGTGCCTCCACTATGTGTCTCAGATTAGAATGATGGATAGATGGACAAATGGACTGCAGTTTAACTTACTGGGAGATTACATGGTTTCCCATTGACTTTTACGCAAAGATTAGGGGGGAAGTGGTCCTCCTGAGGGCAGCTTGTCTCTGATAGACAAAACCTGGTTTAAGCAGAAAACAGGAGTATAGTGCTCTGAAGTTTTATACAGTATTATATTTATGAAAAACGTTCCTGTTGCATCAAAATGTAAATAACTTACCGTAACTGTACTTGCACTGTAAAGTCACATTTGGTCCCCGATATATCCCTATAGAGAGAAATTTGAAAACTACTAATTTGAGATAATAAATGAGTCCAACATGACATCACACAATCACTGCCTTATAGACATTTGGGGATTTTGCTATGTAACACCATTATATCATTTCTGAAGGAAAGAACGAAGAGACTTACATTGAGCTGCTGACTTGTTGAACCTGCTGTGGTGTCAATGCAAATGCAAAACATGTTTCCTGAAACCTCTGGCTGTTATCTGAAGCTGCAGAGAGAGAAAAAATCCAGAGAAGAAAAATAACTACACTGAAACAACCTGTAAATATTCAGAGTTCATATTCAATACTCACTGTGAACAAAACTCAACAGAAATGACTTTGTGCCGAGTGGAAATTGCATTCAAGGTTTGTGGTCTCTACAAAAATGTCCGAACAAGTTTAAATATGCCAAGTATTTAAACCAATTCTAATTATTTAGATAAAGTCTTTTTAAGGTTTCATTCTCAATAGCGAAGCAAGATTCTTATCCTTATAATTCCACCCATATGTGAGGAGGCTACAATCAAACCTGGAAGAGTAATGTTAGAGCCTTTTCCCCTAACTCTGATCCACGTCCAGCTTAAATAACATCAATATTCCTTCAAAACAAACTTTTCTGGGAATGCTCTTATCATTCTCACTCAGTTCATTTGCATTGTCATCAAAGGGAGAGTCTCAAGCTGTTTTTTCCAAAGGCTCAAGGACAAGATAAACAATGTGTCAGAAACCATTATGGTAACAGGCGGCACTCTGAAACGGTTGCTATGACAGAGTGCATGTTTGAAAACTAAATACAGATTATATGAGGATTGTTACTGATTGAAAACATTTGTTGTTGCGCTACCAGATTCAGCCTGCAATAACTCATGCAACTCTTTAGGGACTGTGCTGTTAATTACACTCGGTAACAATAAGAATGCTATAATAACAGACTGCAATTCACAGATCTGCAACGTTTTGATAAAGGTAAAATCTTCAAGTCCATTTAGAGATAGATGTGCTAGACTGTTGCCAATATATCCACAGACATGCTGCGGTGAGGATCTAAGAAATACTGCTGCTGAGCATATAGCATATATGAAATTACCCCGTAGAAGATGGAGCTGGGGCAGGTGGAGGACAAGTATTTGAATGTTGAGCAGAAAGCTCATCGGCTCAGCAGTTGTAGGACTACTTGTATTTTCAGTGTGATTCATTGGCCAAAAATGATCAAGCATAAGTTAAAGATGTTTTCTACAGAAAAGTTCTACAGATTTGGCATGCAGGCAGGCCTATTTTAATAAACCAGTTGAGGTTAATGAGAGAACAGGTAAATGCTAGAAACATCTGTGCATGTGACAATTAATGTGTCGTTCAGTAACTGTGGGGTTTTGCACTCTTTCACACAAACAAAGATAAAGAACTAATGCAAGTGCTCTCATCCAGCGAAATCTTCCCTAAAATAACATTCACTGCTACACCCTGACACAAGCTCAGTAGAGCCAAACATCCTCACACCAGTAATTTAAATGTCTCTAAGCGCAGAGGTTCTGTTTTTCATACCATGTAAAACTATCACAAGTCATACGCTCACAGCTCATTTCCTTCTTGATATCTCTTGCTCAGCTGGAGTAATCATGCCTAGTGACACAACGGATATGTAATACACTTAAAAATATCAAAACAAAATTAAATAGATGCACTAAGCTTAACTGTTTGTACAATGGTTCCACTCCTCTAACTTGATTGGGATTCACACTCAGTACGCCTGTATGTTGGCATGCTGTCCGTGAGGCTATCAGCACCAACAAGTTTCTTTTTATGTTGGGTAAGGCAAGGAAATGATGGTGAACCACACCGATAGATGGCAGTGCAGCATCTAACAATTAAAGTAAGAATAGCTTACACGCTAGCTAAAGAATAACTAAATGTACCTTTATATACCACAGCACTCTTTTTTGTATAATATCTTCCTATCAGAAAGCTTGATCAATGAGACATATGATTTGCGGGTGGTTTCCTGTTGTTATTTTGTCAAAGGTCATCATGTAAACAGGCATCTTTTCAAATGACACAAAATGTTTCAATTTCCTGCTTCTTTGTAAAGCTGTTTTCAGGTTGTTTCTCGACACTTGCTCTCCCCCTCCCGGCTGCTTTTATTCTCGATTCGTTTCATTTTCTCCGTTGCCTTCATTTGTCTTTTCCTTTCTCATACACGTACAATACATCATCCTGTTGACAGGTCTATTGACTTTGCTCTATTTCATCAGCATACACCAAAAAGAGAGAGCGTTCACTGAATATGAGCGTATGAGGCTTCGTTATGAAGCTAATTACTTTCCATTTAACTATGAATATTGACCACGGCCGTGCTGATGAAAGGCCAAACAGGTGCCACTATACACCCACCTACCCATTTTCACACGCCATACCTTCCTATGGCCCTTTCTTTCCTGCTTTGCTTATATTCAATCGGTCTCTTGTTCTCTCCTGCACCTTCATCAAATTTCTCGCTTTCCTTAACATGAAACAGCAGGGGTGCAATTAAACCTGGAAAATCGACTCGACGACACATAATTAGCCTGATCTCTATTCTCACAATCAACACTGGGGAGGTAAAAGATGAGAGAGCTAGAGAAAGATGGGTAGGGGAGAGACAGAGAAAATAATGGTGTTGAGATGGAGGGAAACAAAGGGAGATTGACAGGGAGAGGCGGACAGGGGCATATGAGAGAGAGAGAGAGAGAGAGAGAGAGAGAGAGAGATTGAGAGAGAAAGAGAGAGCACAAGCACAAGTTCCCTCCCCCATGTCTAATCTAAAAATAGCACAGCAGTCTTTATCATTTGAATTGCTTCAACAGTTGGATGCAAAGTGGACGTGAAGGCCTGTGTGTTACAGTTTGCTTCTGACAAACCTTCCCGTTTATCTGCACACGCCTAATTAACACAGACATAAATCCTGCTCTGTAGCCATGTGGGAGGGCAACAGTATCTAAGTGTGTGTGAAGCCAAACCAAAAACCCAAAGATATGCACAAGTATGCTTATTCCATCAAACAAGTAATTTGTTGCTGAATTTAGATTAGAATAGAATCGAATATGCATTCGATTTTCACTTTTACGTCTTGTGGATTTCACTCTTTATTGTGTTGACTGCACGGCTGGCTGTGTGCTGTGTGATTGATAGCAATGTCTCTGTGTTTTCATTCTTCAGAGAGGCTGGCTGAGTCATGATTCTGGATACTGAGTTAAGTTATAGTTAGACTGACACTCACTGCGGCTGCACAACTTTGCGTTGAATTGGCCCGAAATCAAACCAACAAACCAAAATCTTATATTAGGACATCAATAATAATCCAGATAATCCAGTTTAGGAATACACTGATATGATTGTGACATGTGAGCTAAAAGGCTCACGTGACGTCATTAATAGGTGCCGTGTTACGCACACATATAAGCGCCCCACACTGGGAGCTCAGGTGAGCGACTCTCCTCTGGGGTGCTGTTTCTTCTCCTGGCTGGGTTTGTGTTTGTAGCGAAGCAGTTCAGGTAGGAAAAAGTTATGTTTCAGTAGCTAAGAGTTGATGTGCAAACGTTAACGGAAGTGTTTTGGTTTAGGCAGTTCTGTTTTCCATCTTATCTTCCCCTCCCAGGTGGCTTTGTCCCTTGTCAAGTGAGTTTTATACACCTCCTAATCGTGCTCTTCATTTCGGCATGGTATCGTCCTTGTCACCCTGGTACGTATGTTTTTAAATTAACATTCTATGTAGTTTCAGTATGTAGCTATGGTAACGACTGTCAACCTGGCTTTAGGGCGCTTTAGCGTGTTGGAGTGCATACTGGATTATTATTTATTTTTAAACCGAGTGTTTAAGTGTGTTGAGTATTCAGAGTCCCGCAACGACCTGCTGGTAAGTGCAAAACCTTGTTGTCTGTAAGTCTCAACCGATGGTTTTGCGCGCTATTTTTAATTGTTTGTGTAAATTTTAGGAGAAAGTGTGGTTTTGCTTCTTTGCCTGTACCGCTGTTTTGTTCCCACGGAGTACACACACAGTGTCCTGACGTCATCAGGGTCGCTTTAAGCATAAGGCCGTCTACTGGGGCGCGTGGAATATTATTTTTTTTCCTTTGGTTGTGTGGTTAAGTTCATGTTAAGGTTATTTGTTCATTTTGTTTCATATTGTGATTTATTTATTTTGTGATAATTCAGTGGATAATTCTAACCATCTTTATTGTTTCGTTTGAGCATTTGGTTCATGTTGCTGATTAGTCAGTTGACTTTATGATTGTCATCTAGCTTCAGTATGGTCCTAATGTAAATGGATTTATGGCTCAAATATGCATCCTTGTCTTTTGTTTTTGATGCTGGTTAGTAGTTATTCCATTTCATGTGAAGTGTCTCCTTGTTGATGGTAAATCCTAGGACATTGTCATTAACTGTTTCTTGTTTTTTTTGCTGTGTGTGTGTATGTTCCTCAGGAGCTGCAGGTTTACTCGGGACGAGAGTGTGTGGCCTACGGTGGTGGTGTTTCTCACGGATTGCAGTGCTTTGCTGTGTATGAGGTTTCACATTAGTATAGGTGTGTGTTTGGCACAAACCGGAATAGTTTGTTTTTTACATATTTAACCCGAGGTAAGGCTGCAGCCCTGTGTATGGTCGTGTGTGTGCTCTGAAGCACCAGTATGTTATTTTAAACTTGATGACAATAAAGTATTTTTGTACATTTGTACACAAGCCTGTGTCTCCACTTTCTAACTGCCTTGGTGGCGAGCCTGTGTAGCCTTTTAGGCATAATTCCTTGGGTGAAACTCCCAGGGTGGCGTAGTTGGTGTTTTTGATAACTGTAATTGTATTCAGGCCTGGTTTGTTTGGGCCTTCTCGTGAATTGGCCGCATGCTACATAAATATTACAGTAGGATGGTAATATAACGGAATAAAAAAGGCACTTAATTTAATTTGCTTTATTTTAATCTAGAGAACGTTCAATTAAATACATTGCTTTTTCATCACCACTGTTATGACAGGTCAGTTAAAGCTAGTCGGAAAATCTGGTCTTTTGGAAGAAATTAATACTTATATTAATCAGGGACGCATTAAAATTCTAAAGTGACAGGTATGACATTTATAATTTTTTTCAACAATAATGTGAAAATAATAGTAAATTCATCACAATCAATCAGCATTTTAGTAGGACTGGGCGATTTATATTGAACGATATATTATGCACATCTCATCAGTAAAGCCACCTGTCGTCAGCTGTTTTTAAATGCTGCGCCAGTTTATGAACAGAGCCGTAGATCACTGACAAGCTACGCGTTAGTTTCGTGGGTGATTCAATGGTGCTGCTTGTCACTGATCTACAGCTCTGTGTATAAGCTAGCGTTCCTTTTAAAAACAGCTGACGGAGATTTACCGCTAATCAAAGAACCGGCTTTACTGATGAGATGCGCACAATATATCGCTCGATATATAATCGCACAACCCTACATATCAGAATGGTTTCTGTAGAATTATTTGACACTAGAGACTGAAGTAATGGAAAGAGAGAACAAGCATCCCAGCACTGATTGCGAAAGCAATTAATATTACATGCATGTGTTTATTTTAGCAATGCTGCAGTCACTCATCAGCACATCAAACTGCATATTACTATTAGTATCTGTTTTATTCAGTCACAAGCTTTATGGGAAGCTTTAAAAACCATGCAAACCAACATCCACAGGACCCACATGACTGAAAGAGGATCTGTTTACACGCTCGACCCACTAATAGCGCGCCTGAGATCAATTTAGGTATTCATGTAAACATAGTCAGTGATGTTTGAAGTGAACATAAACAGACAGGACCACTAAAAATAAAAATCAGACCACTACAACCTATCAAAGCTGAAATATATCTGGCCATAGAGAAAATAGCATGATTAAAGACAATACTGGAAGTAACACTCATAGAATGAGCATTTCAGAAGACACAAACTGGCGACAAAACACAAAATTGTGAGAGTATGATTGAACAAACTGCGCTGTAGCTTTAGCGTGCCCACACACACACAGCCTCTGTAGATCATTCATCTTAATGAAAACACTGCTAGGATACTCTAAACCCGACATACACGCCAATAAAAATTCCTCTCAGTCTTTCTGCAGAACACTAAGACCCAAAGAGAAACACAAGGAAATGGAGAGACAAAGAGAGAGACAGAAAGGGAGACTGTGCACAGCTGTAACTAATACTGAATTATCTGTTACATTCTGTTTAAATGAGATCTTAGCTTCGGCAATGTTGTAATGTTTATTGTAATTAAAGCTCATTTCAATTTGAACTAAACTGAAAGACAAAGAGTTTTCTAGTGTTGAGATGATGGGCCTCCACACACTAAATCTGTTTAACTAACTTCATTTACAAAACTGTTCTGACATTGCTGAAATTGTCTATGTATTGTTTGGTTCATAACTGAAGGATGCTCAGCGCATTGCTCTCAATGTGTGGGAGGACATTCATGCTGCGAGCAGCAGCGAGACACATTTCTGCTAATTAATAAAAGACACTGACATCCTTTTTATGGCAAAAATACACCTAAAAGGGTCCAAGTTCTTGAAATGCTCCTATATGTCAGCATGCCAGAGAATGATTGCGATAATGACTGATGTATGCATAGTGCATGGATCGCTCCGATGAGAGCAGGATAATGTGATTATGACGAATAAATAAATACTCGCTTCCTGTGGCGTATGAGGCAGGGGGCCAATGCTATGCTGTTATAAATATGTTGTTCAAGCACAATGAGAACCACACGCATGATCACATGAAGGAACAAATAATAAAGGAAAATGAGCTCTAAAAGGGTGTGAAAGTTTCCGTTCACGTGAAACTTCTATGATAATGAGAACAGGTGGATCTCCAGATAAATAGCTAACACTTTAGTATGTGAATATACATGAAAAATGCCAATAACGTTTAGTAGAACACGCTACTCATTTTTAAACGACTACATCATTCTTTGTGACACTATAAGCATAATAATGTCACATCAGCTTCATACCTACACTGCTGTTCAAACATTTAGAGTTTTTGGGTTTTTTGTTGTGTAAAAAAAAAACAAACATCATTTTTATTCAGTAAGGACACATTAATGAATGCTGTTCTTTAAAACTTTGTATGTAATTTTTCTGGAGCAAAATAATAATACATTTGGGAATTATTATCAAAATTACAAAAGACATTTTATAACACTTGATCTATTTTTAAATATTCTACTGTAGAATGTGTTTCCCTTTAACACATAGACTCTTCCAGTCACCCCCGGCAAAGGAAAATTGACTAAATATCATCAATAGTTTGTAGTCGAAAGTAAAGTTTAGAAATCTAAATTGAAGGAGTTTTTATAGATTGTCCATGCATCACACCATAAGTAATCATATCATTACTGAGCATTCTTATTTGGAGGAATTTGTTCATACAGGCCAGGCTTCACCAAATTTCTAATGATCCTTATACACTGATTAACATGCTCAGGTGAGTTTGATTAGGGTTAGATTCAAACTCTGCAGTGCATTGGACCTCCAGGGTAAGATTTGATGAAGCCTGATATAGGCTAGAATTTGCTTGATAATATACAACATTTTATTCCCCCCAAAAACCTGTCAAAACTTATTGTTTTTCTTTTCTGAACTATAGAGCACCAAAATGACAAAATTCCCTCTGTAAAAACTTCTGACTCTGATTTGTCAAAAAAGAAAGAAAAAAAAGAATTAAGAATTTTGAAACTGATTTCACCAAAGTGTTTAGATTTTTTCCCCAAAACATTATGCAAATTAGCACATTACATTAAACGTGTCATTTGCATATTTAAACATAATATTTTAGAAAACTTGTAATACAAAAATGGTTGCAAGTGTTTGTTTTGCAATGTTTGCAATTAATGCAGTGAATGGACTAGGTTCGTTTACAACTATTAGTCATCCACAATTTTTACCCTATTCACCGGCCTTAATTCTACCTTTACTTCAGAGCAAAGGGAAATAAAAGAATCAAAACGCAGACAAATCATCATACAAACCTTTAGCTTGAAACTAAATAAAATGGTGTCTAATCATGCTAGCATCGAACCTACACATCTGTTTCAACTAAAGAGCAGCTGCTAAAATGGTCTTGAGCACTTACAATGAATGAGATTGAACCGAATGTAATCTATGATTCAATAAAGCTCAATAAAAATTTAAATATGCACAAACTGATCAAACACATCATTGTTTTACCCAGACTGAAGGTCTTATTTGGTTAATATTAATGTCTAACCACATATCTAACATGTCTGCTTATTCAAAACTGCTAAATATACACTTTACTTTATTACACATCAAGTCATACTGTCACGCTAGTACTGCTGGGATTGTGTTGTCTGTAATGCATATATCACCTTTCACGTACACAATTCAAAACCTATATAACTGTGAAACAAACTGTGAAAAGTTTCAGTTGATGCGTGATCCAAGAACCCATTTACACCCCTGAGAACATGACTCTGAACTCTGAATGAAATTTAAAAGGATTACTCTAATTCAAAATCAAATGCCAAAATCATTACGGCCTTTTAAAAAAACAGAAAGAGAAAGAAAGCAAGGATATATTAACAATAATGTTGTATTGTGCATGAGCAGTTTAATTATAATCTAAAGAATTAAATTGAAAAGTTTAATGAGTATAGTTACTTTGCGTATGTTGAAATACACACAACCAAAAACACACTGCATACGGTCTTCAATATTAAAAAATAGGCATTTTGCTCTGACTTCAGATGTTTTATCACAACACACTCTGAATAGCCTATCTATCAGCAGGCTGATATTTTATACATGAGCTGTCTGGTGGATGCATTTTTAGGATGGAAGTTTTATAGGTTTGTGCATCTATGAGTGAAGCAGATGTTTGTTTGCTGCAACAGAATTATGCCACTATGCATGCATTGTTACTATAAACTAGCTGTAAAAATCATTTTGCAGTGAGTGCTCTAGCACATTCTGGAACTCATCTAAGTGTGCTGTTGTCCAGAACTCATTGCTGAGGAACAAAGGAGCAGTCGAATATCGCTGAAGTAAGCAACACTAGTAATTCAGCTAAAGAAAAGCTTAATGAGTGTCACATGTCTTCTAACAACTTTCACCTTCACTAAAATCTTATCACTACGGATAGATCTGAAACCAGAGGGTTTTATTCTTATTAAGAGTGGCAAGACATTCTTCAAATAAAGCTACCAAAGCAAAACATACGTTATGGTGCAGTCGCAACTGTCTGTTCATGATGCTGCAATAAAACCCTTTTTGCATATTTTATATAATTTCATGAGTACAGTTGTGAAAAGATGAATCTCAAAATCATGTGTATTGTTGGAAAGGGTTCAAACCACTAATCTATATATAATGACTGGATCGCTCATTACGTTCTAAACTGCCGTCAGGCAGTGAAGCCACCGGAAGTGTTCGATCCGCCAGCTTACTATTCCCTACCGACAGAGGTCTCCATCGTCTGCGCTACAGAGATTGGTAGTTCACTTAAAAAAATGACCCGCTGTGCAGCCTACAAGTGTGACACGAAGTTCGCTAAAGGATGTGGCAAAACTGCACACAGTTTAAATTCAAGAGGTTTTAGTAATTTATGTTTAAATTTTTATTTTTTGTACGAGGCAAGAGAAGTGTGTCCTCACAAAATTAATATAAAATAATATAAATGAAGAGGTATAAAAGCGCAAATCACTTCAAAATTATTACGTGTCCAATAGCGACACCATCAGACAGTTTTAGGTGGAGGCATCGTCTTTTAAAAAGATGTTCATAGAGCCATACAAATACAATAACACTCGTCAATGTATCGTTACTTACGTTAACCCGTGTATCATATGAATGTACTAACTTAAATGTGTATTTACCTGTTGGATAAACACTGTATTTAAACAAACCACAATATAATCACAATTATACCAATTTTTGTTTATGTGCACAAGGAATTTGTATTTCAATGTTCAAAGGCATTCAATGTTCATAATTTCTTTTATTGTTAATTTCTAAATAAAAGCTCTTTAAATTTTATTTTAACTGCTGTAAATAAGTGATGTTAAAACAATGTAAAAACGTGCTTGCATTTGTGTAAATAAAAACTTTGTTTTGATTTGTGTACAACTCATTTGTAGATTTCCAAAAGATCCAGTCAGGAGGAGAGAATGGGTAGCTACGTGATGGAAACTTAATGCTCATCGTTACTGATGATATTCACATAACAATCGCAAAGGATGTATCGTGCAGCCTCACTAAAAACATCTATCACTTGTCTGTGGGGTACGGCGTGGCTTAATTGAAGGACATTCAGTACCTGTGGTGGAGCTTTTTCTTCTTCTTTCTTCATTTAAAGGGCGGAGAACAAACTAAATTATTGCATTACTGCCACCTGCTTGCTATTAACCAGACCAGCGACATCCTATTTCCGTGGAGGGAGGAATCAGATATGAAAACGTTGACTTGTTAGGTGATGTTTTTGCATTAAAGTCGTATTATTTCCTATTCATCCAATAGAATGTTTGTGAATACTAGGGAATAGCAATATGGCGGCGCGGTGGCTTCACTTCTATGACGTCATGCGCTATCCAGTTCTCTATATAGATCAGTGGTTCAAACATGTAAAATATGCTGAAAAACCAAAGAAAAGAACTGTGGATTAACCAGGTAACAATAACGTATTAAGTGTTTACTCCACCGCAAAACTGAAATTTTGTCATTAATTACTTGCCAACATGTCGTTCCAAACCAGTGAAAGTTTGTTTGTCTTCAGAACACCATTTAAGATATTTTGGATGAAAACCGTGAGGCTTGTGACTGTCCTATTGACTGACAAACAGTTGCCATGTTCAAGGTGCAGAAAAGTATGAAAGATGTTGCCTGAATTCTCCATCTGCCATCAGTGGTTCAACTGTAATATTATGAAGCTACGTGAATACTTTTTGTATGGAAAGAAAACAAAAAATAACATCCTTATTTAAAGATTGGGCACCATAACATCACGGTAGAACCATTTTGTCCAAAATAGCGCTACCACTATGGTGGGCAATGCCGAATCTTTGAATGAAGTAATTAATTAGATTTTCTTTGATTCCCCGAATTGCTCGGTGCATTGGTTTAAAAAGTTAACGATGCGATGCATCGGTTTAAAATGTGTGCATCGGATACAAATTGGCATTTGTATCACAATGCATCGTTTCTATCGTATCTGCATCTGTAAAACTCGATTTATTTCTTTATAATTATTAGTAGACATACTATACTTTCATTATTTAGAAAGTGGAATTTGTAAAATATGTGGTGCCACTATAAAAAAATATACAGACAGCATGACGCATCTGACAACACACTTGAAGCGCAGCTGAACTGCGGCTTGAACTGCAGTAGGCTATAGACAAGCATCTACACCCTGCTGACGCGTGCAGTGTGAAACCAATGTGAAACCTCGTACAGTTCTGCTCGTTTCAAGACAATAACCGACACAATCACCTTTTCTTATCTGTAAAGGCTCCCAATACCTGTATACCTGCATATTTGTTTCACTGCATCATACTGCATCAAATCGTGTTGAAAAAAATCTAAATTGGCTTGCACTGCATCGTAACAGGAGTGTATCGCATCACTAGCTGCTTCATGTATTTTTCATGTATCATTGGCTATGCATAGAGAAGCATATTGCATCGGCCTCAGTTATGGAGATGCACATCCCTACTATCCATACAAAAAGTATTCACGTAGCTTCATAATATTACAGTTGAACCACTGATGGCAGATGGAGAACTCAGACAACATCTTTCATATTTTTCTGCACCCTGTTTAGCAGTCAATGGGACAATCACAAGTCTCCCGGGTTTTAATCCTTAATATCTTAAATTGTGTTCCTAAGATGAACGAAACATTTATGGTTTTGGAACAACATAGGGTAAGGGATTAAAGAAAAAATTCTCTTCATTCTGGGGTGGAGTAACCCTTTAAGAATCAAATGTATGTAAACGTTTGAATGTGGTAATTTAAATAAATGCAACTATTATTTTCTGCTGTGGAATATTCCTTTTTGAAAGAGCCTTCATGAAATACAGGTCAGTGCTAAATTAATCAAATAAAAAAATTAAAAACCACATGCATTTTGCGGGATCCTGCTCATTTTGGTAAAATAAATAACATTTTGCTGATACTGCAAAGTGTATGTAAAATTCTGACCACAACTGTTAATAGACACAATTTCCCCAAGTTAATTTTTGGGCTGTTAGGACCACTGCAATGTGTGCTCTAGAAAATTCTGTGCAAGTATTGTAACGATGTCTGGTGCCATAATGTGTGTACTCATGATTTCAACACTGTATGCAAATGAGAATTAGAGAGACAGTTTAGGAAAAGAGAGAGAGACTGTGGTTGGTTGTGGGGATTGGCAGTGTATTTGAACAACACTCCTCAGGCTAACGAACATGCTGATGCCAAACCAGCCAACACCATTAAAATGCTAATGTAGGGAAAAACGGGTCCGCGCATCTCCTGGGCTGCCGTACATCACACAGATCTACAGATATACACGGTTCTGAAAAAACACATCACTAAAATCCTGCCCTAACAAACACAATCACTCTTTAAAATCTCAGAAACTCACCAAGACTAGTGGGTTTAATGAGTTCGTCCAGTAAGTCGTAGAAGGGCAGCCGTTGCAGTTTGACATCAGGGTGTACGGGGTGCAGGTTCGTGGGGAGGTGGGGCAGGCCCAGCTCATGTTTGGGCCCAAGGAGGGAGATGGGGAGCAGAGGGGACGGGGGCGCTCCGTGCCCATCAAATCCCAACTGTGTGAGGCCGGGGGGCAAGGAGGCAGCGGCGGGGTGGACTCCAGGCAGGGCCAGTTCTGCAGGGGACACCAGCTTGGTGGGGAAGCGTCGTCTGTAGAGCTCCTTGATCTTCATCTGGACGGCAGGGCTGCAGCCAGCTTTAAGGAGGTGTAAGGCTTTAGTCAGGAGCTCGTGCTTTCGTCCATGTTTGTTTCTGCCTGCGTAGCCCAGAAGAACCTGCAGCTCTGACACTCGCAGGCTCATCACCATTTGCTACAGGAGAAGGAAAGAACGAGAGCGGCAGAAATTAACACGCACATTCTGAGCCAACTCGATGACAACATCACACTTTCTGCGCCAAACGCACTTCATTTGCATAGGCCAAACTGTTTACTGGGCAAACACGCATACACTCGCTACTCAGATGCTGATACACACATCTGAAGGCACACACTCAAATACAAACACATCTCTCACACACGCGCTTTCCCTCAGGCTAGGATAGTTCAGTAATGGTCTAAGCTATGAAATATGCAGGAGCAGCCCCAAACACACACAAACACAACGGAAGTGTCACATTCCACAGGCTTGAAAACGAGATGGAAAAACCAAACAGAAGAGGGCAAACAATGCAGAGCAAAGACGGGCAATGTACACACAAACATTCTTAATAATAAACCATTCTTCTCCAGAACGGCAAACTAACACATGCTGTCCAGTTTGATTGATGTGTGTTTCCTGGTGAGATAAAAGACACTGTGCACCAAAAAATTAACAATCCAGTCATTTTTCAGTACATGTTTTTCTGCGACCTTGCATCCTTGTGTTTTTGTAATATGTTAACCTCAACCGTTGAAGTTCAATTCCAATAATGCAAAGAATAATGCATTCTCAAGAATGCAAATACAGAGGACATCCATGAAAGTTCCCAGAAGTGGTCTTGTTATCAAGGATGAAGCAAATGCAGACTTGATAAAAGCAAACTGTTAAAACTCCCAGTAAATGTTGTGGAAACAGTGTATGGAAGCTTAAAGGAATAGTTCAGATTTACCTACAACTGTTTGATTCCCAGCATTCTTCAAAATATCTAAATATAAAGAAAAACGCTTATACAGGTTTAGAACAAAAAAAACAAAAAAAAACATTTGGGGGTTAACTTTTCCTTTATACTTCTAAACCTTCTGCTGCATGTGTGCAAACACATGACTACTTGTGAAAGTAAAAATATCGTTTTGCTTGCCATCATTTAAATAAAGTGATAAAGACCTTAAAAAAAGCCTGCAGCACTTTTCAGTGGCATTAAATTATACCATTGAGAGAGCATAATTTAGAAATACTTGCATTAAAATAAAAAGATAGAAAATAATGTAAATTATAAAATATATAGATATTTTTTTATCAGTTATGATGACATCTGTAATGTTAGTTATATAATTGTGCAATGGGTGGTGCTGTGTTGCTATTTAAAATGTGCTGGGATGGCCAGTTGAACAATCAGACATCTCTATTCTCACAAAGATGCGTTCTGTGTCCTGTGTCATTTTGAGTTTGTTCTTTAAGAGTAGCCATGTGAATCCAACCCCATTCTCTGCATTTTTAGAATTTAAAAAAATCCTCACATCATAATTTACTCGTTGCCATGTAATTCCAAGCCTGTAAAGAAGTGAAAAATGTGTCTTTATGTGTTTATACAATGTAAGTCAGTGAGGTCCAGTGACTCCATTGGCATTCACTATATGTAGGTACCAAAACAGTTCAAATATGTCTCAAAATAACATGTTTAAAACAGAAAATGGTACGTAGGTTTGGAATGCCATGAGGGTGACTAAAGGATGACAGAATTAGAATTTTGAGTGAAATGCTCCGTTTAATTATTTGAATTGGAACCTGCTATATTCATAAGTAAGGTTTGATTGCACTCTTTCCAGTGTAAATAAATACAGTCTATACTAGCGTCTCCTTTGGACAAGAAATTAGTTTAAAATTAACCAGACAATAAAAAGCACTGATTAACAACTCAATCCCTCTGCTGCAAACAAGAACAAATCAGAGCAGATGCTCTTACAACCAGGAGCCTGCCAGACATTCCTAAATAAAACACATGATGCATTTCTGCTTTAAAATGAGTAGAGGAGAGCACAGAGGTTGGTTCAGAAAGAAAAAGAGAAAGACAGTGGGCATGAGAGAGAGAGAGAGAGAGAGAGAGAGAGAGAGATGGGGGAAGGGCAGAGACATGAGCTGCTCGGCTTCCAAAACAAATGAAATTGAACACACACGCACATAGACACGGCTCCAGTAAAAATGCTCAGCAGGCATAATGCTGTTTGAAAGCAGAGTCTGCCGACAAAGGTGCCTTGACTGCAGCTTACAAGAAGGACTCTAATTTCCCCTTATGATGACCCATAGCAATCCAATCAGTCATTAATTCACTTACAGGTCCATTATACTCCAGCAATTGTTGGGAACAACTGGAGAAATTACTATCAATAATTGAGCTGTTCAGGTGAAGGGATGGAGAGATACGTACTAAAAAGAGATGCAGACATTCATTTATGGACAAATCATTCGGTCTGGTGAACACACTCAGAAGGTAAAAAAGCAGGTGATATACTACAGACCAGCCAGGAACATCTCACACAACTACACACTGGCAGCACAGGAGATTCACACAGCACTGGAGAGAGATGTGTGTGTGTGTGTGTGTGAGCAAAACAGAATGAGAGATGTATGATTGAGCTTATGAGTCTGAACAGCTCGACTGAAAAAAAGAGAAAGAGAGAGAGAGATGGAGGCTCCTGACCATGAGCACGCACACTGCATCTGTCAAATGCTTCACATGACTGTCAGCTCTCCCTCTGAGACACAATTGCTTTTTCACAGGGTTTCAAAGTAATCAAATAATGAAATAATGAGAGTCCTAAAGACATTGGGGAAAAAATTGAAATCAGGTCCGATCATAATAAAGGAGTTAGCTGTGGTTAAATTACATTCCAGGAATTGGATATCATAGGGTGTGAGGCGCTGTGACGCACTGTTAAGCATTTTGCAGAGCAACACTGGACGTGAAACTGATGCATATATCAACAGACAGCAGGACGTTTAACACATACATTTAACAACATTTTGATGTTGTTTGAACTGGAGGTCATGTGTGTGCAAGACCTGCTGTCACATCAGCTCAGACAATTCACAACGTTGTTGAAAAAGTTCTCTATTGAAACTATATATGAACAAAGTTTTACAATGAGCACTTTGAGACACTTTTGAGCCCCTTCATATAATTTAACACCACTTGACAGCTGCTGTATTAAGCCTAGAAAACCGTGATTAAAAAACAGATGAAAATACGGAGTTCACCAAACACTTTTGCGCAAGCGGCAAGAGTATACCTGCATGTTTTGTTCACATTAATTTATTCCTCTGACTTTTCTCACCAAAGTCAACCGCCCACATATCTCCCTCCTACACTCAACCCCCTCTTCCTCATCACTGCCCAGAGGTTCCAATGTTTTATCCCACAGCCATTTACAACCAACTAATACAGCACACACAATTTCACACACACCAAATCCCAGATGTCAGAAAGTAAAGGTCTTGGTTGCGCCAGTGTCAACGTCAGATACGGCCACCCTGCTGAGGTTTTCCTGCACAACACTGTGTCATACGAGTTTCAAAGTGGTTCAACACCAACACCACTCTAAAACCCACAGAGAGGAGAAACGCAGAGGTGTACTTGATGTCTGCAGAGTCAGTTAGCTTTATTCAAATAAAATAAACCACTATGAATAGGCAGAGTACTAAAAAAAAGTGTGCAAAGCTAGCTCATTCTTTCCAAACATACACCATTCCAATCACCTGATATGGCCCTGTAAAGTGAACTTAAAAGAGTATCTCGCCATTTTATGAAAGACTTAAAATCACTGCAAGCACGCATGGTGAGGCACTAGATCATCATAGTCAGGAAATAATTAATGCAAAAATGTGCTTCACATTAGGCTATTTCTCTGAAGCACTGTATTTCCTTATACAGCATTTAATATAATCATTATCATTAATGCAAGACAAACTATCATTCAAAAAGTTGGGGTGTGTAAGATATTTGAATTTTTTAAAAGAAATACAGCCTTGGTGAATATTAGAGACTTATTTGGTTGACACTACAGCAATACAGTAATATTATGAAATATTATTACAATTAATAGATTATTTTAGATATTTTAAAATGGTAAGAAATTTAAATTAAAACATTTATTATCAATGTTGAAAACAGCTGTTCATCATTTTTTATGGAAAAAGTGAAACAGATTAAAAAGCACTTATTTGTAATTTAAAGGGGTCTGAAGGGAAACGCCCCCTTGATCAACCGAAATGCATTTATGTTCGAGAATCATTCATGATCCAGCCTCACCTACAGAAGCAGTGAGTATGTCTTTTAATGAATCTTTGCAAATCTCCTTTCCTAATAATGTGCTAATTAGCAAGTTTCACTATGAATACTGCTAAAAAAAACATCCTCTGAGAGCATACAGAAAAAAGGGGCGGAGTCAGTGGTGCTCGTAAAGATTTAAAGGGGAAGTACATTAAATAGATTGATTAAATAGAAGCTCCAAGGTTTATATGAACAAAATAACTTTCATAAATACAATAAACCAATCCATGTGACTCATGTTATCTGAGGTTGATGTAGTTCAAAATGAATGTGCTGTGAACTGCTGAAATCCCCTGCACAGCAGCGAAGAGTGTGTAAGGAGCCCGTGAATCAGAACGCAGCTGGAATCTGACCATCTAATGAAGGGCTTATTAAAAAGGTGCACGTTAGTGGAGGTCTGTGTAATAATAAATGCACCTAACACAAACAGCACAAAGGTTATGACTGCTCGGCATACAAGCAAAAAACCTAAATTATTTACTTACCTAATACAAACTTATGGGTTGATGCAGTTGCCTCGGGATAAGATAGTACTTCTCATTTCTTCTTTCTTTTTGCAGTGTATGTAAATGTGTATGTGTGTGTTTTGGCTCCTGCTGTGCAGGGTAAATCTGTGCCAGGTACATGCTCTAATATCATTTGATGCAGGTGATCGAGCCAAATGTTCTTCAAGGTCATGGAGATTTTTACTTATTAAAAACAGAAAGGAGAACACAAAATGCCAAATGCACAAGCACAAAACCTGAAGGTGTTTGTGTGTTTCTCCATTGCTGAAACAGAGAATTGTTCTCCAGGCTCAGGTGCAACGTGTGTTAATTTAGCATTTGTGTAGGTGTGTTTGCGGTCTGTCATTGGGGCTCAGGTGCACATGAGCCCGTGATGAAGATCATCTTTCTTCAAGTGTAATTTCAGAGGATGAAGCTAACAGAATCCCTCCGTCTTTTCACATGCCTGTCTGTCTGATGCTGCAACCGAGAGCCAACAAACAGTTGAGGGGTCACAAACACACACACCTACCCCCAATTTCACTTGCATGCACACACTCTTTCTCTAGCTAAGAGCCCAGAACACAATTAGTGTGCCAGCTTTTCCTCCAACTCTCTCTCTCTCTCTCGTCCGCCCCTCCCCCACCATCTCCAGCCCTGCAGCTCACTGGCGGAAGATCAACACTCACATACCTCAGTGCTTTGTGTTTCACCAACACAGCTCCAGTGGTGAGCAAGCACACACACACACACACATACATATACATATAACCATGCTATCATAGCATGATCTAAAGGCTCCCAATATGACAGCAGTAAATAAGTCCCCAGCAGAGCCACTTAACTATATACTAAATGGTGTGCTACTCAATGAAGCTTATTCACAAAAGAAGGGACAAGTGACGCATACAGACCAAACTAACCCAAAATATGATGAAGAGGTGCTGTTTTGTTTATAATTATTACTTGCAAAAGGAGAGTTTTTGTTTCAGTATTTTATGACATTACAAATTACACGTTCGTCTTTCAGAGATGAGCACAATACAGAGGCCAGTTGTACTGGAGATTGACCAATGGTGATATTTTATAACTGAAAACCAATGTTTACATGTCTACAAAATGATATGTGGCACTCTTATTTATTTAATGCTTTACTTTCGTTTCTTAACCTTTAAAAATAAAAACATAACGGCCCGGTCTGTTTTACAGACAGAGCTTAGCCTAAACCAGGATTAGGTCATAGTTCAATTAGGACATTTAATTAATTTTCTTTAAAAAAGCATTACTTGTGTGCATCTTAAGACAAAACAAAGGCACTGACATGATTTAAGATCAGTCAGTGCAAGTCTA
>JAUYWG010000040.1:12264211-12277647 GCA_034779775.1 Enteromius afrohamiltoni
AAAAAAGCATTACTTGTGTGCATCTTAAGACAAAACAAAGGCACTGACATGATTTAAGATCAGTCAGTGCAAGTCTATTTGAGATTAAACAGTCTGGGACAAGGTTTAAGACTAACTGGTCTGTGAAACCAGCAGCAGCTACAATGTTAACAGTAGGTCAAAATAAACCGATGCAGTGTAATGTTTTCAAATAGAAACAAATGACAAGCAGTCTACTTTGCATAAATATAGTAATTCGTTTTAAGATCAAAAATCAAAAGAGTTAACAATTACATTAGATTAGGCTATATTTTGAAAAGCTAGTTATTAGAAATAATCATGTTTTTGTTAGTCAGAATTCACAAAAACAAATTCACAAATTCCTTTTTGCTCATTTTCAGATATTTACACTCATTATTTTCACATTTCTTAAAAACAAAAGAAAAACCTTTGAAAGTGAAGTTTATAATCCGTCATCTAGAAAGAATCACTTGGTCCATGAGAAGTGATAGACTGGTTTCATTAAACAGAGAGAAAAAAATATGAATTAGTTTACAAATACAACTTTTATAACATGTGCTCAAAATATAAATGCAGTTGGTAGATTATAGGGTTGTAATGGTAAGCTATATTAACCATAAAAAAACTGTCTCCATTTCATCATGATCACATGATGAAATAAAACGGTCTTCTGGGCAAAAGGTGTACTTTGTAAAATATATTTATTCTTATTCTAACATAAAAGGTCTTTAAAGTTGTGTTTCGGGCCATTATGCTTCGGGACAGTATGTGTTATTCAAACTAAAACTGAAAACACAACATATCTTAATTCCTTAAAATTTCAAAGTGCACTTCGTTCAGGTGATCCGCTCGTGTTTTCTGTGCCTCAGAACGGCTTCGGATTGAGTGATTGAATGCAGTGAACTTATTTATTGCATGTGCTGAGACGTTTAGAACATGTTTGGGAATGCAACAGCCATCAGTTATGCTTTATTTTCACAGCAGATGATTACAGAGTTGTAGTGAGACGGGTTTTTGCAAGAATGTTATAAATGACTAATTTTCATTTATTTTAAAGCGCAATTGTTTTACAATAGATCTATTTCTGTTAAATTAATAACAATAACATGAAATTGTTGTTCATATCATATTCTAATTAGTTTGACTTCCAAAAGCACTAGTGTGAATATAATTTTGGGCTCATTTTGAATTCTCAGAAAATATTGGATTAGAGAAGTCTTCATTTGCCTTTTTTTTTTTAAAATCACAATTCATATTGTACCTTAAGTTTATATAGACATATTATCGTATCTTGATATTTTCTCTCCAATACAGTCCAATAATCAGCCCATTTAATAAATCGGTCTGGTTTTAAACACTTTCAAATCACTTGTTTTGAACAGTAGAATGGAGTAGGTGGCCTTGAACATTTGCCAGAGAGGAGGCTTGCCTTTAATCACTTACCATTTGCAAGCTCAAAAACAGGCAAACATGTAAAACTGGGGATACGACAGCTTTCTGAACCCACCTGGCATTCTTTCGCATATGTGTTGTTGAAGCAGGTGCAAAGGCACTAACTACTAATACATTCAAAAAAAAACCTTTTCCTAATGCAAGCATGTGTGTCATTGTGTAATCTCTTCATAAACAGTTGGCTCTATCACACTCAAACGGTATCTCAAACAACAACTTTTCTCCCTACAGAGTCCAAGACATCCAGATCTTAAGGTGTCCCATCTCTTCATGATTTAACGCCTGGACACAACCAGACTACAGAAGACTTTTTGTAAAACACAACAAAGAATTCAGACCATACATCAGAGGATAACATGAATCCAAAACACTAGCAAACCAGAAACCAAAGCACACTTGAGCCTTATTTCCTGGAAGAGACAGTCACCATCGCCATCCTATTCAATTATATTTATCACCAAATGCTTTTGCAAACCACTATACAATGCCAAACACTGAAGACAGTTTAAGAGTGGAACAAACAAGCGCACTTGATTTATTATTTGATTAGTTTGTCTGTGCACCTGCTTTAAAAGTCACGATGAATCAAAGTAGCAAGAGATCTTTTTTCTGTGAGTAATGTAAATCTGAGTAGATCTGAGTAGATCTGATTTTCAGAAAAGAATTAGGAGGAGTCCGGACTTGGTTCTATTAATCAGTTGTTGACTGGATTTTCAGATGTGGCCGCTGAATTAACAGATGAAAATGCAGTCAGTTGTGGAGGGATGTGGTTTAAACTGACGAAAAGATCGAAATCCGACATGTCACCAAATAAGCCTGTCTTTCTCAAAGAAATATCAAGTTATAGAGCCTACAACACCCTCAATTACAAACAAATCACCGAGAGAGCATCCTCTTTCTTCAGTCAGCCTGGATGTGCATCACTGTCTCTTGGCAGCTTTAAAAACGCAAAATCTAATTTGTTGACCATGTGGAGCTCATTGTGTTTTAAATCTCAAGCTCATTCATCTGTAATGGTGTGATGTAGTGTGAAGTCTGCTGAGAGGAGACATGGAGACTTTAATAGATGATTAAGATTACAGTCCCTTGTCCAAACAGAGCATGAGTGCTGAGCCGACTAGACATATTTATAAGCCATAATAGCAGCAAATGACCCCAGATCAGTATGATGATTCCACAATGTTCTGGAAGAAATTCCTTTATTCCGGTATTTGGTTATGTGCGGCATTGTGTGAGAGAACGTGCAGAGTGAGCTAAACCCCCAGGAAATTGGTACAGGAGCTAGAGCCAGGTAAGAGAACATCTGCTGAAGGGAGATATAAACCACACACACACACACACACAACAATCCCCACCTTAATCACCTCTCAGTTGATGGAGGCTATTTGTGTGGCCAGAGATAGCTGGCTAAAGCCGGAGAGAGGGAATGGGCACATCAGCACAAGCATGTGCGCGTTAATACAGATCTCATCAAATGCACAAAATAATGAACCTACGAATGCGTGTGCACTCAAATTCATTTGTTTTACAGCCACCTTACAATAAAACATCTGGACCTACACTGATATTTTCTGCAGGTAAGCAACAGACACTTTAAATCTCTTATTGCATGCTTCCAAAACAGCTTAGGTTACATCATCTCTTACCTAATCATCATTATATAAATCAACACCAGATATAAATATGATATGACAAATATCCATGCTCCTCTGGGAATCTCTTCAACTGAAACTTTAAAGAGGTATAAATAAAGAAGTACTCTGATTAATTAATAAAAATGTACCTTCTGTAATTAATAAATTCAGATTTTTCCACATTTCTTTAAAGGATCACTACACGTTTTTTGAAAATAGGCTCATTTTCCAACTTGACTGTTCAACTCTAGGGAGGTTAGATAAATAAAAAAAAATAAAGAGTGTTCCTTTAAAAGACAACAGTGATCTGTTGAATTCATACTCGTGGCTATAAACTACCCAGCATATCACTCGTGAGGTAATTTAATAGACTCTGTGTATAATGGCTTCCACATTTAGTCTCAGTGCAGCGCAGTGTACGAAAATTGTGAGGAAATTAAGCACAAAATTAATCTTGAGGAAGTGCCCAACAACAGGACAAAGCAAAATTGATGATTCATCTTTATCTAAAGATTCTGGAACTCTACTGCAAAACTGTATGTTTAAATCAGGTGTGTTTCTAGCCTTTCATCAGTACAGGGCCCTCCCTCAATATGGCCCACATTTTTTGGGGGATATGTTATGAACATATTAATATAAAATGGCTTTGCAGTACAAAGTACTTTACTGCTGACAAATGCTAAAATAAATTTGCAGGGTTTGTTTCTAGTTTATACTTGTGTAGTCAGCATCTAATAATATAATAAAAATATGACAGAAAGAGTTTGCTTTGGAAGAATATTATACCTGAAGCTCACATAGCACTGAGATTCTAGTGAAGATCACAAGTAGTCGAGATGCAAAAGTCCATTGTGCTTAGCGAGAACACATGAGTCTTCACATCACAAGCCCCTGAGCTCTTGAACTGATTTAGATCAGTCCAGTAAGCAACATGTGGGCAGGTCTAAATCTCTTATCCGCCCTACCCACACCTTCTGCCAATCTTACTCCAAGCCAAAGCAACATTTTGTACACTTGCTGATTACTGACTTTAAAGTAACTATTAAATATTTCTGCAGGCAAAGTGAATAGAGTTGGTGTAAAATATCAGGTTAGATGCCAAATCTAATTACGGCTTTTCCCTCTCCGCTGGTGGACCAGCCACAAATACAGAGCAAGGGCAAACAATAGGTCTAGGCCTTTATGTAAGAAATGAGGAATAAATGTGAAACAAGAACAAAGGACTACAATTATGAAAAGCAAAAAGACAAGAAGAAACTTTGCATGAGAATAAAAAAAGAGAGCATCCGCATCAGCAACAATGTTAGCTTCTTTTAGTCTGCACAAAAGGTTTAGTCTTAAAAGTTATCATCTGATTTTGTCCTTTGAGACCGGCCAGATTTTTTTACAAATATTTTTAGATTATTGGTTAACAGCTAGTTGGTCAAACAAGCTCTTAAGACACGGTCTTAACATAGAGAGCTTACGCAACTGGCTGTTGACTATCTATCGTGACACAGAGACTTTCAATAAAAATAAATACAAAAGACTTTTCAGAAATACATAGCTTAAAACAATACCGCTTAAGCAGGTTGTGGATCAGTATTTTCCATTCTTATACAGCCATGAGCTCAATTCACAAATCCTGATAAACCGAAAGTCAGCAACATCAGAACTTCAGTCATGCAACAGCTGTCATTAATACACGCATTCAATTTAAAGGGTTACTCACACAAAAATGAATACTGCTCCAAAACTATGACTTTTTCGTGAAACACAAAAGATGCAGCTTGACAGATTCAGCTACCATTCATTCCCCCCCCATACAATGAGCAAATAGTGACTAATGCCAATGTTTTAATTTTCACTTAAGTTTTAAATCTACACTTTAACTAAGAGCAATGTGATGTTTTACAACACTGTACTATTATTGTTATTATTTATTTTGACATTTTGAACAGAAGGGTTTCCACTGGTAGGGAAGCTCACGACTGGTGAACTTAAATGTTTCGTCCGTTTCTAAGTGGAGACATTTGGCTTAAGTTTGGAGCTAAGCTGCGATAATCAGTTCAGTTTTTATCTGCTGAAATCTGAGTGACGGCGCTCGTTCGCTTCCTCTCACTTGATTGACAGTTCGTCAACAGCGCTCGCGCCCTGCACGCGAAGCGATGGAGCTTTCTAGCAAATCTACAAGTAACGTACAGGTGACTACATCACACACCAACCGTCAAAACACACAGATGCGGTGAACTAACAGCGTAATTTAAAACAGCCTGAGTCTGAAACGGATTTCCAGCAGACACTCTTAACGTGAGTTTTTTAGGAAGAAAGAGTTAAAGTTGGTAATTCCCTTGAGGAGAGCGGTGGTCAGACAGCTCCCTCTACATCAACAATAACACGCTGAAAGCTTTCTACAACACCTCCGCTGCGAAACCATCTCTCGTGCAACTTCAGGCACGAAAAGAGATGTTAAATGCAATACAACGGCCTCTTAATACAGCAGGTAAGTAGTACGCGTACTTCTAACGGTACAATAAGATCTCCCTGCACACTATCCGACTGGAAATTGAGCGCAGCGTTTTACCTTTAGTTCCGCACTCTCCGCCATCTTGTGACTGCTAGCGCAGGCGTGACGCTATCGGGTCACGTGGTGTGCACGCGCAGCTCGTTGCCGGCGTAACCGTTCACACGTTTTTCAAACAGTAGTGTCCAAAAATCCTGCTTTACGTCGTTGGGAGGAAAAGTTAATGCGGCCACTGTCCCAAAAACAGGATAGGAAGGCTAAGCCTATTTTAGGGTTTTAGCGCGACAGAGCATACTTCCCCAGGATTTTTAAGCTCCCAGAATCATACATTTTAGTATACTAATAAAAAAAAGTATTCAAATCTACTAAATCTTGTTGTTGTTTTGGGTCTTTGTATTTTAGCGTTGTAGGCACTCAAATAAGTTTCATTCATCCACATCTTTCCAACGTCAACAAAAGAAACAAAACTGCTGATAACTGCAGTATCCAAATAAGACATAGAAAGTAGATGGATTTTATTTTAAATACGAAGACATGCAGGTAAAACATTTTCCATTTGTATATCTTGCGGCTAAAAAAACATTGGGGAGAAGATCATTTTTAATGATTATCACCAATAAATCCAGAGCATGCACACGTTTCCAGGAAAAAAAAAATATGAACGGATTAGAAATGTCATCGTTTTAAGTGGGTTTTAACTAAATAATATGTGTAACATTAAACAAAAAAAAGATATATGAATAAATAACTTTTTAATAGACCACGCGTTGTTTTACTTCACATTAGGCCTATTCAGAATTATAAAAGAAAACACGTGCATGATTCAGTTATCACTAATTAGCTACAACATATTTTTGTACCGTATTTTGCACTTTTCATGCCCCCTGCCAGGTCTTGAGTGAGTGTACATGCCAGATATTGTCTAAATAAATGTGTAATAAAAAAAAAAAAAACACTGTCCGCAATTACAGAACATTTTGCATCGCTGAATAAGCACATCGGCAATGTGCAATGTCTGCTGTTACCACTAGATGGCAGTGTTGTATTTCATAACAGTAATAGATGCTGAGACTCATTTGTGTGCGTTTATAATGGCTCAAAATAACAACAACAAAATAAAATATAAGGTTACTGAACAAGTTAATAAAGGCTTGACCTATTTCTTGAACAACTGTAATGTTGGGAAGGGGATGAGTACATTTTAATGAGAAAATGTTTGTTAACATTACTGTTTAATTTAGGCTGTATATTTCGGCTATTTGTCTGTAGGACAGCCTACAGTGAAATTATTATTATTATTACGCAAATAATTTTCCATGCACGGTTTCAGGTAAGATAAATACAGCTTCTGGATTTGTGTCTTAAGACAGACAATTAAACTGTGCTAATTAAAAAGTAACAAAAGGATGTTGGAAACATTGATACTTTGAATTTATGAGTCAATACTTGTGGCTTTAATTGAACTTTTATTGAAGAATGAAACAGGAGATTATATTATTTTTGAGGAAAAAAGAGAAAAAGAGAGAAAGAAACACCTCAGAGGTCTTGACATTTAGTTTGAGCACTTTCATGTGGAATAACAACTTTTGTGGTGTTCTCAATTGTTTATTTGGAAAATATGGGATAAGTGCTTGTTCAAACTTATGTTTGTTGTACATTAATATGAAGTACAGCTGATTTTCAATCATTTTTGGGTTGCTTAATTTTGGATAGATAGGTCGGAAATGTTCATTTAAAGTGCTTAAAATTGATGATACACAATCAATTTAGGATAGCACATCAGTGAATTCATTTAGACAAAAACAAATACATGTAAAAACACATAAATAATAATAATAAGAAGAATAATCAACAATTCCAGTTTATGAAATTTCACATTATACAGTTCATTGCACATTGCCACATATTTTGTATTTGTCTTGTTTTAAAAAAATCAACGTATTTACACAAGTAACAGCATAATTGTTAGAATGTTTCTCGTCATCCTCTGGCTTGTTTTACTGTTTTCATAAAGTAATCCTAGACACTTTCATCCGCAGTGGAATGTTCAAATGCTAGTGAATAGCCTACTTGGGATGGATAGTGATTCAGCGGTCCTCAGGCCTCAGTGTTCGGTGTGCATAACTTGAACCTCTCAAACAGACTGTATGTGGAGATCTCCTTTAGGGGAGGTTTACAGATGTCACTGGGATCCTGGGATGCAGCTTTAAGTTAAGGTGGTAAGAGGGGTGGCTTGAATGTGCAGGTCCCTGTGCAGTGGCGTGGAGTGAGCATTTTGCAGGAGAAATGGTGAAGAGCGTCGTGAGCTTCTAGGGAAAAGGATGGTTTAGTTCCACTGTACGTCCAACGAATGAAGATTAGATCAAATGCTTTTTAAGTAAATCCACTTGTTGGAAAAAGTAGCACTTGCATATTTTTATTGGATTAAAAAGTTTATGGTTTATAGTGTATGTCTCTAAGTTACCTTTAAGCTTCTGCTGAATTGCATAACGAGCCTTTCTCTCCTGATCCAACTCGTTGCACAATGTGTCTAAATAAAATAAAAAGACAAAATTCATAAATCATTGGGGGCGAGTCACAAATATGAACTGTTTTAGATTCCCTGTGACCTAATATTTTCTTGAACTATTCTGTCTGTCTGAAAATATGCAAGTGTTACTTTTTCTTGTCACTAGTGCGAAATATGTATTACCTCGTACAATCTGCAGCTGCTGGACCATCTCCTCTCGATAGGACAGTTCCCTCTTCATTTGATCCTGAAAATTATCTGTTAGAGTCAACACGTATTATATTAACTTAAGTGATAAATAGAAGAAATGATATAGCAAATTAAAACATGGTGTGAATATATATATATATATATATATATATCTCATAATTACCTTTCAAACTTTGAAACTCCCGTTCCAGTTTTTTTCTTAGCTCCACTTGCTCCAAGAGCTGCTTTTGGAGCTCCTCTGTGGAAACCGACAGAAATCACATCATTTATCATATCACTGTGACTGTTAATCACCACACATATCCCAATAGCTTTTGAGTAAGCTATAGTCTTTTAGAGAAAATTATCCCAAGTAAATCAGATTTTTTTTTATCATGTATTTTCACTCTCTGTTTGGTTTTCTTGTCTAATAGCGCTATTTAGGTTACTAAGGCTAAACACACGGTCCCCGTGTTCTCAAGCATGACATTGCAAAATAATTAGGACAGTTGCCTGAGGGGTGTGTGGAAAACGAGCCTGGCAATGTGGATCGTCTGCAGTTCAAGGACAATTCTCTCTTATACATAATTGTGTAGCGATCGCACGCGTTTCAAAACGCGTAATGCGTGTAAAGTGGAGAAACATTGCACACGAAGGTCTATTTGCCTTAAAACACATACATCGCATTGACTGCTTTCTAAAACAATATTATAAAAGCCAATTGGCTGCCTCTATGTGTCACCTTATCTTGTGTAGCTATACCATGTAATTTCTACTAACTAACAGTCGAACAACACTGCTCAAAATTGTTAATAAAATATCGAAATATTTACCTTTCGCCATGTTCTCGATGTCTTTCTCGAAATTAAACCTGTTATTAGTATTTCTCAATGTTGCGTCGCCTGCCACAAAACATGAAAGAAATATATTATTACACTTAGTTTGAGGGTTATTGTAGTAATATGCAATGTACAAATATACAATACAACAGGAGGGTATTTGTATTGTTACTCACGTGGGTTCTCTTTGCTAACACTAATATGATCCGAGCAGGATTTTTGGGATTCGCATTCGTCGTCAGTAGCGCTGTTGTTTGAAATGTGTGAATCTAAAAGAACGATTTATTTACAGTAAATAATCATCATTTCTTTTAAAACCAACGAAATCTAAGTTAAAATGTTGAGTACGTGCTATATAAAAGGATACTAATGAATTATAAATTGGGGGACATTTTCCTTCGTCATCTCAATAGCAAAATCCACGTTACCTTACCGTTTGTTTCAGGTGCGCAGCGGGGATGTTTGGAGGCCGAACAGGGCAGTGTGTTGCGAAGAGATGCTCCCTCCTTTTCATGTGAGAACACCTGCAAAAAAATAACCCAGCATTTCAGACTGCGTTTATACTCTTCTAATGATCTACGGATATTTGGCAACATCGAGCTAAATTACTCGTATTACAAGGCAAATTCGGTCAGATGGACTGACAAAGAGAACAATTTGCGCAGTATCCACAGGGGAGCCCTTACACCAACGCACCGATAGCCCTCGGGCGAAGACAGAAATGACCGTTCATTCTAAACATTTAATTTACTATAATTACGCGCCGCTGGGCTCTTTTATTTAGATCGTTCTACACTAATAAATAGATTATAAACTATTTGTATCCATAACAACATAATTTGCGAATTGTTCACAAATAGAAAACTATGAATGTAGAGTCCTAGGCTTAATTATGCGTCATTACTTGTTATTAGAGCTGAAAGACTGCTGGATCAGACAAGTGCTATTCGGAACAATGCCTGTTTTAATTCAGTCGTGCCATTTTATTGATTCAAAATAATTTGTCACTTAGAGGGAGCTATTTATTTGATGTTTTAATACTGGATATATGTTTAATAGGTTTCAGTGACACTGAATATGACAGTTTATGTTACTCACCTCGTAAGAAATGGCATCAGTTTTCTTTGCCACCAGCTTGTGATCAGGAGAGCCCCCGTCACTAAAAGTATCTATCTGGTCATCATCTGGCTGTGGAGTTTGACTGTTTTCCCTCACGGGACTTTGTCGGTCATCCACGGAAAGTTGTATAGACTCCTCGTCCTCCGGAATTCTGTGAGTCTCCACGTCGACATCCGGTTCTTCCCCGCTGTCCACACACGGAGAGGCCGATCTGTAGCTGGAGCTCTCGCTCACAAAGTCTGGCGACACATGTCCCGGAAGAGCTCCGCTGTACGCGTCCCTGTTCCCGTAGAGCTTAGCTATGCTCTCTGCGTCTTTTACGACAGGTCTGAACGCAGAAATATAACTCGGCTTTCTGGGGGTACTGGGTTGACCCTCACTTGACCTGGCCTCGTCCCCAGATTTGTCTTCGTCGTTCCTGAGGGACTGCGAACTAGAGCAGCGCTCGCTGTCGAACAGACTGTCTCTAGGTGTGTTTCCTCCCCGCTCACTTTCTGACATGTCTGTTTCGGTTTGCCGGCCACCCAGGAGCTCCGTGTGTGATTTTGGTTGTGCTGGTTGATAGGATGAGAGCGGCAGGCTGCCCGCGGTAGGCCAGAACATGGGGAACGATGGATAGATACCGTCCTTCGCACCGGGCCAAAACACACCGGGTACACTGGTCTTATTCTGCTCACCAACTCCATCATCCTTCTTTTGACACAGTCCAAAGGCTGGGAAACTGTACGGATGCGGGAATATGGGTGGCGGGATCTTCTGAAGCATGCCGAAACTCTTACTAGGCACAGGGATGACCGGGTAGTTACGCACACTGCTGGTTAAGCCGAGGTTCCCACGGTCGTCGTCGCAGCGCAAAGTTTTGTGAGGAATATCAGGGGAAGCGGTCTGCGCGATGTTTCCGGAGGCCTGCGGTTTAAGCGGGGACGACATTTCTGATCCACTCCCTGGCATTGCCCGTTTCCGGCTCCCTCCGTTAAACATGGCCTTGACGTCCTCCCACGCGTGGCAAAGGTCATCAGACAAGCTTTTATCGGTGAGTTTTAGATGGCGTCTCCACGAATTAAAATTGGCCGCGTCCGGCTGGGTGTATTTCGACTCAGGTGTGCGATGCGAATGAAATATAAATTTGTTGGGTGAAAAATACATATTGCAATAGGTGCACTTGATGCATTTCGCCCTGGAGCTGTTATACCTCGCAGGTATGAAGCTTCCTCGGCAGCCCCAGGCGCATTCGTGGGAAACATCGAATGCAAAATTCTCGGGCAATTTGGGAGGGTTGTGAGCCCCGAGGAAGGATTTGCAGAGGCGCTCGGCCTCGCGTTTGGTGATCATGCCGCAGCGGCGCGAGGAGATGGGCATTGCCCCAGCGCGCCTCAGGATCTCCAGCTGCACCGGTGTGCACTGGACACACGTAATTCCAAGCGCCACGCGTCTGTTGTGGATTTCGTTGTAGCTGTAGTTCTTCAATAAAGTGTTGGAAATCTGTGCCAGACAGAGTCTCTCCTGACCGTCGATGACCAAAGAGACGATGGGCACTCCGTACAGCACAGTCTCACTCACTTGATTTGGCTTCAGCGAGCTGCTGCTAGAGTAAGGCTGCAGTTCTTGCTTTGAGTTGGGGGAAGAGCAAACATCTCGTCCCGTAGAAAGCTGACTGGGTATCGACTCCATTCCTGGAAGTCTGTGGAGAACGAGTCAGAAATGTAAAATTACACTCCAATTTAAGAACTTAACTTTTGAGAGAGACGATCTAGAATTATTAGCGTGTAAGCGTTACCTTAATAAAAACATGTTTTGATTACAATAGTTATTATTATTGTGATTTTTTTTATTATAATTGTATTATTTTTTATTTTATTTTTAAAAATATAGGTCTACAACAGCATCTCAATAAAAGGCTAAATAAAATCAACAAAGGCAGTATTTGGTATATTCTGTTTTAAATGTATTCCTCCTGTTTTGCCTGTCCCATTTATTTTGTTTCATCCTAATTAAAATTACTTTTGCGAGATAAGAAATAATATTTTAAAAATAGAATTTTTACAATCATTCGAATAATTATTTTAGCATTCTATTACAGTCTATACTGTTAGTACATTTAGTTAAACACTTTGCATTTTAAATGACAGCTTTGGGTCTGCCAATTAATATTTACAATTAATGCCTCGCTTTTTAGTTTGAGAATATAGCCGGTTCCAACGATATCCTTAAAAGCCCGCACTCTCTGACCTGAGAGTCTGCATCATTGCTTAATGTCTCCAAATCGGCTCAGAAGCCGGAGCGATTTACTTAAAGGCCTCTTACGGCTCTAATACGCAAAGGGG
Organism: Enteromius afrohamiltoni; assembly: GCA_034779775.1. Classification (NCBI taxonomy): domain Eukaryota; kingdom Metazoa; phylum Chordata; class Actinopteri; order Cypriniformes; family Cyprinidae; genus Enteromius; species Enteromius afrohamiltoni. The sequence continues at coordinate 12,276,781 of JAUYWG010000040.1, forward strand.
CAGAAGGGAAGAATCTTTTAGCTACTCCAATGAGCTTAGCAACAAGGAAAAGAAGCAGTAAGCCGCTTTCTGTGTAATTACACAGCCTGTGTTGTTCGACTTTGATCTGTTAATAAAAGTCTTATCATTTACAATTAAAACATTGCGCATGGAGCTGTAATATTTCAGTCCTACACATATATTCGTTTCCTAGATGTATCCGTAATCCTTACATCTTTATGATGCACAATTATTTGTCATATTATTTTGTATCAAGTGATTTAGGTGCAATAAATTCCCTTTCGTAATAAAGGATCAGCATATTTTTAAACATTAGCCAGAGGCTAGCTTTTCTTCTAAAATTATTTTGACAATAATAAGCGCGCCAATTTAAGAAAATACGCATGCTGATTGTTATTTTGATAAACTTGTAAATAGGAAAAGAAACTTACCTTTTTATCAGAAAACGAGGTCAGATGAGCGAATGTGTTTGCACCAAATTAACAGGCCTGAAACAAGGACAAAACGTCCGTGTGTAGTGCGTGATGAGAACTGCGAGGTTTTATATAGAGTCTCTCCTCTCAAAACAGCTTTAGAGTTTCCATTCCACTCAGCTCTCGTGCGTGGTGACGGGAGCGCGAGGCGAGTGACCACATGGCAATCCCGGAGCTCGTGCCTCTTCTTAATAGGTTGTGCGCGATCTACTTCAAGAGAGGGGACGCCAAAAAGAATAAGAAGGCACACCCACTGAGATCAAATCCGATTCTGGTATTAACCGTTTGCTTCCACTACTCCAATGTATAATTGAACTGCTTCTACAGACGATAGATAGATAGATAGATAGATAGATAGATAGATAGATAGATAGATAGATAGATAGATAGATAG
>JAUYWG010000040.1:12277747-12353931 GCA_034779775.1 Enteromius afrohamiltoni
CACACTTCATGGTGTTGTAGTCAGTTACTGTGTTTGGTGAGGATGCAGACGGTCTTCCTCCGCTTGGGCGCATAAACATAAAAAAAACACCACTAACTCTACAAAGATATTAAAAATAGAAAATCCTTTTGTTTTGTTTTTTTGTCTTATGTTGTAGATGGTAGTATTGGAAAGGGAACTGAGGGGAAAGGAGTGTTAAATGGGGCTAGGAAATGGCGGATTCGGCCTGAAGTGACCTACATGTACACCCTGACTTAACAAGCCACTAAGCTAAGCAATTTTGTAGCCTCTTCCATGGATCAATGAGTTTTCTCTAAATTCCTGATAATGAAACTTGAGGAGTGCCGATAACAGAGTTATCGTCTGAAGAGTGCAGAGGTGTGGAGTCCAACTGGACACTTGTGGCCTGTAGAAAACATATACAAGCACTTTCCCAAACAGGGAGAGCATAATATATTGCTATCATTTTATAATTTTATAGTTTCAAAGGTGGTTAAACTTTATCTTCTGTCTCCAGACTGCGTAGAGAGGCTGCTGGCAAGACAGATAACAACATTATACAAGACACTTTCTTTTTTGAGGTGAAACAGACAAAATTAAAGAAATATTTTCTCCCAGTTACAGATAAAATAAATCATCCACAGCTGGAGTGCTGTTTTAAGTATCTCTCTATCTATTTCTCTCTCTCATGGGTTTCAGGAGCATCTGTGCATTTTTTTTTAAACTAATGCTTCTAAAAACACTGTAGAGTCTTTAGACTTTAAGTGCAGATTGGTCCCTCTTTTCTGCTTCATTATGACTGTTCCATCTATATTTCAGTTTACATAAGATACTGCTCTAGCTGTGTAATGTGTATAGATAATTTCTGTGCTTTGTTTTCCAGTTGTTGCCGTGTTTTGAATTGTGATACGTTCGGCTATCTGTCATTTTAATTCAATGGACACTTTAAATAAATAGGACTTAATGTTTTTTGTTTCTGCTGAGAAAAACTCTGTTGTACAAGTAGTATCCTGAAGTATAGGCAGTGTATAGTAGGTGGCCTAGATGGTGTATTTAGCAATAGATTAATTTTTAATTCGTATCTACTAATTTATGCATTTGTTGACACCCGTTCCCCTTCATACTGGCTGGCATGGCTATGAGAGTGACCATATATTTTAAAAAGTGATGAGACCCACAGCATATGATATTATTAGGCCTTTTATTTGTTCAACATGAGTGAATGTATTGAACACAGTATTTCATTGAGAAATGTTTTTGAGTAACCACTGTGAACCCTACAAACCTGAAAACTAGTCAGCTCTGCGAATAAATTGAGTCTTTTTAAACTAATACAATACAAGGTACAATAACACAAGACAGTATGTTGAAAAAATAGACTGCTTGTTATCCACCAGCACTTCATGTACAGACCTATGACCAATCATGTGTGATGATATTACTGGTGTTCGTTTCAGCATTAATAGATACAGCAATACAACGAAGCGTTGGATACAGTGCTTTGCACACTTTAATGTAATTTTCATTTGCTATATGGCACCACTTTGAGTTTTAATTTTGTCAAACAATTTGTATTTTGCATAACTCCTGTTGCATATCTCATGTTGCATAACATGACTACTGTTACAGGGAGGGAGATCGCAGGAGATGAGATCCATAACATAAAAGTCTTTAATAATCAAACTATGCAACCACGTATCAAAGAGGAGAATAACACTTAAACAAGTAACATTTAACATTTATTAGGTGTTGTAACATTTAACGACTGGCGCTGGAGACTGGGGGCCTATTTCAGAAAGGAGATTCAAACAACTCAGAGTTTAAACTTGGACTCTGAGTTGCCCAACCCAGAGATTAGAAACTTTGATCTAAAACTAAGAGTTTTAGATCAATCAACTCTGAGTAGACTAACTCAGAGTTAAGCGTGTACACCGCAACTCTAAAAAGCCATTATCAATGGAGCACAGATATTACGAGTCACCCTTGTAACATCTAAAATGAGAGGTTGGCATTTTTTTCTCCAGCTGAAAATGATGTACTCATGCTAAGTTACAGCAAATATGAGCACATATTTAAGTACAATAAAAAATAAGTAACGTAATGTGTGACGTTTATTGACTTTTTCACATAGTTACAGTACATGTCCCTGTTCAGTGAGATGATTTAAAGCTAATATTAATATTATTTATTAATATTATAAGCTAATATTATTTTTTGCAGTAATATCAAAGGTAAAACTGAAAAACGATGTTATTGAATGTAGGTGCAATCCTGCAGGTATTAAAAGAACATGTCATCAGCTGAAAATGATATTTAAAAATATAATTCAATCAGGTAAGGCTTGAGCATGTCATGTTTTTTTTGTTGTTGTTGTTTTTTTTAAATACATACAGTGCATGCAGTGGCCTTACTTACTCTGCATCCCTGATACAGAAAGCTTCCATTAGCATAGAAATGTAAGAGCACGGCCATGATTGGCCATGTTAGTGATGTAAGAACGGATTAAATTGTGGATATAGCAACAAAAAAACTGTAACGCTCAAACAAAAATTTAACATTATGGGTGTAACGGTGGTTGCCCAAAATAATTATTTTACTTGTTATTTAAGCAAAAAAAACAAACAAACATTCCAATGGACACGGGAAGCAAACCAGGGTCGCCTGTGTGCTAAAGCTGTCATCAAACCCCTAGACCACGATTCAATGTATAAACCAGTGATCAGACTTTACTTTACTTAAAGATGAAACTTGAGCCCAAAAAAGAAAAAAAAAAAACATAATTGATTACTAATGTTTGGCCGCTAGAAAAGTATCTACTTGTCACAGATTTTTAACAATTATCCCGGATAGCTCAACAACACAACACCACGGTTACAAGGGAAAAGACAAAAAGATCCACTCTGATTCTCAAAATCCTTGCCCGACATAAATGTAATTCTCTTCTAATTAATACAGCCTCTTCATATATGGGATCCTCCAAAAAAGGACAAGCCATTCTCGTAACTTTCTTCTCTGTGTCCGAAATGTGGGCATTGAATGACTAAGGCTACGGCGAGAAATACCGCTGCATCTTTAAAAAAGGGGAGGAGTTTCGAGTTTTGACAGCCAAAACTCAGAGTTTAGAGATTCAAACCTGCTCCCGACCAGGTTAGGTTCAGAGAGTAAGGTACCACGGTAACTGACTTGGAGTAATATTTACCTCTCTTTCAGAAAAGAGAGGCAAAGTCACACACTGCCTCCAGGACAGATCAGGAGTCCCCGGAGGCCATGGCAGATTGGGAGCCCAAAATCAGGCGGACTACATAACAAACATAACAACTACAGTTGTACGTTTTTTTATACCACAAATAATGAAAAGCAAAAATTTTTATTAATTTTAATTATAAACTGAATTTCAGAAATGTTGGGACATTTTTTTACATTTGAATACTATGAAAACGAAACAACTTTTATATTTTTATTCACAATAATACTTAGAGAACATACCAAATGCTTGAAAGGGAAATTGCTGCAGGTCTCAAAATAGTTAGCATGAGGGCAACAAAGGGCTGATAAAGCAAGACATTTTGAAAAGATTCAGCTGGGAGAACATCTAGCAATTAATTGTTATTTTTTTTATATCAGGTCTGCATCCAGATTGGAATGCTTAAGATAAAGTAAAGATACGAGGAGGCTCTCCAATCTGTGAAAGAGTGCAAACATAAAAAACATAAAATACAACATTCCTCAATATCAAATTGCAAAGGCTTTGCAAATCTGATCATCTACAGTGCATACCATCATCAAAAGACCATCAAAACTGGAAAAATCTTGGTGGCCAATGGACAAGGCCACTCTGCATCACATTACTAAATGGGCAGCTTGCTGGTTCAGGAAATCACTATGAATGCTAAAAGGTATATCATGGTTTTAGTGCAACATATGCTCCCCTTCAGATGATGTCTATTTCAGGAAAGGCCTTGTTTCTTACAGCAGTACAATACAAAACCAAATACTACAGCTGTTAAAACAGCATAGCTATGTAGTGCTGAATAGGACATCCAAGATGACAGCAAGCATGGCAGCCTCAGTGCTTAGCTCTCAAGTGTTTGTTTTGTTTTTGTTAGTTTTTCCTGTTTTTTGTTTTTCAAACACCATCAGTTTTACCTGGGATGAACTGCTGATCATTCGTCAGAACACTACACAAAATCTTTTACCGGATTTTGATTATTCGGATGTTTTGCTGAACGCTGAGTTAGTGGAGCCAACTGCCATCCTGATGCACAAACCTATTTCTGCCCCAATCACTTGTGAGTTACCTACGGACTTATAACAGATTGCCGCTGAGCAAAATAAAGACACAGAGTGCCAGGAACTTATGGTAAAAGCTAAGGGTCAAAATATCGTTGATCGTATGAGAACTCATTATGTTTTAAAACATGATATTTTATTCAGGAGCGTTCCAGTCCCCAAAGAAGGTCAAAGATTCCTGATGATAGTACCTGCTAGCTTGAGGGAAGTTTTTTTAACTTATGCCTATGACAGCCCTCTCAGTGGACATTTAGGCAGATTCAAAACTCTGATGAGATTTCTAGAATTTGCTTATTGGCCATCCATGCTTACTGATGTATGGCAATATTGCAAACAGTGTGAAAAATGCCAGCAACATAAGCCTACTGGTTTGGCTACACAAAATGTGCTGGTTTGACACATCTAGGTACTGTAAACCTAGAAAGTTGTTGCAAGCCCAAGTTGTTTCACTTTTGTTCTTGGTCATCTTGTACTGTTCTCCTAAGTGCATAAGATGCACAGCTTGGGGAAGATGTGGCCCCAAACAGATGCACAACCATTCTGTATTCCACAAGGGGTTGTGTCAAGTCACCTTCTGGCCACCATAAGAAACGTAGCAGATCAGCATCTTTGTCTGGAACCTTTACTTGATAAAACATAGACTCAGTGTCTGCCAAAATAGCCACAGGCTCTTGTCTAAACCTAATCAAAACTCTCACCAGAGAGTTCGTGAGGTCAGGTCCCTGCAGCAGCTGCTTATTCAGTGAGGGACTTTGATGCGCTGCATTGCAACCAAAGACTACACGAATCTTACGGTTTTTTTTTTAGGATGGTATATCCCATCATGGGGAATATACCACACTTTGCCATCTTTACTTAATTGTTCTTTTGGAGCTTAGACTCCATAACCTTTCATTATGATATCCTTTATGAAGAATTTGTAATCCTTGTGCAAATCTGGGTTCATACTCAACCTTCTTTTCAAACTGTTAGCATGTCACCATGAATACTTTTCATGGCAATTTCACAGCTTATTTTTTTATTGGTAAGTAAATAGAGTAGCGTCCATTTATCAATTGTGAAGACTTTTCAACAAACTTCATGAACTGACAGTCCTCCTGTGACATCTCAGGTTTGTCTTCACTGCTGCATTCTGCAAATTCTTTATTATACTGTTGCACTAACAGGTGTTCGATAGTCTCCACAGAAATGCGGTTGACTGCAATGGCTGGCTGTATTTCTTTGCCACTCCAACAGCTATCAATTTCTTGTCTGAGACCATTTACTACATATCCCAAGGTAGTTTTTAATGCATATGGACACAATTACAAGAATACTCATTTACTCTGGCCCCAGTACAACCACATGATTCGTGGAGATTTTCATCTGAGATATCTTCTTTCCTTTGCTTATGTATTTGCTCACTTTTCTTATCAATGTGGAGTATACTTGGGTGTCTCCACGAACACTGTTGACATATCATCCTTTTTCTACAGTTCTTACTGAGATGACCCAGTGTACGACAGCCAAAGCATAAGCCTTTTGCCTTTTTAAAAAGTCAATTCTTTCTTTGGAAGAACACTCTACAAATTTACCCAAGTGTGGTTCTTCTAACAAAATAAACATGGTTTTTCAAATACGTTCAAATCTGTCAGTTACAACAGAGATTCTTTTTGCAGGAGAATCTGATGCTTCCTTTCCAAGAGGATTAATGCTGTGACAAAGCTGCTATCTTTTTGTGGAATTCTCTTTGGAACTTTGATATTGAAAGATGTGGCCTTTATATGGTCATATATAGAATATATTACTGTAATATACAGTAAATATACTCAATACTTCAAATCCTAACTATCATCATATTTTGATTTACAAATATTTAAATGCTCATAGAACTACAAATGCACTACTATGTCCCCTATCAAAGACATTCAATCACATATGATGCTATGAAAACAAAACACATCAGCATCTGTATAATCTGGTAAAATTGACCCACTACATTGAGAGGGAGGAAGGTATCCTCCATTTTCACAAAAATGAATAGATAAGCAACCACTTTCAAACCATTGTTTATTTAACAACACTTATTCCCAATAGAAATGTATGGAATTGATAGAGCTATCACAGAAGACAAGGCAATCAAGTTATTAGTCCAACACAAACAATTTGAAATCTGCCAGTTATCCCTCCACAACAATTCACAGCATTTTCATAAAGCTGGCACCTCAAGGAAAAAATAAATAAAATGCAGTATAAATATTAGATCATAAACATTTTGATCCTAAGCTCATTTAACTTGTTTTAAAATAGAACAATATGTTATAGCACAATTAACCAGTTAAACATTTTAGTGCTAACGTAACATTACATAAATACACTAAGTTACACAACACTAAATACGCAAAACAATTTCTCTGAAGAAGACAAGATAAAATAAATGCTATATAATCAGGCAAAACACACAACGTTATGACAATTAAGCAATTAATCGAATTTCAGGGGGAGCACGCACTAACGATCGCAGCTGCCACCAATCTCCCTATTACTGATTACCCCGCGAATCTCCTATCCTTTGCTTTATATACCTCCCACTTCCTATCCTCGGCATCTGCGTTTTTTGCCTCAAAAAACAAAGGTAGCCATGTCCGACCACGACAATTCTGAGCTTTCCGACATCGAGGAGCTTTCTCACGCTCCAACAGCCGCTTCTCATGCTCCTAGCTCGGCCAGCTACCCAAGCGAGCCCGCCGGCTTAGCTAGAGGCCGAAAGACCAGCAAAGCACGGCCAGCTACCCCTGCGCGCCGCCTTCGCTCGCGGTCCCCGCCACCGCAAAGGACCCAACCAGCCTCCCCAGCTTCGTCCTACGCTTCGGCCAGGTTCACAGCCCACACCGCCGACAAATGGTCAATCCCAGCACTCCGCCAAGCCCTGTCTAAAGCAGGAATCAGCTTTAAAAGAAAAGCGTCTAAAACAGACCTGCTCGCTCTGTTCCTCCAGCACCAGCCAGGTACTATGCTCTCGCTCCACAATTTTCCAGCCAATAAAAAGCAAAATACTAAAAACCTCTTTACTCACCCAGAAACCACGCCAGCTCCGGCTGCACGCCACGCCTCTTCCAGCTGCACTCCCTCCGCGACTACCGGGAAAGCCCCGGAACCCGGAATACTCCTTAAATTACCACGACATCGACCATGCCACCCGTCTAATTAAAATAGTCAGCCGCGGAGCTTGGCTAGCTAAATTGGATATAACTGCAGCCTTTAAGGTTATGCCCATCCATCCCGAGTTCTGGCACCTGTTCGGAATTCGTTGGAAAAATAAATATTACTTCGCAGTTCGCTTGACTTTCGGCTGCAAAAGCACCCCTAAAATTTTCGATATGCTTTCCGAAGCCATCTGCTGGATCTTATCGAATAACTACCACATTCACCACTTAATTCATCTGCTGGACGATTTTCTAATCGTCTCCCCTCCCCGCGCTCTTCCCGCCGCCGACCTCACCAAAGCTCAAGAAGTTTTCTCCAAGCTAGGCATCCCCCTGGCTCCAGAGAAAATATCCGGCCCCAGCCAAATAATCTAATTTCTGGGCATCTCTCTTGATTCTAACAAATTTATCGCTTCTCTCCCCAAAGAAAATGTAGACAGAATCGTCCTCGCAGCTACCGATCTCCGCCTAAACCCCATCTGTTCCAAACGCGAATTACTATCAATTCTGGGTAACCTTAACTTCGCCATGCGCATAATTCCTCAAGGTCGCCCTTTCGTGTCACACCTGCTGGCTCTAGCCTCGTCAGCCACCAATCTTGAGGATCAGATATCGCTCCCTGACCCCTGCCTCCGCGAACTCGGTTTGTTGATTGCGTTTCTTAAACAGTGGAACGGCCAGTCGTTTTTTTATAACGATCTTCTAGCATCCCCAATCGACGTCCAGTTATTTACCGACGCGGCTCCATCCATCGGTTTCGGCGGGTTTTACCGCAACCGCTGGTTTGCTTCAACCTGGCCCGATGAAATGTTGTCAGTCCCGCAAAACCTCGAGTCTTCCGCTTTTTTCGAACTCTACCCAATAGTCGTAGCTGCTTCCCTCTGGGGAAACGAATGGGCCGTGTCCTGCATCGTCATCCATTGCGATAACGAAACTACCGTGCATTGCATAAATAAGCTCAGCTCGCACTCGCCCGTTATCATGCCTCTTCTCCGGCACCTTATCTGGATTTCTGCATGTAATCAGTTCATTCTTTCAGCTAAACATGTCCCAGGCAAGCAAAACCAAATCGCTGATTCTCTCTCTCGTTTTTCCTTTCAGAAATTCAAGATTTCGGCCCCGGATGCAGAAGCCCTTCCCACTCCAGTTTCTCCTTATTCGCTGCTTACGTTCCCCTGAACCACACTCTGAGAAACCTTTTCGAAACTTCCCTCGATCTGATCCTATCAGCAGTTGCCCCGCGTACTCTCCTTTCCTACCTCACTGCTTGGAAATCATTCAAAAAATTTCACCTGCAATTTAATATCCCCTTTCCAGACTTCTCACTATTGTCTATAACCTCTTACATTTCCTTCCTTAAATATGAAAATCGGCTCTATTAAAGGGTATCTCAGTGGGATCCAGTTTTTTCATAAACTATTTTTCGGCCGCCCGGCCGAGCATCTGGCTAACTCTCAAACCGCTCTTTTACTTAAGGGAATCCAAAAAGCAAATCCCCCTAAGCCCGATTCCAGACTGCCTATCACTCTGGAAATTTTGTCAATTTGCACAGACTGCGCTCCGGCTACCACTCTCTTCACACTGACTGTACGCTGGATGCTATGTTCATTTTAGCCCTCTTCGTTTTTTTTACGATGTTCCGAATTCACCATTAATTCCAATTTTGATCCAAAAACACACCGACAATATCCGATATCATATTAACCAACGACGATTAAATTTCCTTTCTTATCAAACAAAGCAAAACTGATCAACTCAAAAAAGGTCATCAAATCTTTATTTTTAACGTTCAAAACCCCATCCATCCATTCCAAACGCTCCTGGCTTACATTCATTATAGAAAGTCGCTAGCCCAATCTCCTGCAGAACTGGTATTTACGGATGAATCGCCCAGCTTCTCGCTTTTGGTTCTAAAAACACCTTAAAATCATCCTTGCTCAATCCGGCTTCCCTACCAATAATTATTCTTCTCATTCCTTTAGGATTGGCGCAGCTACATCAGTGGCAGAAAAAGGTTTATCGCACCAACAAATCCAAACGCTCGGCCATTGGTTTTCTAGTGCTTTTTTAAAGTATATCAGGCCAGATAAACCAGTCATCCAAAAAGCCCTGCACATGCTTGCGTTTCAGCCCAGCTCGCCGCGACCTGCTATTTCAGATTTAAGGCACCTGCCAGCTGCAGCGCCCCCACTACCACCAGAGCCGTTCCAAGCCAACGGCTATCGCAATCTTGCTCTCACCCAGCCGCGACAATTTTCACAATTTTTGCCCGCCACCGGTCTCTCTCTGGCCTTGTACTGCCTGCCTGCCCGGCCCCCAGGCCGTTCCGCCTGCTGCCTGGCCCTCTCCGGCCTCGCTCTGCCTGCCCGCCACGGCCTCTCTTGGTCGTATTTTCTGCCCCTGGCCTCTCTCTGGCCTTGTACTACCTGTGGCCGGCCCTCTGGCCTTTCCGCCTGCTGCCTGGTCTCTCTCCGGCCTCGCTCTGCCTGCCCGCTCGGCCATCTGGCCATTTTGCCCGCCACCTGGCCTCTCTTGGCCTCTCTTGGCCTGCACTGCCCGCCACGGCCCTCTCTGGACGTTTTGCCTGCCGCCTGGCCTCTCTCTGGCCAGCACTGCCTGCCACGGCCCTCTCTGGCCGTTTGCCTGCCGCCCGGCCTCTCTTTGGCCTGCATTACCTGCCACAGTCCTCCCTGGCCGTTTTGCCTGCCACGGTCCTCTCCGGCCGTTTTGCCTGCTGCCTGGCCTCTCCGGCCGTTTTGCCTGCCACCTGGCCTCTCTCTGGCCATTTTTTCTGCTGCCTGGCCTCTCTCTGGCCCCACGCCCCTCCCCCGCCTTCCCTGCTCCCCTCAAACCCAGTTCTCTCCCTAAGCTCCAGCCCGTCCCCCTCGTTGCGGTCGGGGGACCACAAAGGCGGTCCCTTTGGGTCAAGTGTCCCGTCGGAGATGGTCGTCCTCCCTCACCCCGACCCCAATGGAAGGATCTAACATCCTTAACATCTGGCCCCGCGTCCAGCTTATTTCAGGCCTTTTGGGGAGCTTGTTTGGCGCTGTCCGCACTCTATGGCTTTTTTGGGGGGTACGCTGGGACCAGGCCGGGCTCCGAGCATCCGTTAACCCCTGCTCCTAGGGGGTTAAACCTCCTAGGCCCTAAACCTAAACCCCGGACAGTCCGCCAAACAAGCTATTTTATCACAGAGAAAGCGGGAACTAGTGAAATGACGATTAAGCAATTAATCAAATTTCAGGGGGAGCACGCACAAACGATCGCAGCTGCCACCAATCTCCCTATTACTGATTACCCCGTGAATCTCCTTTGCTTTATATCCCTCCCACTTCCTATCCTTGGCATCTGCGTTTTTTGCCTTCCTCCACCTCCCCATATGCGACTCGTGCCAAAGCAGTCTTTTATTGAAGGGTCCTTTTTTTTCTCCAGTTCTCCACTTCCTTCGGGGGCACGCGGGGACCAGGCCGGGCTCCAAGCATCCGTTAACCCCTGCCTCCTAGGGGGTTAAATCAAACGACCAATCAAAATTCGACCTTGCCTATCAGACTCTCCTTAATTAAATATTGCTATTTTAGCTCGTTATTCAATACACTTCTCAAATGTGATTTCTAAATAGTACATTTTATCATTAAAATCCACTTTAACATTAATGGTGCTCTGAGGGGGCGGGATAGTGTCGGTGGCACCGGCCCTGCGTGTTGCCACCCTCTAGCATTACAGTCCTTCACCATTAAGTGCTGGGGTTTATTTTTAACACTTCGGAATTTTGGAATGATGGAATCTAGTCCGGTTGTTTATTTGAATATCAGAGATGCAGGACTTATTAATACAAAATCCTTCCATATAATTCCATTAGATTAGATTAGATTAGAATAGAATCCTTGCGCTATTTGGTAGTACTGGTGATTGAGATGGCAAGAGATGGATTAAAATGGAATTTTAAAATAGAGAGTGAGTGAAGTTAGTTCATCCAATCCTGTCAATCATTACGTAAACATATATCAACAGCTGTTTGCATCAATTCTGTGACAGTTCTTCTGGCATGCATTTTTTCCATTCATAAGTATAAGAGGCCCAAACTGATCCCGAAACACACTCAAGGATTATAGAAACATTTCATCCTGTGAAACTATAGTTGATTGGCACTGAAAGTGAATTTACATTGCTCTGAATAAACCACTTAAGAATGCTTTTTAAAGGTGGAACAGACAATGAGATGCAACTGCCAAGTACTAGCATGCTAAAAACACCACCTGCAGCAAACAAGCCTTTAAATAAGGTGATCTGAAATAGAAATGAGTTCTCCGTAGTGCAAGGATAAATATGAGTAGAAATTAAAAAAGGGTTACGAAAAATAACAGGAATTAAAGATTAGAATTCTGAAGACGTTCATCAGAATGACGTTTGTAAGTAATGTAGGGACACCTGTCGCAAATCAGCACAATTAGCTCAGTTCCCGTAACCTAAAAACACTTCAGACATTAAATCTGAGCCAACAAAAAGGCCCCCTGAGCCCTCCAGTGCTGCTTCCTGCTGACAGAGATGTTCAGCTGCCATGAACTGACATGACCACAGCAAGTGAAGTAAACAAGCTTTTAAAGAATGTGATATCTCACTGCAATTACTGCCTTTTCCCATCTAATACATCTGAAATAGAAATGTTAGGTGTTCTCGGTAGTGCAAGGTTGAGTAGAAATGAAAAGAAAGGGTTAAAAAATACAACAGGGATTAAAGATTAGAATTGTGTGAAATACACACGAGGAAAAAAGGAGAAAGAGAAAGAAAGAAAGAGGAAGGGAAGGAACAAAAAGGAGAAAAGAAGGAATAAAGGGGAAAAAGTTATTAAATTAATTAATTATTAAAATTATAATAATTATTATTATATATAGGTTAAAAAAAATATGTAGCTCATACTGTATACTATAATGCCTTTTCTCAGAAAGAGTTTGAAGAGTTTATTTGCAAAAGCTATTGTGTTTTTTTTTAGAGATGCACCGAAATTTAAATTCTGGGCCAAAACGGAAACTGAAATTTAATTTTATTAAATAATATGAAGTAATTCACAAAACAAGCCAATAAAATAACCATATTTTTACTGAAAGTAACAATTAAACTGGACAGAATTTATATTAATATTGGTAACACTTTACAAAACAGTTCATTAGTTAACATTTGTTAACTTTGCTTTACTTTAGTTAACATGAACTAAGAATGAACAATAGTTCTTCAGCATTTATTAGTCTTAGTTAAAGTTAATTGCAACATGTACTAACGTATTATTAAAATCAAACATTAACAAAGATTACTAAACATTGTAATAAATTTATTTTTCATTGTCCGTTCATGTTAGTTAATACATTAACGTCAACTAACCTTAACTAATTTTATTGTAAAGTGTTAATATGCCTCCGTATCAGTGTTTAATATCCGTTTTATTCACATCTATGTAACATAATCAGATACTGTCTTTCTCTTTCGAAAACTCGCTGCATTCCCAAATTTATTATGTTAGTTTGCTGTATTTGTTAATTCATTTTTTACACACATTCTCTCTCTCTCTCTCTCTCTCTATATATATATATAATACAAATACAAAAAAAGTAATTAAAAAAAGGAGTTTCTGACAGGCTCATGAAGACAACATTTATTTAAATATAGTTAAATCTTTTACTCCATAAATTTGTTTATCTTTGTTTTTATATAAAAAATACATAGAAATACAAATAAATATATAACAAACATCAAATATTATATCTGTACAGTTTGCAGCTCAGACAGGAGGATCAACCTCTGTGCCTGTGAAATAAGTTAAGTCAGGGTGGAGACGCAGTCACCATCAATCCAGTCTCAGTACACAGTGATCAATTCCAGAAGAGTCAGCTGTCCTGTAATGACTCTAGAAAGGTCCCATCCAATCATTTCCATAGCAGCAGGTCACATTGGAGAGTTTAGGGTGCAAAAATGTTCAATGTTGGGGATGCCATTTCAGCTCAAGTATAATTTTAGCAGCATACAGCAATGTGTTTTACATTTTGAGAGCATCAATGGCGACGGCAATGATGCGTGGCATGCTGCGGTAGAACGCCTCATTCTCTAAACCCACCAAGCTGTAAAAGGTCAAAGGTCGCCCGCCAACAGTGGCCTTGATGCGTGACTGATACAAACCACGTTCATTCTTAGAATTCAGGTCAACCAGCACCTGAGATGGTGAACATACACAAAAGAGATACATACAGAATTAAAATGGAATTTTCTTTTTAGATTTTTTAAAGTATTTTTAATCAAATAAATGCAGCTTTGCTGAGCATATGTATGGTGACCAGGAGGGGACGTCTACAGTTAACTTAGTTTTGCCATGGCCATCACATATTAACTTGTGGGAACGTGATATTATGTCGAGGTAACGACATCCTTATGTCCTGGTCACGGGTTTATTGCGTAAACAAACCTGCATGACCATAGCAACCCTGGATTATCAGAGATGTTTCAAATTTATTACATTAAACATTTAATTTACTATTTGTATACTCCTCTTTTTCTATTATATTAACTTGTTAGGGCTATATTTTTATATTTATTTCATCTATTTATTTCCGGTGTATCAACGTTCCCCACCCCTGTTATATACTATAATCTAATACAACTTCTGCAAACGTGTACTTGTATGATCTATCTGTCTGTTAAATCATGTATAAGCATCACGTTATTTATTTGCAAATGCAGTCTAGTAACTAAGACACACACAGACTCACCTCCTGGAAGATCATGTTTATGTTGTTAGATGGAACAGACAGGATCCAGTTGTACATCTCTTTGGTAGTGCTGACCAGCTGAGCTGATTCAGTTACTCCTGAGCAAACTACAAAACACAAAGAACACAGTCGTTAAAAACATAAAAAAATAAACACTCATATTCCTTAAAATAAATCTAATATTAACCTCATATATTTGCGTGTAGGCTCCACGCAATTTCCAATTAATAGAAATGTTAAATAAAAAAAAACAGGAAACTGTACCTTTGTCATTGGCTCCTCGTTTCTGTCGCTTATGTAGATCTCTCTTGCTCTTCCAGAGGAGCTCTGAAACAATTATTAGTCTGTTAGTCTGGGCATTCATGGTTTAACATCTATCCTGCAATACTATTGTAATACAATTGCAATAATGCAACTGCACAGTAAAATATAAAGTATTTAATGTATTTTATTATTAACTAAATAAATAAAATAAATAATTTAATTTTCCTTTATTAACTCGTACTTTTGAAGAATGGCTGTTGAAGGAGGGACATCTGGGTAGGGACAGGGTGTTTTTCAAGCACTGAGACAGAAGGTTCCTGGTCCTTGAGTTCCAGCGGTTGTATTGAAGGTTCCTCAGATCTGGATGTTGTATCCATATCATCCTGAGGAGATGCTGTCATCACCGGACGTCCTGTGACACTAGCTGTGCTGCTTCCTCTCAGAGCGTTATATATCAGAGCAGTCCAAATGTCAGCTGATAATACAGACCCCCTAGCTTTGGCACTAATATCCTGCTGTTGTTGTCCGGTGGTGGGAAAGGTAAAATCCCTCTGAAACAGTTGATCCAATTCTGGTATGACAGGAATGCGCAGTAATTCTAGTTTAGAACGCAGGGCAGCAATGGAGGAGCGCAGTGATCCATCAAGCTGCTGAAGAGGTGCTTTTTCACTGTCCTCATCCTGAAAATTTAATCAAATGACTATTGGTTTTAGTTCATTGTTAACTAATGTATATGGCTTTTTTTTTTTAAATAAGCTCACCTAGAGTTAAACAGTTGAGTTTTATTGTTTTTGAATCCATTCAGCCGATCTCCAGGTCTAGCTGTAGCAGTTTTAGCTGTAGCTTAGCATAGATCATTGAATCTGATTAGACCTTTAACATCTAACAAGTATTCAATAGAAAAAATATCAAAACTCATTTTTGAGCGAGAGGCTAATGGTCAAATCAGATTCAATAATCTATGTTAAGCTACAGTTAAACTGCTACCGCCAGACCTGGAGATGAATGGATGAATGGATTCAAAAACAATAAAACTCAACTGTTTAACTCTAGAGGAGTTTATGAGCCCATTTTCAAAAATAGTGGATTATTCCTTTAAACAGAAATGTAGTGAACATGCTGTTCCATCACATCTAAAACCTCATCTAAAATGAGTTTACCAGTATGAAGAGCTGTTGCTCCTCAGATAGTTCCTGTGAGTTTTTTAGTTCTTTGTGTTGCTCCAGATCTTCAGCAATGCCTGTAAGGTAGCTCTCCCAGTCATCCACCAGGGGGCCCACGTGCTGGAATAGTGCTGGCTGGCCTACCTGCTCTTTGAGAATAATATGCTGTTTAGCATAACAATATCAAGAATAATGTATACAGATTTTGGATAGCTTTGAATGCATTGTGAGCCCTGATGGCTGTATAGGTACAATGCAGAAAGGTTTAATGGCTCTACCTGTTTCAAGTGCATTTCTGCGTCTTCGTGGTATTTGAGCAGAGCTGTACACATTCTCCACTAACTGAGGAAGAGTCTGAGTGAAGAAGGTCAGATCGACTTTATCTCTGATGTAGTCATCGGCTCTCTGAAGCAAGTCAAGAAGAGTCTGCAAAAAGGAATGCAACTCTGTAGAGAGAAAGAAAATGGACAGTAAGAAAAGCAGTAGATGTAAAAATATATTAAAATAGAAACAGTTTGCTACATTTTACTGTATTATACTCTTTTCATGTTTGAACATATAGTACATAACGTCCCTAGTAAAAGTTATAGATTTAAAATTCATAGTATAATACAAATCTATTAACATATTTACTGACATACTGTATCACTTTATTAAAAAAACAGAACTTTTCTTGTAGTATTCAAACACATTTCTTAATATTATACCTAAAATGTACTATTAATGAGTGTTATATGATGTTTGAATCCCAGCATCCCAGAATGCACTTTGTTAAGGTGCAGAGCTAGTCAAGATGACATATTTCCATTGCTGTCACTTCATAGTTTGCTGACTTAACAATTATTCCAAAATCTGGAAAATTGTAATGATATATAATGAGTATACACATCCAAAGTAGCACTGTATTGCAGGTTAATTCTACTTAAATGCGTAATTAGGTTAGTTAATTTAAACTGTCTGGATAACTTACGGCACTTCTTAAACCGGCTTTGGCATTTGTCCTGAGTGAGACGCTGGCAGGCAATAGGGTCAAGGGTCGAAGAGCAGGATAGTGTGTAGAAGTGGCAGAGCGTGGTAAATTCTGACATCTGCTGTTCTTCAGACAGCTCAGTTGTCTTAAGCAGCTCGGGACATGTGGGCTCCCGACTCCCAAAGGACTCTGGAATTTGGAGAATGGAATGTAAAAAAAAATTTGCGGGATTTCATTGAGCAGGAAGAGTGGGAGGGTTTAAACCTGCAGTGGTGGAGATATTCTGTTTCAGTATAATGTGTGCAACATGTTGAGAAACTCACTCTGGATCTCTGTCATGACCCAATCAGAGAAGGCAGTGACCCGTGTGTAAACGCCAGGCTTTCCCCTCTCCCCACAGCCATCCCCCCAAGAGGTGATGCCAAACAGCTGAAACCGTCCTGATAAACGGTCTTGGAAAATTAACGGCCCTCCAGAATCGCCCTGAACACATGCAACAAGATTCAAAATTATATGCTTGTAAGACAAATATAGTGTTTAAAAAGCATGTGTGATGTTTCTTCTTCAGGTGTTGTGTTCAGAATGGAAGCTAGTATGACAATGTGTAGTTACCTGGCATGAGTCAATGCCTCCAGACAGGTACCCAGCGCAGAACATGGTGTTCGTGAGTAGCTCTTTGCCCAGTGCGCTGCGACAGGTGGTCTGAGACAGCAGGGGCACCTTCGCCTCCATTACCACATCCGCTGAGGGACCATCTACACACATAAAGAGAATTAATACAAACACAAATAAACACATTTTAAAGTGCCCCATTACAGATTTTTTGATAATAACCTTTCATGCAGCTTGTAAAAAAAATTAAACATTAGCATGAAACATTGCTATTGTTGGTCTTTTGGCATTGGTCCGAAGGAAAATGCGAAATAAATCGACCAATCACCAGAGGGATTTGGAAACAATTAAACGTTGAACAAATCGCTTGAGAAACATTGAACAAATAAATGCATATTATAAGAAAATAAAAGTGTTTTTTGACCTTGCATGCATGTCAACCTGTTGTTTGGGACTCCAAAAACCAAAATATGAACCTTTCATAACCCATAATAGGGGCACTTTAAGCAAATGTTGTGTGATATATTTTTTTAATAAAATTTGAGCTATGCAGATTGTCTTACCCTCATATAAAGAGCCCCAGCCGGCCACCAAGCAGGGTGTACCAGTCGGTGGATCGAGGTCAGAGGGCAAGCAGACAGGTGCGACCCGATCAGACAGAATTACTGGAGAACTCAGCTCCACCAGAGCAATGTCATTATTAAACGTCTTTGGGTTAAACTACATCAAGAGAAAAACGTGGGACACACAAGGGACACATTTAAAAATAAGAAACCATAAACTGTACTGTTTTTACTTAAATAAACACACACACACACACACACACACACACACTCATATATATATATATATATATATATATATATATATATATACGTTATGTGTGTGTGGACATTCATTATGCTTTTTGTATTGATCACCATAATGTTACATCCGATGGACAGTGTTATTGTAAACATTAAGGTTGGACTGTGTAAGTGAACACTAACAGTGATCCGGTTCAATATGCACTCATGTGGAGAGGAGAGTGACTCCGACCTCCGTATCAGATTCCTGTCCTCCCCATTGTAGTCATCCTGTATGCACCCCAACACTCGGAAAACACTGGACCAAAACTGCATCCCATGACCACTAATGAATTATGTGTAATAAAATACCATCCTTTCAAAAACACAAAGTGTAAACTATGTAATGCTAATCATCTGAGGGACAAGCCTAAACTTAATCCAGAGAAGTATCTTTAAATAAATAGCATCTGTAAAGACGGAAGTAGGTTTATAATACCATATGCTAAATTATTTATCTTATAAATAACTTAAGGAGGTCTTAGAATACAGACTGCCACATGTAAATACATTTACGCAAAGATTATGTGGTCAATTCTATACAGTCTTGTACTAGTGAATTTTATTTAGAGAATATAAGTGCATGTTTTTGCTTTGGACCTGAATGATCCTGCAAATGGTCCAGAGACCAGCATCACATATTGTCTTCATAAATCATGTAAATCTAGTTCGAACTGTCGTGAAAAGCGTGGAACCATGGAACGCAGACAAATGAAGCAATGAGATGTAAAAGGTTTTATTGGGAAGAATCACCTTTATGTGCTAACCTCACCTCAGTCGAATTAGGTAGTCACAGGATTGTTTTTGTTCCTCACAGATTTGACCAATCATTAACATCTGAGAAATGAATTCAAGACAGTTGTACATATTAAAAAATAAGTGCAACAAATAACTTATACAGCTTAAAAAACAACAGCATTGTATTAATGTATTTGGCTTTGGTATGTGACAACTACATTTTCAGAACTATACACATTCTCCATTACATAAAATGCTCTTCTTTCCACTGTGTGATGGCAGTCATATCCACTGGTGTAATCATTTTCAGATATTTGTTCAAGACGCAGGCAGGGATAAACCACAGTATCTAGATAAAACGCCTGGCATTCTAAAAAGTAATACTGACAAAACATTAAAATGGCACATAAATATAAAAAAGAAGGCAGAAGTGATGGCCTGAAAGTAAGGAGGTTGCTGATTTGCTGAATTGAAGGCAAGCTTAATTGTAAGTTAAATCAGTGAATTTACATGCATATGTTGTAAAGGAACATTGTTCACTATTTTAGTAGTTTAGGTTTAAAAGAGTATGAGTCACTATTGTCATTGTTGTATCTGCTGTGCTAATCTGCATCTGCTAATGTGATCTACGAATATACAGGCTTTCATCTGAAGTTCATTTTAGAGATTTTGTTTCATTAAAGATTTGCTGTACTCCATCCCAAAATGAAATGAAAATTGTGTCACTTACCCCCATGTAATTCCAAACCTGTAAAAGCTTTGTTTGAAAAAAAAATTTAAAGATATTTTAGATGAGAACCAGGAAACTTTTTGTTTCTGTCCCATTGACTGCCAAGTAAATCACACTGTCAAGTTCCAGAAAAGTATGAAAAACATTGTCGGAATACTCCATCTGCCATCAGCTGTTTACTGTGAATTTTGTGACGCGACCGGAATACTTTTGTATGCAAAGGAAATAAGAAATAACTTATTTTTAAGTTATTTTTATTTTACTTTAAAGTACAATAAAATGTTCCCGTCGCTTCATAAAATTCAGGTTGAACCACTGATGGCGGATGGACTATTCTGATTCTGTTTTTCATACTTTGCTGGACCTTGACTGCTAATTGTTTGGCAGTCAATGGGACAGTGCCTCCCAGTTTTCATCAAAAATTACAAAAAATATTTTACCCCTTTGGAATGACATTTTCATTTTGGGGTGGAGTATCTGTTTAAAATATACACTACCGCTTAAAAGTTTGTGGTAGGTAGGAATATTTTACATTTTTGAAAGCGTCTCTTATGCTCACAGAGGCATCATTTATTTGATCACAAAAAGTAATGCTGTGAAATATTAGTACTATTTAAATTAAGTTTTTAAAGAATTTATAGCAGTCATTAGTCTTCAGTGTCACATGATTCTTCAGAAAGCATTCTGATTCGGTGCTAAAGAAACATTTTTTCCTATTATCAGGGTCGAAAACAGTTGTGCTGATTCTTTGAGGGAAACATGGTACTTTTTGCAAGAAGTTTAAAAGAACAACATTTATTTGCAACAGAAATCCTCTGTAATATTGTGCCACTTACCGATTACAACCGTTTCAACAGTAGTGTGCATAAAGCTAAAAGTGTATAAAATGACCTTAAAAAAGAGAGATTAAGGTAATGTCTATATCAAAGGCAACAATTCCCATGAACCCCTTGAATAAAGTTGGGTTTATGCCGGGTGAGGGCAAGAACCAAACCCACTGACTTCTCATGTAACATTACGGTCGGCAGCTGCTAGAAGCTTATCTAAAAGCTCATCTACACAAGCCTTCCACCATAACAAGGCATCACATTCTTTCCATCTTTAATGGTGTATTGCCACAACTGGCAGGTCATTTGTGAAACTCAACAAAAAGTGGCTTTTAAAACAAAAGCAGCATGACTTGCGCTGCAGCAGGGAGCAATGCTCAACACAAACATATACATTTAAAAACCCAGATGATTTATGACATGCCCACAATGTTTTGGCAAAACCAGATTGTTGCTTTAAGTACAGACAGAGACCGTATTTTCTCTCAAATCCCAAACCCACAGGAACTGTGGGAGTCGAGCAAGCAACAGCCCCCCGCGCGGATCTCCTACCAAAACACTTGCTTTGAAATCTGCACAGAAAGTGAAAGGAAACCCACTGCAGAAGAACAAAGTTAAAGATTTGCATTGATGCAAAGCAACATACACGGTTAAAATCCTCATCTGCAGGATGCTAGCATAATCTGCATTAGACTGGTAGCAGTTCTCTCACCATGCACCATTTAACTCAAGTTTGGGAGGAGGTGCGAGATCAGCCGCTGCTTCTCTAGGTTCAGTGGAAAAGTAAAGTGTGGAAATGTGGACACCATATTATCCCAGAATTCCATCTGGTGCTGCTGCTGTTCACATGAGTCTCTGTGCTTGATGGCTTTTGCGCTCCTCTAGACTGCGGCACACCCACATGGACACAACCTCTGTATTGCCATCATTATATTGCACGATAAAGGGGTGGTCCTGAAAAGAGGGGGAAAAAAAGCATTGAATGAGGCGAATAATTCTTCACTGATATATAACAGCAATATAAACCGAACAAGAATTATGTTCTGGTTTAAAGCCGCCAAAATTATGGAGTAGGCAAATATTTCTGAAATGAAATCTTACTGTGGAGTGCCAGAAAAATTAAAGACAGGTACAGTTTACAGCTTTCAGTTACGTTCATGTCAAGGCGATACCAACTGATTTTTTCTATTTTCAACAGGCATAAATGAGCGTCGATTTTCTCAAGTACCAATATGGAATTAAATAGTTCTACTTAAAACTGAAGGTCAGTGATCCAAATACAAATTTATTAGGAAGCTAAATTGTTAAGAAATGCAAGCTGAACAGAAAAGAAGCTGAAAATCAGACTTCTCATCAGTAAACAAACAACCGTTTCTTAATCTGATGTTCATTTGACGCAGACTGAGCACCTTTGATGATCTTCTCATACCCTTTCACCACTACAGCATCCTCTTTCACTCTTTCCTTCTTTCTCTCTCAACGAGGACAACGCTCTACCATCAATCGTTCTGTCCTCTTAATGGTGAGCTCTGCCTGTGCCACAGTGAGGTTAATCACTCTCAGTGCTGGAGTGCTGGAGAGGGCAGTCCTGAGGGGCGACTCTACCAGCCACCCATCTCATCAATCACACGGCCTCACTGCCAGCTTCTCAAGCAGACCTGCTGCAGTCATAGAGGCTCTGCTCCTGCATGTTGAGGCTGTCTGCTCAGGTGAGGCTCTGACCCCAGCGACAGACAGAGGAGAGAGTTCATCTCATAATTCTTCAACTATCGCCACTTTTGGCTCGAGTCTGTCTCTTAAAACACACTTTTTATACTTGCACTTATTACATTTGTCCAATGATGTCAAATACATGCATCACAGCAGAGGTTCTATCATTTTCAAGTTGTGTGCACAAAAAAAAGCTCCAGCTTCAACAGATTTGTGAGTTTTCTGATCTCCAAAATCTGCTGAGGCTGGTTGCCTTAAACTTTTAGGTTTTCTCAATTTTTTTTTTTCTCAGTGTGCCGTAAATGCACAACATTTAAGTAAAAGTTTTGCATGATTTCACATAATTGCATTTTAAAGGATTAGCTCACCCAAAAATTGTAATTCTGTTATCAATTACTCACCCTTGTGTCCTTTCAAACCCACCTTCGTTCATTTTCAGAACACAAAGATATTTTTTATGCATACGGCTTCCAAACAAGGCTGATTATGTCAAATACCTCAAAGCTTGCATTGCATTGCATTCTCATGGGAGAAGAACAGTAGAGTTTTACGTTACGTTATGTTTGTTTTCTTTGTGCAAAAAACAAATATTGCCCTAGCGTCGCTAGGTTGATCCACTGATGTCACATGGACTGTTATATCGATGCTTTTACTACGTTTCTGGACCTGGGATCATTTCAGTTGTGTTACTGTCTCTGGACATCATCAAAAATATCTTAATTTGTGTTCTGAAGATGAACGAAGGTCTTACAAGTTTGGAACGGCATGAGGGTGAGTAATTAATGACCGAATTTTCATTTTTGGGTGAACTAACCCTTTAACTGGAAATGACAATAAATAAATATTCAACAATCCAGAAAGATCCACAAGTCTTAGTAAAAAAAACTTTACTAAGGCCAAAATTGCTGTTTATTGGAAAAGATACACAGCGGTGGGACAGGCATGTGTAAATCCCCTTTCAAAAAATACATATATCAAAATGGTTCATTTCAGATTTTGTTTAGATATTATTTTAAATGTAATATTTTTGTTGTGGATTTTTAGATTTCTGGGACATGGGTAAAATAATACAATTATTATATAAGAAATAAAAAAAAATAACAAAAACCAACAATGAAGGCCTGATAACACATTGTAAGGCGATTTTCATACTCCAAAAGCCAAGTAGTTGTAAAAAAAATTAACCCCTCAGACTTGGCTGATGTTTAGAGTACAGAACTGTTGAAATAAAAACTGATTCACTATATATATATATATATATAGTGAATAAGTTTTTCTTTTATTTGACATTTGCAACAATTTGTCTTACCATTTTAGTTTTTTTTTTTCTAAATTAATTTATAATAAGTTACTTTAGTATATATAAAGTTCGACTTTATTAAATTGAGAAATGTTGCCTTGGCAACTAACTAAAGATTTTTTTTTTTATTATGGGCATAATTAATAATTTTACCAGCATGCACTGTAATACTTTTTAAGCTAACAGTTTAAAACAGCTTTATAATGACCATGTATCTAGCAGAGAGCATATTAATGTGCAGGTCTGCTAACTAACGCAAACACACATACCTTAGAATGCGCCTCTGTCGACCTGAAATAAATCAGAGCTTAGATGGTCACCTGCTTGTTTGGCTGAGCTGAGACGGATCACAAACACACAAACCACACCACCTGTGTGTCCCTCTGTTGGGTGTGTGTGTGTGTGTGTGTGCTGGAGCATGCCAGAAACAAGACCTCCATTAATTAACCCACCTGCTGCTAACTTAGCACACTTGCAGAGTGGAGAGGCTGTATAAATACTCTGTTAGTTCAGTCATTATAGTCTCCTGGCTTTACCTCTCCAACACATGAACAAAAAAATAAATAAATGTGAAAATCTCATTTAAAAGTGTGGCTACATTAATCACAGCCCCATATCAAAGTGTGATAATCACCTGAATTCTCTATTAAAATAAAACTGCCAAACCCAGGGGAAATCTCACCTCTCTCTTTAATTGTTTTGAGTCTGTTAAAGGCCTTTTAATCTAAGATTAATTTATGCAATTTTAAATAACTCTACATATGATTAATAAGCTTGAAAATTAAAAGGAGTCCAAAGCAATTATAACAAGTGGTTGGTCATCACCTCATTAGAATGTGTTGGCGAACAGCGACAGCTCTGCGTAATGCGTGTCATTGTGAGTGTGTGAGTGTGTGTGTGCGTGCATGCACAAGGCCAATATTGAAGCCGAGAGAAAACACGAGAGAGAGAAACAGACTAAGGAAGGTGAAGAAGTCGGAGTAATAACTAGGTCTTTTCAGATTTGCATACTAACGACCTGCTCCCACTGGATACAGGACGATATATATGAGCTCTTGGACAATGTTAAGATTTCATGAATGCTGATCTTTTAATTCAGCAGTCATCATGGGACAGACCATCTATCTGGATTAAAAAGGTGCAGGGTAAGCCTGCTTCAATTATAGTTAAGCTAACACTACATCTGTTAGTGAGACGGGATGGTTACCTATCAAACAAACATCTCAACAACAGCCAGGGATTTCTCAGACAGAACTCCAAGACTGGTGTTTCAAACACAATACAGCTCGACTCTTATGGAATAGTTTTTAACATACAGCTTAGAACTCTATGATTCAAATCAGCATTGTTAAGTAGTTAACTACTTTTGAACTAAAGTTGAACTAAAGATCAAAAGTTTGGGGTATATATATATACATATATTAAATGAACTGACTCTTTTCATAAAAAGAATTCTGAAAAAAAATGTATCACGATTTTCACAAAAACATTAGGCAGCACAACTGTTTTTAAGCATTGATCAGAAGCAATCTTCTTAAATTTCTTGAGATTTCTGAAGACAGTAGTACAATTCTATTTTTCCATCACAGACATGAATGACAAATTTATTAAAGTCCTCCTATTATGGATTTTTGACAATGAGCTTTCTTGCAGTGTGTAACACAGCACTAAGGGAATGAAAACCTTCTGCAAAGTTTTAAATCTGAAAGTGCAACGACAATAAAGTTATTGTCTCTCAAAAGACGAACATCATGACGAAACATGAGCATATTTGGCACCGACTTGTTGGTCTTTTTGCATTGGTCTAAATGAAAACGAAATTCACTTTGCCATTAGGTGTCACTTTTGGAGCTGTAAAATAGCTGTTTCCCTGGTAACGCTGTACACAAACAGTACTGCGCTCTTAAATACTGCTTTATCAGGCATTACAGGCATCAATCACACCAATCAGCAAAGGAGAGGTTTGGAAATCGTGAGGTTTGAGCAAACCGTTTGGAAGTTGCTAAAAAAATAAGGTAAAGATTTATTATAAGATAATGAAAATTTATTTTTGACCTTGCATTCATGTCTACATGTTGTTAGGGACAATAGGGGGGACTTTAAAATTGAAAAGAGTTATTAAAATGTAATATCATAATATTTCAGTTTTACTGTATTTTTGATCAGATACATGCAGTCGTGGTGGGCATAACATCTTGCTTTCAAAAACATGAAAAAGTCTTCCCTAACAAATGTTTGAATGATGTTCTTCCATTAATAAAATGTCACTGAATTAGACTAATGTAAAATGGGACCATTAAGAGGAATCGGAAGAGAAACTGTTAATACCTTTCATATATTTCTTTATAAAGACAAGCACATATATGATGACTTTTACCAAACTCTGATAACTGAAATTGTACTCAGTTACTCAAAAATGTAACTGATTGATTTAGTCTGACGATCTGATCTAACATATGATCAAGTCTTTGTGAGAGTCCTGCAGCTTTGAAGACCCCCATCATCAGGGGTGTGGGCGAGAGAGAGAGGGATGGCAGACAGACACAGTGTCAGAGAGCTAAAAGGTAGGATTACCCTCGGGGGAGTTCAAGAAGCTCCTCAGCGTGCTAATGTGTAAACAAGTCATCAGAGCGGTGTCAGAGGGCTTTCAAAGCCTGTTCTCATCCGAATCCCCACGGCACGGGCTGCTGGCATTCAGAGAGACTGTGTGTCTTTTTAAGGGCCGCTCCCATGGGTCTTAAAACACATGAACATAAGCAATCGCTCCTTAGCTCATCAGCCCACACAATCAGGAAATGTGGGGGTGGCTACAGGAGCGCTGTGATAGATTCGGCGAGTTAGTGGGACGCTTTCAGCTTTTTGTTCCTGGCTGAGGCTCATATCTGCTGCAGCTGAGCCCCCAGGATAGCCCACAGGGAAAGGGGGGATGGCAGGGGCCAAGAGGGGACTTAAGGTGCTAAAAGGTTGAGTGACAATGAGGGAGAAAGATGTCAATCACTGCACCGTGTCTAACTAAAACTAACTTGTATCCTGTTTGCTGATCTTAAGTAAAATATTAAAAATATTTTAATATCTAAAATATTTTAAAACCCACACACAATGATTCAAAAGTTTAATATGATGTATTTTATGGCTCAGAGGCTGCATTTGATTAATCAATAATAGATTAAAAACAGTTTAGAATAAAGAACTATTTAAATATATTTCAAAATGCAATTTACGTCTTCAGTGTCATATGACCTTCAGAAGTTTGAAACATTATGTATTTTAATAACAGGGCAAATATCCAAATGTCTGGATAAATTTATTTACATTTGTTCTCAGAGTGATGAGTTAAATGGTAAGTGGAGTCTGTCTGTCTATCACTCTGGTGATAGAGTTTAACTGGACAGTGAAAGAGCACACACTGAAGCACAGGTATCACACTCATGCTCTCTGCATTAGCATTTAGATCCCTGTGGACGGCGCTGTCCGTGGTGCTGCTGTGCCGACAGCTTTTAAAAGTGCTAACTTCTGTGACAGTGTGAACTGACACACTACCTAGTCAGCCCAGCCACTAGAGGAATTTGACTTGTTCCAAATGCCACAGAAATAGAATTAACACCGCATCAAAACCAGACAAGAGCTGTATGCTGCAATGTCACCAAGTACAGTAGAACCCATTATAATCAGCAACGCTGTCTATAGATGCTTTGTTCTATTTATGACATATACTGATCATTCACCGAATCAAATAATCTGCAACAGTCTCTTTGTCGTGTCCAGTGTACACAGTTTTTGAGTTAAAAAGCATTAGAGCCTGTGGACTGATTTCCCAGACACAGATGTAGCCTGGGCAGGGACTCAAAATACCAATGAACATATGTTATTTAAGCCTAAGCGTTAGAATTGAGACAAAAATGAATTGCGACAAAAGGAAACACAAAAGTTTTGTTGTGTACATATGTACTATGTTTTATAGTCTTCCTACTTCAAAATGTTAAATGTACAAATACAATTACAAATACAATTTGTTACCTGCCATTTCTTTGTAATTGTGATATTTATTGCCATATCTACCATTTTTTCTACATCAAATACACATCAAAATGAATTAATAATTAATTGTTATAACTATATAATTGATATAAACTACAGAATTTGTTGATTATGAAAACCCCAAATATATTTAAAATACATTTTACTTTATGGTGGATATATCTCATTTCGAGTATGTGAATTCTTTCTGAATTCAGAAATGAATCTGGTCCCACTGACCAGACATTTCTAACATTAAAAGCTTATTTCAGTCTTTAATTAACCTTAGGCTGACATGCTCAAATAAAAAAAGTTCACATCGGTGAAAGTTCCCTTC
This sequence comes from Enteromius afrohamiltoni, assembly GCA_034779775.1. Lineage (NCBI taxonomy): Eukaryota > Metazoa > Chordata > Actinopteri > Cypriniformes > Cyprinidae > Enteromius > Enteromius afrohamiltoni. Next base: position 12,305,491 of record JAUYWG010000040.1, read on the forward strand.
ATGAAACTGATGACACTGTACTGTCGCTTTTATATCTCGTAATGGGAGAAGGCTCACGAAGTGTATAGATTACCAAAAGCACAATAAAATGTATACGCGTCTTTTAAAGCATCCCAATGCAGAAAACACACAAACAGCTGCTTTATGGACTGAAAGGTTACAAAACACCTAAATAAATTCAAATCAATAGCATGATGGTTACTTCCATGGTGCAAATTAGTATGTAGCACAGAAGAGATGAAGTTTTCAAACAAAAACCAGAAGAAACAAAAAGGTCAAGGTTTTACCCAAAGCCTTACACAGAGTCCCAACAAAAGCCTTCCTACCATTGAATACACACATTCACTTTCTCCATCCATGGAATGATTGGCGTTTCATGTTTTAATTCTCTTGAAGGCTCGTTTGGAAAATGTGAAAGAGGGTAAAGGAGACTCACCATAAGATTGTTTGGAGCTGGTCTTTCTTTGGGTTGCTTCCTCATACTGTGGGAACAAAGGCAGAAGAGGTTGTTCCGCATGTGCTATTTAATTGTCCTGTTAATTCAAAAGGAAAAATGCAAAAGAAGCATGACGAAACTCCTTGAGATATGATTGAGGAGACCAAAACTTAACTTATCTGCTTTGCTCATCAAATGAGGACAGAAAGAATTTCTCCACTTATTTTCTTAACCCGGTATTTTTAAAACAAGGGTTTATGAGTTAAAACATTCAATGATTCTAGCTATGTATGGTGCTAGTCAAAAGATTTACCCTAACAGTATGTTTTTCATCAAATATTAGCCAATTCATCTATCTCACAATAACACTGGAAAGCAAGGATTTAATCTTTACATAGGCTTTTAAAGGACTGATCTAAAATATATTCTGTCTTTTTATCTCCTTGCACACAGTCAGTCAGTAACAGCACAGCATTTGACAAATTCACGCTTCCCACTCTTTAATGAACACCAGATTCAAGGGATTTTTCAAGTACCTGCCATTTCCACAAACACCAACTTTACTCCTGTTTCGGTCTACAGTGTACATAAAGGCTTTTATAATTACAAATCAAGTGTAATATTAAATATTTGCCCATGTAAGCTCAATATATCCTAACGCTCGCAATTTGTTAAGTTTTTACATCAAGCCAATGTGGTTTTCAAGAACATTTTCAAGAACAAATTCACTCAGACTAGGTTTATGGGTTTTCCAGCTGACAGAGACTTTCAAGGACTTTCCAGTTCTTGAATCTGTGTCCGGAAATACTTTTGAGAGCATGTAAACTCTACAAAGTGTCCCTCATTTTGCTTATATAATTGCTATTTTTTGGGTGGTATTTGTGAAACATTCACATGTATGCGCATGTAAATCAAATCACATGTTCCTGAATATAGGTTTCTAATTTGAGAAATCCTGAAATAAGAGAACAAGCCGATTTGTAGTTTATCTTCTTATGAACTCAATAAAAAATTCACAGATCCCATATTTCTTAATAGATGCAGATTATGCATCCCTTATATCTTGTACTATACACCATCTTTATCTTCACATCCTCTTTATCATTGCACTGTTGAGGTTAATATAACTGCATCTCAAAGTGATAAAGGGAGAGGTAAGTAATTATCAATTCTCCTTGGCACAGATCACACCTAAGCGCAAGTAAATTAGTCAAGCTGACCCAGATAAGAAATGGGAGGGATTATAGGGACAGAGCGGCCTACAGAGGGGCCCATTTGGACCATGATGAATGACACACAAACTCAGAACAGGCTAATAATAGAAGAGGATGTTGGAAAAGCAGTGCCAGGCAGGGGTGGCACTAGCGAGCCAGGTGACCTGTTTGTGTAAATAAAGTGTGTTGCAGGTAAACATCAGCTGCTAAACAAGTCCCAAAACATCTGGCTTCACCCACCATGCCCTCAGGCAAAAGAGGTTGGTGGGGAATTCTGGTTTCTTGGGGCATGACCTGTGGAAGGCAATTTTAAGTGTGGATGTGTTTGAAAAAGCAAGGTCAGCAAACCAGGGACAGATGTTGGGTAAATATTTACTGTTGTGTATAGCTAGTCTAACTACTGTACTAACTACTGGTGTGTAGAGCCAGGGAAGACTATTGTGTGTTAGAACACAACAAAAAAAAGTTTTTTGAAAGAAAGGCAAGGTTGCAATTACTTGAGCAGTAAACAGTAATATTGGAAATATAATTACAATGAATAGAACTTATTTCAATGACGGCAAAGCTGACTTTACAGCAACTATTACTCTATTACGGTCTTCAGTGTCACTTGATTCTCTTCAGAAATCATTCTTGTACGCTGATTTGGTGCTCAAGAAATATTTATCATCAATGTTGAAAGATTTGTGTTGCAACCATAATATATAATTTTTAGTCTTCTCTGATGAATTGAAAGTTTAGTACAGTTGACATTATGATCATTTTTTTCAAGCATATTTTATCAATTTTAATAACTACTATTAATTTTGAATGAAGGCCGGAAGTGAAAAACAGCTCACATTCAGGTGTGCATAAGAAATGGTACAGTTTGCACGCCTGAATTAAAAGGTTTTTTTCACTTCTGACTTTCATGAATTATATATCACTTAAGATTGATTAAATACAAAATTAAATAGTAGTTATTAAGAATGATGTGGTTTGGTATATGTAAGATATCAACAGAATATCAACTTGCATGACAATAATGCATACACTGCATATACAGTACATGAACACAAACAAATATATTTTCAGAAGTTTCAGAGTGGGGGTTTGAAACAATAAATCCTTAAAATGTTTTTATAAAAATACAAAAAGTAACATTCAGCCATCACTTTATTACATGATAGTGTAAGTTTAGCAGCTGTGATTAGCTAGTATTTTTTCCTGTTATAAATGTTCTTTTTTAATTAACATGTTTTTTAGAGGTAGTGTTGTGGCTTTTCAATGCAAATTCATTACAACATAATATGGATTTATTTATTCAAGAGAGGCAGAAGAGAAGATACAGGTGTTGGTATTGGAAACACTTACCATTGTGTAATGAAGTGGACAAATTTCTCACTGAACTGACCAATTGGAAGCACCGGAGGCTCCTAAAACATAAACATATATGTGTGTGTGTGTGTGTGTATATATAACACACACACACACACAGTCAAAATCATTATTTAGAAAAATATAAAAAAAAATACAGAATAAAAAAAAATAAACACAATGGTATACTTTGTAAAAGAATCTATGGCTTATAACTCAGATTTTGTGTGGCCTTGACTAGTTTGCAGAAGGGATACAGTCCATAATGAGGTATTCTATGTGCAGACATTCAAAAGCAGCTGTGTATATTAAATTTTGGAAGCACCTGAACCCCTCTTTTGTTGGACAGTGGAAGAGTGCTGACACACAGAACACGGGACAAACAGACAAAAAGCTTGCACTCAGAGTAAGACAGCCATTCATAGGCTCATAAGGCAGAAGGCATACAGTCAATAAGAACGTTTAGTTATGACCTCAACCTTCGAATAATGGGTAAGGAAATTAAATCAGATACTTCTAAAAAAAAAAAAAAAAAAAAAAACAGGCAAGTCAAATTCCAGATCTATTTCTAATTGTGTAACTATCGCTTTCATGCATGTGCTCACACACCTCCAAGACATATTCAGTGTAATAGAACTTTTTAGGAAATTTAAGTCCCTGTTCTAAGTTCCTTGTCCCCTATCTAAGACTAGAGAAGAAAAAAAAAAACGTGGCCTTTTTTCAGAGAAAATATTATTTATATACCAACCCTAACCATAATTTAAATTAATATGACCTCAGGGGAAAGAATTGATTACACCAACATGTTACACAGACACAAAATCCTTGATGTCAAAGACAGAATTGAGATTCAAGGTGTTTGGGAAGGACCGATGTATTGGAAGGGAAAGTGAATAGATTTTCTTTTAAGACATGTCTGTTTCTGAGGGACAAAGAGAAGAATAAACTGCTTTAACTGTCGCTCGGAATTAAATTAAACCTTTTTTGCACAATACAAGCAATCTTTTTGCAGTCTGAATACACACATACACAAGGATGGTGCAAATCTTTTCTGAGGTTTTGGAGGGACTTAAAAAAAGAAAGAAAATCAAGTTGAGACAATCTAGAGATGTTTGTGCCTTAGAAATAATGCCTGATTAAACTCTTATGAACGTTCTTTTTATACGATTCATTCAAAAAGCTGTCTTAAACTCACTCAGGAGTTAATGCTTTTAATCAGATTCATTCAGGGATTCATTACTGAGTTCATTACTGACTCCCCAATTAAACAAATCATTCATCAGTTTCAAAAGGAAATGTTTTAAAAATTTTAATTTGTTACTGTGATGTATTATTTAAGTTTATGAGATATTACATGACAAAGACAAATGTAATTTCAAAATTTGGTATTTAAAAAAAAAACAAACAAACAATGCATTCATGCATTTAAACAAAAATTAAATGCATGAAATCTTCAGGTGTAAGAACATTTTCAAGCCTGTATGTTTAAAATATAATCAACAAATATTAATTCAAGAACAAAATCAAGATGAAACAAATTTATAATAAATGCAACTAGAAAAGCATATATTAGTTAACTGTTTATATAATCATTGTGTGGTCTATATAATGTAATAAAACATCCCTCCATAGCTGGCAGCGTCTGAGAAAATCTGTCAACTGAAAAGCCCATCATCTCCTAAACATTTCTTTTTAAAAGCCAATGTCTCCCAAGGAATCTTCTGTGATCTAGAGAGTTTGAAACACACACTTAATCAAATCAACACACTGTTGCCAGAGGTGCAGATATATATCATTACACAGCAAAGACGAACAGCCTAGAGGCCAGAGTACACATACATGCCCCATGTCTGGACCAAAAGCACAAATTCAGAGCAACAACTCATAACCCACATGTAAATACAGTGAGATGCAAACACAGCCTCACACGTACACAAACAGATGCATGTATACTTGAGGACGCACAAACACCTTCATTTGAGGGGCTTTGATGTGGCGGCTGCATGATGAGGATGATGATGAAAGCACTGTTATATTATGCAGCTTGCTGCCATTATCCAACACTACAAACAGAGCCAGACCATGGCCCGTCTTCCCTCACAATACCAGCAGTAAATATACATGTAATTGCCCAGCAGCAATTATCAGGCAAAATTAGATCAGTAATTACAGAGGTGAATTTAAGCCTGAGTCTTATTAGAAGCATCAGGGTTGTTTCAATACACGACCGGAGAGGGACAATTAAAGACGAGCCGCCGCGCAGATGGACAAGTGTGTCGTTCTGAAAATGAGTGTCTCCTATAAAGAAGTGCACTAGCAAAAACTATAAGACAGCAAGTATAGCTGGACCTGATCGAGGGATTAGGAGAGGAATAAAAGATGTGAAAGAGGAAAGAGGGCCGAGAATTTATTTATTTTTTACTTCATTTAGCCATTTATTCACCCTTCCCATGAGCCCTGCGAGGCCTTGTGGCTGATTATTTATACCACGGTCACCGTGGATACCAACCATACACATTCACACACAATGCCCTTCAAATAAGCTAGACAGTCATTACTGGCATCCCCTCGAAGTCCAAGTGGCCAGATTATTAAATCAACGACCTGTAACCTTCCTGAATACTCCTAAATACTTCATAACACTTCTTTGTTTTTAGTGACTTTTCATAGTTTCCGATGGAAAGCTCATGTGTGTCATTAGCATGGCCAACAACAGGTATTAACAATGTGCTAAGGAGACCAAAGCAAATTTAGGGATTGTTTGAGTGCAGAGTGATGTAAAAGATGAATTCTCGAACCTAGGGGCCATTCACACAGAAAGTCTTTTCGCTTTTATAAACGTGTGACGCAGGCAGTGGAATAGAAAAAAAGTTTCGTAAAAGTTTAACCAATAGATGATAGTACAGTGTATCAACGTTAGCCAGAGATATCGCCTGTGGCTGATGTCTTTGACGATTGTGTTTTTACAGTGTTATAATCACACATGATCCTGGTCCTTTTACGAATGCAATGGCCAATCAGAGGTGTTCAGATGAGTCATCGCTGAGTTTTAATGTTGAGTGCGCCTTCTGACAGAATTCTGCTAACATTAGGCAGCTAATGTCACTCTCTGGATATAAAACCAAGTAAGGAAATAATGAAATATATTACCACAATAAAATAATGAATTAGCACAATAAAATCATGTATTGGCGATCTCACAGGTTGTCAACAGGATGATATAACTATGAAGCATATCACTTAACACTATCTCAAGCATAATTTTTTTTTTTTTCCAGAACAATGGAAAAAAATTGTGAACAGACTCTTAGATCTGCTAATTTAGGGAATGAATAATCTGAGGTTTACTGAGGTACAGTCATTTAGATCTGATGTTTTGCTTTTCTTGACATTATAATTTGATTTCACTAGAGAAAACATTAAGGATGTCCTGGAGGCCCAGAGGTGAATGTGTGGAGCTGCTGTCAAGTGGGCAGAGCAAATAAATCAAAATACGGCATAATGGAAAAGAACTAAACAGCCAGACGATCATTTCCAGTATCCTCTTGAAGTCAAAGTGCTGAGATTATTACATCAACTACTTGTGACCTTCCTTCCTTTCTCCCATATGATTCGTGACACTTCTCCCATGTGATTCGTGGTAAACTCACATTTAATGGGTCTCAGATCGTACATTCACATCAAAGTATATTCTTTCTCATTTTTCTAATTGACTGGTCTTGATGTCCTTCTTGAGCAGATATCCTCTTTATTCTGCCTATTTTTCATATTCTCTCAGGTACAGTTTGTAAATGTTCTCTTTTCTCCTGCTCTTTCAGTCCATCACACTGACTCTGCTTCTTTCTCGGTCTGTGCACTAGATTACTCTTCAAAGTAGGTCCTGGGGAGTACCCACAACTCCCGTCTCAAGCTCTCTCTCACCATCTCTCTCCGAAGGTTGTAAATCAGTGGCAGTGAGTAATAAGGCGTTGGTCAGCTGAATGCAGTCGGCAGCGGCGGGGCGGCACACTCTTTGGCCTGAGGGAGACGGAGCGAAGGGCACGGCAGAAAATAGTTTGAGTGATGCCTCTGCCGGATGAGTAATGAACAGTTCAAGCGGGTCAACTCATTACACGAGCGGCCGTTTAATTATTAATTACGTGCAGCAATCTATAGCAGAAAGGACACATTGGGTATGTTTAATGTGTGTTTATGCTTCCCTCTCCTTCATCTCTCTGTGGCGTTCTGTTATTAGCATGTGTCAGTGAGTAGCTCAAGCAGAGAAGAGAAGGGAGAGGCTCCCCCCACACACACAATTAACACAATTACTTATTAATTACTCACATAGCAGTGGAAAGCGCATTTAAATGTCGGAGTTACCCTGGCCTACGGGTTTTAACTAAATGCTGAGGAGACAGATGCAAATTTGGGGATTGTTTGAGTGTTGAGTGTGGTACGAGATGACCTCTCATTACTCTTCAGATTTGCCAATTTAAGGAACAAATCTACTGAGACTTGCTAAGGTACAGCCATTCAGATCCAATAGTTTTAGAAGATGTTTGGGTAACCGTGTCATTTTACTACTTAACTAGAAGAAAAAAAAAAAAGAAAAAAAAAACTATGGATAGTCCTGTGGTCCAAGGGTGAATGTGTAAAACTACTCCAGATAACAGAACAAAATAGGAAAGAATGTGAGATATTGAGGAACTAGGACTGTCAGTTTAACATGACTTGTACATCATCTTACATTTCATACACCTAACTTGAGAAATATGATGAAGGGCAACAAATCCATAAATGCAGTTATCCCTAAAATTCAAGATATTTGTGCAAACATTGCCCCTGCATTCGCCTCTTATTTATATCATACAATAAGTAATATACCACCAGCAGCAAGAGCAGTATTACATGAGTGACATTTGTCCCAAATATCTCAAGGTTAAAGGTGAATTTATATAACAGTTTAGTAAATAAGAAACATCCGGTTTCTGGTTCCGGTTTTCAAAAAGAAAAAAAAGAAACTGATAGTGTTGTATTTTACTCACAATATTACTTGTTTTGCTTATTTTTGCAGAGATATTGCTGAGACAGATTATCTTTAAAGCCACAGCATTATTGCTGTGGCTTTTTTTTTTTCTAAAATGAATCCGCTTTTTGAACTAATCATTTGAACCAATGATTCAAAGGCCAATTCATGAAGAGAGCCATTTACTTCATTCCTGAATAAATCAAATGAATGAATGACTCAAAAAACATTTACTTCCACATGCTGGCAGTTTCTTATTTAGAGAATAATTTCATAAAAAAAATATTATTAATAAAAAAAAAAAAAAAAAACATTCAAAGTTAAGATGATGTCTACTTGATACTTTTTCATTTAACACAATAACAGCTTTAAATTATCTGTGAATTTTCAGTCAAATCTATTCAACACATAGTAATTGTAATTAATTAGGTTAAACATTTTTAGCAACTGACAGCCCTATTTGAAACCTGTGTGTTTGCAAAAAGACTTCGCAGTCCAATCTATGTGATCTTTCAAAAATGACTAATAGGCTAATTTGCTGGTTCTTATAACCATTTTCAACTCTGAAAGTCATAAGAAATATTTGGCGAAATGATTTCTGATGAATTATTTGGCACTCAAGACTGGAATAATGTCTGCTGAAAATTAAATTTTGCCATCACAGGAATAAATTACATTTCAAAATATACCAGCAAGGTGTGTATATCAGAGAAGTGAGTTTAACACAAGAGCGCTATCTATTTCAAGGAATATCTGGGTTTAACTGACCCTGACCCAACTCCTCAGAGAGATAAGGGTGAGAAAATGTGTCAGGGTTTAGCTGGGTGTATTTTAGCACCTAACGGATGTCAAGGTTAATGCAACAACTCTGTGGTCCACAGCCCTCAGTTGTCCAGAGCCCTGTCATGCTACATTAAACCACCAAAATGTATGTGTGTGTGAGCGTGAATGTTTACACACGAGCAAGAGAGAGATAGAACGAGAGAGAAAATAATACAGGGGGAAAAAAAAAAAAAAAACGTATACAGTTATTTAAAAAACGCTAAGCTTTTAAATTAGTTTGTGCATATATAAGAAAATATAAGAATTTGTCATTTATTTCTAAAACTGTGATTGTTTTACTGTTTTTTTGAAACAACTACAATTTACTCCCCAACGTTCCTCAAAGTATTTTCAAGTTTAGCTGAATTTCCAAATCCAGTTAAGGCAATTGTTCCGTTCAAGGCCTTGACATCAGCACGGCCAAGCTCTTGACAGCTCCAGCTCTTCAAAGCTCAAACCCTGAGCAGAGCTGATAATGCACCTCGCTTCATTAGGAAACAAAATATCAGCTTTCCACCCCATTAGGGACGGTTTCGTACATGGGACACAGACTCACCTCATCAACAATGCACTGCAATAACTGAAGAGGCTGTGATAGAGGGGGGTAGAAGAAAAAGAGATTAGACCCCATACAACGTCCTTACAGTGCAAAGGAAATAAAATCATTAATGCAATAAAACAGGTAGCAATACAGCTTAATCAAATGCACTCTGACTCGAGAAAAGCCATTTGATCTGTAATGTTTTCTTATTTCTAATGGCACCTAATCTGAATACAGGCTGTTAAGACAGAGCGTATTATTGTCTGGTATTAACTTCAGAGGGAGGCAACCATGCGAGGTGAGGAGAAAACTGCGAGGGGTTGCGAAAGGAGCCGCCTACATCTCTGAAAAGACATGAAAGACACTTACCATTAAGGAGCCCTGGTTCTTTTGAATCTGCAAGGAGCAAAAAAAACAGAGAAGGGGATTTAGGTGAGAACGAGTAACCGAGAGCGAAAACATGCAATTAGCATGTTACAATCACAAGCGTTGCACCAAGACATGTTTATGATCACTGGGGGAAGAATAGGAAAACCCTGATGGCAAGATATGGGCATGATGTGTTAACATCGTTTACATAATGAAAACACAGCTGCTAATAGTCTGATCCTCAATTAGGATAAGCTTCACCAAGCATTTTTTCCATTAATTTCATATCTCCTGCATTTTATTCACCTCCAGGTTTATATGTCTGACTCTAGAAGTATACTCATGATAAACATTTTGAAAAGCAGTCTGGAGATAAAAATAGTGGGTTATTTCTTTCTCATTAATAGCACTTGTTTCAGAGGATTTATTTCACATTCATAATCATGTGATAACAATAAAACATATATGGCTTCTACGTAGCATTTCAGGGTACTTTCAAGCTTTGTAGTTCCCTCCAGCTGAATGCAAGTAATCATCTAACTGAGAGTTTATCTTAGATTGAGAACTTTATTACACATATTATATTGTTTGAACAAAATGCTAATTCCAGGGCAACGCACTGCTTATGCAATCTGCCTTAAACCTCCTGGCTGGACCTTATAGTTTCAACTAACAGCTAACGGTGTGAGACCGCTCCGATGACATATTACGCTAGTCATTGATTCTCTTTCTCAATTAAACATGGCCCAGCTCTCTTTAAATACCTGGAGACACTGGACCTATAATGCAGGAACTAAATAACACACAGCATTGGCTAAAACTGCAAAGCGTGGCAATCATAGGACAATTAAAGGCATAAATATTTGTTATATGCATTGTTTTCCAATTAAACCACTGGAGTTAGATGAAATACTTCAATGTGATCTCCACTGAACAATCAAGACCACTTTAAACACATCACCTACTGCTTCCAATTATACAAAGTCCTAAACAGAAACTACTTTCTGCTTCAACAACTTACACGTCTTAGTAATTATTTCTGAAATGTACCAGTTCTGAATTAAAAAGTAGTTTTTTTACTGTCTGTTTGCAACACTCTACCTGTGACCTGTGAGTCAAAGAAGGGTGATTTTGCTGGGACAAAAAGGAGCAGCCAATGTTTTCTTTCACTCTAGAATCGCTCAGAGCTAAGTTTCACCAGTGAGTGTGTGAGAAAAATAGAAAAACCAAGAGTGGAGCTGGAGCGAAAACATTACACAGCACTTTGGCCAATTTTTTTCTTGTTTACATGACTATTGTATAAAAGTAACATCACACTTAAAACTGTGCTGTTATACTAAATATCGGCAAAGCTGCGATTACCTGTGGCCTTAAAAGCAACAACACTAAGGTGATAATGCTTAAATATAGCATTAAAGCTCTGGAAGAGCAAAATCATACAGTATATTCAGATGAATATGTGGCTTAAAATGAGCTGAAACCAAAACAGCCGGAAAACAGAAAAGGCAACAACAAATCAATCAGGAGGAAAAGCGCTGGAGGCTGTATACACACGCCAGCCAGTCTGCAGTCTTCAAAGATTTTCCGAGCGAGCCATCGGGAGACGCCATTAACTCCTGACAAAGAATGCAAATTAATCCCAACATGGGGTGAGACGAAATTAAAGAGCCTTTTATAATCAATGACAAGATAACACATAGAAAACACACACGTACACACATCCATGCACTCACACACACAAAACTACAGCATATTTGCGGCTCTGAGTGCGAATGGAGCGGGGGCAGGGCATCAGAAGTCGATGCAAAAATACAGCGGGCATCTCTCGAGATCTCAGAGCACAATGGACAATGACTCTTTGAGCATGTGTGTGCGCAAGAGAGAGAGAAAACAGACAGATGCCTGGGCTGATGTGAGTGACAGGCCAGGCCCGAGGTAGCGTGTGTGCTGGCTGGGTGGTGTGTGCACGCATGTGTGTGCGATGCCTGCAGGTGAAGAGTCTGCAGCACCATATGGAGCTGTGAAAATTAACATCAAGAGCAAAAAACGCTCTAGCAGTGGGAGGTTTAGTTCTCCTTTTCTTTTTTTACTGACTAACCCCCCTCCCTCTTTCTCCTTCATGCCTTTCTCTCTCTCTCTATTTCCATTCCATACGAATTCAGAAATGCAGGAACAGGGAAAGGGAGAGTAAGGAAGATTAAAGGAGGAAGTAATAAATTAATGGGGTGTGTATACATGAAATGCTTCATTATAATGCCTCTGGCTCTACAGGCCAAGAACAAAAGTTTTGCCATTCATTGGTTACAACTGCTATAGCTTTATCTGATAAACTGCATGATGAGAAGAACCTGAATGGATTTCACACATTCCCGAGTCATTGTCAAAGATGATTTTTGTTTTTGTTTTGAAAGGTTAGATACAGGCCAATATAAAAAGTACAAATTTAGTTCTGCAGTTCTGGGAGGAAAAGAAATGCTGTACATATTTAACATTTACAGATCCAATCACGGTTCCAGACACTGTGTGCAAGAGGGAGTGTTTGTGTGTACATGTGAATACATTAGTTTATGTAATAATACTCCCTGGATTAACATGATAATGGCCCTGTTAATAGATAATGCTGGAGAGCAGAGGAAAACAATTTCAAATGAGACAAGCCTTCAGGCCACGGGATAATTCACACACACACAAATGCACTCGTACGCAGAAACCACCCTGGCCTCTAGCCTTCTCATGTTCTAATGTCTAATATTATAATATATCACACTTTTTGTTCATCTTACATTTTTCTGTCACTTCTATGTAAAAAGGCACACTAGAAATGGATCATAATTCAGGATTAATCAAAGCACTTTTTTCACAATTAATTTAGTAACTTTTGCCGTTGTGCACAAACGCTTTGCATCAAGTGATGTGTGAGATAAAGTACAAACACACACCAGTGCCAAGCCCAGCCTCCGTGACCGTTCGATGCTCAAGGCTTTGGCTCTAGATGCAGCCTCAAAATGTTCCTTTCTGATTTCCTCTGCATGCCCTGAGTGGCTGCTTTGTTTTAATATGCTAATTAACCCAACAGGCATGCTGGGAGTAATTTATTGAGCATTAGTCAACATTTCCCTCATTAAACTCACTGCACTCTTTACATGCAGAACTTTAAAAAGCAGAGAGTCTGATTAGAGGAAACTAGGGCACTGAATCAGAATTGGGTATACAGTATATACACAGGGCTGAATATCATTAAAAAAAAAAAAATGAAGGATTAAAATAACACTTTACAATAAAACTATATTAAATGTATTAACATTAGTTATTGAATTATGCATTTTGAACAAACAATGAATAATACTTCCACATCCTTGGTCATACGCCATCGATGGCAAAAATGCTCAAAAAGTTGCCCCGTGCCTCAGTCTGCTGTTTGTAAGCAGTTCATTAAACATATTCCTTAGGATGGCACTCAAAAACGTATGTCATTTTGAAAATAATGCTATACTTGTCCCTAAAACAACAATTATTGCCACTCTAATTAAACGTACAGACATACTAAACACACTATACATCTACACCATGTCTTTACAACAGGCACCATGAAGTGACATGTTTTGTGCATTGGGTACCATGTGGTTCTTAAACTGGAATCCCTCCAAATGAATCCGGATAATAATGTGGGTTTGTCATTCTTACAATGGGATAATCTTGCTAAATCCCTGGAAGAAATCTGATTACAGAGTGGCTGAGATTGAAGAATAGAGCGGGTCTGCAGGACTGTACGTAACGTCATGTAATCCGAGTAAACATGGGTTGGATGAGCACTTGTGGGGTGAACAGACAGTTAATTACTGCCCATACATTAAGTGTACATACATTAAGGTCTGCCGGTACTCTAGGGCGTAGAACTGTTGAGTATTCAAGAGCTGAAAGTTAATCTGATTTGGTGTAGTAGACTCACCTGTGGATATGGAAAAGAGCCCAGCGCCAACTGCCAATGAAATAACAGAGGGTAAGTTGAGTTATAGTAAAGCACATACTCACTCACTCACTAACACACACACAGCACATGAGCTTTTACCAATCCAGCTCAAACAATGTCTCAAACAGGATTTCAGGACAATCAAAAGTACTTAACATGAACATAGTAAAATCATTTCCTTAATAATACATTCCATTTAGTAATATTTACACTCATTTGGGCACTTAATTGCAAATTCATTAAATGAGAATGTATATACAGTTTATAATAAACATACATTAAATAAACTTAGTTTGTTGAACTTAGAGTGTTAAGTGGGAATTAAATAATTATTTCATAATTTTATATAGCCTTAAAGATGCGGTTAGAGTGTATTGTCAAATGTATTAAATGTACTATCCTTTATGTTAGCAAATGAAACAACAAATTCAATGCCATTTCTTTTGAAACTGTCACTACTATATATAGTCAAGTACATATGCTTTGGAATGTTAGTCTACACTTCAGAATAAGTGTAAATAGATGATTAAAATGCCTTTTTATTTCATTAATATTATATCATATATTTTCAAACATTCAATTCCATGCAGTAAGTGTTCTTCTTTTCCAAAAGGTTTCAAGGAGCAGTTATATTTATAATCCTGCCTACATCCCAGCAACACAGCAGGTGTATGTGCTTCAGCAGGTGTTATTCTGTGAAGTCTACAGCACATGTTGGAATAAAGAACAGATGTGGAAAAATGCAGCAAACCCAGAAGGAAAAGTCAAAGTGAAAATAAAACTATTCTCAAACCTTACTTTAATTACATTCCAGTTGCATTTATAAAATGTATTCCTATCAAACCACAGCGCATTTACTTATAAAATCCAACATACCCATCTCAGTTCAGTAGGTGAGTTCATTAGTTAAGAAATCTGCCAACAGAACACAGAAGTAATTCACCCAAACTGCTTAAACATTCCAGCAGCCGAGCCGAATCGATCACGTCCATAACAACATGCTAAGGTCAATACTAAATCATAATCAAATCAATATACTGTTCATCAACTCATGATAATGTCAATCCATATGACCCTTGATATTTCCCTCCCTAAACGTCTCACTGATAATATCTAACAGTATTGATAAATACAATCAGGGGATTGAGTGGAGGGATACAATAACAATTCATCACAGCCAATGAAAAGCGCTGACAATTACAAAATGGAAATCAATAAAGGCAATGAGAACTACCAGCACGGCATTTTCAGTATAAGAGTCAAACCACCATATTAAAATCTAATCCACTCATACGTACAGTTCCTGCTGCTGGATTCTGCTAAGAAAAACAACCATTACAAAAAATAATTCACTATACTTGTACACCTCTCTTCTCTTTTTCAGGAAACAAACACACACGCACACCTCTGGAACAGAGAACACAGCACTCTAATTACTGGACGTTCTGCTGGCTGAGTGATTGATAGCGTTTTGCCACACTGACACCAAATCTTTCACTCTTACATGAATACGCAAACACACACACAGTCATTTTCTTGAATGTTTTACTACACACACACTTTGCATTCCTTAATATTATTTCTCCCACATTTATTAATCCCGTTTTCATATATAGAAATCACATGCACGCACACAAAATCTCATTCCTTATGCTCACATAGGAATTTGAAGGGAGAGGGTCCAAAACGATAGCAGAGCAGAGTGTGTGTGTGTATCAGTCAGTGGGAGATCTTGAGTGTGATCCATGCATAGCTGTAGGCCAACATCTGTTTGGACAGGCTGCCTGCAGGGACTATCAACTACACTCAGCAGAAACACTGACACTGGTCCACCCGAGCTACAAATGCTGGGCTATGTGTATATGTGAGTGTTTATAGAAAATTATTAAATGGCTGTTTTACCTCCATGAAAGAGATTCCTACGCTCCACACGTCTGAGTGAATACCATACTGTTCCCCTGATATCCGCTCTGGCTATAAAGGCAAAGACACATAAAGAAGCATTACAATGCAGCGCACAATTCTACATATGAATTTTACTTAGAATAAGAATGTGGCACTGAAGGCCAAACATCTTTTGTGCAGTGATTCCTATGTAAGCTATTTAACAACCTTTGTTGTGTAAATGCGTGCGTATGTCGCATTGAGTTTTTTCAATTAAAAGCATTTAACTGTATTGTGTTCATTAACACTACACGTGTGAGTGAGTGAGTGATTCATGGTTCAAATCATACTTATCTGACTGCTATCAGTTTGAAGCAGTGAATGAGGACGTACCATATTGATCACAAGTACAATATGAAGTACCTCAAGGCTCCGTTTTAAAGGCCCTACCCATGGGAGATATTATCAGGAGACATGGTGTTAGCTTTCACTGTTATGCTGATGATACTCAGCTCTATTTTTCCACCAAAAAGAACGCATAGCTGATATAAAAAAATTGGATAGCAAGTAACTTTTTACTGTTAAATTCTGAAAAAACTAAGTTGTTAATTATCGGACTTAAAAACTCTGGAAGTAATAATCTGTAACACTGTCTAACACTTGATGGCTGCTCTGCCAATTCTTCTTCATCAGTTAGGTGTGCTGTTTGATGACAATCTTTCATTTGAAAGCCATGTTTCTAGTATCTGTAAAACTTAGTTTTTCCATCTCAAGAACATATCTAAATCTACTGCAGGTGGCAGATCTTTTTCCTATTTAGCACCCAAAATCTGGAACAATTTACCTAATACTGATTGGGAGGCAGGCACACTCTGTCAATTTAAATCTAGATTAAAGACACATCTCTTTACTCTGGCATACACTTAACTCACTAATACACATTTATTAATCAAATCCATGAAAGGACAGTTAGGCTGCATTAATTAGATCAGCCGGAACTGGGAACACTTCCCTTAACACAAAAAAGAATGGCATCTACACTAATATTAGTCTGTCTCTTTCTTATTCTGTTCCTCAGTCCGTATTCATATCAGATGGTGTATCAGCACAAAGAGGTGATCTTCATCGGAGACCAGAACACCTAAATGAGATCTGTGGACAGATCACTGAACCAAATGCACACAAACACACACACTATAAGTCCTTTGCACAATCTGGCATGCGCTTAAAATTGAACTGGAAATTAAGTGCTGGGCGTCCGGCCAGAGGAGAACTGGCCCCAACTAAGCCTGGTTTCTCCCAAGTTTTTTTTTCTCCATTGTCTCACAGATGGGGTTTTGGTTCCTTGCCGCTGTCGCCTCTGGCTTGCTTAGGTGGGGGCAACTCATTTTTAGTGATTATCATCATTTTGATTACAGATACCATATCTGCATTTAATAAATACAGTGGGTACGGAAAGTATTCAGAGCCTCTTATATTTTTTATTCTTTGTTATACTGCAGCCATTTGATAAAATTTGATAAGTATTCTTTGCTGTGACACTCATATATTTAACTCAGGTGCTGTCCATTTCTTCTGATCATCCTTGAGATGGTTCTACACCTTCATCTGAGTCCAGCTGTGTTTTATTTTACTGATTGGACTTGATTGGGAAAGCCACACACCTGTCTATATAAGACCTTACAGCTCAC
Organism: Enteromius afrohamiltoni; assembly: GCA_034779775.1. Lineage (NCBI taxonomy): Eukaryota > Metazoa > Chordata > Actinopteri > Cypriniformes > Cyprinidae > Enteromius > Enteromius afrohamiltoni. Next base: position 12,322,779 of record JAUYWG010000040.1, read on the forward strand.
AATGCATGTCAGAGCAAATGAGAATCTTGAGGTCAATCGAACTGCCTGAAGAGCTCAGAGACAGATTTGTGGCAAGAGACAGATCTAGCCAAGGTTACAAAAACATTTCTGCTGCACTTAAGATTCCTAAGAGCACAGTGGTCTCCATAATCCTTGAATGGAAGATGCTTGGGATGACCAGAATCCTTCCTACAGCTGGCCGTCCGGCCGAACTGAGTTATCAGGGGAGAAGAGCCTTGGTGAGAAAGGTAAAGAAGAACCCAAAGATCACTGTGGCTGAGCTCCAGAGATGCAGTCGGGAGATGAGAGAAAGTTGTAGAAAGTCAACCATCACTGCAGCCCTCCACCAGTCGGGGCTTTATAACAGAGTGGCCCGATGGAAGCCTCTCCTCAGTGCAAGACACATAAAAGCCTGCATGGAGTTTGCTAAAAAACACCTGAAGGACTCCAAGATGGTGAGAAATAAGATTCTCTGGTCTGATGAGACCAAGAAATAACTTTTTGGCCTTAATTCTAAGCAGTATGTGTGGAGAAAAACAGGCACTGCTCATCACCTGTCCAATACAGTCCTAACAGTCAATCATGATGGTGGCAGCATCATGCTGTGGGGTGTTTTTCAGCTGCAGGGACAGGATGGCTGGTTGCAATTGAGGGAAAGATGAATGCGGCAAAGTACTAGGATATCCAGGACCAAAACCTTCTCCAGAGTGCTCAGGACCTGGACGGAAGGTTTACCTTCCAACAAGACAATGACCCAAAGCACACAGCTAAAATAATGAAGGAGTGGCTACACAACAACTCAGTTACTGTTCTTGAATGGCCCAGCCAGATCCCTGACTTAAACCCAATTGAGAATCTCTGGAGAGACTTAAAAATGGCTGTCCACCAACGTTTACCATCCAATCTGACTGAACTGGAGAGGAACAAGGAGGAATGTCAGAGGATCTCCAAATCCAGGTGTGAAAAACTTGTTGCATCTTTCCCAAAAAGACTCATGGCTGTATTAGACAAAAAGGGTGCTTCTACTAAATACTAAGCAATACTTAGGACCATGTATATTTCAGTTTTTCTTTTTTAATAAATCTGCAAAAATGTCAACAATTCTGTGTTTTTCTGTCAATATGAGGTGCTGTGCGTCATTAATGAGGGAAAAAAATTTACTTAAATTATTTTAGCAAATGGCAGCAATTTAACAGAGTGAATAATTTAAGGGAGTCTGAATACTTTCTGTACCCACTGTAAATAGTTTAATCTTGTCATTATATATTACCATCACTCTATTCTGCTATTTGATGATGTTCAGTGCTTTGTTACAATATGTATTGTTAAAAGCGCTATATAAATACAAGTAATTGTTTGATTGATTGATGTATAAGCTATGCATTCTCTATTCATGTAGAATAAAAAAAGAGGTGTCTGAAAGAAGGACTATTATAAGTACGAATGCAGCTTACCGCCATGTAAGCATTGGTTCCAACGTATGTTTTTGCAATTGAGTTCACCAACTGTGAAAGAAAGTAGGAGAAACAGTTTAAAAAAAAGAATAATTATAAGTAAATTATACATTAGTGTGGCTTTCACATATCTATTTTAGGGATGGGGGGGTGGGGTTGTTCTGTCCATTGTTATGGGTATTGCAGTCAATCATGACAATTTAAGAATCAACCATCCATTTAAATGTGCTTGTAACTTTTAAAACTCGCTATTGTTTGCAGCATGAAAATAGGGCTTTTATTCTTGTTTTAATGGTTAATACAGAAATAAAAAAAAAATTGTTCCCTTTAAATTAAAGCCATGAACAAGCTCACTCCCAGAGTAAACAGATATTATAAATGTTAATGGTTTGGTCTCCAAAATTATTATCAACATTTTTGTTTTACATAACATCAGCATAAGTCAGTGATGTCAGGCCTATTTTTGTGGTGAAAAATCACCAAATCACCTTTAAGCACCAAATGTTATTTTTAAAGTGTTTCTTCAAATCTCAAGTATGAACAACAGTAATAGTAATCATTTAAAATGATGAGCAGACAAAGTAATACATTAAAAATGGCAACCCTTCATAATAAATTTTCAATTTGTTAACAATAAATGTTACTGTAAATATTTCACACAGAAATGATAATTAACCTATATTAATACATTCTGTGTAAGAATTGTCATTCATTACACTTAAAAACTAAACTTAACAAACCAAACATGGAAGTGCTATCTTTAAAACCAACTAACAAACAGATTTCTCTTGCTTATCCTAATAGCTGATGTAGATCCTAGCATTGATCTCTAGTACCCCCACACCTCAACCTCAAAGTTGAAACATTAGACCTCTGTATGTGCACAGTCAAGAACTGTCATCTGAAGAACTGAAGAAGAAGCCATCACATTCAGTCCTCTGATAGAAGCAGAAGAGTTATCTCTGTTTAAACACTCAAATACAGCAGGTGACCTGAGCGCTCTTCCATAAGCTAAAGGACACAGTAAGAGGAACTGATTTAAATCAACTGAAAAGCTTGTGTTATTGTGGAGTGTTATTGAAATGCCAGCCTGGTTTAATTTTAGTCTGTACTTTAGTCATAGGGGAGAGACAGTGAGATCTGGGCACAATGGCGCATGTCAGCAATGACAGGACGAACATAATGAGAGCGTTCCCCCGTGGCCTGACGTGCGTCTGTGTGCGCGTGTGTGAATAAGTGAATAAGAGAGACATAGGTTTACTATACAGTATCACAGTCTGGACGGGCACAGAGGAGAACACACACGCGCACCTCATCCAGGGGTCAGCTTCAGCTTGAATCTCTTCAGGGAACGTGGGTATGAATATTAATTAAAAGAAGGCCGTTTGGAGTGATTGGGTCCTATTGTTGAACTCCTGAGTGTATTAGAGGTGGAGAGACTGATGCTGACTTTCTCAGTCTGAGCTATTGTCTCCAGCCACACACACGCACACACCGCCACTCGCACACGCACACTGAATATCTGGTTAATGTGGTAATTACAAAGAGCTGAAAGTGAGAGGAGAGGAGCAATCTAGGGGGTATCTGGGAATTAGAGAGCAAAGGCAAAATCTCTCTGGAGGAATTAGATAGAGAAGAGAACAGAGACATTGAGACTGATGGGACAATGGATGATCTCAGCTGACTGTGCTCACAACATACATACACATGAGAAGCGCTTGTGTGAGTATGTGCATTCATGCAGACAAAGAACCACGCACACAAATAGTTACACCATACAAATGAACATGTACCTGTGTGCTAACTCCAAAGTCACACAGTTTAATCTGACCCCGTGTGTTAACCAGCATGTTGGAGGGTTTCACATCTGCACAGAGATACAATGCATTTACACACAGACTCATAATTACGTATGTCTACATTCAGTATTATAGATTTCATTACTGAACGTCTGCCGTGTAATATGGAGGAGACTTCAACTTATATTTATTTCGAATTTTATTAGGTAAATGTAACTAATAACCTGTGCATGGAGTATAAACGCAGAGTCCTCTCATTAATTGCCAGCTAGTTGATTTATAAAGGTCAATATCCACCATTTGGATATTATCAGTATTTTTACACATTTTACAAATGACATAACAGCTGATTTCTCACCTCTGTGTAAAATCTTCAGGCTCCAGAGGTACGTTAATCCTTTTACCACCTATAGACGCACACACAGTCACACTCATTGAAAACAAACTCAGAAGAGACTCAAAAGGGTATGAGAGCTATGTCTGTAGAGGATAGAGCTGTAAATTATCTGAACAGTGGCGTATCTTTGATTATTGTGAGAAAGTGTGAGGGAGAGGGTAATGAGGGTCAAAACCGAGAGCAATGACAAATCAACACTAATAAAATGTTACAAAGACAAAAGCACACATACACACTGGTCTGAGCTGAAACACGCCAGAGAAAATGCCAAAATCCAAGCTTTCAAAATGTCCTGATACACTTATTCGATAACAGTTTCATGTCTTACCGCAACAGCAATTCTGCCCAAGACATGTTCTGGGATTCTCCAGTAGACATCAAGAGAGCCACCTGCATTAAAAACAAATAAATACAATTCAATTTTATTAAATTGTGAGTGATGTTATTTTTTGTAATTGTTGCTTCCCAGATGCCTCACAAATGTCAAAACAGATGAGACTTACCATCCATAAACTCAGTGCATATTGATATTCTGTTCTCCACAAAGAAAGCACTGTAGAACTTTATGATGTATGGAGAATCACACTGTAAACAACACAATCAAATATACTAAAACTTTTATATGCCAATAACACATTTAGCACTTTATCATTAATGTATACCACCACTAAAAAGTTTGAGCTCTGTAAGTTTTTTTTTTTAATGCTTCTGAATTTGAAATTCTAAAATGTTAAAACAGTTTTAGGATACTTTGATAAATAATTTGACCAACAGTTTATTTACCAAACATAAATAATTGAGTTTATTTAGCATATTTTGCATGATTGACAGAACGGCTCTCTACAAGCTTCATTATTATTTGTTTCATTAAGACTTTGGCTATGTGACTGGCTCATTGTCGCAAAGGGTGATTTGTTATAAATTAAAGTCTACCCTGCAGCTATTGTCAGAGCAGGTTACAGTCATGTACCTAATATGAAAGCTGAAACCACACACGGGTCTAAATGAATTTGGTTTTTACCTGGAAAGTGGCTCCAAACTTTACCAAGAACAAAACACTGAGAGTATTCAGGTGTTGCTTTTCACAGACACTCTCGAGACTAACAAAGTGACACTTGAGTGCAAAGTTTAGTTATTGAGAGGGGGGTGAGAAACTGATATGACTAAAGCATCACAAGTCACTGGCCATACCGGGTAAGCACATTTTCAAAATTAGCTCTAGAAAAGAAGACCGAAATAAAAATATAATACTGTCCTAAAGATACAGATTAAGTAATTAAGCAGACATAAACAGACCTTATAGAGGATTTCAAGCTCTGACATGATCTGTTTCTGCAGCTCCACAGTGATGTCGAGAGGAATAACCTGCAGTAAAAGCAAAAGACCAGCACTTCAAAAAACACACTCACGATGACCCTTCTGAACTATCAAATAAACAGTTGAAATGTCAAATGAAATCCATTTACACCCAAACAGAACTCTTAAGCAAATTTGTTGTATCAGAATCACACATGCAATGCTAGTAACTTCACCTTCTCTTTTTCCCAACAATCAGGTAAATACAGCTTGCAAATATAAACAGTCGTTTGAGTATTCTTTTCTGTGCACCAATGCTTCTGTTTCAGAAGTTATGCTTGAGAAACATTTCTCTTCAGAGAGTACTGACTGAGTAGGAAAATAAACAACCTACCACTTAAAACATATCAAAAGCAGGCATTTAAACTCCCAAACAGATATTCCAAGGCCAAAGATATATCTAATATTACGAAGTTCTGAAATAAAAACAGTTGCAACCTAGGTGTTTGATCTCTCTCGTCTCCACTTTTGTAATGAAGCAGGGACTAGCTAAAATGCTTCTTTAGTTAAGGTTAGATTATCAGCCTCCCACTGAAATAATTGATTACAGGTAAGGCAGTAAGGCAAGGCCACGCAGTTAAAGCTCAGCAGAGATCACTTACAGCCTTAGCCAAATAGATAGCCCTGCTCGAGCAGACCCAGGCAGAGCGCAGACGGAAAGATGAGCAGACACAGCAGGAGAAACCAGAGTAGAGGAGGACAGATAGGAGATAAGACAGAAGAGAAGTGAGAGGATAAAAGTAAACTAAACAGATGTCAGTGAAGACGGTGGGAAAGGGGAGGAAGAGAGGGGGAAAAAAAAAAGAGTGGAAGAAATGACAGAACAGAGACTAGCCAAGATAGAAAAAGAAACGCTGTTCTAGTGTATGAGGGCCTCAGGATCTCGATCATGCTTAAGTGAGGCAATGTTTTTAGAAGTGCTGGATTTGTCCTTTTGTGCTCTTTAATTAGTAGAGCACTATTAACATCTCCAGAGGTTATTCATTGCAATAGTAAAGTCCACCTGTATTCACCTCTTTTGCTCTGCAGGTTCTTTATCTATTTAAAAAGCAAACATGCTGTATGATTTCCTCTCCCAATGAGTTGAATGTGTTCAATAATATCACACGTTGGGTCTTTATGTGACTCACTTTCTATTTCTGTTTCTCAGGCAAATAGCTCTGCTGATATGTAATTTACAAAATATTGTTAGATCGGGTCTCTAGGATTGAGGATCTAAGGACCCTTCAATATGTACAAGTTTTATTAAGTGTAATAATTTGACAAGTTACCGTAATATTTGAGTGGTTGCTTTCAGTTGCAGAGTCTGAGGCTCTAAAGCATGCAGAGACATATGTATTGTTCTTACCTTCACTGCTACGATTCTCTTCCCAAGCAGGTGGTAAGCTCTGTCAAAATGGAAAAATGGATATGATTGGCAATGCAAATTACCAAACAAACAAATTAAAATATACATGTACATTACTCTTCAAAAACATGGGTGCGTGTTTTTAAGGAAATTTGATTTATTCAGCAAGGACTCATTAAATTAACATTTTAAATAAATGCTGTTCTTTTGAACGTTCTATTCCTCTTTTAAGAATCCTTAAAAACCATGGTCTTCACAAAAAATAAAAAAAAATAAGTTTTTTTTTACATTTACATAACCGTATGAAATATTTCTTGAGCACCAGATCAACATATTAGACTGAATTCTGAAGAATCATGTGACTCATGAAGTACTAACTCAAAAAAAAAAAAAATTCCCACAGGAATAAATAAAATGTATCATTTATTAGAACAGAAAACACATGCTTTAAATTATCATACATTTTTTCACAATATTACTTTACTATTTGTGATCATTTTTTAAACTGCAGCATTAGGAAGCATATCTTACAGATCTCAAACTATGACATAACACACAAACAGACTGACATGCAGGCCACTTTTTTAAGCTATATATTTTGGTATTTATTACATATTTGTATCTGTAATTTTATCTTACGCATTTAAACATTTATTTGTAGCCACTATATAAACAATAAAAAAAAAAAAAAACTAGTGACAGACATTCAACGATTGGCATTCAAGGGTGGAATCTATGTTCAGGGTTTTGTTTAGAGCAACCTGAGATGTACATCCATATGACTATGTAAGACACCCAGGTGCTTTTTAAACATTTGTATATATCTATTTACAGATTATCAGCGGTTTAATCGCTACGAAAAAGAGCTCGGAGGAGAGGTGTCCTCATCCTAAGTGTCAAATGCAGGTGAGGTCAACCCTGAGTCAGTCACCTGCGAAACCTCAGACATTCTGAGCTGTGGAGCGTTATCAGCTCTGTTCCTGTTTCAGCGTGAGCTCTCCCAGACAGGCCTCCTGTTACAGGTCGAATTAACGGCAAAGCCGCAATTATTTAATTATGATCCTTGCTCATTCCAAGCAGTGGATCTGGTTACTGCAGTAGGTGCTGAAGAGGGCTTGGGTTACAATAACCCACGACACGGTCCATTCCACCAGATAATATACTATAACAGACAGCTGCCAAACGAGGGTGGATTGAACAACACAGGTGCACGGTATGTTTGTGTAAATGAGAAAAGAAATGACGGAACAGGAAAAAAACTGATTTGATTAAGAATCTCTATATGCATATACCCCTGCAGTAAACAAATTGGTAGTGGTTTGCGTTTGAGTGCATGTGATTTATGAGAAAAAGATGGCTGATCTGGTTACAGCTCCAGACACCTCGTAACTCAGGCAAGCCTTTAATTAATGTCGCTCTAAGTGAGGCGACGGCTAACTTCCCTCATTTAGGATGAAGACACACGATCCCATCTCACCTCAGTGTCCTCTGTAGGTACACTTTACACTTCGGAACATTCTGAGATGCTCAGTGAGATGCTTATTGATATCAAAAAGGAAATATGTAGTGACAATTAAATGTTGAAGTAATTGTGAAGGAACACAAGTGAATGTTCAAAATCGAGTGATAATACCTTTATCTGTTGGAGGTGGAAGTGATTAGTTTCACTTTACGCATAAGCATCACCATTGTGCCCTTAAGCAAGACATTTAACCCCAGGTCTCTCCATAAGGACTGCCTGTGTAATATGTTATAAGTTGATTTGGATAAAAACATCTGCTTAATGACTACTTACTATTACTATTTTCTGTAAAGCCGCTTTGCAGCGATTGGTATTGTGAATAGCGCTATACCAATAAACTTGAATTGCATTACTTACTAATGCCAACTCAACCAATGATGTTGTCTAAATGTTCGCTTCAGGACATTCTGAACCGTAATGTATCCTACTAAGCTCATTCGTGAAGTTCAGCTAAAGTCCTTGAACTTTGACCTTGCTGAGTAAGTCATGCAGCGATGACTTAAGACTGACAGGTGCGTGGTCAGGACGAGGTGACGTCGTGACGTGTGGTCCTGACCCCCCTAAATGTGTCCCTATTCTCTGTTTGTTATTTACACTCCAGAGCCCGAGGTAATGAAAGCTCTGTCATGCAGTATTCATGGATCTCTCGAAGACAGCCATCCCATGCATGTGCGTTTGCAGACGAACACACACGCATGCAACCACACAAACAGGTTTCGATTACAGTGGCCAATACGGACCAGACAGTTCTCTCAGTCTCTTTCTCAATGCCATCTAACCTGAGATGACCAGATGATCACCTCGCCTGAAAGAGATGTGCGCGAGAAGAAACAAAGCCTACAGCCATGGTTCTCACCCAGTGGGTCGTGACCCAAAAATGAGTCGCAGCTTAGTTCTAATAGGATCGCAAACGGTAGGGACAGAAAACAATACCAAAGGCAAATAATCACAAATAATCAGCTTATATTAATGTAACTACTGTGTGTGTATTTATTCTATATATATATATATATATATATATATATATATATGTATTAGTGCTGTCAAATGATTAATCACGATTAATCGCATCCGAGATAAGTTTTTCTTATAATATAATATATATTTATTTTTTTATATTTGATATTATGAATATATCTAATATATAAACTTAACATATTTTCATTAAATATACACATGCATGTATTTGTATTTATATATACTTAATAAATATACACAGCACATACAAATATATTATGTAAAGAAAACCAATTCAAGTTTAGAAAATGACATTTGTCTAAATCAGTAATTTGGTATATTCTTGTGTCTTTGCCTATAATTGTTCAGAATTCTAGTGTATGAATTTAAGAATGTTTTTGTTTACTTTATTTTTTCTCGGATATGTGAGCAAGAAACATGCTTATAAACACAGTAACACAACATCAAGGGGTGCAGGTTAGGTGAAAGCCTTACAGAGAGAAAAAAAAAGTATTTATTCCTAAGAAAAGCAATTTAAGTGAATACCCTTGGTGCCACCCTGTATGCAGTCTGATGGTCACAAAGGTGTGTGTTTTGCATAAAGGAGAGTGTGCGTGTATGTGAGCGAGCACGGTAGAGGTGATCGAGGACAGCTGTGGAGATGGATGGGAGACTGGCCTAAATTTCCCTACAAGCACCATCAGAGATTATATTACATTTCACCTGCTGCTACATGTACTGCACTGCAGCTGTCAGTCAGAGCAGGACACACAATAACAGTAAACGTTACCCTTCTTTAAAGATCATGAATATGTAGTAAACAAAATAAAAATTAAAAATAAAAATAAAAACAAGAATTTTGTAATGGGTTTTAACGCCTGTTCCATACAGACTGCTTATGTTCAGAACGACTGTAACACTTTAAATAGAAAAAAAAAAACACAAGGAAAAGGGCTTAAATTAGGAGATGAATGCAAAATTCAGCAGTTTCTTTTGTTTGAGGGGGAAAATAATTCTAGGCAAACACATTTAGTGCTGAGCTCGCCAGACTGCATTCTTGTCTGGGTTGCAGTATTGGCTTTTTTAAAATGGTTGAACAATTTCCAACAACCCAGAGGTGCTCCTCCAGTAAGAGAAGCATGTGTGATCCACAAAAGCACACAGAGCCTTGTCTACAGTCACTAGGTTCAAGAAATTAATTAAATGAATTGTGAGTGCAAGACGATGACCTTGCCCTGTCCTGTACAGGCTGTGGTATACAGCTTTGGCACAGAAAGAAGCTTCAGAAGGATCAAAAAGAGTCCCTTCAACTTCACGAGCACTAAATCAGTGTCATCTTTAACTGGCAAGTCTCAAGACATTTAATGAATCATAATATTGGGAGGTTACTGAAGGATGAGCACACGTGAGACCAATGTAAAATTAATCAGAACATGAGTGCAGGCAACAAAACACTTTCTCCTTTTCAGTTATATTCTCATGATTCAATTTGCTGGCTCTGGTTAAAACCTATAGATTGCACTAAAGGGTAAAGAATGCCTTTGAAGAGGCTGACCACAATCAGTCTAATTAAATTTCAAGGTAAAAACCACAAGAGCAACACTTACTTGTAAACTGTTCCTCCATTTCCATGGCCAAGCTGCTCCTGGTACTGAAGGTCATGTTCATTTATCTAAACAGAAAGAAATGTTGTTTACACGATGTTGAAATAAAATACATTCTGATGTTCATTCGCAGTCAAGGTTCTAATAAAAAATAGTAATTAATGAGTAAATTAGTCATTAGTAAGAAGTAGCTAAGGACTTAATTTGGACAAATATAAAGGCGATTTTCTCAATATTTAGATTTGTTGCACCCTCAGATTTCTGATTTTCAAATCTCAGTCAAAATTGTTTATGCTAACAAACCAAAAATCTGTGGAAAGCTTATTTATTAATTTAGTTTTCAGGCAATATATACATCTCATTTAAAAAAAAAATGGACCCTGGTTTTGTGGTCCAGGGTCACAATTTATAAATGTCTGATTTATAAAAGGACAACAGCAGCAAAGAGAGTGATGGTAATTTTAAAGACAATTTGTTTGCCTCCTGTCTTTCCTCAAAGTTGATAAAAGCTGTCAAAATGGTAATTCAGACCATTTTGACACCAAGAGGCAAGAGGGACTGCTACATTTTCACATTCAGTCATTTTTATGTGCATCCGAATGCCCTCCAACTCTTGATTTGAATACAGCAGATTCCATAGGGCCAAGAGTATCTCTGAGGCTGATGAAGCAGAAAAACACTGTGAGGATAACAATGGTAATCTTCTGACCTGACCTGTAAATGCACTTGCTAATTCCAGCCACAGAAGACTATTTTCAGATCCAGCTTTAAACGTATACATCAAAGTAACAAATGAACTCGCACTTGAATAGAGTTGAGAACAAGTCTGTTTTCTTTTGAATAGAGTCTTTTTAAATCATATAAAAGCTACAAAATTTTAGATATAATTTTTTATAACTAAATAAATTAATTATAAACATTTTATTAAAATTTAAAAAAGACACTCGATTAGGCTGAAGTGTGTGTGTGTATGTGTGTGTGTGAGGGAGGATGGTAGTGCTCCATTAACTGTGCATGTTACAGGTGTCACAGGGGATGTGAGTGTCTTAATTGTCTATCTGACACTCTTTTGTTGACAGACTTGCCTGCTGGGGGCCTGCTGAAGAAGAAGAAAACGTGACAGGAAAATGGGGAGGGGTGAGCAGAAGGACACACAGATAAAGCTCTGCTCACTCAAGATGAAGATCTCAACCATGCCACAGTGAAAGGGTCAGAAAGCAGCCATTTAGGAGCAATCAATAGAAGCTTCCGCACTTTTGTACATGGGTTAAGGTGACAAATCAACTGGGATAAGTGATATTAAGCATCACTGGTTGAGTGGTAACAGCATCACAAACAAGATAATCAGGTTCAGTTGAAGTGGGAATACAGTGCAGTATATGTGTTTGTGTTGTGAAGGGAGGGTTCTATACCTGTCCATTCGTCAAAATCTTCTTAAGCTCAGCTGAAGATTTCTTTAAACTGCTAAAGTGAAAAGACAAGGTATGTTATTTTATAAAGTTGACTCAATAATGCTTTGCAAAAAGTAGTGAATAAATTGTTCAGAGCAGTTACTTCACATTAGAAATGCAAGATGAGAATATTTTTCTGCTGCACTTCATTTCCCCACATCACTGCTGAATAACGCACACTGGCCTTCAAAATGCAAGTCTTTGTTCTGCGTCTGGTTTCATTTTCTAAGACAGAATCCAATTAATACTGAAATCTTTTTGCTGTATGTTCAGGGCATGAAGACTGAAAACTACTGTTAGTGTTTCTCTTTGATTGACATTATTGAGACTCTTATAATGAAATAAATCAATATCACTTTTAATTCAGCTTCAAAAATATTTTTTTAAAGCCAAAACTGGCTTTAGGAACTGTTAATAAATTAATATTTATTTTCCTAAAAAAATAATAATACGTTCTTTAATTACTTTTAATACATTTTCCACTTACCACGAGCTCAAAGACACCATAATGGAACAAAACCATTTACAAATAAACACTGCTAACATACACTAAAGTTCAAAAGATCTTTTTATATTAAGTGTCCCTAATACCTGTGTACTTCCATAGGAACTAGATGTGTATGTAGTGTGTAACCACAGTGTAAGTACAGTATCTACAGCTGTAATATTTCTGTAACTTCACACATTTAACAACCCACAGAAATGATATGTGTAAGTACAAATGTGTAACAAGGCATGGGTAACAACACTTTTTGGTAATGAAAGTAAATAGACAATTGCTATGGATTTAGTGTGTGATTACTCTAATGTTACACAGCAGCGGGCTGTCAGTGAGGCTTTACATATAAATTGGGACTGGTGTCCAAAATGTTACACTTTATATTAAGTCGGCAGTTCCTGAGGAGTTACCATGTATATACACTGGTATTACAGAGCTGCACCAACTCCACCCACTTTACATATCCCTACACCTACTCAACTACACCCCCTGTTCCAGTTACTCTTATACATACTACTGTTACAAAATGTAGCTATGTAATTCCTGTTACATGACTACTTAGTGAAGTGAAAAAAAGTGTTGTTACCAATGTCCTGCTACACATTTGTACTTACACACACCATTCTGAGGGTTGTTACATGTGTGTAGTTACAGCAATATCACAGCTGTAGATACTGTGTAGCAATGTGTACTTACACTGTGGTTACATACTAGATACACATCTAGTTACTATGGAAGTACACAGGTATTAGGGACACTTAATATAAAGCGGGACCGATTTTTTGATGATACTTTAAAAGTAGCATCTTAGGCTCACAAACACTACATCTTACTAATACGATATTGCTAAAATAATAATAAAATATTTTACAAATAGTAGTATTGTTAAATTTTATTAGAATTAAAAAGAACTTTTCGAATATAACATTTATGATTGATTGAGGGCAAAGCTGATTTTTCTTAGCAGCCATTATTCTGGTCTTTGTCTCAAATGGATCATGTGACACCATTCTAATATTCTGCTTTGATGCTTTTTCTTATTAAAAATGTAAAAAACAAAAAACAAAAACAATGCTATTGCTTAGTGATATATTTAATAAGTGTTGACAAAGCAGTATGGAAAACTTGAGGGATTCATATAGAATTGTATTACAGCGTATGTTTAATAGCATTCAACAAAACAGATCCAAACTGATTTTATAGCCAACTATTGATTTTATAAAGGCATTTCTAATATATCATAATTGCACATACTTTACTGTAAATACTGTAAATATATCTATATTTATACACAAAATAAATCTTGGTAATAATATTTTTGTCTCAGTGAGGGCAGACATGATCTGGGATCACTCACCTATCATTGGACCTGGAATCAGCCGCAGAGGAGCCCCTGCCACTCGAGGATTCGGGCCGCGTGTTCACCTGCGGGCAAACAAAGACAATCAGAGCCCTGTGCTAATTAACCTGTGATTCAACAGCAAACCGCCTGGTTTGGCCGCAAGGTTAATTGGCTTTTGTGAGGGATAAAGAGAGAAATAAAGAGAGAGGCTTGAGGAAAGGGGTCACTTCATCTATCAGGCAAAATTAAATATAACTCTGGGGAACATCCTTAAAATGAAAAAAAAAAAAATCAACATCACGTCCTTTATTTGTCATTAAAGATGATTCATGAAGCTGCTTATTGTCAGAGCCATGCTAACAGATCACAGTGGGAGAATGAAGGAAAAATCTCAAAGAGAGTCTCTATATAAATAAGTAGATTAATTGAGGTCTGTAGGTCGTATAGTGTAGTGCAGTAAAGCAGCGATTCTCTTAATTAGTGTCTATGAAGACCTCATTTAGATCAGTTTATCAGGGTTTTTTATTCTCTTCAAGCCAATTAATCCAGAATTAAACAAAAACAGAATCCATATCATACTATTTAAATAAACAGAAACTACACCACTCTAAGCCTGGGATTAGTAAGGTTTTTATGAAAGCAAATTAATATTTTTATTCAGCAAGGATGCATTCATTATTTAAAAGTAATAGTAAAGACATTTACAATGTTGCAACTATTACTGTTTGAAATAAAGTATGTTCTTTTGTTTTAAAGGGTTAGTTCACCCTAAAATTCTGTCATTAATTACTCACCCTCGTGTCGTTCCAAACTCGTAAGACCTTTGTTTATCTTCTGAACACAAATTAAGATTTTTGATGATGTTGGAGACCCATCTGACCCTCCATAGACAGCAGTACAACTGTAGTGATCCCAGATTCAGAAACATAAAAAATCAGTAAAATAGCCCATGTGACATCAGTGGATCAACTTTAGTTTTGCGACGCTAGGAGAATACATTTTTGCAAAGACAACAAAAAAACTACTACTACTACTAAAAAATTACTCTACCATTCTTCTCCCGTGACTGCTATCTTCCATCTTCCATATTAGAGAGCATCACAATGCATGCGTACACTTTCCACTAGGCATAAACAACTGCAGATTACAAACATGCGAATGTGAACAAGGCTGATCACAATAAATTCGTTAAAGTATTCTCCTAGAGTCGCAAAAGTGTAGCTGATCCACTGATGTCACATGGACTGTTATACCAATATTTTTACTATGTTTCTGGACCTGGAATCATTTCAGGGGTGATGCTGTTTATGGAGGGTCTGAGGGCTCTCTGATATCATCACAAATATTTTAATTTGTGTTCCGAAGAATAACGGAGCTCTTATTGGTTTGGAACAACATAAAAGTAATCAATCATTGACTGATTTGTCATTTTTGGTGTACTAACCCTTTAACCCTTTAACTGAAGATTGTTCTTTTAATCAAAGAATCCCGACAAAAATGTATTAAAACCACAAAAACTATTAAGCAGCATAAATGTTTTCTGATCACCACATTCAGTAGGATCACGTGACACTAAAGACTGGCATAATAACCGCTAATAATTCAGCATTGCCATGAAAGTTATGTGGTGATGCACAAAAGCATAAAAAGCGCATAAGATGCATAAAATACTGTGGCGTTCATTAAAAAATTATCTATCTGTTATCTAATTGAGTAACACAGAAACAAATAACTCTTATTTTAGCAGATAAAAAACAAAACAAATGAAATGCACTGAGGGCGTAGAAAATAAGAGACAGATAGACAGAGAGTCTTGACTTCAATTGACATTTCAATAAGTGGTACACAGCATAACCAATTCAAGCCCAACTCCGCTGAAACAATCATTGAGACACATACCTTCAGGCCGTGTATGTTACGGATCCCTGGGGTCTTACCGGCTGAAAAGAAAATTGACTAGATTGTAGATCACGTGAAGCCACAGAAAAAAGAACATGAGCAGAATATATAAATTTTTTTAAATGATAGAATGATTCTATCTGCATCACTGTAATACAGACATTCTGAGACACAGCTTAGGGAGCCTTTAACTATCATTGCATGCTTGGATGCATTTGTATTCAGAAAGAAATTGCTTCACTAATGCAAACCTGATTTTTATTCCTTTCACAGAAGGTTGAGGATAAAATAATGTGGCATTCTGCTAACAGAAAATGCACATATACAAACACATGTGAGCAGAGCATTGCTGAGTATGGGGTTTTAAACTGTGATCTAGGCTCTAGGTGGGCCTTGGGCACATTTACTGTTGCAGTGTTGAACTGTAATTTGGACCAGCACACACAATACACACCTCGTGGAAATATCTGTAAAGGCTCAGGTAACAGTCCATTGATGCGTTGCTCCATCACTGTGTTGCAATACTGTAGAGAATAAAGTGGATAAAAAAAACTCTTAAAAACAGCCAGGTTCATTTTTTCCAGTATATTACAAACAGAATCAATATTACGCTCAATGAAGGGGATTCAGAAAAAACTCCCATGGAGTACATAAAAACTAAATCTGATGTCAAAAAAAACACATTTTCAGTCTCACAGAGTCACTTGCACTTTTGGAGGTGGGGGGGAAGATGCTAAATGAATCGGCACACTGCTCAGGTAATCTTTTTGAAACACCAGTCACCCTCTGTATCAATTCATCCGTTGTAATGGCTGCCAGAGTTTTCTCATCCCTGCCTGACGTCAAAGCAATCTGCCAGTAATGGCTGCCTATTAATTAATTACACTGCATAAAAGGCAGGAATGGGGTCTGGCATTTATAAACCTTATATTATGTGACATTACTTGTGTAATTATTTTTTTCCAAAAAATATTTCTAATTATGAAATAATAATTATAGAATTGAAAATTATATAAATAAAAGTTATATCAATAAAAATAATAATTATTCTATTATATTCTCTAATTATGCCATTAATAAAGATATTGTAAAGACTTGTTTTGTAAGACACAGTACTTTTACTTTCAAAGAAATTTTAAAATATGTGAAAATATGTGAAATAGGTGAGATATTGTGTGTGTGTATTAATACTAGTACTAGTAGTTTTATTTACATAATATATTGTTTATCTGTTAATTATTTATATATACATATGCACAAATATTCAAAAATGTTTACATGTATTTTTATATATATTTATATTCATATAATTTATATTTTATATAAATATATTTAATTTATAAACTTTAAAAAAACATCAATTGAATCCCGAATTAAAGTTTTTGTGAACATAATGTGTGTGTTCTGTGTACATTTATTATCTATATATAAATACAAACACATGCATGTATATATTCACGAAAAATATGTAATGTTGATATATCACATGTATTTATATATAAGATGAATTATATAGATACATAAATGTAAATATTTTCAGCATATAGGCTGGCTGTCTTTAAACATACATAATAAACATACACAGTACACACACACATATTTTGTTCAAAAAAACATTTATTTTTAGTTGTGATTAATCGCAATTAATAACTGACCAGCAGATCTTCTTAAATATATACATGCGTGTATGTGTATTTACATATACATAATAAATATGCACAGCACACACAAATTAATTACATATTATATAATTTGTTAGTTAATATTTAGAATGATTATTTCTATTAGAATTAAATAATAAATATTACAAATTAATAAAAAATTGATCTTGCAGTTGATATATAGTCACTTTTGCTAAACTCACTTTAAAACATGTGTCATACGTGTATATGACATGTGATCTTGCAGTTGATATTTTCTCTCTGACTTTTGCCGATTCTATTTCAAAAGAACTCCACTCTCTCTTTCGAACCCGCGCAGAGATTTTTGTCCCCTGCCAAAAGAACATTCAACTGATGTTTCATTTAACAGAACCATCTGGTCGTTCGTCCTCTTCTCTCAGTCCAGCACGAGACCTTTGTGTCCAAACACAGAGTCCCCATTACACACAATAAAGCCATTAAAAACCACAGATCCAGATGGACAAGAGAGGAGGGGAGAACGTCAGTGTTTGAAAGAAAGACAGAGACCGAGAGAAAGAGAGACAAAGGCAGAACAAGACAAAGGTCAAAAGCAAGCCTAACCGAGGGGCCGGCGGTACAGCGTCGTCCCTCCGCCGCGTGCGAATACGCCGGGGCGCGCACGAGGACATGCAGAAGAAGCAGTGTTAGAGCAGCTGTTATTAAATACCCTATTTATCACTGTCACCTCTCTGCACTGCCTGCAGGCGCTGAAACCATGTAGCTCTACCAAAACACACACCTTTAATTTTCCACTCGGTTGCTTTATCGATTAGGGCTGCAATTACCTAACTAATCTGTAACAGTGTATAAAAAGAAACCTCCCTTTGTTGGACAATAACTAAAGGCAGTTTGATCACAGGAAGGCAGCTTGAGCGCCAGAGGGAACAGAGGAGTCGGACCTCCGCTCTGTTGGACCCCGATCATTAACACACCCCGAGTAAAACGCTCCGTAATTAGCCAGCCCAGCCTGGGAGATCAGTGCCTGCATGTGTGTGTGTGTGTGTCTACATCTGACATGGGTCAGTCTTTAACTTTGAACTAACATCCTGGAAAGGCTGACAGTAAGAAGCAGCTCACCGGGGAGCCAGAACATCTCAGAGACCTCAGACTGATGATCGCTGCTGGACTGAAAAAAAAAGAAAAAAAAAAAAAAACCCCGAGCAGAGACAGTTTGAAGGTCGGTTTCCACCAGAGAGCTCGGCGAATTGCTTACGCACCTGTAAAGCAAGAAGTCATCTCTTAATTCCTATTAAGTCTACATAACATTAGATCCCTTCACATGGAATTAATTGAAGAAAATTTATAAAGGTCCCCACAGAGACCCCAAGAGCCACCGAGGCAAAGGGCACGCGCTTGAAATATGACCACAATGATCGGTTAAATGTAGGCACAAGCTTCCGAACATGTTACACGCATATTAAATTCCCCCTTCTCAGCAGCTTGCGCTCTCCCCAGAGGAGCAAACGGCATCATGGGAGGAAAAACTCATTTTCAGAAAAAGTGGACTCGGTTGTGCTGTTAACCAAAATGCGACGGGGAGGCAATCTGCAACCCGCGCTAATATTCACTGTCAGAGTAATATGGCCTGGAAGAATTCTTTGGTGATGTGCGATGGCACGTTTCTTAGGAGGAACATAAGTACATAAGCATTTATGCAGATTGTCGCGAATACTCGCATTCCCGCGGATATCTCCAATGTCACAATGTGTGTTTCAAAACCAGCCACACGGAGACCGCAGAATTAATCAAGACAGGAAAAAAAGTTGAATTACACTCAGGCAGCGCAGGACACCCGCGAGACATCATTGTCAGTGTGTCACCTTCTGGCCTAATCTGGCTAATGACTGCAATGGCCTTGAGAGGTACAACTTTGATAAAGCATCTAAAAATAAATAAATATCAAATCTAAGTGATTTCATTTCCTGCAGAAGCGGTGGTTTTGAAGCCCATGGCTACTCGAGAGTCATTGAGAGCTGATGGGGGGTAAAAGACAACACCAGCTGAAAGTGGATTTTGAAAAATTCCTCTACCCAGGAGGGCTGTGCTTCTAATGAGGCGAAACTTTAAGTATTGAATAATAAATAATAAAAGTTGATAGTTCATTTAACTTCCACTGTACTTCACAGGGGGAAAAACTATTACGAGTCATTACGCTTGGTGTCCACAATGTGAGCAATAAGTATTGAAAGCACTTCCACGGCGATCTCCAAAATAAAAAAACAAAAAAAGAACGTTAAAAAACTAAATCTGAGAGAGAAGAGAAGAAATAAGAGCAGGCAACAACATTCCTGGACTTGAAAAGAAAGATTGTTTGAATAGGCGATCGGGCAAAAGTTTGCGATAGCTTTTTATTAGACACGCGAGAGACAGATATTTTCAGTGTTTTCAATCTGTGCCTGGTCACAGGGGGAGGCCACTGCCTGAGTCGACACAAAAATAATGAATAATAAAAAATAAACAGGTTTTATTATTACAGTTTTCCCTTTGCTAATCTTGCTTGGTTAACACCTGTATAATTTAAAAGGGGGTTCGAGCCAGAGATGCACGTTGCCACGGAAACATCAAGAGGTTCAGCCAGAAAAGGGAAATAGATGAAGAAATTGCAGAGAAAAAAGAAAATATGTAGCTACTTGTCATCCTTGCCAATCAGCAAAGTAATGAGAACACTTTCCCCAAGGGTGAATAGATCTGGAATAATAGATTTGTAATAGCTTTTCCCTTCCAACAAAAACACTCAGCATTCAAAAGTCTAATACAACAGACTGTAATAGAGCGCAACAGTGACCACACACTTCTCAGCAGCCTTGGTTCCGGAAGTACTCTTCTTTGTCTTTTTTCTCCATAGGCATTTCAGTGCACATTGCGATTGAACGGTCTTATGAACCAATCAGCTCCGGGATGAGGTATTGCAATATATTGGTGATTACGGTGGTAAAATATCATGTTAATACTGCACACACAGTGCCAGTAACTATTACAAACATCCTCTCTCCACCTCCCTGAAATTAGGCTATACTTTGAGTGTGCTTTATTGGCCAAAAATGAGAATTGAGCAAATTAGAAAAGGTTTAAGACAAATTTTACTGATTGCTTATTTCTAGTGCATAATATGAGTATGCACTGTGTATATTTATTATAAAAACAAACATATTCATACAAGTATGTGTTTACACATATTTATATAATTTATAAATATGTTTAATATACAAATGTGACATTTTTCATGCATGTATGTGTATTTATGTACAGTATACATAATACATTTACACAGCACACACACATTTATTATGTACGAATCTTGGATGTGATGTGTAAAAAAATCAAAAACTTTCTATAGATGTCCAGATAAATTATTTTTGGCCACAATAACTAGGCAGGGACAATCTGATACTGTGACAGTACTACCACAAACTATAGTTTGAATGTAAAAAATCTGAATCAGGAAAAAGTACAAGACAGTGTACTGGAATGAATCTCATAGCACTCCAAATGATGTTGTTGAATACAGCAAGAGTAGAATACAAAACAACTCATTTAAATTTATTAATAAATATAAAACAGTCGGGGGGGTCGTATATTTTTTCTAAAAGATTTATATTAGATTGTATTATTAATATATACACATAAGTACTTTAAAAGCGCAGAAGACTAGGCCTGTTGCAATAATCAATATATTGACTTATGGCACAATATATGTACATGACCTCAATAATTATTGGTGATGCAATACATTGCCCATTATATTTACATAAAAAAAAACATTCAAAAACACAAAAACATAAAAAATGTTTTTTTGCATTCCACTTGTGGAATGTCTTTAGCAGCTTCTCGTACAATACTGTTTATATATATATATATACTTCTACAAAAAAAAGTTTAATATGCAGATATGGATTTGTTTCAGAATCAGTGTCTTTGTGCATTTGCTAAATAGGGATTGTGTTTTTCGGCAATAGTATGCATCCTTACTTTTCAGAGCGAAAAAAGTGAAAAGCTTTAGATGGAAAAATCTCCATAAAAGTTCTTTGTGCATTTTTTTCTACTTTTATAAAAAAAAAATTGTATTTACTATTTACGTTATTTAAGTTTTTTAAGGTATCTAATATTTTGATACTTAATTTCCATGAGAACTAAGAACTAAATGCTGCCAATTGAAAGTTGCATTATTTTGCTGTTATTTTACGATTATTAGCGCTGGGTATCGAGACCTATACTTTTTAGGTACCGACCGAATTGCCTCAATACAACCGAGCTGATACCCAATTTCTATACCTAAAGGGGTTAATCTCATTGAAGTCAGTGAGCCAATAAGACTGCAGAACTAGCCAGTGTGTTTGCCTTATGTTATTTCTATCATTTACACGACTGCACGAAGGTTACTTCAAGAGCATTTGACAGTTTCATTCGAGTAAATCTATGGTCAGATCATGTACACACAGAACTGTAAAGGTATTCATAGCAAGCCGTCAAAATAAAAGTTTGGTTTGGACATGGCAGCTGAAATAGATTACTATCGTTCAGTAGAATGTACATAATAGGCTTGTTAAGTCTGACGTCATGCATTAATTCATCTCACTCTAAAAAACTGATTTAGTATTCAACAAAATGAATCAAAACAAACTCAGAATATGACCCAAACCTGCAGTAATTAAATGACACAAATGCATTTAATCTAATTTTATCAATCAATATCTTTGCTGCAGACCTTTGATGATCCGGTTCAACCATACTTACAAGCAAAAATGACTGCTTCATTGTTTTTATTTTTATTGCTGAAGAGTTTGAACTTTCTTCTGTATTCTACTTTACAGATGTGAATTTATTTTTTCTTCAGCCTGAGTTTTATTTGTGACACTTTTTGCGGTGCTTTACATTTGCTATAAACAGAACTTATAATAAAAACAAACACTCAAGCTCTGCCCATATTTAAAAAGAAACAGAAAGTTACGCTCCATAAAAAGTAACTAAAAAACTAACTTATTTTACTCACTAGAAGTTACTTTTTTTAGTACGTTTTTTGAATAACGCAATATTGTAATGCATTACTTTTAAAAGTAACTTTCCCCAACACTGATCTAAATACATCAAAATCAAATTGTGTTTGGGACACAGTGAGCACGAAGACTGTAGTGTACACCGTACGTTTGAAAACATTTAGCTGAAATGTTTAATTTGAATACGCAGTGCTCAGAAATGCTGAGGTATTCTCAAGTGAAGCAAATTGAGGCTTGCACCCGGAAACAGCACCTCTTACGTCACCACTTAACAAGAGGATAGGCTACTAAAGAAATGATTAAAACAGTGTTTTAAACTGTAATATAAAAGCCCCTTAATTTTTCAACAATAGAATGACATTTTTTGATGCCTTAAAACATTTAAAATACACATTTAAACATTTTCAGAGGGGCAAAAATGATAAGGCTATTGTAAGAATAAGTAATAATGCACTAGTGTAAAGGGAGCATAACAGATGTGTAGACCGAAAACTATTTGAACTTTATTAAACTGATTTGCACTGATTCATTGTGTTGGATATATTTTTTCAGTGCAGTGGCTCAGGAGATGAGGTTTTGAGTCTGCATAAATGTCAACAAGCTGAAAAAAAAAATGTTTTGACAAAGTAATTTTGTTAAAACTGATTTCATAATCGGTATCGAAAAAGGCATCGTTCAGGAACCGGCATCGAACTCAAGCGATCGGTATCAAAATTATTTAAACGATACCCAGCCCTAATGATTATGCATTCAGTGGCATAAAATGGTTTTACAATGACAATAATAATAATTATTTAGGGGGCAATATGTCGCACAACAAAAAGTTTCTGTCGTGGCAGGCCTAAGCAAGACAGATTTAGTTAACTCATTTGCAAAACGTTTCCTACATTGTTTTTTTGTCAGAGTTCCTGACTGCCAATCTGGCTATTAAACATATATAAAATATTACGCTGAAATCAAACTGTTTAACAGCAAAAAGAAAGGCTTATGCATCAGGCCTACTCACGTATGACAGCATGGCTTTGAGCTCCTCATCACTGCGGACCGTGATTCGGTCGCCAACCTCATCCTCATCTGAAATCAATTTAAACAAACATTTTCATCAATCATCTGCAAACTGTATATTTAACTTTTTGGAAATGTTAGACAACTGCTTTTTAGTTATATAACATTGCCAAAAAGACAAGGGCAGTAGTTGTTCGTTCATATTTTCTTTTTCAAACCATTCTACTGGACACACTGATAGCAACTTGCTTTAAATATACAGTAAAATAATTTAAATACAACTTGGCTCACATTCAAAAGCTGTGACTGTGGCTTCAGGCATGACATCCCTGATCGCGGCCTGCCAAACAAGAGGAGAGTCACTGAGACTGACAGCTGTCAATCAGCACCGCTATTCTGACAACGACTCATCAAGGAAAAGCACGCTCCAAGCCTACTTAAACAAACATTAAATAGAGATATCACATAAACGCCCCGTGCCTTAAGTTAAGACAGCACCTCACCAGCAAATCGTTGAAGTTGAGATGTGATGGACAGTCCACTGAAGAGTCCATGTCCCCCACCGGGGTCTTTATTCGAATGACGATTCCCTCCGGTTCCATGCTGCACAGGTTATTCAAAACAAGTAAAAGCATAACAAAAGCACATCGAGAAACATAATCTTGGCTTTCAGTGCAGATTCCCAGACACACAGCAGCTGTACAGCAGGCTAGACGGCTAGCTGCTTAACTTAGCTCACTAACTGTAAAGAAAGCATGAGAGTATTTCCCACACAAGTCACGCAGCGGCTACTCGTCTAATAAACGAACGACATGCGACTCCAGGTGAACTGCCTGCTGTGAACCCGAGTTTTAACTATTTTCTCAGTAGTTAACAAACTGTCAACAATGAAAGTAAAGCGGAGGAAGTTTAGCGGAAGCGTTTTGACGTTTACCCGGAAGCTGAAGGTCCATTTGTTGCATATAAAAGTCTCACACAGAACGTTACTTGACCGCTAGACATTGCTCGCCACGTTTCTGTATCAATTATTGTTGCGTGTATTATTATTTTTAATCTTTTATTTTTTTTATTTTGTAAATTATATCAAACACTAAACAAAATAATTTATTAAATTATGACGTCGGTCATGACGTCATTTTGTAGGCCAACTTGGTGTAATTTTACCAAAAACAAACCGCATTTTCCTGAGGGTTTTTTTGTTGCAAGAATTGAAACATGATCTAAACACCATTTCATTGAAAATAAGAAAACAAGTATAACTATTTCATTTTGCCATGACTATGCTATAATTGATGGTTAAATATCTTATCCTCAAGCTTTTATTTTTTGTCATTTAATTTTCCTACTTTTTCCCTTGACATAATGTATTTAATTGATACCTTGTGTATTATTTACACACATCTCTTAAAAGGCATCTCTGTACTTCTTTCCTTGCATTAATAAAAAAAAATCAGCGATGAAGTAGCTAGCTACATAAGACTTTAGACCAATTATTTTCATTTGTGTCATGTTATAATCACACACATCACTTAATCATAAATCAACTATAAACAAATAGCAAAATCTTTCTCTTGCTGTCTGATATATCTGTTTTCACTTTGATTAAAAATTAATATTTACTTTATATTAATTATTCTATATTAAAAATATATTTAAGTACAGAGGTAAAATGATCACAAAACAAACACAGACAGTTAAAACTAAACTGATGCAGCATGGCACTGTGATTTATTACTTCTCACATATGAAACATATTTCAAATAAATAAATGCAAATGCGCATTTATTTGATTTATGCAGGGTATAGGGTATACGATTTTTATTGCAATAATTTACCTTTATTTGTTTACTGTTACTTAATCTCTTTCATATTTTACCTGTATTATTTACTTCTTTGCAGCTTTAGTTATATACAATTTAAATTGTATTAGTATTTAAAGATTTCCACTTTGCACAACTCATTAGTGTGTAATTGAATGTACAACAAAGAACATTTAGTGCGCTGTTGATTACAGCCTTATCTTAGGGGACGACTCATTCGCTCAATCATGGTCACAGCCTGATTGCAAAAGCCTCAACAGACATCGATCCTTCAGCAAAGTAGAGTTTTGTTTCTTGCGACCTCAGGGTCCAGTTAATGCAGCCTCAATACCCTGGACCACAGGCAGGATTTAGAGCAACGTGTAATGATAAACAGCTATGAAAGCTAAGTCTGACCTACGGCGCGTTGAAACCTACAGTGATATGATCGCTGCCTTTCAAATAGGATCAGGTCTCACATCAAACTTTAAAACAATAGTGATTCCAGCCTCTCAATGGCATGGCCTGTTATCAGCCCTAAAGCTGCCCTAGCTGTCAATGGAACAGATTTGTAATCTGAAAGAATGCCACCTTAAATGTTTTCTTTGCTCACTTTGAAAGAGGACAAAAGCCAAACGCTTAAATACGCAATGGGGTTGACTTTGACTGACTGAAGGCAATTCTCGTCTCAAGCTACAATCAGGTTTTAACCCTCTAAAAGCGCTGTTTAATGATCAGATTATATTTCTCGTATTACAATTGCCAAATAGTTTTGATAGCTCTAAAATGTCGAGTTTGTATAAACAGCTGAATACACAAGTGGCTCATAAACACACAATCAAACCTAATGAGTGGTTAACCCTTCATGCTCTGAGGTCTTTCTGAATGAGTCATCAGCTGCTCTGCATGACATTGATTGTGTGTCACACAGCACAATAAGTAATGGCTCATTGTTGCAGACTTCCAGGCTGAATTGTCGACAGAAATGGACTACCAGAGTCGATGTATCTAGCTGTAAAGTGCTGATTAGAAGAGAGATGTAACTGCAGTTTGTCGTCTCTCTGTGGACCTGCTGTAAATGTCTGGTGCAGTATTACAAAAAAAAAAAACTTGCCACATCAGCAAACACAATTATCAGAAATCAAACTGGACCTTGAGCCATGAGGATGTGCGTAGGATGGAGAGAGAGGGCTGAAATGCGGTGTGTGGTAATTAAAAAACATTTTATCAGCCCAAACAGTCTTCTTTTGCTTCCTCTCCATCGACAAACTGCTTAGCTGAGACAGAGCTGTTTGACTACAGACACATAAGCTGCTGGGGTTTCACTCTCTGCTCTGGAGAAGAACACGAGTAAATGTTTCCATCACAGCAAAATCGGAAGTGAGATTTTCCCCATACATTTACTGATATTTTGGTTTGTAAAAAATCAGAAAAAAGGTTTGATGAGAGCTTGATCAATCTGAATAGTGCAATTCTAAAACTTCACACATTAGTTGCTCAGTTGGTAAAAGATCAGCACTACACTGATTGACCATCACACCTCTCACCCACCGGATCCACTGCATCTGGAATGTGTCCACCACTCTGATTGGAACGGCTAAAGTATGTGCAATATGTAAATGAGGTCCTCATTGCTTCCTAAAGCAGTGATGCACATGCATAATAAATTGGCTTGTTAATATTTCATTACCTGTTTATTTTACTCATCTGTCCCCGTAGTGGAGGGACCTGCATTGGGTCCAAATCAATCTCGCTTTGCTTTAAAAAGAAATACAGCTGGCATAATGTTGGATTTTAATTTTTTGCACAAATAAACCAAAAATTATCATTCACATTATGGAATATATTTTATTCTATTAATTTGATATAATATTAAATTTTTCTGTTTATTCTGGTGTTCTGGGAAAGGGGTGTTTTTTCTGTATAATGTGAAAAAAAAAATTGTTTATACTTCGTACCTGCAATTTATGTATAGGCCTACTTTAACTGTGTGTGGTTCTCTTAAACTAACAACTTACAACACATTTACTTGATTGTTTGAGCGAACATCAAGCTACTCTGCTTAAAAATGTTTTTTTTTAGTCACACTTTTGTTCAGCAGCATTTATTTAATTTGATCTAAAGTGACAATAAACAGTAAAGATATTCATAATGTTTAAAGAAAAAAAAGAATGTTTTTTTCCCCTCAAAAATAAAAATGAAGCAGCACAACTTGTGTCAACATTGATATGGGAAAATGTTCCTTGAGCACCAAATCAGCGTTTTAGAATGATTTCTGAAGGATCATGTGACACTAAAGACTGAGGTAAGGGCTGTTCTATATTCAGCTTTGCAATGCAGGAATAAATATTATTTTAAAATATATTAGAATAGAACATTTTGATTCATTTTTAATCAGTAGCCTTGGTGAACATAAAATCGAAATGTTCATGAAAAGCAGTCAAGTAGAGTTTATTTGCTAGTTTGTATTAAATTTGCGTAATTCGTATAGGCCATCAGGGACCTCCTTTTAAATACCTTCAGACCTTTTTATAATACATTTACTGTTCAGTAATACTTAAGTCTCTTACACACTGAATCTCAAACAAGTCAGTTCTAAACTTCATTTGTCAAATCAGAATTTGTACAAGACAGTAAGATTTGTACAAAATAGTAATTACCAAAGAATGTATTGTTATGCTGTGCACTAACTGACGAACTACCATCTACTGCCAACACCACATGTTGTAGCCTGGCTTTGCCGTTACTGCCCTAACATCTGTTTGTTAAATGGGATCATTATAAGCATATTAAGAGGTCAGTGGGATCAAGGTTTTGTGTTTAAACTAGTCCATTTCCACAGTCATATCAGAGCAGAAGCACTGCGAGAGGGGAGTTGATAAATCAAGCCTGAGGGGGTCTGGTAATAGCTCTGAGCCAGGTATCACAGCCCTCTCAGCTTATCCTATTCGTCACCTTAAACGTTCTGCCAGCTTGTATGCTAATGTACTCACACCACTGCCTCTAGATCTGACCTATACTGAAAACGTAATAAGTGGTCCGCTCGTACTGTTATAGACCCCCTCTGTCCTGTTATGAGATCCAGTAATGTCTGTGGTACCATCAATGTCTTATTTGATATTTTACATATTAAATTGATTCTAGATTTTATCTGTTGCACATGGCACACTGTTATACAGATCTAAAGTATATTAAATACATTTAAGACACATTTTTATATTGATTGTAAAATGTAAATAGCATATTTTGTACTGTATATCATACTATTCAAAGGTTTAGTGTCAGTAATATTCTTTTTTGATTAATACTTTATTCATCGAGGATGGATTCAATTTTTTGTTTGTATGAAAAAGAGGGCAAAAAAGATCTTACTTCCATAAGACAATTAATTACAATAAAGACATTTATAGTGTATGTTTATAATTTAAAGATTGATATTACAAACGAAATAATCTCACAACAACAGAGAAATATTAGCAAAAACAAAAGTAACATTTTTAAATATTTAATTACATTATTTTTAAATAATTCTTACTATTTTTTGTTTTGTTTTGTTTTGTTTTTTAAATAAGCATAAGGTGCTTCTCTCAAAACACATTTTTAAAAATGTACCCTACAATTTGAACAGTAGTGTATGTGTAAGAGATACAGTCAGCTGGACGTTACTCCAAAATAAACACTGGCCAGCACCCCAACATAAAGCAAAAAGATCTGATGCAGTTCATTTTGTTTGTAATTTAGTTTGGCTTATTTATTAACACAGGTTTCATTTATGAGTCATATGTGTTGTCAATGAAAATAATCTTTCTTAAGACATTTTTGAGCACTAATACTGCAAAGGACCAATCAGAATGACGTGCAACACGGCTAAGAAACGTATCTGTATTTCAATGTAGATTTTGATCGGATATCAAAAGAACTAGAGCTGAGTCTGGTCTCTCACAACATTCACGTCCTGGTATAAATGTCCTCTTCTATCAGCTTGATCAAATATCCCAGCTTCCTCATCTCAGTTATATTTGAAGACAGAATTAATGGCCAGAACTACAGGCAAATGTATGAAAGTACCAGAGGTATTCTGCCCAGTATCGATCCTAAAGCAGCTCTCGTATGCTTAATCCAGCAGCAGGCATGATGAGCAGGCTCCAGAGGGTCATTTACAGCGTCTGCAAGTATCCAACCGCACTGCCTCATTGTAAAACATAACAAAAGCAACTGAAATACAAGCCTGGACTGTACCTGTGCTCTATAGCGTCACTTTTTCATTAAAAACCACAATCCTGCAGCTGAGCCTCGGGGAAAGCCACAATGCAGCCCTCTAACACAAGGGCAAACACACGGGACCTGACGCTAGCCTTCAAAAAAAAAAAAAAAGCAGTAAATAAATAGATAAATTGAGGTGGGTTTTTGCAAAAGGCTTGAATGTAAATGGAGTATTGAATGTAACTGGGTTTGTCCGGCACGCAACATTTGGGCTTTTATGTTTGTGGGTTTCTTTAATGTTTAGAAAGACTCCAGCTCCCTTTGTGTAAAGAAAGCTGATTTAGTGCACTAAAGAGCGCTGTGAGAACCACTGCACATAAGCAGCTAATGGTACATACTCTAAAGTAGCCTGTAAATATCATACAGAGTGTGGAAAACATCTATAAATGGCACATTAAACAGATGTTGTTCTGTTGACTAAGCTGCAGCGCTGGGTTTTGTGTTTCTTTATGTGTGTACCACTAGCTTGAGCCTTTGTGTAATTACAGGGTAAAAGTTCAGACTATAAAAACCCTAAATGCCACGTGAAATGTTTGACTGTCGTGTCTTGTGACCCCTGACTGTGATGGAGAACGGCCACATGCTGCAATCCTGCAGAGGTACGCGGGTCAGAGACGGCACATTTGATGAATGGCACTTGGCCTCTGTGGCTCTCGATATGTGTTTTGTCTGAAATCAGAGGGTCATTTTCAAGCCGAAGAAACTAATCTTAACCAACATGTACTAATCACAGTCAAAGTGAAAGAAAGGATCCTGATGGAGTTCCTTCCCATTCTGTCCATATAACAGTGCCCTCTGGTGGTAGAACTGGCTTGAGCGCCACTGACGTCATCAAATAAAACGCACCTCAAATGAATCTGCTAAAGAGGCCATAGTTCTGTATAAACAGATAACAGCTTCTTGGCAAACAAAGCCATTGTGAGCAGACCTTGTTGCATGACTGTGTGGAAGGAAATGGAGATGGCTCATTAGGTGTGCTTGCTTTGTAGCAGGGGATCCATCTGTAAAACACGCAGCTCATGAGGAAACAGGAAGGAACTTTACGATTGCTAGAATTGATGTGCGAGAGATATTCTGTGTTGACACACCCTTGACGGATATGATGCTCAACTCTCTCTTTGTTTCTCATTCTCCCATCTCCTTCCCAAGAGATTTTCTCTCCTGTCACAACCCTGAATCGTCCAGCCACTAGAGGTCAAAGGTCAAACTCTAAAAGAGAAATTAGTTTATTGACACAATAAGACCTGGCAGTTTATTTGATGTTCCATCACATGGTGTTCCAACCTTTCTCGTGTTTGCCTCTCAATTTCACAGATCCCACGGGAAGGAGAGAAACAGAAGCTCTATAAATGAGAAATCTATCACGGTGTTCTCGTGCTCTGAAGTGCCTTGATCCTGAGTCCAGTTCACATACTCTGGCTGATCTGGTTTAGATACCTCATATTGTAATCATGACCTCGTTAAAATTCTTATTCTAAAATTACTTTTAAATTATGTGGGTTTCTGTGATTAAGCACCATTACATTACAGATACAGCACATTTATATTTATTTATTTTATATTTATAAACTATATATTTATATATAAAGTACATATACCTTTTTAATTATATACAAATGTTATATATTTAACGTAATAAGGCATTTATTGAAATACATTTTATTATTTATATCTAAACCTACACATATTCTTATATGATATATATATATATATATATATATATATATGTATAGGATGTGTGTTTATATATATATATATTATATAATAATATAATTATTATTA